>CAMTZB010000014.1:2400000-3600000 GCA_947086495.1 Morpho achilles | reverse complement strand
TTTTGCTTTTATTTTAAGCTATGCACTTTTTATGATATAATAATTAAAGTAACAGCTAAGTTAGCCGCGGGGTAGAAAGTCGACTAATTCTGTATCAAACTAAGAACAACTATTGTGTAATCTATCAAACAATACATTTAGAACAGGATCTAGAAAAATATGACAAGGTTATAACTAAACAAAAATCAAGTCAGTCAAACTTTAACAAAACCCTAACGTTTTAAAACGTTTTAAAATCAAGTCCGTAACGTTTGAGGAATTCCCCCATCTGTAGCCAATCCTAGCTGCAGCATTAGGTCATGCTGATTACAAACATGCAGTCATCGAGACTGGACTAGTATGTAAAATTGCAGCGGAAGTGAGTTAAGTTTAACTTGCAAGATTCCACCTTCACATACATACATGGCAAGTTAAATAAAAGCTTTTAATTAACGTTGTCGCCAAACCAATGGAAGGAAAGCTATAAATGATTGGGTCGACAAGTCATCCATGCAAGGGCTGGCTAGTTGGCCCCAAGCAGCCATTACAGAAAACCGTACAGGGTACAGATTAATAAGATCAGTTGGTGCAACCGTGTATTCGTGGTTGTTCCAGAATAATCGAGAAAACAACGTCTAGATGTTCAATGTGACATATGGCAAATGCTTCCTAAATTATTGAACCAATTATTAGAGACAAGTGCAACACCATGAACCTCTAAAATCTATACCTCATTGTTAAAGGATATATATAGTCCTTTGTTACGTAATTGGACCTTATTTACAGTACAATGCGTCTAATTAAGCCAACTAAGCCAAGTTATACAACCGTGGGCTAAGGAACAAGTGCCTAATGAATAAGACGATAATTCAATATTGGATATGTCCGTTGAAAACATGTTATATATAAATCAAATCAAGTGTAGGAGCAAAATTTATGGTTACTGTTTAACATAAAGTCAACGAATCGTATTAACATTTACAACTGTATCAGATGTTGGAAGCTATCGAGTTAGAGGAAGTCGAGGGGAATTGACTGTCTGCTGCAAACATTAATGGAGTGAATGGACAGTGGGGGGATCTATGTCCCAGGTTTTTAATGACATTCGGTCGTAGCCTTCTCACTACTTATTAGTTCTAAGATGAGATCCAGCGTCATTGGAAATTAGATCCTGTTCCAGGCAAAGGACCCCATATGGGCTTAAAACTAGTTGGGCTCATCATTCTCCTGCCCTTATTCCACTCTGAGTGGGGTCTGCACAACAAGTTTTAACCATGTTGTGATGTGATTTGGCTAGGCATTTTACGACCTGCCGCTTGCCTGATGTCAACTTACCTTAGTCACTTCTTACGACACCTCGGTTAAAACTGAGGGTGGGCTATTCTACTCAGCCAGATACCACATGACGGGTCAACTTACCTTAGTTGCCTTTTATGACACCTCGGTAAGAAATGAGAGTGGTCTATTCTACTCAGCTGGATACCCTACAGCGAGTCAACTTACCTCACTCACCTTTTATGAAAAATCGGTAAGAATAAAGGTGGTTATTCAGAGTGGTGGTTAATCAAAACAAAAATTCAAATTCAAATACTTATTTTCATTTAGTTTAAGGAAATTAAATTAAATTTTTAATTTCCGTTTATTGTTTCTGTGCCAAAATTGATTTAACTCAATGTTATTGCTAACAGTGAATTTATTTAATTGTACCCGACTTTTAACTTATTTTTCCACATAAACAATTCTCATTATTCAATATTCAAAAATTTTTATGGAATAAATATAACTAAACCAAAAACCATAAAACAACTGATGTAAGCAATTGGATTATTTTATCAAGATTTTCAAGAACCTATTATTGTTATCAAGATTTTGTAAATTTAAAAGGAAAAAGCAAGATTTTTTCCTCGTGCTCCTCTTAGCTTTAACTTTATTACCAGAATTGTAACATTTAACGGTAATGTCAACTGATAAAAAGTTATTCTCTGGTCAGATCCACATATTATTGACGGCGAAGTTATATTTTAATATATATTTCATGTAAGTACGGGTTATTTACTAAAATTATCAAATTATGCTCTTGATAAAACGATAAATCCCTCTGATTCTGATCGATATGATTTTTGTGATATCTCCAATGTTGGCAGTGTTGAAGAGTGACAGAAGGTACTCTTAAGAACCTTCAAAACTACAGTCCACGCGAACGAAGTTGCCGGTAAAAGCTAGTATTAAATATATGTTAATCTGCCCATATTCCACTCTAAGCGGGGTCAGCTCTACATGTTATAAATATGTTGTCATATGATTTGGCTAGGTATTTACGACCAGCCACCTGCCTGACATCAACTTGCCTTAGTCAACTTACCGAGATATTGTTACCTCGGTAAAAAATGTGGGTAGTCTATTCTACTCAGTCGGATACCACACGGCGAGTCTACTTACCTTAGTCGCTTTTTACAACAAATCAGTAAGAAACGAGTGTAGTCTATTCTACTCAGACGGATACCACACGGCGGGTCAACTTACTTTAGTCACCTTTTATGACATCTCGGTAAGAAATGAGGGTGGTCTATTCTACTCATCCGGATACCACACGGCGGGTCAACTTACCTTAGTCGTATCACGACATCTCGGTAAGAAATGATTAGTCTATTCTACTCAGCCGGATACCACACGGCTTAATACGGCTTAATTGACGATCACGTATACAAATTATTCTTCTCGTTTTATCTTTCAGGTGGAACATTCTCGGTATTTCATGCACTTGACCGCCGCCGGACTGGTTGCGACAATTAATAAACTTTCGCTGAGTGACCTTCATACCCGTCCCAGTGCGCCAGAGCCGCCGGCGCCTCTGCTTTCACGACGATCGCGATCGTACAGTGTTTCACATCTGTGGGTCGCGACCCCGACCGTGAAAACATGACAACGTACTACAGTACTATTTGACTTGTATAAATATTAAGTACCTGGTAAGCAACTTAAAAAAAAGGAAAAAAAAAAGGTAGTTGGTGATCGATCCTAGGTATTTACATTTCTCGAGACTGCCCGTTCCCCGAATAAGCTACGCTGACTTGACAGTGTATGGCAAAAATTTAAATCAATCTAAATTTCAGTATATTGTAATGCCCAAAAACAGGGATAAACAAATTTTTTTAAACACAAAAAAACGCTAGATTGATTTTTCTCCCCCAAAATCCCTAAATGCTGAATTTCAGCAAAATCGTTAGTGCCGTTTCCGAGATTCCTAATATACACAAGATTAACTCATTTAAATATTAATGATTATTTATTAATGATTATTTATTAATGGGGCGGAAATGACGAATCTGGTAAACGATGAAAGTGTGCATCTATTATTAAGAGTTATATATTTGTGGCGTTTGCAGTTGAGATCCTTATGCTGTCTCTCTCTCTCGTCAATCAATAGACGTCGGACATTCGACATAAGTATCTTCCAAGGACTGTCACGCTACATCATTTTGTGCCGCTTAGATCCAGCCGCTTGGAGCAGTTTCCCGCGACCTTTTTGTCATCTATCCACTCCGTAGGGGTCTGCCTACACAACGATTTCTGGTGCGCTCCTTGCTCCTTGAGACCCCAACGTCCATCGGTCCAACTATTGCCACTTCAGCTTCGTATCCAGTTGAGTTATGTACACTATATGTCACTTTGGTCTTTATACAGTTTCCTCATTTCAGATTTGATGCGACGCAGAGATGCTCCGAGCATAGCTCTTTCCATAGCTCGCTTAACGACTCCGAGCTTCGTATGAGGCGCATAGTTAGCTCATAGTAAGTTTCAGAGGTAAATATCATCACGGGCAACACGCACTAAGACTTTAGTCTTCAGACATTGAAGAATTTTAGATGACAAATCTCGGGCAACATTCGGAAAATTAGGGCCTATGAAGTAAAAAAAATGCAAAAACCTTATCCTATATTATATTCAACACTTGACTAATTCCTTCTTCAAGTGACAGTGAAGGCTTGCTACTTCGTAGCACACAGAATCAGCTTAACGATTCAACGCGGAAACTCTGCCAGCATTTTTAGGACCGTTCTACGTGAGCATGATTTGTATAGTACTAGTAAAGTAATTTAAGATAGATATAATTTGTATATTTTCTCTGTAAATAAAATAGTTAAAAATTAGATAAAACACTAATGATAAAATATTGTAACTATTATATTCGTATCAGAAATAGGTGTGATACCGGAAATCGGTTCGCTAATGGCTTCTATATATTTGCTTTTAACATTCATAAATACAAAAGACGTTAAACCATCACATCTGTGACAAATCGTTGCTTTTAACCCGCAGCTACTCATTTGTGAAATGTGAAAAGATCGAAATGGTATTTTAAATTAAATATACGGTTGGTAAAGCGACGTACTTTCGCTGCTTCTATCGTAATGAAAAATTGATATTTACAAGTAGGTTGCCCAAGTTACATTCAAATGAACCACATTCCTATCATCTCTTTTATATCTCATCAATATAAGTAAAAATCACATTGTATTATTTTAAGTGTTATATAGTTGAAATTGATAATTTATGCTTGTATGATATTCCTTTGATTTTTTAACTGGGCTTTATATTTGTATTTTTTTCCCACAGCTGGGCGTTGGCCTCCTTGGAGTATAAATTCATCACGCTGTTAAATGCGGACTAGTAAAATCTATCGCACGATTTCTCCGGAAACGCAGGTATCCTTAGGATGTTTCCCTTCACCCAAAAGAATTCAGATGGTAATGTTAACAAAAACAGAAACCTTAAGTTAAGAGTTGGGCAATTACTTTTAAAATTATTCGATCACAAATATAGCTAGCCTTAAAATAATTGACTAAATTTAATTTCAATTAACGTTTTTTATTGTTAAAATAAATTTAATTGAATCCGATAAATTAATGAAATCTGTTCGTTGTTTTCGATATATTTTAACATACTAGTTTTTTACATAAAACTGGGAAATTAAGGCAAAAGTCACATCAATCACGTAACCTCGATATTCACAGTCATTAATCGAATAATATCCGAAGAAAACATGATGTATAGTCAGTCTATTTTAAAGTCCATTAAGCATTTTCGTTGTTATGCCAAAACGTGTTTTGTGTTTTGTAATAGTGGCCAGTTGAATGGCAGTGAAAGTCCAGGGTACAAATAACGTGATGCCCAAACCATTGTGATCCAACGAAAGTGCTCCGTGGTATTGATATGATTTGCGAAGCTGTATTAAAAGCAAAATTGAAACTGGCGATGAGGAAAATTAAGTAATACGCTTTTTTAATTCATGGCTGCCGAAAGCGTTTAATATTTTTATATATTTTCTTCTAATGACATGACTGAACTCTTGATTTCCTTGAATCACTGGACTGATTTCAATATAATTTTGCGTCTGTAGGAAAAGATGTGATTTGGGAATTGTAGATTATAATTTAGGTATAACAATTTTTTGCACTCACTACTAGTTTCGACTCACGAGACCCAATAAGCTGCTGTACGCAGTTCCCGCCGTGATAATGCCTTATATAGAGCTCATGAATTAGGGCGATGAATGAACTTAAAAGAAGTTGGGCTAACCCGATAGAATAAGACGTGGAATAGAGCCGGCTTAGCTAAACTAACTATGAATACTAATCACGATGGTTTAAATTACAAAATTATTTATATTCACAATTCGTTCGAAATGAAGTTTGTTTACTGAATAATATATTTGTGTGTTGAGGTTGATTTTTAGATGTTTTAGATTATTTTATTCACTTCAATTAAGATAAATAAAACTAAATTTTTCAAAAACAAATCAAGCCAATTTGCATTCATCAATATCTCATAACAGTTGCCAATAGTGTTTTCGTGTACCGAAGTGGGCAATTCGGTCACAACTTGACACGCTTCCGATTTTTAAAACCAATATATCGAACGTGAAATATTATTGAGGCAATGCATAAACATTGTTAATTTTATGAAATTTAATGTGGATGCTAGACGAGCAAATTTTAGTTAAGGAAGTTAGTAAGTTTGGTTTATATTTGTGTATATAATGTAGCTGTGGTAGCCCAGCGGTAACACCGTGCGCCTCTTTCGAGGAGGTCTAGGGTTCAAACCCGGGCAGACACCAATGAGTTTTCTAGTAAAACTTATGTGTCTAATTGAAAATTGCAATTTATCACACGCTTTTCGGTGAAGGAAAACATCGTGAGCAAACCTGCATATTTCTGGAGAGTTCTGGAGATATGTGTAACCTACCAATCCGCATTGGAGCAGCGTGGTAGGTCTTAGCTCCAATCCTTCTCTCCAAAAACGGAGAGAGGAGGCCTATGCCCAGCTGTGGGATAGTAACAGGCCGTTACTAACTAACTATATAATGTATTTATCAGTTATGTGTCACCAAGTATTAAGTTACTTTGGAGACGGAACGCTTTGTGTTTAATTATAATGTAATTATATTTATTTATTTAACAACGCCGCGTGATATCTGGCTGAATAGAATAGTACCACCCTCATTTCTTACCGAGGTGTCGTAAAAGGCGACTAAGGTAAGTCAACATGCCGTGTAGTATACGGCTGAGTAAAATAGACCAACCTCATTTCTTACCGAGGTGTCGTAAAAGGCGACTAAGGTAAGTTGACCCACCGTGTGGTATCCGGTTGGATAAAGTAGACCAACCTCTTTCTTATCGAGGAGTCGTAAAATACGACTAAGGTTAGTTGACATCAAGCAGACGGCCGGTCGTAAAATACGTAGCTAAAACAAATGATAACATGTTTGTAACATGTTGTGCCGACCCCACTTAGTGTGGGATAATGGCAGGAGGATGATGATGATGATATTTATTTATTTAACAGTTAAACGTGAAACACGAACGAGATTGACGAATACTTTAAACAAAAATGTGGAAACAATTGCTATTTTAAAATTTGGGCCGCTCTTTATGTTTACCTAATTTTAGCTGTCCCTTCCGCCACTCTTCCCACTATAAAACTTTGCACAAATGCTATACAAATTTTGAACTAGATTTTCTAAATTGTATATTAAAATAGACATAATACTTAAAGCTAGAAAAAGATCATCATCTTCCTGCCCTTATCCCACTCTAAGTGGGGTCGGCACAACATGTTATAAACATGCTGTAACATGATTTGGCTGCGTTTTTACGACCGGCCGCCTGCCTGACGTCAACTTACCTCTGTCGGATTTCACGACACCTCGGTAAGAAATGAGGTTGGTCTATTCTACTCAGCCGGATACCACACGGCGGGTCGACTTACCTTAGTCGCCTTTTACGACACCTCGGTAAGAAAAGAGGGTGGTACTATTCTACTCAGCCGGATACCACGCGGCTATTAAAGCTATAAAAAGATACCATCAGAATAGTTATACTCAATTTAACATTTTCCATACCCATCCATAAATCATATCGTCAAATTACTTTATGTGAATTGTGCATACACAAAAGTGATCTGGGGATATTTGCACTTTCCCTTATTCGCTATGAATCGTTTGTATGCGAATAAGGTACTAATATATCATCTGGAATAAGTTTTTGCTTACATGTCATGTCAAAATGAAGGGTGCATTCATCTCAAAACATTTTCAGACAGAGAGATTTACTATTTAACATAGATTTTTTATCTACCTTGTATCTTTTTATATTCAAATCACAACATTCTTCACTCAATCTTTGAATAGTTACATATATTATATTATATATATGGGCATATAAGTTGTTCCTCTTATACCCATGTTATGCATTTTATTTAGTTAAATTGGGACAGAAACTGTGTCAGATGCCTTGGCTAAATTCTAATTCAAAATATTCTTTATTCAAATAAACTTGTTAATGAGTGCTTTTGAATCGTCAACTCTACTCCTGGTTCGGAAAGCTGTTCCTACGATGTAGCTTCATTAATCATATTCATCATTGACGATCCGAAAGTGTTTGACTAAAGATTATTTTTATTTGTTTTGGGTCTTGAGTTCGATTACCGCCAGGGGCCAACACTGTCAACAATTTATTGGTTTTTTTGGTCAGGGCTTCACTTATTTAAAAATATATATGTATGTATGTACCAGTTAGCCTGCTGTGTGCCAAGCTGTGATAGCCCAGCGGTAACACCGTGCGACTCGTTCGAGAAGATCACGGGTTCAAACCCCGGCAGACACCAATGAGTTTTCTGCTGAAACTTATGTGTCTAATTGACAGTTGTTATTTATCACACGCTTTACGGTAAAGAAAAACATAGTGAGGAAACCTGCATATCTCTATAGAAACCTGGAGATATGTAACCTTACAATTTGTATTGGAGCAGCGTATGGTTTTTCTCCAATCCTTCTCTCCAAAAAAAAGAGGCTTATTCCCAGCCGTGGGATAGTAACAGGCCGCTTCTTTTACCAGTTTTCTGTTATATAACACAGGTATTATGTTACTTTGGGGACGGACGACCGTGTGTGATAGTGTCCATTTATTTATTATATTTTGTACGCCGACGAGAACGCTTCGTTTAACCATTCGGCTATCACCACTTAATAAATATCCCACAAAAGGTATATATTATGAATCACAACATCATGCCTATTAATTTATATTCAGCGCCGTAAAAGGAAATGTCTGTCTGGCTTTACTTTGCCATGCAATTTGTATGACTAAAGGGTTGAATATGAATTAATTAAATACTTGATGCAACGTATAATCATCTTGAGGAGACCTGTGGTATATTATGATACTATTTTCTGACTTTACTTCTCTATGAACTTAAATGCACAGATAAAAAATTGTCTATGTTTCAATGTGTCAACTAAAAATTACACCAATGTCGCGTTCGGAAGTGTAAAAAAAAATAAACACAAACACTTTTGTAATTATAATACTAGTATTGCATTACTTGTATCTTTATATACTATGCATCGCGGGTAAAACCACGTGACACTGCTAGTTATTTTATAAAAATGATAATATTCATTTAATACGCCGTGTGGTATCCGGCTGAATATAATAGTACCACTCTCTTTCTTACCGAGGTGTCGTAAAAGACGACTAAGGTTAGATGACCCGCCGTGTGGTATCCGGCTGAGAAGAATAGACCACCCTCATTTCTTACCGAGGTGTCGTAAAAGACGACTAAGGTCAGATGACCCACCGTGTGGTATCCGGTTTAGTAGAATAGACCACTCTCTTTCTTACCGAGGTGTCGTAAAATACGACTATGGTAAGTTGACGTCAGGCAGGCGACCGGTCGTAAAAACGCAGCCAAATCATGTGACAGCATGTTTATAACATGTTGTGCCGACCCCACTTAGAGTAGGATAAGGGCAGGAGGATGATGATAATATTCATTTAATAATAAGTACCTGGGTGACCGAGCTTTGATCGGTATTTATTTTAAAGATGAAATAAAATGCAATACAAAAATAAAAAGCACCGGGTGTGGAAATCGAACCTAAGTATCGAGCCTTCTTGTTAAGGTCATTACCATTAGGCTGTCACAGCTTTGCGTTTGACAGCTCAAATTATGAGAACATACATACAAAGTTTTCCTCTTAATAATATTTGTTTAGATAATAAATATCAAGCGAGATCCAATAGACTAATAATGTTGTCTATAAACGCAACAAAGTTTATGGTATGATAACAGAATAAACAATGCTATCTGGGACCACACGCGCCAGCTAACAGTAAACTCAGACCAGGCCAGATAGATCAGATAGGGGATAATTATTGAATACGAGATGGGACGACTATGCTAAACGCCAATTAGCGTCTCTCTGGTAGAGTCAGCACAAAAAAAATATTTAAAACTAGCTTTAATATATCCTCGTGCCTTTATCCCACTCTAAGTGGGGTCGGCACAACACGTTATAAACATGCTGTAACATGATTTGGCTGCGTTTTTACGACCGGCCGCCTGCCTGACATCAACTTACCATTGTCGTGTTTTACGACACCTCGGTAAGAAAGAGGGTGGTCTATTCTACTTAACCGGATACCACACGGTGGTTCAACTTACCTTAGTCGCTTTATACGACACCTCAGTAAGAAATGGTCTATTCTACTCAGCCAAATACCACACTGATCTCGACTTACCTTAGTCGCCTTTTACAACACCTCGGTAAGAAATGAGGGTGGTACTATTCTACTTAGCCGGATACCACACGGCTATTAAAACTATCTTTAATATTTATATTTCAATAAGATAATTATATATGTATATATATAAATATAGATACAAAATCGCGGAAACGGCTCCAACGATTTTACTGAAATTCAGCATGTAGGGGGTTTTGAGGGAGAAAAATCGATCAAGATAAGTTTTATGTTACATAAAATGTCGTTTTATCACTGTTTTCGGGCTCTAAATTTTTTTTTGGAATTTACGTTGAATACAATCATAATTTTTAACTGTCAAACGTAAAGTCATTGTAGTTCATTCGGGAAAAGGGCGGTCTAGAGAGGTGAAAATACCTAGGATCGAGCCCCACCTGCTCTTATTTTTTCCTTTTTCTTTTCAATTTTTTTTTAATTTTAATTTTTATTTACATCATTTCAAAAATTACCACCCAGTAACTAATAATTATCAGCTATTTTTTTTTCAAGTGACAAGGGGGCTAGGCTCTTTTTTAGCACATAGAATCAGCTTAGCGATTCGACGCGGATAACCTAACATCTTCATAACTTCTTCTTAACTAAAAGGTTGCAATAAAGTAAGCTTAAATGGTTTAATTCCTCTAATTGGAGAATTGGAAACGACCGTTACAATCTATAGAACTGCAACTGCATGTGATCAATTGAGATTTCCAATTTAATTGGATTACAATTAATGACAGACTGGGTTCCGTCGTGACCGAACTATCCTCTCGGTTTCTAGCGATCATGAAGTGAATGTAGCAATAAATTTGAACAAAGGATGGATTGAATTACATCCGAATACCATATTCATAGAGTCGTGATAGCCCACTGTGTCGTAAAAGGCAGCTAAGGTAAGTTGAACCACCGTGTGGTATCCGGTTTAGTAGAATAGACCACCCTCTTTCTTACCGAGGTGTCGTAAAATACGACAGAGGTGAGTTGACGTCAGGCAGGCGGCCGGTCGTAAAAACGCAGCCAAATCATGTGACAGCATGTTTATAACATGTTGTGCCGACCCCACTTAGAGTGGGATAAGGGCAGGAAGATGATGATGACTGTAAAATTAACATTCAGCGCAATAATACTAATTTACACGTAGAATAGATCACCCTCATTTCTTACTGAGGTGTCGTAAAAGGCGGGTAAGGTAGGTTGGCCCACCGTGTGATATCCGGTTCAGTAAAATAGACCGCTCTCATTTCTTACTGTATCGTAAAAGGCAAATAAGGTAAGTTGAACCACCGTCTAATATCCGGTTGAGTAGAATAGCCCAACCTCTTTCATACCGAGGTGTCGTAAAATACGGCTAAAGTAAGTTGACAGCTGACTAAATATTTTTCTGTTTGCTCATAATTGAGGCTTATTAGCGTAATTTATGTGTAATGTAATTGTGAATCATAATCCTGTTAACTAATCTATATATATAAAAGAAAGTTGGTCTAAGTTACACTATTTATAACTCAAGAACGGATGAACCAATTCGGCCGAAAATTGGTGTAGAGGTTGCTTAGAACCAGGAAACGGACATAGGATACCTTTTATCCCGTTCGACCGCATTTATTTTATCTCGTCAAGTCACTATAAAACGTGGTATTACAAGAGCGACTATGACATTGAATAACAAAACGCAAATGTCAGTGGAATACAAAACATAGATGACAGCTAAACGTAATTTTATCTTCATGGTATAGGGAAAGGGGAAATGTTTTACTCCAAATTTAACGCGTGTGGGCCACGGGCAGTAATGAATAAAACGTTTTGTTTTATTCATTACTGCCCGTGGCATAGTGGACATACTGGATAGATTTTAATCATTTTTTTTACTGAGTCACATAGACTATATATTTTATACCCGTGCAAAGCCGGAGCGGGCCACTAGTAGTTAATAAAATTATCACAGCTCATATTTCAAGATAGATATACAATCAGCGGTAAGGATGTTGCAAAAAGTATTACATATTACATGTAATTGAACTGAAACAGGTTCCCACCGTTGAAATATGAAATTTCTAGGAAAATTGTTATTAACACGTCCGTATTTGTTACGCAAAAAGTACAAGACTGGTCATATTGCGCGTACCTCGTGAATGCATCCTGTCGAGGCTGGAATTGGCCGTTTTCTATAAAATAAAAGGTAAATAAGTGTAGGTTCGCCATGCCATGTATTGAGGTGGACAAAAATGATAAAGTCGATTTATTTAGTACTGCAGCAATATTTTTCGCATATTCGGTATAGTGGCTAAATAGCATAGACCATCCTCATTTATTTATTTATGTACCATAAAAAAAAGTTGGAAAAAACATTATTGGTAAAAAAAAGTGTACAAAGTTAACTTATCCCTATAACAGAAATCTCTGCCAGCTGGACTACGAAGTGAGACTACATTTCTTACCGAGGTGTCGTAGAAGGTGACTAAGGTAAGTTGACCCGCCGTGTGGTATCCCGCTGAGTAGAATAGACTACCCTCATTTCTTACCGAAGAGTCGCAAAAGGCGACTAAGGAAAGTTGACCTGCCGCGTTGTATCCAGCTGAGTATAATAGACCACCCTCAATTCTTAACGAGGTTTCGTAAAAGGCGACTAAGGCAAGTTGATGCGCCGTGTGGTATCCGGCTGAGTAGAATAGACCACCCTCATTTCTTAACGAGATGTCGTAAGAGGAGACTACGGTAAGTTGACCTACCGTGTGGTATCCGGCTGAGAAGAATAGATCACCCTCATTTCCAAACGCAGTGTCGTAAAAGGCGACTAAGGCAAGAAGGTGTGGTATCTCGCTTAGTAGAATAAGCCACCCACATTTTTAGACGAGGTTTCGAAAAAGGCGACTAAGGTATGTTGACATCATGCAGGCGGCCGGTAAAATACCTAGCCAAATCATATTACAACATGTTCTGCCTCCGCATAGAGTGGGATAATGGAAGGAGAATGATGATGATTTATTTAGTACTAGAGGTTCCAGCGACTTTATTTGTTACCCCTAATAATGCAATATGTGTTTTTTTCCTTGTTCCCGAAGAAAAACCGGGAAATTTTTAACCTATATGTTAAAAATATTTAAGCTTTAATTAAATCATTACCTAATTTTAAATCAATAAACTCCAACGGGTTAGCCGTAAAAACGACAGACAGACAGACTTTCGTGTTTATAATATTAATATGGATATTAAATATAAAGATATTTTCTATAAAAAGTATTCCAGATGTTTAATAAATAAAAAAAACATTTGCAATGTTTGGATTTTGATAATCAAAACATTCTTTAACATTTTTTTTTGTATTGTAACTATTATGTTTTTAAGTTGATATATATCATGTCATCATTATTTTCTAGTTATATGTTGTTTACTTTATACTCCGCATGTCACTTGGCTGCAGTTGAAAATCAGTGCCAAATGTCATTAGCTCATGCACTGGTTAGCGGAGAAGAAGTCTTCTCTTTCGAGGGGCCCCTACCCGGAGGTGTTTGTTCTCTGGGATCAGAGCTGTCGGCGGGATGGGGGCAATGTGTACAACGATACCCTGTGCTTGCCATCGGCAGCGTGGTGGAGCCCACAGGTTGTTTTAACCGGTACGAGTCCGACATAACCGCCGCCTGTACCCGTCGGGTGGCGGTACCTATAAAGGGTTTTTTCCTGTATAAAAAATGGCACTCGGCCCCTTTTTAACTTTTTCCAAAGTCATATAAAATTTAGATTTAGTAATTATGGTATTCCTGTATTGAAATCTCATAAGTATCGTATGTGTCTATTTATTATACAGTTCTAAAATAAATCTTTTCCTTTTTTAAAAGTTGCCTTTTTTACAGCTAAGTGTACCTTATTTACTTGTAACTGCCCATTTTTACACTGCGACATAATAAAGGTCATCATCAATGTTAGGACTATCTAAGAGAAACACAAATTGATGGCGAACTTACATAAGCATTATCTCGGACGTACTAAGGTCAGACGTGACGTGGCCCGCATTGTCTTTAAATATAACAGGAATACTGCTCCATCATTCCTTTACAACCAAGAACATTCAGGCCTCTTGTAAACATACGTTTACTTTACCATCAAGCAAGAATGGTCAAGCTTTATCGACACTAAAAGTTTTATCGCTCGTTCATATCTTAGAGAGATAAAAGTATATGTGTCATAAGTACAAGTATTTTAAATATAAAAGCTGGTTAGTATGCTAATGTTAGTGAAAAGGATTTTTTTCTCCTACATCCTAAATAATTTATAGAATTAGTCATAGTAGCGGAGAACCATAATATAAAAGTAATAGTAAAATTGTTATGCTGTAATTCGCGATGAAGTAAAATAGAAAATATATATAATGCTAAATGTAGAGTGGACAACCCGTTTTCATCATGATACATGCTTCGTAAAAACACACGCACAAACTTCCGCAACCACAATACACAAACACTACATACGTTCACTATTGCAAACTCAACAATCGTTCGCCTCCACTCCACGAGAAAATCTCAAAGCGACAAAAACCCAAATAAGCTTAGTTATTATTATAGTTAAGGGGTGAACCGATTAGTATAATCGGTTCAACCCCACCATTTGTTTTATTTTTCCTACAGATTGGTGGAGAAACAACAAAGTGGTGGAGGTTTGTGCATGTCTTTTTACGAATCCTGCATGTATCAGATATGAAAGCGGATTGTCCACTCTAAATTTAGCATTATATATATTTTTTATTTTACTTCATCTTGGATTATAGCAGTGGTTAGTAATCCTGCATGTATAAAGTATGAGAACGATTTTGCTTCCTACACTTCACTAGCATTACATAGATTTTCTAAACAAACGCGGATTGTAGCAATATAATTCTATCATAACATTGGTACTATGGAATTCTATGGACTATGAAGTTCTTTGCACGTTTAGTATGAATAGAGGCCATGTCCGAGATAGGTAATAGGGGCAATTTATGGACGTAAGAAGATTGCGCTTCGCGTAATCTGCTTTGGCCCCCGGCGCCGTCTTCCCACAGCATAAATTGTTACGATTTGTGATACCCCACGAGAGCGGGCTTGGCAAATCGTTACGGAATCAGATTGTACGGTACTAACGGGCAACATGACGTGTAGGGAGAATTAGTATAATACGGTCTTAACATATAAAATCTAAATAAATATAAATATATGGGACACTTACACACACGGTCGTCCGTCCCCAAAGTAAGTAACTTAATACTTGTGTTATGGGTGACAGACAACTGGTGAATATATACATATAAAATTGTTAAATACAAATATACACCCAGGCTCAAAGACCAACAAATTCATTCACAGAAAATGTTGGCCCTCGGCGGGAATTGAACCCGCGACCCGCGGAGCTGAAGGCAGGGTCACTACCCACTGCTCCAACGAGCCAGTCAAGATTATAAATACTTTGCTCGGTAATTTTGTATATAATAATATAATTTTTTAAATTATAATATATATATATATATATATATATATATATATATATATATATATATATATATATATATATATATATATATTGAATTATATAAATTTATAATCCAAAATTATCTTATATAAAAATAAATTTTTGTCAGTATGTCCTTTAATGGAAACGGACCGATTTAATTGAAGCTTTCAGAAAGTCCTGTAACCCAGCGGATGATACAGTAAAATTTAGTAAAAAAAAAAATAATGACAATTGATATTTAGGAGGAGATGGTGAATTGATATATTTACAATTTCTCCAAAGAAATTCCACTTAATAGATTTTTTTTTAATATCCAGATCATATCTGTGAACTGGCTGTAAATTGATGTTAAATGAAATAGGCGTTTCCGTCAATTTAAAATAACCCGTAAACGCGGAACCCGCATAGGTTGTTGGATTTAAATGCTTTACCGAATACAAGAACGGTCGGTTGCCGGTAAAACCGGCGTGTGAAGTAGGTCGCGCCCTATATATATATATATATATATATATATATATATATATATATATATATATATATATATATATATATATATATATATATATATATGAAATATTATATGAATGAATATATATATATAATTTTTTACAAATTACAATTATCAGCAAAATTATCTTTTACCTTCCTATTAAAATAAATTCCTTATAACAAATAATAAAACCTAGCTAGATCATTTTTTCCCCAAAACCATCTACATGCTGATTTTCATGAAAATATTATATTATTAATATTAAAAAAGGCAACTTTTCAATTATTGGCAAAGTCGATTATTTATTAATCGATTTATTTTAAAGGGAAAAAAATCTGTTGATGCTGATGTTTTTTACTCCATGTTTCATCCCTAAAATAGGTTACCGTGGCCTCAAAATTTTACGTGCGTTACAATAAGTTAAAGTCGCCGCGTTTGGGCTCATTTGCATCGATAATGCCCAATTCGTATAACTGGGCCAATAGATACGGTGAGGGCGCGACCTACTTCACACGCCGGTTTTACCGGCAACCGACCGTTCTTGTATTCGGTAAAGCATTTAAATCCAACAACCTATGCGGGTTCCGCGTTTACGGGTTATTTTAAATTGACGGAAACGCCTATTTCATTTAACATCAATTTACAGCCAGTTCACAGATATTATCTTGATATCAGATTATTAAAACAACTCTACTATTTTTTTATTCTATTATTAGGTGAATTTCTTTGGAGAGATTGTTAAAAATATCAATTGTCATTAATTTTATTTTTTTTTACTAAATTTTACAGTATCATCCGCTGGGTCACAGGACTTTCTGAAAACTTCATTTAAATCGGTCCGTTTCGATTAAAGGACATACTGACAAACATTCGCTTTTATATAAGATAATTTTGAATTATAAATTTATATAAAATTATTTCGATATAAAAAAACAAGTTTTTGAATTCGTCTATATTCGTATATTTTTATTATAGTAAAACATAAATAATATCAAGACGTTATCGCCTGTTAATGAGAACTATATAGGCCTTCCTCAATAAATGGACTATGTCGCATTTAAAGATTTATACAAATCGGTTCTTGAGATTAGCGCGTTCAAACAATCAAACAAACAAGCAAACCATTCACCTTTATATATTAGTATAAATAAATAAATAAATACATATATGGGACACTTACACACACGGTCGTCCGTCCCCAAAGTAAGTAACTTAATACTTGTGTTATGGTAGACAGACAACTGGTGAATATATACTTATATAGTATAGATATGAAACTAAGAATATATAAAACCGCTAAATAATCTTTTCAGTATAGGTAGGAAAAAATAATTCAGGCTCAAAAATATCACCTAAAATGGCAATATCTTATTAAGGAACTCCAATAATTAGGCTTGTTACAGACCATCTGTCTTTCTTTGCCGGCTTTCTTATCGACAGCCAGTTTAAAAGCCTTAACGGTACCGCGTCGAAAGTGAGGTGTAAATCAAATCGGGGTGAATCTTGTCGCTTTCAACCGCTCAGTAAGTTGATGGATGGTGCCTATGTCGCCACCAGACTCTGAGGCACTTTAAAACATCCGTAATTATATTATTGAAGGAAAAACTTCATTATTCTTTTGCCCTTATCCCACTCTAAGTGGAGTCGGCACCACCTTAGTCGTGTCGTGTCGAAAGGGGGTGTTCTAATCTACTCAACCAGATGCCACACGGTGAGTCAACTTACCTTATTCGCCTTTTACGATACCTCGGTAAGAAATGAGGTTGGTTTATTCTACTCAGCCTGATACCACACAATGGTTCAACTCACCATAATCGCCTTTTACGACATCTCGGTAAGAAACGACACCCTTACCGAGATGTCTATTCTACTCAGCCGGATACCACACAGCATATAAAATTATAAAGATCATGAGTGTAAGAATATAATATCTAAAGAAACTATTACAATTATAACTTATTGCTTTTCCACCATTATCTATCTAAAATACCTATTCTACGCCCACAAATTAACGTAATTCGATATCGCATGTTTAAATTTTTATAGATAGTTTATGGCACAATAAGACACAATCTTAACAACCATAAAATGATTCCATAAGCCCATGTCACTAGCAAAATCAATATTTACCGAACCAAAACCAACAAAAGCTTTCATCAACACGCCCGTATCGTATTTCGACTACATATCATAGAACACACATAAGGCGTGTACAGTGAAAAACTAACATGTGGACACGATAGAATGAAATCTATACGCCTGTAATAGACAACATTTTAACTATATCGAGCGTGGGAAGTCGTTATACTCAGCAGATCAACTAACGCTTTCTTCCTTTTAAAAAAAGCTAAGTATCGGCCTGCTATTATCCCGCTGAGCTTGGCTAGTCTGAACTCAGCGGCCTATCTCCTTTTCGGAGCTACGATTTACCGCGCTGCTCCAAAAACGGGTTGGTATGTTACACATATCCCCAGAATTCTCTAGACATATGCAGATTTCCTTCATTATGTTTTCCTTCAACGAAAAGCGTGTGATAAATTGCAAATATCAATTACACATATAAGTTTTAACAGAAAAACTCATTGGCCTAACCGTGGTTTGAACCGGTGATCCCTCGAAAGAGTCACACGGTGTTACAGCTGGGCTTTCACAGCTTATTAATGCTTTCCTCTTTAGCTATAGCTTTCTTAGACACTAAACTAAACTAAACGCTAGCTGTTACCAGCAACTTCGTTCGCGTGATAGTTTGATAATAGATGGCGCTTTTAATGTCTTCCTATTGCTGGGAAATTAACAGGATTTCTATAGCCTATATGTTACCAATAGTAATAATTTGCCATATTTCATCGATATTGGTTCGACGGATTTGCCGTGAAAGAGTAACAACTCACAAACTTTCATATTTATAATATTAATAGGATACTTTAGTACTTACGTTTCCGAGGAAGCCGCTGCAAGGCTGTATAGGAGGTGGTAGCGGTGGCAAGTCGGGTGAACGACGCGTGTTGCGCGTTCTCTCGTCCGTCTGACCCATGGTTCACTCACTATGCATCACTGGGAACAAAGAGAAAGAAACATTTTACATCACCTGATATTAACTACATTACTCTAAATCACAGTTCCGGGTATATCGGACGCTTTACAGGTCATCCAGGCGGTGCATCTGGTGCTCCCGATGCATCGGTAAGTCGAGGGGGACTTCTCTTTTGAGAGGTTCCTACCCGGAGGAGGTATCTCTGGGATCATATCGGCTGTCGGCGGGGATGGGGGCAATGTGTCCAACGATACCCTGTCTTTATAATCAGCAGCATGGCGTACTACACAGGTTGTTTTAGCCGGTGCGAGTCCGACACAACCTCCGCTTGTCCCCTTCGGGCGGTGGAACCTATAAGGGGTTTTTTTCCTGTATAAAAAAACACAACTCCAATTGAAAGAATGTATAAAAGTAAGATCTGGTATGAATGGCAAATAGACAAATACTGGCTCAGATTAAGTTTGAGGTTTAAATAAAAAATCACAGCTCCTATCAGCGATAAATGGCTACCCCCATTTCAAAAGTGCAGGCAGGGCGGCAGTCGACGTATCAAATATAAGAAGCCGTCACCCCTGGACCGTAACGAGTTTGGCCACACGTTCAGCGTTTCTCTTCAGTGGAACAAAATCCCCAGCACAGAGATCCACTCAAAATCCGGAAAAAATCACATCTATATGCACACACAACTACATAGCACACACTACAACCGTAATTATGATATTATTTCGCTATAATCCACGTAGAAAACGTATATCACGTTTAATGTTAACTGAGCTATTGTAATCTTATAGATGATGGCCAAATTTACCTTTGTATTCTAATGATATTGTAGCAGTCTCTAATTGCCCGAAAATACAGATAAAACGACGTTTTCTGAAAATAAAACCTACCTAGATCGATTTAACACCTCCGGAACCGCCTGCATACTAAATTTTATGAAAAACGTTGGAGCCGTTTCCGTATAGGATTATATGGACATCCTGTATTTAATGAATGGATAATGTAACACAATACACAAGCACTACACACGTTCACTATCACAAACTCAAAAATCGTTTCGCCCCGCAACCGAAGCATCATCAGGAGATAGACTACACGTCAAAACTTCAAAGCCACATTCACGCCATTTTGTCGTGGTGTTGCTTGTGTATTGTGGTGGCAGTGGTGGAGATTTGTGCATGTGTTTTTACGAATCCTGCATGTATCAGGTATTAAAACGGATGGTCCACTCTACATTTAGCGTTGTATATATTTTCTATTTACTTCATCGGGGATTATAGCATCATCATCATTCTCTTAACCTTATCCCACTCTAAGTGGGGTCGGCACAATATGTCTTCTTCTTCCATTCTCCTCTATCATTCGTCAACTCTGGTGCCACTCCCTTAACATGCATATCATTTTTTACGCAATCCATGCATCTTTTTTTCGGCCTTACTTTTTGTAGAATTTTGAGTTAAAAAATCAATATGTATTGTAATAGTTCTAACAAAACCAACATATATGATTATGCATAATATGTGGTATTTTGCATTTTACTTAGTTGTAAATATTCATAAAGTTGTATATTTATAGCGGTGCAGTTATGAATGGTACATCTTTATATCCTGATATCCTCATTAGTATATAATTTGAATGTAAACCTAACGAGCTGTTTCAAGGTGTAATATAAACACTCTGTTAAGAGGTCTCAGGTTTCTGAGGCAATTAGAGCTCGTTGGTATCCTTGAAAATCAAACAAAATATTACTAGTAAACTTTTCTGAGTACTTTCATAAATTCGATGTGACTTTTGATACACATAAATTGACTGGCCCGTTAGCTTTGATTATTTAAAAAATAGTCGATTAATATAAAAATCGATTTTTATTTCACAGGCGATCTGTAGAACCAAACAATTCAAGGAATAACGTCTGCTGTACTGTAACATTTACTGTTTTTTTATTGTTCGTAAAGATACAAACTGGATTTTTATATTCTATAACATAAGCATCAATCAACCAAATTTTATAAATATTGGTCCAGCATATTGGCTATGAAAATCTAACAGACGGACAGAGAGACAGACTATCAGACTATAGCATTAATAATTTTAGTATTGATTGTAAACCAGTATCTGGGTGACCGGTTTATTTTTTAAAAATACAATTAAAAATATAAAAAGAGCCGTGTGGTATCCGGCTGAAAGAATAGACCACCCTCATTTCTCACCGAGGTGTCGTAAAAGGCGACTAAGGTGAGTCGACTCACCTTGTGATATCCGGCTGAGGAAAATACACCACCCTCATTACCTACCGAGGTTTCGTAAAAGGCGACTAAGATAAGTTGACCCACCGTGTGGTATCCGGATGAGTAGAATAGACCACCCTCTTTCTTACCGAGGTGTCGCAAAATAGGGTAAGTTGATGTCAGGCAGGCGGCCGGACGTAAAATACGAAACCAAATCATGTGACAATATGTTTCTAACATGTTGTGTCGATCCCACATAGAGTGGGATGAGGGCAGGAGGAGGAAGACAAATTTATAATAAAAAAAAGATTTTATCTGGGATCGATCCTATCATATCCATTTTTCTTAATAAAACCTAGCTAGATCGATTTTGCTCCCAAAACCCTCTACAAGCTGAATTTTATGAAAATCTTTGCAAATTTCAGATATATATATATATATATATATATATATATATATATATATATATATATATATATATATATATATATATATATGCACGATTAACTCATTCAAATATTGAAGATACATAATATGGTAATTAAAATCTACTAAAATCTGACAGTCAAAAATTCTAGATATCACAGCTATTTCGGTATCGAAACGGGTAAAACACGATTATGTCAACGGATTGCGGATGTACGTGGGATATGATTGGAAACAGTTGACTTGGCGGCCGAGGCCGATTGTTCACCTCCCAAGGTGTGCCACAGCCTTAACGGCTGGTGCACACATCGACGGACAGCAGTATACTGTTGCGGATAGGTTTTTGAACAATACATACAAAATTAAAAATAGCCAAGTGGTATCCGGCTAAATAGAATAGTACCAACCTCAATTCTTACCGAGGTGTCGTAAAAGGCGACTAAGGTAGCTCAACCCTCTGTGTAGTATCCGGCTGAGTTGAATAGGCTACCCTCATTTCTCACCGAGGTGAGGTGAAACTGTAAATTCTTAAAACCGAACTTAAAACATGGGTTTTTATACTTGCCAGGCTGTTATGTAAACTTAGCTTGCATTAAACTTAATTAATAAATCAATCGCGGTTAACTCTTCGCGCAACAGACAGACAGATATAATATTAGTATGAGTTATATTAATGATACCGTTTACGTACTTAGAAGATAATGCCTCTGTTGTTTTATTACACCGTATGACTTCTCAAAGCAAATTCATCAACATAACACAACAGCTACTTAATTACAACTAGAATGTACAAGTAAACGGAACAGATTTATTTAACTATCAACTTACTTACCGTTGAAATGTAACGTCGTTGTTAGGTTAGAGTACTGTCGTTATGCTAAACAGCAAGCCTTTGTGCAAATCATTTACGATAGTAAAAGCGGTGTATCCATTTCTCCATCTTGATGAATGATTTTGATGATATTCTCTTTGTTCATTAAAATTTTATAGTAGCTAGAAGCTTTCGTGAATAGATTATCCAGATGTATCGCTTTTAGTGTGGTAATTGAAGTAAAATAGCTCTCTGTTTTTAGATATCTTATCTATCTACACTTCACAACAATGCGGGATTTTTATATACTTCAAATTCAAAACGGGATATTTTATAAGAATTCTACATCATATACTACAGTGCGCATGAAGTAATCTCACTGCTGAGCAAAGGCCATGTTTTTTCAATACATTACTAGCATCTGATATATATATAAAAGTAATGAAAACAAAAAACACATTTTATGCCATCTCATCGTATACACGAGTATATATCAAGCAAACCATGCTTTTTTACAATAATAATAGTTCACAATAATAGTTCGACGTGCGTGAAAGCGTGATTTATAGTTTATTCAATTATATTTATTTTCTTTTGTTTTTCCAACTGTTAATTTTTTAATTTTAATTTTATTTTATTTTTTAATTTTAAATAAGATACTATTATTAAATTATTGTATTGACACCGATAAATGTGCAAAATTTGAAGGTTGATATTAAGAGACTATAAAAATATTGAGAGTAATTTAAATATTTGTCAGTCTAATTGTGTCGCACCTGTGTGCGCTAGCTTTAATAGTCCAAATTATGCAACACTTTTTACGGTCAGCTTATGTTATAAATCATTTTTTTTTCTCATATTCCTTATTAGTAATATTTGGTATCTTCGTTTGTTTTAATAGAACTGTAATAAAATGAGACGGAAACGTTCCATTTAAATTCAAATGAGACTTTATTGTTTCGATCGTTTAATTTTATTTATAACGTGTAGAATTAATTTTAACAAAATTTGATTCAGCCATAAAATAATAAAGAAACACAAACCGAATAAGTTCACAAAAAGTAAAGATTATTATCTAAATAGTGGCATCCGTGGCTTATTTCGCGCCAACTTAGTTTGAGTTCCTTTAATTCAATAAGCGAATAGACAAGGGTGAGACTCGAGGTGTCGTAAAAGGCGACTGAGGTAAGTTGAAAAGTTGAATAAAGTTAATAGACCGGAAGCATGCCCATGTCATCATCATTCTCTTGCCATTCTTTGCCCTCAGAAAGAAAGAGGGAAGTCTCTTCTACTCAACCGGACACCACCCGGCGGGTTGACTGACCTTAGTTGCCTTTTACGACACCTTAGTCGACTTTTATAATGTTGCGAAAATTTGGCTTATCTGTCAAATTTGAATTTGAAAATTTGAAACTGGCGACATTCCGTTTTATCATTTTATGCAGAATCGCTTGAACACCTGTTATATCCGCTTTGGTGGATACGGGGCTTTATTATGTGAATATAGAACAAACAAAACCACTCCCGTACCAACGTAAGTATGAATTCAAATTCAAAATATTCTTTATTCAAATAAACGTGTAAACAAGTGCTTTTGAATCAACTCTACTGCTGGTTCGGAAAGCTGTTCCTACCGAGAAGAGCCATCAAGAAACTCGGCGGTTGCTCTTTTAAAAATACAATTCTTAATACTAGTTACATTTAGTATTTATGAATATTGTTTTATATGTATTTATGTGTATTTAGCCGTGTCGTATCCGGCTAAGTAGAATAGACCACCCTCATTTCTTACCGAGGTGTCGTAAAAGGCGACTAAGGTAAGTCGACCCGCCGTGTGGTATGCGGCTGAGTAGAATAGACCAACCTCATTTCTTACCGAGGTGTCGTAAATGCGACTAAGGTAAGTTGATCCACCGTGTGGTATCCGGTTTAGTTCGTGTGGTATTCGGTTCCTTTCTGACCGAGGTGTCGTAAAATACGACTGGGCTAAGTTGACGTCAGGTAGGCGGCCGGACGTAAAAACTCAGACAAATCATGTGACAGCATGTTTATAACATGTTGTGCTGACCCCACAGTGGGATAAGTGCAGGAGGAGGATTGGAGTAGGATAAGGGCAGGAGGAGGATGATGAATACTAGTTACATTTAAATCTTGTACAGAGTCGAAAAATATCTATATCCACGCATTCTTATCGTCTAAATAATCCTCAACAGTATAGTAGGCTTTCTGTATCAGCCTCTCCTTAATAGTGAATATCAAGTTCGCACTTGTTACAATCTTACATGGTGGCCCTGCATTGATGTTGTGCTTGAGTCGAGATCATTCTCGTCCATATCAATTACAATACTATAGATATAACTTGATACGTCTAGAGATCGTGACGAGAGAAATTTGGTATTAAATTTCCAATGCCAATGTCTCGATTTACAGGTGTATATTCTGTACAATATATTAGCCGAGTGGTATCCGGCTGAATAGAATAGTACCACCCTCATTTCTTACCGAGGTGTCGTAAGAGGCGACTAAGGTAAGTCGACCCGCCGTGTGGTATCCGTCTGAATAGAATAGACCAACCTCATTTCTTACCGAGGTGTCGTAAAAGGCGACTAAGGTAAGTTGACCCACCGTGTGGTATCCGGTTTAGTAGAATAGACCACCCTCTTTCTTACCGAGGTGTCGTAAAATACGACTTAGGTAAGTTGACATCAGGCATGCGGCCGGTCGTAAAAACGCAGCCAAATCATGTGACAGCATGTTTATCACATGTTGTGCCGACCCCACTTAGAGTGGGATAAGGGCAGGAGGATGATGATTCTGTACAATATATCTCACGCTTAGTATTAAAGTAACCTATTTCAAAAATATCATTATGTGGCAAATTGCAATAAAGCATAGCGTCTAAAAACCTCGTGAGTGTTAAAGAGACATAACTTTGGAGAGAAAGATAATATTTTTTTATAGTTCGTAGCGTGTCCTAGATGAAATTGAAATAATTTTGAATTAGGTCACTTTAATACTAAGCGTACGATATATAATAAAATGTAAACAAAACTGACCTAACAAACAACATAGCGTTGCATAACATTATTCAACATAAAAAATTTATTGATTATTTTTTCAAAATCGCAAACTTCGAAGGTAAAGTAAAAAGCGGCGGTAGCGGAATGGTTAGAGTAACGGACTTGCGATCGGTCGTGAGTTCGAATCCCGGCCATTATACTACCGACGTGATCCCACTCCTAACACAAGCATTTAGCTTAGCTGGAGGGGTTAACAGGGTTACTAATTATTTGAAACCTAAATTGCTAGTAACGTTTAAAGAAAGTATCGGCCTAAATCAGGTAGATTTTTAGGTAACACATAACCCCAATATTCTCTAGCAATATGCAAGTTTCCTCACTATTTACTCCATCATAGGAAATTGATAAATTGCAATCACCAATTAGACAATATTTTTGACAGAGAAACTCATTGGTTTGGCCCGGGGTGTGAATACGTTGGCCTAGAAAAAGTCGCAAGGACTTATACTTTTGAAGTGTACATTATAATGGCAGGACGACGGATAATGTCCAGCATATTCTACTAGAGTGTAAGAAGTATGATGGGGACAGAGAACACTTTATGCGGAAATATGATTTAAATTATAACAATGTAGGAGTTTTAACTAGTGTTCTCTCTTACCCACCCATTTATCAATTAGTTCAAATATCGTTCTCACTATACGAAACAAAACTCCAAAACCCTACAGTTCTAACATTCGATGCTGGGTTATCATACGGAGATTGTCAAAAACATTAAAAGAGTCATCGTCGAAAAAAGTTTTACATGTTTAAAACTTCAAAGCGGGATTCGCTCGACGCTATCTTATGGGCCGAGACTTTATTAGCTAGCGACGCATATAAGCGATTAAACAAAAACATTCTTGTTTTGTTTACTGCTGGGCGTAATAAGTAATTTTTGTCCTCTAAAACACCATCCTGTATAGCAGGGCTTTTTAAACTTTTTTATATAGCGACCCCCTTCAAGCTTAGGAAATTTTAAACGACCCCCTCCTCCATATAATGAAATATATATTAACCGGTAATGAAGGAACTTAGGAGGAGAAATATCAATAAATCTTTGTTAGAAAAGTTCTTTAAAGGACAGCTGCAGCCATGTAGTTGTATCAATAATGATTGAAAAGTATCAGATCTTTGCGACACCTTTTGCTTTCAGTAGCCTCGCGAGCCCTCTGGGGGTCGCGACCAAGAGTTTAGGAAGCCCTGCTGTATAGTATAGAACGAATATAAAAAAAATCTATCTAAAGCTAAAGAGTTAGTTCGTTTGTTTGAACGCGCTAATCTCAGTAACTACGAAAACGATTTGAAAAATTCTTTAAGGCAAGATAGTCTATTTATCGAGGAAGGCTATAGACTCTATAACATCACACTTAGATGAATAAGAGAGGAGCAGCAATAAAAAATATTACGAAAACGGCGAAATTTAAAGCTTTCCCTGCATGCGCTAAGTAAACGGTGAAAGTTATTCAAAAATCATGTGTTACAAAATTGTTGTCCTCTAGAAGTTCTAAATAAAAGTCCGCGACTGCATATGTCTAGCTTTTCAGATAAACCCACTGTAACCATTTTTATGGTCATCAAAATACTATATTACGTTTTTAATCTTTCCACGCGGGTGGAGCCGATTGCAAGTATCTGTGGGAATGAAATATAATTGAATATAGGTGAATGTGTGAGCGAGACGGTATAATAGGAAGGAGCGCGGAGAAAAGAAAGACCATAAGCACTGCTGCGGTAGCGGAATGGTTAGGACAAAGTTAGCGATTTTATCCATTTTATTATTATTTCGCTCTCTAAAACGAATATCGCTGCCTACTGTAGCCGTAGCCTTAATGCTCATGAACGACTCTAAGCCTATTCACCACGAATCGGTTCTCACGGGCCGGTCTATTCGATCCTGAGCGATAACGGCTAATTTATCGCTTTCGAGTCGGCGATCGAGTCGGCGACCGCCAGAGACGAAGTGTCTTTTATATCGCCTAATCCTTACTTGCTTTGCGTAGAGGATGGTCTTTATTCGTCCTTCACAGACTATAAATATAGATAGCTAACTCACGACTTAGTACCATAGAGTTATGATGCTTGAGTTAATCTCAAATGTGTCCTATTACAATAAAGAGAAAGTATCCGAGGTGTCGTAAAAGGCGACTAAGGTAAGTCGAACTGCCGTGTGGCTTTATTTATTTATTTATTTTATACATTTCTCTTTATACATATATTTAGAAAAGAGAAAGAAAAAATAAAAAAACTTTTGAGCAACAGAAGGTAAAGGACAAGAATTGAAGAAGGGAGAGAATACGGGTAATAGAAAAAAAAGAAAAAAAGAGAATTTAACTATTTAATCTATTAATTAATTTTGGTAAAATAAATAAATGAAAGGATGCTACTTCCATGATGATTTCCGGCTGAGTAGAATAGACCACCCTCATTTCTTCCCGAGATGTCGTAAAAGGCGGCTAAGTTAAGTTGACCCGCCGGGTGGTATCCGGCTGAGTAGATTAGATCACCCTCATTTCTTACCGAGATAGCGTAAAAGGCGGCTAAGGTAAGTCGACCCGCCGTGTGGTATACGGCTGAGTAGAATAGACCACCCTCTTTGTTATCGAAGTGCTGCAAGTTGTGCAAGTCTAAGTGGGGTCGGCACAACATATGTTAAAAACATGTTGTCACATGATTTGGCTACGTATGTTACGACTGGTCGCCTGCCTGACGTCTACTTACGTTAGTCTTCTTTTACGACACCTTGTTAAGAAATGACGGTGGCCCATTCTACTCATCCGGATACCACACGGCAGGTCGACTTACCTTAATCGCCTTTTACGACACCCCGGAAATAAATGAGGGTGGTACTATTCTATTTAGTCAGATACCACACGGCATTATAATCAGAATGATTATGATAATAAAAAATCTTTTCTACAGACCAAGATGATTGTTATGAGATAAATACATGTTATGTGTATCACAAGAAGTGGCCCATGCTATTCTATGGACCACCACTACCACCTACGATGTTAATTACCTTCGTTTGAGGATAAGTCATTAAAACTATGTTATCTCAGAAGCAATTTATTAGTACAGATCACAAGATAGGATGCTATAGAACGTAATTACATCCTGTTAAGCCACAATACTAATTTACTCTTGCCTTGCTTTCATAGTTGCGGAATATTTTAATTGTTTACAGTAGGTTGCATGCACGAAGAATGTAAAATGTTAAATAAAAAAGATGGATGCCGAAACGTCAAATCTTATACAAAGGTTTTTTTTATGTCAGGAAAACCCATTATGGGTCGTCACCGCCCGACGGGGACGAGCGGCGGGTATGTCGGACTCGCACCGACTTAAAACCTGACCTAAAAAAGCCATATTTGATATTTGATTACTTCATTTAAGGTACAACAACTATAAACAATTATGTCAAATCTGCTGCTCTTCTGTGCGCTTTAAAAGTGATACAAATCAAGTATGTACAATATATGGAATAATTAAAAAATTATAGTGTTTACTAAATATACAGTACAAATACGTTAGTGCTAGATTACAAATATGTATAAGAAATTGTATAGATTTCCTTCGTGATTGGGACGGCGTGTCTCTAGATCGACGCCCTCGCAATTAGGTACACTCGCTGTAGGGTCAGTATTTATTAGGATAATAATGGACTCCAGATAGAGGGTAATATGTTACGAAAGTGAATATAAAATGATTGTGATGTTGCTAGAATGATTCTACGCCGTGTGGTATCCGGCTGAATAGTACCACCCTCATTTCTTACCGAGGTGTCGTAAAATACGACTGAGGCAAATTGACGTCAGGCAGGCGGCCGGTCGTAGAAACTCAACCAAATCATGTGATAACGTGCTTATAACATGTTGTGCCGACCCCACTTAAAGTTGGATAAGGGCAGGAAGATGATGTTGCTAGAATGATCCGATTTAGCATATACAAGTGTAATCGTTATTGAAATAATCTACGAGTATATCTATACTTATTATAAAACATAGTCCCAAAATCTACCAAACTACTTTGACTAGTCAGTCTACGCAAAAGTTGCGGGTAAAAGCGAGTAAACAGTATATTATTGTCCAACATACTTTAATTCCCATACAATTACATGTTTTCTTTGATAGTTATTATTGATTGCTGTAATGAAAAGACTGTTAGTTATTATCTTTCTTATACGTCGTCTTTGAATCTACCAAAATACTACAAAAAAGTTCGCTACAGTATATCTTTATCTCTTATGGTTAACCCGCAATAACTACATTTAGTTCGAAATTGCGTAGACTGTTGTCGCACAAGTTTATAATGGCAGGTTTATAATAGATTGCGCTTTTCAATGCCATCCTATTCCTATGGAATTAACAGAATTTCTATAGTCTGTATGTTATTCCAGTGTACAAGGAATAATTATGCCAAATTTCATTGATATTGGTATAACGGGTTCGCCGTGAAAGTGTAATAAACATCCACACTCAAAAAAACTTACGCATTTATAATATTAGTTCCTACTAATAATATAAAGTATAGTAAAGTAAAGTAAACTAAAGTAAGTACAGCTGTGGTAGCCCAGTGGTAACACCGTGCGCCTCTTTCGAGGAGGTCTAGGGTTCAAACCCCGGGCAGACACCAATAAGTTTTCTAGTAGAACTTATGTGTCTAATTAATAATTGCAATTTATCACACGCTTTTCGGTGAAGGAAAACATTGTGAGGAAACCTGTATATCTCTAGAGAATTCTGGGGATATGTGTAACCTACCAATCCGCATTGGAGCAGCGTGGTAGGTCTTAGCTCCAATCCTTCTCTCCAAAAACGGAGACAAGAGGCCTATGCCCAGCAGTGGGATAGTAACAGGCCGTTACTTACTACTTTCTTATAGTAAAGTAAAGATAATGAAGTAAAGAGTAGGATAGGACAAAAGTAATAATAAAATTATTTTGCTATAATCCGCCACGCCGTAACGCCTAATTCTATAATTTTATTATTACCTTTGTATTATGGATCTCCGCAAAGTAACGCTTTTATCTATAAATTATTTAAAGTAGGATAGGGTTTCAGTACTGACATCAACGCAAGGAAATTCGCGGGCAGAATCAAGTTTTATAATGACACAGTGGATTAAAAGTCTGTAATTTTAAAAATTAATGGTAACCTCACGTCCGGGAATCAGAAACGGTGTTTTTTATCTACGGATTAATAATGGCCAACTGCACTAACTTTAGGCTAGTAAAAAAGAGAGTTCAAACAATTCCATGTATTTGGTTTTGGTAAGATACGATTTGAGTAATCATTGTTTCATGTAAATTAAAATTAAATATGAAACGGTAAGAAATGTGGTTGGTCTATGCTACTCAGCCGGAAACCACACTGACGGTCGCGTTACTTTAGTCGCCTTTTACGACACCTCGGTAAGACCTGAGGGTGGTATAAGGAAATAGGTATCCGGCTGAGTAGCAGCACACCCATCCAACTACAACCACGCACCATAAATATATATTTATACATAAAAAATATAATATATTGAATACATATAAACACGCCGTGTGGTATCCGGCTGAATAGAATAGTACCCCCCTTATTACCGAGGTGTCGTAAAATACAAGCAAAGTGAGTTGATGTCAAGCAAGTCGTAAAATACGTAGCCAAATCATGTGACAACATGTTTATAACAAGTTGTGCCGACCCCACTAAGAGTGTGATAAGGGCAGGAAGATGATGATGAATTTAAATACATATAAAATACCCAGAATCAAATAACCAAAAAAAAAACAATATTTAGAAAACGTTGGCCCTCGACGGTAATCGAACCCGCCACTCGCGCAGTTGAAAGCAAAATCACTTCCACCTGCGCCAACGGACTATGTTTATTCAGATTATAATAAATTTGGCAATAATGAAACGCTTCACTATATTGCGTAGCTTAACCTCATAGCATTATTATGTATCGCATATATTAACATACATTTAAAGTTTCACCAACAAAATAATCTAAATGATAATTTGAAAATCAACAAATCTAGGCAACGACCGACCTCTACTACCTAGATCTGATATGAAGATTGCGAACTCAGAAATACTAAATTTAATTTCAACCGGTATGATAACTAGCTAGCCTTGGGAGCAATAATATAAATTTATGAAAGTTTTTTCAATATCAAAAATAATAATTTAAGAGAGAGAAGATTTTATATAAATAAATAAATATGTATTATCTGGGAACGGATTTCATCATAATGAAAGATTTTGCGAACGCCGTGTGGTATCCGGCCGAATAGAATAGTACCACCCTCATTTCTTACCAAGGTGTCGTAAAAGGCTAAGGTAAGGCCAACATTTTCTAACAAAAACTTGTTGGTTCTTGAAGCCTGGGTGTATATATGTATTTAAATATATGTGAAATTATATAAGTATATATTTACCAGTTGTCTGTCACCCATAAAACAAGTATTCAGTTACTTACTTTGGGGAAGGACGACCGTATGTGTGTCTTATATTTTTTATTTACATTATCAACCGTAATCTTGCATGAAACTGAAAGGATTTACAAATCCAGGCATTTTATCATCTAAACAATCTTCAATTGTGTAATATGCTTTACATATAAGCATATTTCTTACACATAATTTAAATTTACTGTAGACTGGTCTAGTATGAATTGTGGATTATTCTGTTGTGTTTATTATTGTCAGTAGAAAGTATATAAGAACTTTAATAAGTATATAAAGAAAAAAAAAATGAGAATTTTAGGGAGCATTATATGTATAATTTTAAAAAACTATTTTATCCTGATGTACAATAAATTAAATGCGTTGTTTATATTTAAAAACCGGCTATACTCACGTATTATTCTATCGGGTTAGCCCGACATATTTGAGTTTAAAGAGCTCATGAATAAGGGCCTTGGATGTGCTTGAAACTAGTCCGACTTACCAGATAGGATAAAATGTGGTTTCTATACATAAACTAATAGTAATATCTCGCGGTTTCACCTGCGTACATGCGATCTCATGGCAGTAGAAATTATATAGTGTATACTAAGTCGGACTATAGACTTATTTTTGTTAAATATATCATCAATATATAAAAGTTTCCGCAGAGCATGCAATGACAGTTTTTTTAGGATTAATTTTTTAATTATTAAATTTTTACTACGGATCCCTATTTTTTTAAAATGTTATATAGCCTATATTGCTTAGTATAAATGCAGCTTTCTAATAGTGACATACATACAAATTTTACATGTTTAGTATGTATGTTTACAAACATACATACAAATTTTTCCTCTTTATAATATTAGTATAGATGAATACTACACATCTCTCCTCCTGCCCTTATCCCACTCTAAGTGGGGTCGGCACAACATGTTATAAACATGCTGTAATATGATTTGGCTACGTTTTTACGACCGGCCGCCTGCCTGACGTCAACTCACCTCAGTCGTATTTTACGACACCTCGGTAAGAAGGAGGGTGGTCTATTCTACTAAACCGGATACCACACGGTGGGTCAACTTACCTTAGTCGCCTTTTACGACACCTCGGTAAGAAATGAGGGTGGTACTATTCTACTCAGCCGGATACCACACGGCGGGTCGACTTATCTTAGTCGCCTTTTACGACACCTCGGTAAGAAATGAGGGTGGTACTATTCTATTCAGCCGGATACCACACGGCGTATGAATACTACACATGATAGTTTCAAATCAAAAATTAAATTCGTTATTCATCAGCAATAAATATTATGTAATTGTTTCATAATATACAAACGGCCATTTAATCTGAGCATATAAATCAACATAAACATTTACATTCTTAATTTCTACACGATGTCACTTTATTGCAAGTGTTATGTAAGTTTATTTGGCTTTTTTACGCAATTTACATCAATTAAAAACACTTTTATTTACGATTTAGTATAAAAAACCGATTTAGTTATATTCTGCAGGAAATTACGCGTTCAACTGTTGTTGGATTAACTTAAAAAAGTGGCCTCTTAAGTTTCTATTTGCTAAAACTTTCACTAATTACAAGGAAGTGATAGCAAAATATGAGATCGTGGATTGATACTTGTATTCGGAATGTTGATTCGTGTTGTTTTGAAGACAATTATTATATGAATAGTTTATAGAATTTTACGTTCGGTTTGTTATTTAGCTAAATTACTTGAAAAAATAAAATATCTATAATTATTCTCCTGCCCTAATCCCGCTCTAAGTGAGGTCGGCACAACGTGTTATGAACATGTTACATGATTTGGTTAGGTATTTTATGACCAGCCGCCTGTGTGACGTCAACTTACCTTAGTCGCCTTTTATGACACCTGGGTAAGAAAGAGGGTAGACTATTCTACTCAGTCGAATACCACACGGTGGGTCAACTTACCTTAGTCGCCTTTTTACGACACATCGATATGAAAAAGCGTGGTCTATTCTATTCAGCTGGATACCAGACGGCGTAAGAACATTTCTATTTCTTCAATTGTTGTTAAAAAGGTTGCTAACCAACATATCTTACAGATAACAAAGAAATTTAGGGCCTGTTTCACAAGTTACCAATAAACTGTCATATAGCTTATTCAGAACATACCTGACACATATCTTCATCTGTGACGTGCTCTGTCAAAACATTGGCGATAAGTTGATAACAATTTCTCGTCTAGGGCCGTGTACAGATATGGCGAGGCGTCGCGAATAGTTCGTCACGCATACGATGGTACATTTTTACATGTCCCGAATAACACATACTCAAGGTGAGCACATAAACAACCACGCATGATATTCGCCAGTAGAAAAAGGCTCCGACAAGGCAAGACGTGCAGATTGCAGCTACAACCTATATAGTTAATAATATTGAGGATTCTTTAGACGATAAAAATGCGTGGATATAGATATTGTTCGACCTTGTACAAGATAGAAACTATTAAATGTAACTATCATTAAGAATTATATTTTTTAAAAAGAGCATCCGCCGAGTTTCTTGCTGGCTCTTCTCGTTAGGAACAGCTTTCCGAACCAGCAGTAGAGTTGACGCAAAGCACTTGTCTACAAGTTTATTTGAATAAAGAATATTTTGAATTTAAATTTGAATGAAATATTAAAAAAAAAAGAAAAACGTAGACAATTTTTTTTATGAACCGATTACATTACGGGAATACATGGACTCCATGACACATGAGCGTACAACGCAAACAAAACATCCGTCTACACGGAGCGCACGGCTTGCACTGAGGCAGTGTTCGCAACGATCGTGTGACGCGAAAGCTCACTGCGAGCACACAAGTCCACACAACTCGAGGCCTTTAACTTAGTGGATTTTCCACTAAAACTGGTGGCTTTAACTACTCATTCAGTGGCGAAGTTTTGCATTTAGTGGCTAGTGGATTTTTCTGGTGGTTTAGTAAAATTTTAGAAGTTAAAAGTTAAATTTACATAAAATTAGGAATGTAGCGAAATGTAAATTTTTTGTATTAATTTGGTAATTTTTTAGTAAGTTATACCCATAAAGGCAAGTAATAATTTGTATACTTATTTTCTTTTCAAATAATTTATAGAATTAGGCGTTACTTCGCGGAGATCCATAATACAAAAGTTATAATAAAAATATTTTTCTATAATCCGCTTTTGCTATTGTCCGATTGTCCACTCTACATTTAGCATTATATATATTTTCTATTTTACTTCATTGCGGATTATAGCAAAATAATTTTATTATTACTTTTGGTTTTCTTTTCATTAAAATTTTATTTCTGTTAATGGTTTTTTTGTGGTTTTAAAAGTTGAATCTTGTGGGAAGCTAATATAACTGATGTAAACACAGCTCGAGGTATGCGAGACGTACGCACATTTTGGAATATCTGTACGCACCTTAAGATTTCGTTCCAATATCACTCGCCTTGAGCGCGAGTTCACCGGCGCATTCAGATAATCGCCATCGACGGGTGAGTCACGAACGATGGCAGATATGCCCCGGTCTGCCTTTGTCAAACCCGCCACGTACTTTACAAACATGGCCTCAAACTTACCATAAACGGAGAGATTCCCAAACAACCATTACTGACTGTTATGATCATTATTTTCATATAATACGTAGTACCTAGGTGACCGAGTCTTGGTCGGTTATTTTCATCATCTTTCTGCCCTTATCCCACTCTAAGTGGGGTCGGCACAACATGTTATAAACATGCTGTCACATGATTTGGCTGCGTTTTACGACCAGCCGCCTGCTTGACGTCAACTTACCTCTGTCGTATCTTACGACACCTCGGTAAGAAATGAGGTTGGTCTATTCTACTTAACCGGATACCACACGGTGGGTCAACTTATCTTAGTCACCTTTTACGACACCTCGGTAAGAAATGAGGTTGGTACTATTCTATTCAGCCGGATACCACACGGTGTTTGCTCGGTTTATTAAAAGATATAATAAATGCAATTTAAAAAAAAAGAAAAGATTAGTACATTTAGTTATTACCGTCTTGTACAGGGTCGAAGAGTAGCTACTTATCATCTAAGTAATCCTCAACAGTATAGTAGTCTGTATTAGCCTCTATTTAATAGTGTTTTTAAACCGCAAAAAGTACTAATAAAATTATTTTGCTGTAATAGCAAAATTATTTTAAAATTACTTTTGTATTATGGATCTCGCAAAGTAACGCCTAATTCTATAAAGTTTTTAAAATGCTGTAATTACAAAGCTAAAATTGATTGCGGAAACATAAGCAGGCAAGTTCATAGATTGCGCCGTCACGTTCAGGTCATCATCTTCCTGCCCTCATCCCATTATAAGTGGGGTCGGCACAACATGTTATAAACACGTGTCACATGATTTGGCTACGTATTTTACGACCGGCCGCCTGCCTGACATTAACTTACCATAGTCGTATTTTACGACACCTCGGTAAGAAAGAGGATGGTCTATTCTACTCAGCCGGGCACCACATGGGGGGTCGACTTACCTTAGTTGCCTTTTACGACACCTCGGTAGGAAATGAGGGTGGTACTATTTTATTCCGCCGGATACCACACGGCATGCCATCACGTTCAGGTCGATCACGCTAAATCGGGTTAAGCCGGCTGCAGTCGACAAAGCCAGTCGCCAGAGTCTTCATAGTTTGCGTCATCCCACCCACACACGCTATGTCAAAAAAGCTGAATTTCATTGTAAGCATACTTGTTCAGTGTAAGCATGCGACTAAGGGCCTGTTTCAAAAGTTACCAATAAACTGTCAATTAGCTTATTCGGAACATATCTGACGCATATATCGAAATTTTGCGTTCTCAGGTTTCTGATAGGCTTATTCAGCACTTAAAGTCCCTAATAAGTTAACAGGTAGATCATGTGGCTGTTATTTTGTTTATCTGCTGGATAGCAAATACTTATTTCAAAATGGTGCGACCATTTTGAATTTTTTTTTTTTAATTTTTCACTTTTTAGAGTCTCTTTTTTAAAGACATTTATTTGCTAGTACCTGGGTGACCGAGCCTTGCTCGGTAATTTTTAAAATGATTTAAAAAAAATAATAGGGCAGGGCAGGGACTCGATCCTAGGTATTTGCACCTCTCTAGGCCGCCCGTTCCCCAAATTAATGATTCATTTGGTTCGTGACTTCAAGTTTAACAACAAAAAATTGTGATTGTATTCAATGTAAATTTTAAAAAAAATTTAGAATCCGAAACCAGGGATAAAACGACATTTTTAAAAAAAAACTTATCTAGATAGATTTTATCCCCGAAAACCTCCCCAAAACCCTCTACATGCTGAATTTCAGGAAAATCGTTGGAGCCGTCTCCAAGATTCTGGAAATATATATATAAATATACAAGATTAACTCATTTAAATATTAAAGATTTAGTTTATTTGTCAGTTAACTATCCGACACTTTATCAGTGACTTGTGAAACAGGCCTTAGCATAGTTAAGTTATTTAATTCCAAAATGGACGAGAAAAAGGCAAATAAAGCAAAGTTTATTTTTAATGAAACAGATAAAATATTGTGTACATATTTTTATAAAAGGTTACATCCTCTTTGTATTGTAGAATAAAAAATGACATCCTTAATTGCGTTTATGCTAATGTGACAAGGTGTTAAGCACAGAATATATAAAATAAAATATAAAGCTAACACAATGAATTCGTCGGCTTTGATAGAAATAAATTGCTATATTACAACAATGGCGTAACGTGTTTCGTCATTGATAAACATCATTACAAGTTCCGTCTGTTTAATTTCTAGAGCGATTTCACTATACCGTATGATATATAAGTCACTCTTTATGAGGCAAGCTAATCCTAAAGTGAAAGGACCTATAATTTTGAAAGGATTCTTTAGTTTTATACAAAGGCGAGAATACGTAATTAAATGCAAAGGGATTTGGACAATCACCATTCATCATCATTCTCCTGCTCTTATCCCACTCTAAGTGGGTTCGGCACATGTTATAAACATGTCACACGATTTGGCTACGTATTTTACGGCTGCCTGACGACAAATTACCTTATCATCGTCATCTTTCTGCCCTTACCCCGCTCTAAGTAGGGTCGGCATAACATGATATAAATAATGTGTCACATGATTTAACTACGTATTTTATACTGATACCACACGGTGGGTCAACTTACCATAGTCGCCTTTTACTACACCTCGGTAAGCCGGATACCACACGGTATTTGTTCGGTTTATTAAAAGATAATAAATGCGGTTTATTAAAAGATAATAAAGTTTAAAAAAAAAGAAAAGACTGGTTATATCTGGGATTCGATTCCGGATTAGTACATTTAGTTATTACCGTCTTATACAGGGTCGAAGAGTAGCTACTTATCATCTGGGTGGTCTATTCTACTCAGCCGGATACCACACGGCGGGTCGACTTACATTAGTCGCCTTTTAGGACACAAATTACCTTATAAATAAATAAATAAATATATGAGAAGAAAGAGGGTGGTCTATTCTACTTAACCGGATACCACAAAGTAGATCAAATTACCTTCAAAGTACTGTACCAGTACCAGTTACTTCATATACAGATAGTTCAGACCTGATACATGCAGGATTCAGAAGAAAAGAATCCTGCATGTATCAGGTATGAAAACGGATTGTCCACTTTACATTTAGCATTATATATATTTTCTATTTTACTTCATCGCGGATTATAGCAAAATAATTTTATTATTACTTTTGTACAATTGCAGTTATTCAATATATTCCCTTTGTTTATTCTTCGTCTATACCAACAAGAGATACAAATATTAAATCACTCCAACGGTCAATAATAATGGCCCGTTCCATTCCTTATACGCGTGCTGCGGACATTTTCTCATAGTTTTTAATATCTTCCTTATTTAGCCCGCTGTATAATGTTACCACATGCATATCAAATGCCAACATTGAATGGGTCACGGTTTTCAAACGAAACGACTAAAAGTTTTGATATTCAAACGGACTTTGTTCGTGACCGCTTGTTTCTGAGAACGGTAAAATATTTTATTTATAGATCACGTTGTTATCTATGTTATAACACTAATGCACTGGCAAGCTGATTTCCGCTTCTTTATTTCTATATTTTATACTCTGTTAGTTCAGGAACCTTTTTTTTAAATATGGCAACCCTTTATAGATCGCAGGGCGCGAAATCCGTTATGCGTGCACATAACGGCTAAAATCTCATGGTGTACCACCTTTATTTATTTATTGACTTTAACGAACTAACTTATATTCATAGAAACTTAAATGTAATAATTATTTTAAAATGAACACATTATAACTGACAAAAAATAAATACTACAAACAAAATTAGAAACTAAAATGTGAATATTAATAAAAGTTTTAAAACGCCGTGTGGTATCCGGCTGAATAGAATAGTACCACCCTCATTTTCTTACCGAGGTGTCGTAAAAGGCGACTAAGGTAAGTCGACCCGCCGTGTGGTATCCGGCTAAGTAGAATAGACCACCCTCATTTCTTACCGAGGTGTCGCAAAATACGACTAAGGTAAGTTGATGTGAGGCAGGCGGCCTGTCGTAAAATATGTAGCCAATAAGAAAACATGTTTACAACATGTTATGCCGACGATGGGATAAGGGCAGGAAGGAGAATGAAATATCACAAACACCAGAATTTGTCAGTGATATAAGGTCCTATATCATGGCAATAACTTGTCTATTGTGCCTACCTAATCTGACCTATGCTTATGTATCGTAAAAAAAATTTAAAATAGACAAGCTATTTCGATTTGTAAAACATTCACTGCTTTAGTTTCATTTGCCTCATCACTCTCATTTAAAAAAACAGTCCAACCATAAGTACCTATGTAAGTATTTAAATTAAAAGGTTATCATGTTAATGCAGCGTTTCTTATGCGAATTGATAATGATCCAAGTTTCGATTCGTTCCGGCGCTCAATGACGGCTTTATATCCGCAAGAACGAAGACAATGACGTATTGGGAAATAAGCATATTTCTAAAAATGATGGCATAACTAATCAAATAAGGTATATACTACTTAAGACCTGTCGTATTGTATGGATCAGAATGTTGGGCAATGAAAAAGACGGATGAAAGAAGAGTACATGCAAATGGGATGAGAATGTTAAGGTGGATGTGTGGTGTGACAAAACTGGATAAAATAGGAAACGAGTTTATAAGGGGAAGTCTGAAAGTTGCGCCCATTATAGAAAAGTCGAGAAGTGCAAGATTGAGATGGTATGGACATGTAATGAGGAGGGATGAAAATCATGTGACCAAACGTATGTTAAATTTGAATGTGAATGGATATGTGCCTAGAGGGAAGCCTAAAAAGAGATAGTTGGATTGGGTAAAGTATGATATGCATATAAAAGGAGTGGCGCCAGAGTTGACGAAAGATAGGACAGAATGGAAGAGAAAAACATGTTGTGCCGATCCCACTTAGAGTGGGATAAGGACAGGATGATATATATATTGTACAGATAATATTACTGTGGTATACAAGATACCTTATATGGATTGTTTTTCAAGTGAGGGTAGGTGAAAAAAATAATTAATATAGCAGTCTGGAACGAACGCGACACGGCGCTCCAGTCAGTTCTTGACCACGATGGATGCAACTATGCCAAAATGTCGAACTTAAAACTTTACACAAAGGTAACTTTACTTTAATGTGATGTGATCTGTGAAATGTGACCTAATTTACTGTGTACAATCCGTTCGATATTATTATTTTTTTATGAAAATACGCGTTACTTTGCGGATAATCCATAGTGCAAAGTAATACTAAAATTATTTTGCTATAAAACACGTTTCAAAACATGCATTGATCATTCATTTTATACTGTTACATTCAGCAATGTTGGCAGTACCTGTAATGGCGACGAAATGTTGATGTACTAAAAAGATTTGTTATAACAGATTTATTGTACACAAGGACGTGTTAACCAGCATAGATAAAATAATGTACTGATTAAACACGACAAGCTTTCTAAATCAAAAATAAGCTAATTAAATAACATAGAAACATCGACCTCCGGGACAAGCGTGTAGGCGTATTGTCTATGGGCAACACCGCAAAGATGTCACTCAGATTTGTGCGATTTGATTTGAAAATAGCGAGAGGCGATAAGTGAATGATTTAATTTTGCTCTTCGTAATTCTACTTTCTTTTAAATTTTTAATATAAACATAAGCGAATAGACAAGCGTCCTTGGGCTCTATTTTTTATTTATGATTTTATGGAACATACTCTAATTTTAGAATATAATTTAAAATAACGCAGATTAGGAGTATAGTATGTGCATTATCTTTCCCTAAATGATAAAAACACAAATTAAGGCAAATTGACAAAAAATAATACATCCTGCTACAGAAATCTATAACAATTTAATATAAATGTTAATGATATGAAAGTAACGAAAGAGAAAGTATTTTTTTTAAAAATTAAAAATTTTCTATTACACGTACTATTACAATTAAAATCTTTTTCTTAATTAAAAGTATGCAAATAAATTACTTGCTGTTTTTATTTATACTGAAAATTATTATATAACTGATTATTCAATTATTATTACTTATTATTATTATTATCTATTTAATTTTAAGTACCATCAAAATTAGATTTATTCAAATATGCAATCGTTATTTTTTTTGAACCGTCAATGCTACTGCTGGTTTAGAAAATTTTTAACCTAGCGCAAGAGCCAATACCAGAAATTATTTTCAAAATATAAATCTCATTACACCAGATAATTTGTGGAGGATGTATATTATAATACTAGCTGAACCGGCAAACGTTTTTCTATAACAATTATTGCTGCTCCTCTTCTATTGGAGGGGAGTTTAGGAATTTTAGCATGATCTTATATAGTCTATAGGCTTCCTCGATAAATGGACTATCTTACATTTAAAGAACATTTCAGATCGGTCCTGAAATAAGCGCGTTTAAACAATCAAACAAACTCTTTAGCTTTATATATTAGGTAATATAGATAGAATAAACTAATTTGTGTCCTAACCTAATTTGCGTAATTCAAATTCAAATTCAAAATATTCTTTATTCAAATAAACTTGTAAACAAGTGCTTTTGAATCGTCAACTCTACTGCTGGTTCGGAAAGCTGTTCCTACCGAGAAGAACCAGCAAGAAACTCGGCGGTTGCTCTTTTTAAAAATACAATTCTTAATGCTAGTTACATTTAATGTTTCTATCTTGTACAGGGTCGAACAATATTTATATCCACGCATTTTTATCGTCTAAATAATCCTCAACAGTATAGTAGGCTTTCTGTACCAGCCTCTCCTTAATAGTGTTTTTAAACTGCTGTAATGGCAAAGTTAAAATTGAATTTTATTATAGAATCTTATACCCAAACCCACAAACGACTTACGTGCTTTTTCAAGGCGCAAAGCAGGCGCCGCAAGCTTATGTCGGTTCCTACTTTGTCTATTATATACATCGCCTATTGTTTTATAATTCTTTATATTATTATATACAAAAATTAAATTACTTAAAATATACTGTGAGGCAAATGAAAGAATACCTATTTCCTTAAACTTCTCTCGCAGGGAATCCCGCGGACTTAAATTGTATATGCCACGTACGGCTCTTTTTTGTAATACAAAGATTTTTTCATTATCCGCACATTTACCCCATAGCAATATTCCATAGGACATAACACTATGGAAGTAAGCAAAATAAACAAGTTTTGCCGTTTCGACGTCAGTAAACTGTCTAATCTTTCGAACGGCATAGGCCGCTGAACTGAGTTTCCCTGCAAGAGTTGTTATGTGTGTGCTCCATTGGAGTTTTGTATCCAAAGTCATTCCCTTCATTCATTCATTCGTCATTCATAAACTTTAGCACTTTCCACATATCTTCCAACCAACCAAAAAGTTCGGACGATAAAAAGCGACAAACAAATACACTTTCAAATAAATATTATGTATGTACGAATGGAGAAGAAGTATAGTTGACAACAACGTCTAGTAACACATTATAATATATTGTATATTAATATGCAAATGCACCTTGCATAAAAACTACTGCAAACGCCATCTCACGTTATGAAATAAAATTGGCAACAGAAACTTTTATATGTATTATAAAACAAAGTCCGCAAAAGCTGACTGTCTGTATTAGATGGACTTTCTCAAATTTCCAAATCTTTATGTACCTTTTTTACTGAAATGTACTGCGATTCTTCCAGAAGGTTGAGTTTCATAGTACATAACGGTTTCATGTAAATTATGTTGAAGAGGTTGCGCAGTTTTAAAGGCTCCTCCTGGGAGCTATAGTCGCGTGCGCCGCGTAAACCAACATAAATACACTAAAGTAATGTACTAGAGAATTGTAGATCTACAAAAATACTACTAACAAGTCCGCGACAGCATGTCTCTATCTTTAATGGTTAACTTACAATAACTACTATCATGTTAATAGCTTCAATTAAAAACATGACGTTATTTTTGAGACTGTCAGGATAAAATTAAGGGATTTAGGGCCTGTTTCACAAATTACCAATATACTGTCAGTTAGCTTATTCGAAAAATATCTGACACATATATCGGAATTTTGCGTTTCTCAGGTTTCTGATAGGCTTATTCAGTACCTACTTGAAGTCCCTAATAACTGATAGAACATGTGGCTGTTATTTTTTTATCTGCTGGATAAAAAAAATAACAGCCACAAATGGCCGAGATTTTATTTATTTTAAATTTTTCACTTTTTAGAGATATTCATCTGCTACTTAGTTTATTTGTTGGTTAACTATCCGACAATTTATCAGTAACTTGTGAAACAGGCTCTTAAACGGGAAAAGTTTTGTGACTCACTTATTTCTACGCTTGCGAAGTCGCGGCGACAGCTAGGTATTAATGTTTTCAAAAACGTTTAATATAATGAATGCATCATCATGCAATAACGCTTTATGTTAGTCAATTGCAAATGCACAACAAAGTAGGTGGTAGAAACTTACATAAGAAAATTTGATTTAATTAAATGTTTCAAAATATAACTTTTAACGTAATAAATATTAATTTAAAGAATCAGGCGATACTCATAGATTGATATATTATTACAAAAGTAATGAAAATATTATTTTGATATAATCAGGGATAAATGAAAGTATATTTAATGTTAAATGCAGAGTGGACTATCCGTTTTATTAGCTGATACATGTAGGATTGCGGAACTCAACAATCGTTTCGCCCCACAACCGAAGCATCATCAGGAGATAGAACGACTCGCGAACTCCACGACAAAATCGCAAAACATTTTATTTATTTTTGTATTATGGATCTTCGCAAAGTAACGCCTAATTCTATAAATTACTAATGTTTCCCTTTCCGGTCTTGATTGTTTTATACCATTTTAGTTTAAATTGTCAAGTTGGTACCTGTGTTCTTTCTATTATATTACTCTAAAGCGGATTATAGCAAAATAAATTTATTATTTCCCTTCCTAGCTTCCCTTCGAGCTCTCAACTGAAGTGGACGTGTCGTGTGTTTTTATTTTAATGTCAATTAACTTTAAAAAAAAAAAAAAAAAAAATTACATTATATTTATAATTTTCAATCACATGAAGTACTAGGAGTGTATTAGTCGGCAACAGTGTGTTTGGCTGCTGAAGTGCATTATGTCAATGTGAGTGTTACTCATACATTCAAGCGCCTTACAAAGATAACACACATTGATGCATTCATTAACGCAGTGGTACACCGCTGGATTATAATAGCTGTACGCCTGGTATGTTACTTGTTTAAAGTAGTGAAATAGTATCAAACTACCTTCGTCACACATTATATTAATATGGAATGCTGTAACAGAAATTTAAAAGATAATGTTCTTACGTGTAGTAATTGCAAACTATCATTCCATTGCAAATGCATGAATATTTCTCTTGCCGGATTCAATAAAATAAAGAATAAGTCGACATGGAAATGTGCGAAATGTATAAATCCACGGGGGAAGCGGGGAGATGATACCCCCATTTCTTCGGGTTTATTGGACCTTGACGTGCAGTCTAGTGACGATGAGGTGCTGATCGAGGAAATCTGCTCGCAACAAACAACCATAACCACTGATTCACTGAAGGGTTTATTTAATAGTTTATTACAAAAAGTTAAGACGAACATAAATTTGGTTAAGGAAGAGATTCTAGAAAAAATGTCTGCATCACAAAAAGAATTAAGTAAGGAGTTAATCACCATTACTACTAAAGTTGGTGCAATTGAGAAAAAACAAGAAAGTATTGAAACTTCTTTATGTAATCTGTCGGGGTTTTATGATCAGTTAAATCAGCAAAATAAGAATCTTATTGTGGAAAATAATTCTTTAAAAAAACAAGTTGCTGCATTAGTTAAGAATTCAACTGAGTTGGAACAACAAATTGATGATGCGCAAAGTTATATCTCGTCCAAATTTATCGAGATTCGAAATATTCCACTAAAAGCAGGAGAAAATCTCTTTGATTATATAAGTAATCTATGTAGTACGCTGCAAATTGATTTTCGGGAAAATTATATATCTAACATTTTTCGTAAGCGAACATACAAGCTGGACACCCAACATATTTTGATTGAGTTTAGTCATAATAATTACAAGCAAAACATTCTGTCCGCCGTAAAACAGTATAACACCAAAAACAATGAGAAATTAAACACTAAGCATTTTGGCATTCCTGGTGAAAAAAGAAATGTTTACATATCGGAGCTTCTCAGTCAAAAACAAAAATACATATTCTTTAAGAGTCGTCAGTTCGCTAAAATATATAAATTTGAATACTGTTGGGTAAAAAACGGCAGAATTTACTTGCGCAAGCAACAAAATGAACCAGCTATACCTATTCGTAGCGATCTACAACTGACGGAGCTTATAAGAACGCAACAGTCAGGTGCTCCTTTCGCCCCCGCTCCACTCACCACGGCGGACTCCGCGGACTCGGAGATGGCGCGACAAACAATCATATCTACGAATATATGACTACAGTGTAGCTATAGCATATTTAATCCTTTTTTGCTTGTACTTTGTATTACTATTAACTCTTTAAAAAGCAATTTATGTCACTATAGCATATTTTATCCATGTTTACTTGAACTTTGTACTAGTATTAATTTTTTAAAGAGTATTTTTTTGATTATTTGTAAGCTAGATACTATACATAACAGACTATATACTTTCACCGCTAAGAAATATTTACATTATTTACATTACATTTACATTATATTAACACAAAAAAATAATCAGTGCATCTTCATAAAACGTTGTTCCCTATTATTACAAGAGTACATGACAATAATAACAAGGAAACCGTTACACCGTAGTTATGATTTCTTCGTCACTCTTATAAAATATACATTAGTTACAAAAACTCGCATACCTATGTTCCTATCTCGACTAATGAAATGTTTTTACATTCAATCCTTTACAAGATAATATTACACCTGATATTGACCGCTCTAACTATATAAACTGTTCCTATGTGTCTAATCCTGATACTTTTTATAGCTATCACTCAGCGTATAAATATGATTCTTCAAAATACTTAAATATATTAACGATGAACATAAGAAGCATAAATAAGAATTTAGATGACTTTCTTTGTTTTATAGCACGTCTTAAAATAAGTCCAGACGTGTTGGTTTTTACAGAATGTTGGATCCAATATGTAATTACTCCCCCACGAATTAATGGTTATTCAAGCTTCTATACAAAAAATAATCACAATCAAAATGATGGCGTTATTGTCTATATTAAAAACAACCTTAGTGCATCTGTTTCAGAGCCCATATTGTCGGAGGCAAACTGCCTAGTTATTAATTTATATGACATCCATATTTTAGCTATATACAGGCCAGCCGGCTTTCGTAATCCGCAACGATTTTTAGATTCTTTTAGTACATACTTGGAAGATATCAAATTTAACAAAATTATTTTGACGGGTGATCTAAACCTTGATTTATTACCAAATAGCCTTTGCTCTTACAGTCAAGAATATCAAAATATCCTTGCATTGAATGCATTAATACCAGCTATTAACCGCCCAACAAGACAATTACGTTGTCTTGACCACTTTGTTATCAAGAGTATTAAAAACCTGCAAACATTTGTATTTGACTGCATCGTTACCGACCATGCACCAATTTTGCTGTCCCTAACAATAGACTCTAAAAATGTAAATAATACCATAAATAATAAAATAAGATATACATATAACTATTTAGGAATGGAAGAAAGTTTGAAATTAATAGATTGGAATAGATTTTACAAAATCAAAGATGCTAATGCTTCAGCTGATTTTTTGATTAACAGTATAAAAGACATAATACTAAATAACACATTTATTAATAGTTCTCCAAAAAAACTTATACCTAGGAAGCCTTGGATCAATGCTAGTATTATAAAATGCATGAAAAAACGTGATCGCCTACACATAGCTTTTAGGAAAAATCCTACAGATTTAAATAAAATTACATACACTAAATATAGAAACATTTGTAACTCATTACTAAAATCTCTAAAGCGTCAGTATTTTCAAGAAAAACTTATGCGTAATGCTGGTAGCTCTAAAGGCACTTGGGACACTATAAAAGAAATTTGTGACTTACCTTCCTCAAACGGACCGCCTATTGATTTACTTAACATTAAATCTACACCTGAAGAGTCTTTATCGTGTGTTAACAATTACTTCACAAATATAGGACGTGATCTTGCGACTTCCGTTAGCAATAAACTCGGAAGGACCAAACTAGTTGATCATAGTAACACAACTAACGTACCACTTCAATCATTTATGCTGTATCCTACTGATCAATTGGAAATTTTAAACATTATTCTACAACTTAAAAGCAATAGCGCGCCGGGCTATGATAATATATGTCCATCCTTCGTTAAAAGATATAATAGCCTTCTTTTAGACCCCATAGTTCACTTGGTAAATTTAAGTTTATCAACAGGTGTATTTCCTTCTGTTTTTAAAACGGCCGTTGTAATTCCAATATACAAAACTGGAGATAAAAACTTGGTTTCAAATTACAGGCCTATATCACTTCTGAGTGTTTTCAGTAAGATTTTAGAAAAAGTCGTTAACAGTAGACTAGTAAAATATTTTGAGCAAAAAACACTTCTTGCAAAAAACCAATTTGGTTTTAGAGCTAAAAAGTCGACTTTGGATGCTATATTGGAATTGACCAATACTATTACAAATGTTCTTGATAATGGTAAAAAGTGTATCGGCGTCTTCTTAGACTTACAAAAAGCGTTCGATACAGTGTCCATTCCCATTTTGCTCAACAGACTTTTTGGATTAGGTGTGAGAGGTATCGCACTAGACTGGTTTAAGGATTACTTAATTGAAAGGAAACAATGCATTCGAATAAATAAAGTTACTAGCCAATTTAGCAACATTTCTTATGGCGTTCCTCAAGGCAGTATTCTTGGCCCCACCCTATTCTTAGCCTACATTAACCCTCTTTGTAGCCTAACCCTGCCAGCCGGACGCATATTTTGTTTTGCGGATGATACTGCAGTCATATTTGAAGGTCTTGATTGGAATGAAGTAAAGGTATTTGCTGAAACTGGCGTTAGTCTAATCACATCATGGCTCGAGAATAATTTACTGACAGTAAACATCAACAAAACAAAATATGTATGTTTTAGCATTACAAAAAAACAGACCCCCCCATGTAACTTTAATCTACCCATTCATACTTACCCCTGTAATAGGAATTATAACATTATAAACTGTCATTGTAGTACTTTGTCTAGAGAGAAAACTGTAAAATACTTAGGCGTAACTATAGACGATCGCCTTAATTGGTCAGCAAATATACATAAAAATTCTAGTAGAATCAAGAAGCTAATACCGATATTCAGAAATTTAAGAGATTTTGGAACAATTAAGACTTCTCTAATGGTTTACAAGTCCCTTTGCCTGCCAATTTTGACGTACTGTATTAGTGTATGGGGTGGTGCGGCCAAAACACACTTAATGCACCTCGAACGAGCTAATAGAACACTCTTAAAAACTATCTTTAGAAAACCGTTTAGATACTCATCAAATAATTTATATAATGAAACGAACCTACTCAATGTCCGCCAACATTATCTTAATTTACTAATCCAACGTTATCACTCCCATAACGTACCCTACCTAAGTCCAAAAAATAAAAGGACAAATAAATATCCCATACCTAAAAAAAATACATGTTTCGGTCAATTCCAATTTGAATTTAAAGCTCCACAAATATACAACACTTTTAGTAAAAGTCACAAGGAATTATACAAATTAAATAAATTTCACCTAAAAAAACTTATCACAAGTTGGCTTCTAGCTTACACATATGAAGACACTGAGAATATACTAAAAATAACAAAATAATATAATTCTAAAAGGTATATATATTTACACACATACATACACACGCAACTCACAATCAAACAACTTCACAAACTGCATACACTTTCATGCACACACGCACTCACATTAAGACATACACACACACACATTAAGACATACACACACACACACACACACACACACACACACACACACACACACACACACACACACACACACACACACACACACACACTAGCACACACACTAGCACAAAATACACATGCGTACTCACTAATAAACAACTTTACTCACTACACATTGTCTTGCATTCAACAGACACGAACGGAAATGCATTGTTATAATGGAAGGAACTACCTTCTGTGATACAGGGTTTGCCTAGTACAGAAGGTAGTGTAAATCTGTAAAATGTTCATAAATTAAGGTGTCTAATAAAGGATTATTATTATTATTATTATTATTATTATTACTTCTGTATGGATCTCCGCAAAGTAATGCCTAACTACAAATTACCTAGTTAATTCCATATATCCGAGTCCTTGTTTATGCAACGTGCCAGTCATACGTCGTGTGCAATTTATCAAATTGATTTAAAGTGGAACAACAAGAGCAATATGTGCAATCTGATATTATAGTTGTCACTGTAAAGGTCTATTCTGATTAGCAGTTTGGTATCCATCTGAGTAGAATAGACCATCCTCTTTTCTTACCGAGGTGTCGTAAGACGCGACTAAGGTAAGTTAACCCACCGTGTGGTATCCGGTTGAGTAGAATTTTTTTTTTTTATTATACAGGAAAAAACCCCTTATGGGTACCGCCGCCCGACGGGGGCAGGCGGCGGTTATGTCGGACTCGCACCGACTAAAACGACCTGTGTGCTCCACCACGCTGCCAATGGCAAGGACAGGGTATCATTGTACATTTTGCCCCCATCCCGCCGACAGCTCTGATCCCAGAGAATAAACACCTCCAGGTAGGGGCCCCTCGAAAGAGAAACCCCCCTCCGCTAACCGGTGCATCGGGAGCACCAGATGCACCGACCGCCTCGGGGACCTGTAAGCCAGGTGTCCGATGTACCGGTTGAGTAGAATAGACCAGCCTCTTTCTTACCGAGGTGTCGTAAACTAAGGTTGGCGTAAATTAAGACTGGAGTTGGATTCTGTAACTGTTTTACTATATACCTTTAAAGTTACTATATTCTTTTAAAGAAAGGACTGGTGATATCTGGAATTCGATCCAAAGTATATTCATTTCTTTAGTCCGCCCGAGCCCCATTGAGCTATGACAACTTAACAAATGTCAGCACCATTAACCATTGTATTCTATTTCAATTTTAGCATTTTTTCAATCAATGAAAACAAAGATTTTTTTTTTTAAATAAAACCTAGTTAGAGCCGCTTCCGTAATTCCGATTATATACATATATATCTATATATGTATATAATCTATAGATGATTAACTTATGGCGACAAATAACAAGCGAAAAATAAGGCAATACCTTATTTTTCCTACACGGTGACGAAATCTTTGAAAACTAATAATTTAGTTTTAAATTGAACCAATTATTCTAACTGATTATCACACAAATATAATAAACTATTTGTCTTTACTAACCGGTCAGTTAACCATCAAGTGTGCCGCGACATTTTATTTAGATTTATTAGGTTTTATTTTACTTATATCGGTTTTGTTATTATCTTGTATAATAGTTTAAGATTGCAGTAACTTAACGGTTTCTATATGGCATAGAACCTGTACTTAAATTGGCTAGATTTAAGGATTCACCAGTACGAGCATGGTGATAGTCAAGACATTCATTTCAAGTCTCATTATATTTATTTTCTATTATCCTAAAGTGTCAAGTTTCCTGTATAATATATAACATTACACAAAACCAATCTCGCAATTACTTTATCAACAACACTGTAGTTATGACTCGGCACATTTAGTTTTCCACTTTGAAACATACGAGCTATTTGTTTAACGGTTTTATTAGAATAACATCACTTCAAATATAATACTGAGTATTAATCTATAACCATAAACAAACTAAGTGATATATTAGAACCTTTAAGATCGTGCCTTCTATTATGAATTTAAAAAAATTAAACCATTTCGTAATAATCACGTATCAACTTGTAGCGTTTAGGGTATTTATGATAATAAGTAAACTATACTTTCACAAATATATTTCTCTTATAAATCACGACGAACTTTTATAATAGTTCTAGAACATTCTCTTTAATTCTCAATAACTAAGACTTATATTAGTACAAAAATTTACATAATGCATATCGGCCATACACCCGTCACTATGTCAACAAGTGAATGAAATATGAATATGAAACCCGTATAGGTTGGAAACTTTTCGGGCCCACCCGACATTTTTTACCAGAATTTGGACTAAAAATACAGTGCATTTAATCACATTTTGAATTTAAGTCCGAATATAATTAACATACTATTTTCAAAAATTACAATAACAGTGAAGCTTTTTTACTCTTTAATACGAATCAAACTCCAATTGAAAAGTAAATAAATAATCCCTTACCTTTTTGACGAACCTTAAAAAAAGAACTGCCGCTATCGCCACTTAAGTTCAGATATATTCACTAATAATCACAATTTTTTTTACACAAATCGATGAATTAAGTTTTTTTCGATCGAGCAGCTTCTCTAATTCAAAGATAAACCGGCGTGGCTCGTTCTCAACGAAGCACCGCGTGCATTTCAATAGATGAAAGTGTAAACTGTGGTTTTTGTATAGTGCTCTCTCATTTCAACGCACGTGTAAGACAAGGACAATGTAGTCCGCTACAAGTTTGGACTTAAGCAAGTGGCGACTTCGCCCACTATTTTATTGTTATTCTAATAAGTTTTGAACATCTTCAGGAATTATTATTATCGTTGCACGAACGTTTTCTGAGAAACTATAAATAAATGATAATAAATATAAAAATAAAACAACAAAATTTCTTGATTTATTTATTGTTATTTTCTTCCCGCAGATGGCAAGAACCAGAGTAGTGAACACAACCTAACGTAACGAAAATGGTAACTATTTTCAGGGATAACCACTAATCATTGATCGAATAAACTGTTACATCTAGAAATCCAATTTATTAATGAATTTAACACCTAAGCTATCGTCTACACAATATTTAAGAACTGATGCCAATGCACACGTTGTTTTATTCATAACTAATTGCATTTTACAGCGACGTTTATTTACAGACAATCATTATTATAATTATAAAATATGCAATTATGTAAGTGTAATTTAACGCTACGTAGTGTGAAAGTAATGGCATTATATGAATTACACCCGAGGCTGGCTTTGGCACCAAATATTAAAAAAAAAAGTGAAATCCCTTGAGAACGGCCACTACCCCGGCTTGAAGATACTTTTATTTTCCTCTAACGTTACAGAAATTTTGAACAGATTAAAAACACTGATATGAACTGCAACAAATATGCATGTAACCAAGGCCAACTATCAACGATCGGTTACAAACTCACTTGTTCCATGAGGAGAGAGAATATTACAAAATCTAAAGTTTTCAAATATAGATTTTTTTGTATTTTTTAAATTGTTAATATTAAAATAAGGTGCTTATTAGCGATGTGATTAAAAATTTAAAATTTGAATAAAGAATCGCTCTCTCCTTAATATAATACATGTTTACTCCCTGATGAGAAGTTTAACATTTATTAAATAAAATATTATCGATGAAAAAGCTTAGTTGCCACTAAAGAGTTATATTGTGGCTTGCATAGATTGAAGTTAGTACGGGGATATAATTTTCGCCTCTAAATTTGACATCGATTATAATAATTGCACTAAAATGAAACAACGCAAGACGATAATCAAAAAACTAAAAAAAGAACAATTTATAGAGCAATGTTTTTTTTTCTTGAGATAGCATTGGCTAAAATAATTTAAAAAACTAGGCAATACAAAAATCTGGCTTAAGATTCTTGTAACAATATTTTTATTTAATACAGATGATTTTTAGTTCGATTTTCAAAATTGTTATGATGTCGATTAAATCGAAACTTTGTTATTGATGTTTACACGATATCCTAAATTGGAAAATCGATTAATAATTACCGGTCAATGTTTTTATAAGGACATATTGCCAATCCCGTATTCAGATTGTATTAAAGGAAAATTTACATTATTCGTTGCATCTCAATATTTGTACATCTATTGCAATCAATATAAAACTCGAATATATTATACCGAAGAATCTAGAGGCGCAAACAACACGGCACCAATAATACTATTCTGGCATTTAGTAATGAGGAAATGGTTTCGGTTGATTGCCACAATGGTTTTATTGGGCCGTATTTCATTTATGGATTCGCAACAGCCCGATTTTAAAGTCCCCGCGTCGAAGGCCGCCGCAAAACCAGTTGCATTCAACAACACACGTGTTGTAAAACAACACAAATGTTGCAAAACAACACATGTATCGTTAAACAAGTCAGTATCCAGATCTAATGGACACAAAGACCAAGTGCATAAGCACATTACATTAGATTAATCCCTAATCGAACATAATATGCAACCTTGAATCTAATTAATTATAAATTTTTTTTTGGATTTTCTAATTTTTTTTTCCAAGTAACCTTTAGCAAATATCGTAAATGGAATAAGTACAATACAATATGATCTATGACAGAATAAAATGAGACAGTAATGATACCATAGAATTACGTGACAAAAATGATAGTGAAATAATTAGTATGATATTTAACATTACAAATCTTGCTAATGAATGCGTAAAATATAGTAGTGTTGCCACGTCTGAAATAAGAGTAGTTTTCTTTTTTATTAATTCATTGCGTCTGTAAGCAATCTGTGAAAATATAGGCAAGCTTTATTCTCGTATAATGTACTTACTTATATTTCAGATGTGACAACAATATAAAACAACACATTAGATGGAACTGAAATTGCTTATAGGTAAATTTCATAATATATTAAATATATACATTTAATATCCCATACCGACGCAATTTCTGCAATGATTTTTTTTTATATTTTTTCTATATTTTCAGTTATCACAAACAGAAGTAAATCACACTACAGAAATAATAAATACATTATATAAACACGACAAAAAGTAGCAAAGTTTCGGAAAAAATATGACAGAAAAGAAGTACCTAGGGAAGGCAATTTAATGAAATACATAAATGTCAATGAGGTCCGTATAGAGCGACAACGTTACAGATTAAAAGTTCGAATAACGTGTAAAATTGTGCTCTATACTCTATGGCACCCAACTCTAGTGCGGGCGAAACCCTCATCAAAAATGAAAATATATCATATACACTTCTTATGCTTTACATAAACTATATAACAGTTACGACTACACGAACTGTCACTATCCATATTTGGAGCTGTAAATTATATTACAATATAAACCTTCCACTGTTCAATATTCCCCGCAAATCAATTACAATTCTAAACATCAAATATCTAGTCTAACATCAAATTTTGTTTGGAAATTGAGAAAGTATTAACGACAAATCGAGGCATCTAAATGGGGAATCTTGAACGGTGGAAGTTCGCACTACAAGACAAACTCCACCTTCGTCATAACTAAGGGCTGACAATAACTCCACCCCGAGTTAAACATTGTCCAACATTGCAAAACTTTACACTTTTATATCTACCGGGCAGACGGTTACCGTCAATCCATCCCCACTATCCAAATCACTTCCGTCTGCCATCTAAACATTATATTATGCGGCTAATCAATAAAAATCGCCGCGTATAAAACTTAAGACATACATGGACGTGGACAAACTATCAAAACAAACCGTCCACTGCCTCTTAATAACGAATACTAATATAATATATATAGCACCTAGACAATTGCCAAGGCAATGTCAGTGTTGGACTTATTGTAATGCTCAGACATTGGTCAAAGCAATACCAGTGTTGGACTGATCGCAATGCCCGAATATTGGCCAAGGCAATACCAGTGTTGGACTAATTTTAACGCCCAAACATTGGCCAAGGTAATGCCAGTGTTGGACTAATTTTAACGCCCAAACATTGGCCAAAGCAATGACAGTGTTGGACTGATCGCAATGCTCGGATATTATTCAGGGCAATGCCAGTGTTGGACTAATTGTAACGCCCAGACTAATTGTAACGTCAAGGCAATGCCAGTGTTGGACGAAACGACGTCCAGATATTGGCCAAGGCTATGCTAGTGTTGGATTGATTGTAACGGGTTACTAATCATACAAAATAGCACTGAACGATCACTGCCAATGTTGGCAAACGTTGGTCCTTCGACGTTGAAAAGACTATTAGGTCCAACACCGACGGTCCAGATGCGCTTCCTCCCAAATAGATTCGCCTTAAAAATTTTGTAAAAGAAAACAAATTTCTCTACCATATTAAATAATCGTTTGAATGAACTTTAGATTGCCAGAAAACAAAACGAAAAAATACTAACAAATATATAAAAAAAAAACCTGTTTTAACTAGTTTTTATATTAACAAATCCTTTAAACAACTTGGGACGATATCATTGTAAGAATTATATTAGAATCGTCCTATATGCTCGATTTGAAATGCTATCGCTTCATAAAATTCATCAATATAAAATATATACTGTATAATATATAAAATAAATATAAAAATATTACAATAAATAAACTGGCCAAAAATTCATGTTTTTTTTTTGTCACATAAAATATTACGTAAAATTCCTTCGGAACACAATACATATCGTTTTATACTGTAGAAACGTCAGCATTTCATCGAACAAAATTTACATCAATATAAAATCGCTACGAAGAAAAAATTTAACTAAAATATTGTTTATCCATTATCCGTCCCTCAACATTTACAAACCGTACGATATGTTAGTACATTTTATATAGCCCTCCCTTACGTAGCTCGACCATCCCCGTATGGGAACGTTAAGGGTTCTAATTTAACTACAATTATTGCTAATTATCCAATTTTAATGCGACTCAACATGAAAAAATCTTAAGACTTTTTATCTCAAGTGCATTCACTAGATGTATAGTTTGAAAATTTTTGCGATTTTATATTGGCTTCACCTGTTTTGTTACACCCATATACGCAATTGGCGTAACAAAACACGAGTCATTATATTATTATTAAATATTTATGTCGAACAAGAATAGTTTTAATAGACGATATATACAAAGAACGGAATATAATCGTTCAGTAAATGAAATAATCGACAGAGGCCACCTTGGCACAATATTCACGTATAGAAGTTGCGGTTTCATAATTAACAGTTCGGAAGGCCGATTAGTTTCCTCTACAGATCGCGATGTACTCGATAACAAAATAGAATTATAAAATCATACTTAGTTCCTGCGAATACTGCGTAAACGTGGCCTCTCTCGTACTACTCGTCGCCAACACATGAAATGTATCTACTAAACGCTAAAATGTCGCACGCAAAACAAAACATCACCCGAACACCGTAACGCCGTCAATAACGTTGCCTACCGAGAAATTTGATTCGAATGCATTTCCAAAGACGGAAAATTGTCAAAAATTTTAGCAGATATGACCAATGATATAATAAATTGTAAATCAAATCCTATTCGAGATTATTCAGTTAACCTTGAATTTAATAAAGCAATTTCTAAATTATAGTCACTCTATTTTAGATTTCGCTAGAAGACTATTGAATCTAGATGAAATGTTTTGTTTAAAAACGATTAAAGGTTAAACCGCCTACATTGAACCACGGTTCATAGCCCGACCGAAAAATTTCATTGATTAAATTGCTCAGAGTCAAATGTCTCGGTAGTGCAGGCGGCGTGTAGAGTCGGGCGGAGGCGATCGGTCAGCGGGTTAGCGGGCGGTCGAGCGCGCCCGCGCAGCAGTGCAGGAAGCGCGCGTGCGGGTGCGTGCACGGCGCGGCGCAGCGCAGCGCGGCGCTGTGACGCCGCTTGCGGTCGGCGGGCGCTTCGTCGGGCGCATCGATCGCCTCGCTCGCGTACAAGCGATGCGCCGCGCTTATGTCCTCCAGCAGCTCCTCCCACTCGCGCGACAGTTCATCGGGCGGCGGCGCTGCCGTGCGCTCCCCTCCGCCCCCCAAGCCACCGCCGCCCCCGCCCGCCCCCGATCCGCACTCGCAAGCGTGTTCGCTCCAGATGCTGTGTATGGCGCTCGGCCGCATCTTCTTCGCTGAACCCCCGCACTCGTCGCACTCCCAGGTGTCCGACCGCCGCTCGGTCTGGACCGCTGCGTTGATCTGTCGCATCGGGAAGCGCAGCCGAAACCCTGGATCGTCGAGGTCAGGACAGCGCTGCGCCGCCGTCAGGTTGAGGCGGCCGTAGTCGATGCTCCTCGCGACGCGGTACTCGAGATACGGATCGAGCGATCCCTCGAGATACATATTGCCCGACTCGCTCCGCTGGAACTCGACCGGGTCGAGCTCACCGGTTATGTCGAACGTGTCGCCGTCGGCGTACCGCGTCGTCTCCATCTCCGGTTCGCGGCGGATAGGACGGAAGTGTGAGTCCGAAGAGTTCGCGAGCTCTTCGGGATCGGCGGGAGTGTTGCGCACGCGCGGCGGCACGCGGGGCGGCGGAGCCGCTGTCGGCAGCTGTTCGAGACGACGTCGACGCGGCGGCACTTCCGCGAAGCCGCTGAACTCGCGGCTGTGATTGATAGCGGTGTAGGAGCGCATCGTCATCGCGACGGTGGAGAGGGCGTCGTAAAAGTCCTCGCCGTCGTAGAGCGAGAAAGACTCGATCTCGCGCGGACACGGTGGCTCGACGACGTCGTCGATGTTGAGTGGCCTGAGCCGATCGTGGAGGTGGTCGGCGGCGATTACCGTGGGCGACTCGCGACGATCGATGCACGTGACCTCGGAAGTCGACCAGATACTCTCGGTTAGAGAGATCAGGCTGCACTTTTCAGCGGACGGGTCAGCGAACAGATGATCGGAGGGCGACGAGAGCAGGTCTTGAAAATCAATCGGAAGATCCTGATATACGTCATCGGGAGTGTCTTGATCCTTCGTCCACAGAGCCTCGATACTCCGATCGAACTTTGCCTCGAATTTTGCATATAGCTCCTCCTCCATCGGAGTCCGCACGCGCGGATTTAAATCTTCGGTGATGACCCACTCGGCGTCGAGGTCGAGGCTGTCATCCCAATTGGGCACCATGTTTTCGTTTAATCTGAGTTTCGCTTGTGTGATCTCTTTGATTTCGTCAATCACCGTGTTCTCGCACGTACCGTAACCCTCGTCCAAAGCTATCGCTCTAATGAATTCATTTACGGGATCTTGATTTTCCATATCCCAGACCCCTTCATGCGTCATCCACTCGGGCAGATTCTCTTTGCTCTCGAAGGATCTACTGTAACTGTTATAACGTTTTCTGTTGTTCTTTTTCTGATTGTGATAAGAGTTACGTCGCTCCTTGCCCGAAGAATACTTTTTGTTTTTTGAATTCCAATCCTTCGACATTGACAGTTCACATTGCATTTTGACTTTTGAATCAGGTGTTGTTTTACGACACCAGGCTGGTGGCGGCAGATAATACTGCAATGGCGACTCTTCTCCTTTCTTTAGAGCCGGGAATGCAGCGTAGTATCGACGCACAGCCTCTGTTTGTTCTAAAGAACACGTGGGCATGCCTACAAGCGATACACCTTCTTGATCTTTGATATCTCGAAGTCTCGTGCACAGCTGATCAACAATGTTGTCCAGATTAGACTCCTGAAAGAAATTACATGTAGTTTAAAATTACTTAATTCATACATTTTGTTATTAGAATAAAAAAAAATTTAAAAATACCAATACCTCCACACGTTTAATGTACGTGTAAAATTATAATTTGCATCCAAACAACTATTTCATAATGAATCATGGAAGAACAATGTAATGAATTGTAATGAGAAAATAATTTTAATGAGACAAAAATTATAAATACAATTAAATATGCCAACAAATTATCATACGTATGGGACAATAAAACAAAAAGAGGAAGTACGCAAACCAAGGGGAATGGAAAATTCTCCAAGTGCACTCCACAAGCAACATCAGTTATGTTTAAAAAAACTGCAAATTTCATTAACCTATGGTATTTTAACATTTGTTTTATTAGTAATTCATACTCATGGTGCCTGTGAATTTGGGTTTTCAGTGCTAGTGTGCAATGCTTACACCGACCTGTCTGTAAGGATTCTTAAGACCATTAATCTTCATTTTAACGTGCCCATGGTAACTGCGCTTTTCCTGAACTATTGGGCACTGCATATCCTCTTCACGGCACAGAAAAGTAAACAAGACTTAATAACTGGTTCAAATGTCAAAATAAAAATGTAACACTAACAATTTTATGCCTTCAATATTTAGATATTTAGGAGTACCTAACAATTATCAATACAAAAACATTAATGTTGTTCTAAACAACTTGTTATTACCAGAATTTTATTCCATAAGAGCTGATATTAGAAATTTGGATTCATGTTTTTTTATCACAGATTGTTAAATAAATAAAGCCATTTGCTAATTAAACTTGTTTCATAATCATACTACAAGATACTTATCATATAAATATTTAATACCTATACATGTTATAAATTAAGACATGGGTATGTAGGTGACCGGTAATTTTTTTAAAAGATATAAAATATAAGCAATAACAAACAAAGGAAAGGGCTAGCGATATTTGGGACTTGATCTGGGGTATTTTCACTTTAGTCAAAAATTAATTCTAAGAAAAAGATAGAAACAAAAAGAAGGCCAATCAATCAGTGATGGCAACAATCAGAAATTTATACATATGCTTTTTCCAGTTGAAAAAAATACGAAATATACAAAATTCAAACGACAGCAATATCAAACTTTCAGTGTAACAATAAATAAATATATGGGACACTTACACACACTGTCATCCATCCCCAAAGTAAGTAACTTAATACCTTTGTTATGGGTTAGAGATTGTTGGCCCTCAGCGGGGACCAAGCCCGTGGCCTGCGGAGCTGAAGGCAGGGTCACTACCTACTGTGCCAATGGGCCAGTCAAACAATGTTCTGATTTAGACTAGCATTAAAAAAGGCACCTACTACTTGCTACATCACTAGGTATTGAACTTATAGACCCATCAATGAATAAGAATGAAACCTTTCATATAAGCTGACCTCGTTACCACTGAGTGATTAAAATCAACTTTAAATTATTGTAATAAAATCAATGCTTAAACACTCCACAGCATTTGCCAGATATCATAATTATAATTTCATTCATAAGGAACACCCAAAAAAAAACCTACACATAACAAAATACATTCAGTGTTCAAGAGGGCACTAATGAACAACTATAAAATCTAACAAATGTGCAGTAAAGACAATATTAAAAAATAACAAAATTCATTGTTGAACAGATCTTACATTCCTAATTTCTAACAGCTGAATCAAACAAATTTAGTAAGAATAATGTTAGTACACTCCGTTCAAATTTGAATCACTAGCAAGACCATTATTGTCTTTACTTTTCTCATTCTTTTAAAAATTAATACACTATTATTGCCTATTTTAAGTACTGAATGTACTGTCTTTATTTTAATAAACCTTAATGCCAATTATTTTAAGACAGCATAATATTGAAATTTAAGCAAGAACCATTGAACTTAAACAGTCTAATACAATATCATCAATAAAGCTATATGATAAATAAATCAGATCATTATTATTTATGACAAAAGTAATATTCAGTTCTAGACAAAATACTTCACACAAAATAAGACATATTGTTTACAACAGATTATTTTAAAATATTTGGTTCCAATGGTCTAATATATTACAAACTTGCTCACTAGTTAATCAGTATGAATTTTGAAGTATTCTTAAATAGGGTTTTAGCATAAACTGAAATGCTCCAAAAAATTAAACTGCATACACTCTGACCTAGCCAATTAGTCTTAAGTTCAACATGTTATTGTGATTATAATTGTTAATAAATTTAGATAAAAATCAAAGAATATATTGCTGTATTTGGATAAACTGGGTGTATAATGTGGTAAAAAAATTATATTGTTTGAGTTTAGGTTGGGAATGAAACCTGCTGAATAGAATATAAATAATTTCGGGGATGCTTGTTGGTGCACCAACAGGCATCCCCGAAATTCCAGTTCCAGACCAGGACCAGTTCCTATTCTGGACTAATCCACCCATAAAGCTAAATAGAATAGTACTACCTTCTTTTTTACTGAGGTGTCGTAAAAGGTGACTATGTGGATTTAATATACGACTGGTTAGAATAGACCACCCTCATTTCTTACTGAGATGTTGTCAAAAACGACTAAGGTAAATTCAAGTCGGGTAGGCGGCCGGTCGCAAAATAGCCAAATCATGTGACAACATTTTTATAACATGTTGATCCGATCCTACTTAGAGTGGGCAGGAAGATTTAGGTCGGGGATGAACACAAGGATAGTTAAAGACTAATAATTTTATGTACCCACCTATATAGTGTATTTAGGTGCAGGTATCAGATGGCGCGCGGAGTCAGATGCAGTTCTCTCGACGTGGCAGGCCAGCAGGCGGGTGCCTGGCTCCCTTTTTTATGCTTACGCATCCTGCCCGGTATAATATCTGTCGCTATCAAACACAATCATAATGCTCAGAAATCGAGTGTCCATTTTTCAATTGCCGGGGGCCGTGTGCTAATATCGATCCTTTATGATGTCACCTTACTAATACATTCTTAATTCTTTGGCCTTTTCTTTGCTAGTGGTTCTTATTTAACTCTCGGATCGGTGGTTGCGTTAGTAAAATTTGCTCATTGTCACTAGCTAATAACGTATGACGCACTTAGTTCACCCCTTACTGCTGCAACAAAACGTATTTATTTACTATGATGTCACGTGTTGTTTAACTACAATGATTATGACTTGCAAGGGCACAAAGAATTTCAACGTAGCCCGTAGCCCATGCCCGCCCCGCCGCGCTAGATGGGTCGATGGCGCCAAACGAACGTCACTCGTGCAGGGGTGGGAATTATATTCGCCATGCCTTGCTAGTATACCTAAATTTCATTTTCATCGATGAACAAAGGGCTAATGGCGCAATAACTATATCTTTAACTATGTTGACAGTCACTAGGTACTTACGAGTTGGAAACTTAACGATACCATTTCACAAGAGCAAGACAGTATTACATGATACACTTTCACTAAGGTTGGGCGATGCACTTCCGCGTGCGCATCATGACAGCTTCGTTATTTATTTTCTATATACTCACCCTTAATAGTTTATATGGGGAAATTTGCATGATAATTTTTATACACACACACCCCACATGAAAAAAAACATGGCAGCCGTAATGAGTGAGAGTCAAAAATTATAATTTGCGCAACGCCGTCAAAAGATTGTAATGACGTCTCTGTAACGACCAATGAGAAAGCTTCAATTTTTAAATTTATCAAACATGTTGGACCACAAATCCGTGATTTTATGATTACATTGATCGACTCTCGTGATTCGTCGAAATGTATGTCTGGCACGCTATTGGGCATCTGTATTGTTAGCCATCCAATGATTTTAACTTAGCATACAGATGAGAAAATACTTTCGCGCCGTATTTGTGCCGCCAGTATTTGATTTTTGCATGATTGCTTTTTATGTTCATAACTAATATTTAATAATAACTATCTCAAAAAGTTTAACCATGAAATATATAGTTGCAACTAATCAATGGTTACCACTTAGTCACGGTCTATTTAAGTTGTGCTTCTTATTGGGGAGAGTTAGTCTTGCATGACATGATATCCTACTTAACTAGGGATAGAACGAAACAAAATATATCTAATGGACTCATACTAAAAGCTCAATTTGAATCGATTATATTTTTATAATATTTTTAGATCATGACTTTGACGAGGCTGATGAAAATTCTGTATGCACAGGCCAAAAATTAGTATTATTATTATAGGGAAACTTCTTAACGTTGTGGACGAAAGTTTAAATAGACTTTAACAATAGTAAATGTTTCATCAATCGTCGTAATAATATATCAAACGATTCGTTAAATATATGACTAGGGTTCGGCGTTGCACTAATATTTTTTTAGATAAGTGGTTTGTATAACTAATATAGACCAAGAAACGTAAATAAAACACATAGTCTCATATAATCTTAAGACATTTATATTCTCTTAAAATTTTACAATTTGTCAGAACTTCCTATTTCTGAACTGAAATTATTTTTACATCGCTTTCACCACACTCGTTCGCAAGCGTTTAAAAAAATTTACATAGAACTATGTATATACTGCATCATATGCAAATAAAGTTATATTATATATTAATGTTTATTTATAAATATTTAAGTAATAAAATAAATAATTGTTGATATTTTGTCGTTTCCATTCGAGGAAATAAAAAAAAAACATTTTATTTGTTTTAATCCAGAATATAATAACTGCAAATGTTTGCGTTAACGTGCGAACAGATAACATCACGTTATTTCATAGATATTAATGACACTTCGTAAATCTCTAGATATATTACTAAATTATTTTTTAACGATTTTTTCAATTATAGGTTTCAAGCATAACGGCACATTACCTGTATTCGTTTATTAAGAAAAATATTAACGTGAAATTAGTAAAATGTTGCATCGTGAAAAATAATATCTCTTGAATTATTTAAATACTTCTTTCATGAAAATAAATTTACAATCTGTACACGGCATAACTCAAAATGTTCTCGATAATATTTTTAACCAATATGGTATTGTAAGGAATTTTGTAAACAAACTCGAATTTTGTTAGCTCCATACGAAGCTTGTCAACAGAACTCTATTTGCATACATATTTAGCACCTATGCAGGACGCCATTTTTGTTATCATTACAATTAGCAATTGCATGAAATTTATATATATTTTTTTAATATTGTAGAAAACATTTAAATACATGCCATTTAATTTAAAGCCAAATACGTTTCAGCAGCAAATTAAAATGATTTTGTTCATCTTATTTTAAAAATCCTTCGTTTCGTTACTTCCCCAATATTATGCAATGGAAATTCACATTTAGAAAGGTGGATCGTTAATTATGCCCTTTGTACGTGAACATGTTTGTATTATTTTAATAAAGGCAGTTTTTATTCGCATATACATATATTCAAGGTTAGCTTAGAATTATGCTAATAAGCACAGACAAATAACTTAGTATCTTTTTTAATATTTGTGTTAATCTGTGATTTTGTAGTTTTGTGTGATTTGATAAATAATAACAAATTATATGAACTTGTCAAGCCTCTTTTTAGTATAAGTTTTAATTTTATGACAATCATATCTTGATATAACAATTCACATCTATCATGAATAATACTTTTTAATATTTGCTCACTGAAATATAGCTGTTATGGAAAAATTTGTACTCAATAATTAAAGGAAAACTCGATACGCTTTATAAATGACTTTATATATATAATTTAATGTACAGTCATAACAGTAATAATACTAAGGACCAGGTTACACTTATACAAAATTTATAAGAATTTGTGGGAGCGTAACAAATAAAATAAAAAAATAACGGTCAAAACATAATCGATTTGTGCTAATACTTTTAATGTAAAATTAAAATAATGTTAGGCCGCGTTCACAGTAACTAAATGTCTGAGCTTAGTTTAAGATGGTATCTTGTGAAAATCATTGATAGCTATTTTAGTAAATGAGTTGGCGTGATGCGTAGAAATTTAGTTTGCTAAATTTTAATAATATCAAAATGGATTTAATTATTTCGTTTGTAAATTATTATAAAGTTGCTAGAACTTAAAAAACAAGTATTTTTACACGTGATTCCTTAAATCCAGGCTCCTACGATTGTTAAACGCGATGATAACAGTTTATGTAGATACTTGGGATGTGAAAAATAAACGATTTTATATTAATCGATTATTTTATCATTATGATCGATATTTTAAAAATCGCCTACCCTCTTTTTCTTATATTTTCTACTCTCTTTCTTCTAGTTTTTTAAAGATAAAATATTCGTATTTGGATAAAACCAATGTTATCAATTTACAGATTTTGATCTAATTTCGCACACAACGCATATTTACCGCGCTTTATTTTAATTTATTATTAGATTAAAACGGGCAACTTTTCAAATCGAAAAAAAATATTAATAAATCGATTTTAGATGATTAATTAATCGATATATTCCACTCCAAGTTATATCTCTAGTACATATACTTTTATATATTTACGATTATCTGTGTTAACGTATTAAACAGATAATATATTGATATTACAATGATCTTCAAAAGAGCACAAATCACCGGTAAATCTGAACTTAAAACCAAATAATCACAGGAATGCATTAAAAAATAAATAAATCTCTGAAAGAACAAAAAAGAATACAATAACATAAATAACGAACAGATTTAAAACTTTGTACGATTTGGAATTAGAATAATCTTCGCCATATAATTATATACACATTAGAAGTGATTAAATATTACGTGTATTTTATATATAAAAAAAATGCTTATTGTCATAAGGTAACATTAATCAATTGTTCTAGATTTAGAATAAACGTCGCAAGAATTGAAGGGTGTACCTTCGTAACTTAAAACGATAGTAACTATAAGGTATTTGACTATTTGTATAATTAAGAAAAACCTATTGTTTTGGAATAAATTGAATTTGAATAATGTTGAAATTTTTTTTTTTCAATATATGGGATACAAAATTAATAAAAATATTACTTTGACAATTTTTGTTATCGCGGATTATAGCTAAATAATATTTTTATTAATTTTCTATTATGGACCTCTGCAAAGTAACGCCTAATTCTATAAATTAATATATTTGATATTTACACCCAAATTAAGTAACTTAATACTTGTGTTGTAGGTGGCAGACAACTGTAAAATATATAGATATATAATTTTAATTATATAACCGCCTTGTGGTATCCCTGAATAGAATAGACCACCCTCATTTATTACAGAGGTGTCGTAAAAGGCGATAATGGTAAGTTGACCCGCCGTGCGGTATCTAGTTGAGTAGAATAGACCATCCTCTTTCTTAACGAGAAGTTGTAAAAAAGGACTAAGGTAAGTTAACGTCAGGCAGGCTTACGTTAAATACGTAGCTAAATTATGTGACAACATATTTTTAACTTGTGCCGACCCCACTTAGAGTGGGATAAGGGCAGGAGGCTGATGATCATTATAAATATATACTTTAATACAAATCTTACTTTAATACACCCAGACTCGAAATATCAACAAATTGTTTATAGAAAATGTTGGCCCTCGGCGGGAATCGAACCCGCGCCCACGGAGCTAAAAGCAGGATACTAATGGAGGGTAGACTGAGAGCGTCATTCGTGGGATGTGACAACACAAATCGCGTTAAAAATCACTCTAAATCGCTCAGCGATGCTTTTTACGACCTTATTATTAAACTTTTAAGTACATTAATAATAATTTTATTACGTAAAGTAAAAAAAAACTTTACGTAAAGTAACCCTTTTTGCAAAAATTACTCACAAAGTAATATGAAATTCGATACAGTTATATTTCATAAATGTATGTATATATACCATAGATAAGTGCAGAATTATTATTTTTTAAATTATGCATATAAAATACATTCAATGAATGAAAACCATGCCATTTGGCATACGCTTATGTATACTCTCTTGTTTATGGTTTGGTCTGTGGTCAAATTGAGAAGAAATTAGTATTATTTGTCCATAGTCAGTATATAGACAAATAATATTACAGACAAATAATATCTGACAATAATAATATTATCAAATAATATATAATAATAACTTATATATTTCGGAGTTTGACCACAGACTACTATCAAACAATCATAATTATGATTGTAAAAATTTCTTTATTTTAATAATGATAAATACGGTCGAATTTCGACCAACGGACGAACGCTGGTTAAAATAGTCAAATACCTTAACAAAACGACATCCTAGCAAATTTGTCCACCAAACTGGCTGGAAAGCGTATCCTAATCGACATTTATTTACATGTTCACTAGAAAACTACATTTTCAATAGTTTCAGTGGTTATTAGTGGCTTTCCGGCCGTTTGGGCGTTTCCTGCTTTGTTACGATGTCCTCGCTCTTGGGTATTGTGCGCTGCTCGCCGAACTTCTCGACGGCTTTTTTCATCTCCCTTCTCTTCTGCGCTTCTCGGATCAGATCGTATAGACTCTGGAATGTTTTAAAATAATTTTTAAGCTGTGATAGCCTTGCGGTAACCACGCGACCCTTTCGAGGAGTCTGCGCTGCGGTACAAAACAACTTTTAATTAATTTATTTTACAACAAAGTTTTACATTTCCTTACAAAACTAATTATGTCGCCAAACTAATTAAGTCTTTTGGAGAGTACACGTCAAACTATAAAAATCTATATTCTATTTATAACAATAGAACAAAAAACCTGCGTTTATCACTATTTTTTTTTATTAAATAAACTAGCGGCCTGCCCCTGCTTCGCACGGGTATAAAATATATATCCCATGTCAGTCAGTGTAAAAAAATGATTAAAATTGATCCAGTTGTTTTGATTTATTCATTACTGCCCGTGGCCGTAGCGTTAAATTTGGAGAAAAACAATTTCCTTTCCCTATACCAAGAAGATTTCCTGCTATCTTTGGAATATCTAAATTTATATAGTACATTTTTACTTATTTACTTTTACATTTTCCCTATGTATTTTATTTATACAATTAATTACAGAATGTCTTTAAACAAACTCTTGAAAGAGGGATTCAGCTGCTAAAGTCGAAGTGTTATAGGGCGAAGCGCGGCCTCCTCACGGCATTTTAAATCTGTAATATCTCCGAAAATGTTCACTTAAATTACATGCTGTAAACGGCCATATTGATCTATATTAAATCAACAATTTATTTAAGGTACTTAATTGGATAAGGATTAATGCTGTATTGTATAAAAATTGCTTCAAAAATATGGCATTATTTTTCGTAAAAAGTAAATGACAAAAAATGGTATAGTGGGTTATCCATAAGAGATAGACATATACCATCGCGGACTTTTCTGTAGACCTTTTCAAGATGTTCAAATACTAAGTACATTATTTTGATAAATCTCGTAGGGTTTAGCCTGCGTTTGCAATGTAAGCGAAAAAAAAATGTAATTATTTACAGAAAACTCAAAAATTAGGGTATTTCTCTACTCGTATTGAATGTTATTATACGTACAAACCTTCCTCTGGAATCACTCTATCTATATCTATATTAATAGATTTTTGTAGGATTCAAGAGGAAGGTTTATATGTATAATAATATTCAATATGGAGTAGAGAAATACTGTTATTTTTGGGGTTTCTAATGTGATGTCTTAAATAGTTACATTTTTTTTCCGCTTACATTGCAAACGCAGGCTAAACCCTACGAGATTTATCAAAATGATGTACTAAGTATTTGTACACCTTGAAAAGGTCTACAGAAAAGTCCGCGATGATATGTCTATCTCTTATGGATAACCGACAATAGCATTTTTTGTCATTTAATTTTTTACGAAAAATAATGCCTTATTTTCGAAGCAATTTTTATACCATACAGCATTAATCCTTATCCAATTAGGTACCTAAAATACATTGTTGATTTAATATAGATCAATATGGCCGTTTACGGCATGTAATTTAAATGAACATTTTCGAAGATATCACAGATTTAAAATCCCTCGAGGAAGCCGCGCTTCGCCCTATAGCACTTCAAATTAGCAGCGAACAGACGCGCAACTAAATGTCGCTCTTTCAAGAGTAACGTCATGAAAACATGTTTGTATTGTCTAATGACAAGAAAGCTATGAATGTTGTATATAAAGACATTCTGTAATTAATTTGAAAAATAAAATACATAGGGAAAAATGTTAAATGTAAATATGCAGTATATGAATTTAGATATTAGATATAGCAGGAAATCTTTTTGGTATAAAGAGAGGGGATTATTTTTCTCCAAATTTAACGTGTGCGGGCCACGGACAGTAATGGATGAATCAAATCTACTGGATCGATTTTAATAATTTTTTGTGCGAAGCAGGGGCAGGCCGGTTGTGTGTGAAATTGTCTTTTATTTATTTATTAATACCTTTCCATCAGATTCGGACTTGTCCTGCTCCTTGGCGGCGCTGGCCGCTTTGTCCAAGGCCTTCTGTATCTTACTCTCCACCTCGAGGATCTCCTCTTTGTCTAGCAGCTCGATCAGCTCCGCCATTTGCTTCTCCGACAGATTCACGTTTTCGTTACCTATTATTTCTAACATCTGGAAATATGAATGTAAGTTTAGTAGTATATCTTGACATACGAGTTTAATTATAAATATAATTAAATATCTGGGTGAGCCTTGCTCGGTAATTATTTAAAAGATATAAAAAAAAATTAAAAGTAATTGAGGTGGGACTCGAACCTAGGTATTTACATTTCTTGAGACTGCCCGTTCCCGAATAAGCTACGCTGACTTAACAATTCATGGAAAAAATTCAATTCAATATAAACTTTAGTATTTTTTAATGCCCAAAAACAGGGATAAAACGATTTTTGCACATAAAACCTAGCTAGATCAGATTTTTCTCCCCCAAAACCCCCTACATGCTAAATTTCAGGAAAATCGATGGAGCCGTCTCCGAGATTCCGAAAAAATATATGTATATACATACAAGATTAACTCATTTAAATATTAAAGATATAAATCCTGACTCGAAGACCAACAAATTCATTTATAGAAAATGTTGGCAGGGTCACCACCCACTTCGCCAACGGGCCAGTCAAAATAAAAATTTACCTTCAAAACGTCGTCAATCTTCAACTGTCCGTCAAAATCATCATCCAACCTCCCAAGCACGTCCTGGATAAGCTTCAATTTAGCTTCATCGGGCACTTTCTGTAGACTTTTAATGGAATGCATCAATTCATCGATCTGGATGAGTTGCTCTTTAGCTTTCTGAGGCTCAGTTTTGGTTTGTTCTAACGTGGTCTTCAACGCTTCTTCCTTCTTCTCCAATTCTATGAGAGCTGAGTCTAACTTCGATATCATATTGTTCACAGCTCGGTACAACCTGTAAGCGAGAAAAAAAAAGTAAAGTAGAGAAATTATAAGAAATAAAACTTATAAAAAAAACGTTACGTTATTACATACATATACATCTTTAAATTAAAACAGTGACCATATAAAGCGATCGTTATAAATTCCGACCAATATTATTCCGATGTTCTATGTATTTTATACGAAGTGTCACACTTATAGCGTGTTATTTTATGGAGTTGATCCAACCATGTATAATCATTCGTTATTGTGGACAAAATAAACACTAATTAACAACGTGTAATACTTTGATAAATTCTTCAGTAAATTCGAGCAATAAAGTTCTTCTTGACATATGATATATATATAACGCGATATTTCATGTTTTCCATTTTGTAAACAGAGTGATACAAAGAAGAAAACAAATGAATTAGAAAATGCATGAGTAAATAGCTGTATGAATTTGAATTTGGAATTCCTAACCATAAAGGTAATATTTGAGATCAAAGTAGCCAGTACGACAAAACGCCAATTTCATATGTAAGGACCTAATAGTAAAAGTAGTTAAGTAAGTAGCAGCCTGTTACTATTCCACTGCTGAGAAAAGGCCTCTTTTCTCCGTTTTTGGAGAGAAGGATTGGAGATACGACCTACCACGCTGCTCCAATGCGGATTGGTAAGTTACACATATCTCCAGAATTCTCTAGAGATATGCAGGTTGCCTCACGATGTTTTCCTTCACCGAAAAGCGTGTGATAAATTGCAATTATCAATAAGACACATAAGTTTTAACAGAAAAACTTATTGGTCGAAAGAGTCGCACGTTGTTACCGCTGGGGTACCACAGCTCTTGTAAGCGAGAATGAAATAGTAAATAAAGGAAATGGGTACTTTTGGCCCAATTGTAATAGAATTTTGTGGCTTGAAAAAAGCGGTATATTTTTGGGATAAAAAATATATTAAAATTAGCGCAATTTGCAATTTGCAAAAAGGCACAAATAAAATAATTTATCGATTTAATAATCGATTAAATTAAACGAATAGTCTCTCTAACTCTCTAACTCACGAGTTTTGTAGGCACTACGCTACAGTTTCTTACAATTTGCCAAAAAAAACTTTTTTGAATACGGTCACTTTAATACTAAGCGTGAGATATGTAACGCTGTCAAGTTTATTGCATTGTAAGGTTCCTGGTAGTAAATCGAAGCAGACATTTATTAGTTTGCTAAAATTTTCCACTTAATGCGTAATATTTTAAAAGGCATGAGCAAATCTGAGTACAAGGTCAAAGTTTCATAGCTATGCGTTTCCGACGTGAATTGATTAGTATTATATTTACGCGTCTATCGAAAAATAGGAAAATATTATTATAAAAATGTAATAAGAGTGCTAAGTATATAGTTTTTAACGGCAGGAAAGTTCTTTGGTACAAAACTAATTTTTACATTTATTGCCAATTTAATGTAATTTTTATTTTAAGACAAACAGAATGGAAGGAAGATTTTTTCCGTTTAACCAATAAACAGAAAGAGATAGGTAGCCATGAAAAAACTTATGTAAAAACTTATGTATCTAATTGATAAATGCAATTTATCACACACTTATCGTTGCAGGAAAATATCGTGAGGTAACATGCATATCTCCAGAGAATTCTTGGGATATGTGTACCAATCCGCATTGGATAAGCATGGTAGGTCTTAGCTCCAATCCTTCTCTCCAAAAACGGAGAGAGGAGGCCTATGCCAAGCTGTGGGATAGTAACAGGCCATTACTTTACTTTACTCAAATATTCAGGTCACAACGCGTGCATTTGAAAATCACTTACGCAATATGAAAAGTTTGATAGATGAAATGCCGTAAAAGGAAAAAGTCGTTTGAAAGTTTGTTGAGACGTTCGATTATCTCAGTTAACAACGACGGCAGTTATGGACGTTTGTAATTTGAACATCTATAATCTGTACTTAATATAAAACAAAGCTCCAAAATCTGTCTGTCTGTATGTGATCGATTTTCTCAAAATCTACTGAACGGATTATGGTACGGTTTTTACTAAAAGGTAGTTTATTTGTTCCGAAAGGTTTTTATGTTGAAGAGGTCGCACAGTTGTAAAAAACCTCCGGAGGCTTTAGTTGCGTGCGTCTTGTAAACCAACAGAGATACACTAAAGCAATGTACTAGTAGAAATGTAGAACTACAAAAATACTATAGCATGTGCCATTTCTCATGGATAAATCACAATAAGTACTTTTATGTGTAAAATTTCAATTTAAAATATTACGTTATTTTCGAGAAAATACATCAAAATTATCCTTTTTTTTTTTAATATACTTTATTGCACAACAAAAATTTCAGAGTACATAAAACTTATATCTAGAAGACATGTACAATGAGGCGGTCCTATCGCTTAGCAGCGATTTCTACCAGACAACCTCGGAGAAAGAAATTATATTATAAAGAGTCGGGTAGGAGGTGCATAAACTTACATACTAATATTTAATTAAAATACATAAATAGTTACTTGCTTTACAAAATTCAATACATATAGACAAATAAATAGACCTTAATATCCTTGTAGACCATGTGAATCAAATAAATTATTTAGAAGATATTATAGATTAATATTATAAGCCACCATAAAAAATATTACCAAGGTGACTCAGCTGTTTTTTCAGAACATGTCGCCATAATCCTACTTTGTTAGCGAGTGGACGTATTACGCGCATCAACTTGCTGAACACTCAATATTGTATGTATATTTTTAGTCTCGGTATTTTAATGTTACCTACATTAAAATACCGAGAATAAAAAGACTTATTCTTTCTTTTATTCCATTTTTGTTTAATTTATATTTTTAACTCGGAATATAATAAAGGGGGTTTACGCGGGAAACTTTATGACATTGATATTCATAAATATTTTGGATTTTTACATGACAATGAAGGAATTTATTTAAGGGTAAGTAAGTAAAAGTAGTTGATATTTATTCATACTAACCTCCTGGCGCCTTTAGTAAGTTTAATATCAGCCTGTTTGCTCTTCACAATCTCGTTCATCTCCTTTACATCCTCACTATAATCTAGAAGCTCAGTCTTGAGCTCCTGGATACTCTCCTTCTCAAGAAGCAGCGATTTTTTCTGCTCAGCTGGAATTTATAATTTTATTTATTTCTTTCTTTTTATACATATAATAATAATGGAAATATACAGAAAATATTATTGGAGACAGAATGCCACCCTGTGGGACTCCAGCATTGATATTATACCATTCTGAGCGAAAGTAATAATAAAATTATTTTGCTATAATCCGCGATGAAGTAAAATAGAAAATATATATAAAGCTAAATGAAGGGTGGACAATCCGTTTGCTTACCTGATACATGCAGGATTCGTAAAAACACATGCACAAACCTCCAACACCGCCACCACAATACACATGCACTATATACGTTCACTATCACAAACTCAACAATCGTTTCGCCCCGCAACCGAAGCATCATCAGGAGATAGACTCCACGACCAAAATCGCGAAGCGCTTTGAGCTTGGTGGTGGAGGTTTGTGCATGTGTTTTTTACTAATCCTGCATGTTTCAGGTATGATAACCGATTGTCCACTTACATTTAGCATTATATATATTTTCTATTTTACTTCATCGCGGATTATATCAAAATAATTTTATTATTACTTTTGTTTTATGGATCTCCGCAAAGTAACGCCTAATTCTATAAATTACCATTCTGAGCGTTGTTTATCAATAATGACTAAATGTTGACGATTTGAAATGTAAGACGGAAACCATTCATTGATCTTGGAGATAGGTTAAGCTGTCTGAGGCACTCGTAAAATCTAAAAGGACCATTACAATAAGTTAAATGGTCATTAAAATTTTTGACCTAATCAATAATATTGCCAGCAAATCTCATCTCTAAACTTTGGCTTGCCTGCTAAAAATGTTAGTCATCCATGTTTTAGTGTTTAGCTGAGGTTGCCAACCGAAAAAACAGACAAACAAATTTACGTCTTAAACATTTTTATTTATATTCCAATCGACGTAAGTTTTATTACGCCGTGTGATCCGGCTGAATAGAATAGTAGCACCCTCATTTCTTACAAAGATGTCGTAAAAGGCGACTAAGGTAAGTCGACCCAACGTGTGGTATCCGGCTGAGTAGAATAGACCACCCTCATTACTTACTGAGGTATCGTAGAAGGCGACTAAGGTAAGTTGATTCATCTTGTCACCACCCTCGTTTTTACCGAGGTGTCAGAAAACGCGGCTAAGGCAAGGCAGGCAGGCAGGCGGCCGGTCGTAAAATCCGTAGCCAAATCATATGACAACATGTTACATATAGCATGTTGTGCCGACCCCACTTAGAGTGAAATATGGGCAGGAGGGTGATGATGTAAGTTTCATCCATTAAAAATATTACGACCTTTAGACCAACATTTTTTGGTCAGTTGCAATTTTAACAAAAGTAACATCTTAAAGCCATTTTGTTTAATTACCTATTGTCCATAGACAAAACACGACATTGTCCATAGACAAAACACGACACTTAGATTTTAAAAAAGAGCTATTAATTCTTTGTATAATTCTGCCATAGACATCACAAATACCTTGAATTGATATTAATTTGCAAATGACAATATTTTCAACATCTAATAATATCTAAAACAGGATAATTTTAAAAACGAATCCAAACAAACAATTAGCTACTTTCATAACAATAGTCATTTACTGTTTCTAATTATAGAAACAGCACAATATTCTAAGAAATTTAGTAAATGATAAACAAAAGCATTGTACTGCCTTGACCTTGTTAGAAACAAAAATTGAAACGATGCCAACATCATCCTCCTGCCCTTATCCCACTCTAAGTGGGGTCGGCACAACTTGTTATAAACATGCTGTCACATAATTTGGCTTCTACGACCGGCCGCCTGCCTGACATCAATTTATCTCAGTCGTATTTTACAACACCTCGGTGAGAAAGAGGGTGGTCTATTCATCTAAACTGGATACCACACTGTGGGTCAACTTACCTTAGTCGCCTTTTACGACACCTCGGTAAGAAATGAGGTTGGTCTATTCTACTCAGCCGGATACCACGCGGCGGGTCGTCTTACCTTAGTCGTCTTTTACGACACCTCGATAAGATATGAGGGTGGTACTATTCTATTCCGCCGGATACCACACGGCGTATTGAAACAATGCCAACATTACCTAAATTTTCTAAAGCATCTTCAATCACTTCAATGTCTTTTCCAGACAAGCCTTCTTCTGATTTTGGCTTCACAGGATCAACTGCTAGTATTGGCGCTGGATCAACCATGACTGGTGTACTCTCTTCATCGAGGATGGGAGCTTTATCTTTAAGTTCTTCTTTTTCTCGTTTCTTAGCTTCCAGTAACTGCTTTTCTCTTTCTGCTTCTTGGAGTTCTTTCTTTTCTTCTTTAATCTTCTGCTCTTCAAGTTTAATTGCCTCTGCTTTTGCCTGAAAAATAAGACTATCTTAAGCTCTAGCTCTTAAAACACTATATTCATAAAAAAAAGTGTTCAATATCAACATCAGCCAATGGATATCCATTGCTGAACTAGGCCTTTTAAAAAAACTGCCACCATATTTACTGTCTTCTAAGTTCATGATCTGAACGCTTTAACCACTTTATTTATTTTATCCATACCTTAACTATCTTGACAAAAATGATTTCTTGTAAACAAACCTTTTTTTTAAAATTTGATTATTTGAGCATTACTACAATTTTGGTATCCGGCTGAGTAGAATAAACTACGCTCATTTCTTACCAAGGTGTTGCAAAAGGCGACTGAGGCAAGTAGACGTGAGGCAGGCGGCCGGTTTTAAAATACCTAACAAAATCATGTGACACCATATTAATAACATGTTGTGCCAACAGATAAGGGCAGGAGAACGATGAAGTACAAAATTTAATAAATAAATCTTTTTTTACTCTCTTAAAGCATAGACAATAAAATTCACAAAAATTTCTAGTTTGTGATTAACATTGAATATATATTTTTTAAATATGGTAGAAAGGAACGTTAATTAAAAAAAATATATATTGAAATTTTTAAAAACATTGGTGTGTTTGTGTATTCCTGTTACTCTGTAACTCTTAGATCCGTTAACAATAAGTTTAAAGTTGAAAAATTGCATCAGAACTCTATTTCTTGTTCAACTTTTAATCAACTCTTTTTACAATTTCAAACTAAATACAATATTGATTTATAAATATGTTTAATGTAAATTGTAACTAGTATCAGTCTTATGCAAATATTGTGCAATATTTTTCAGAAAAGTTTGCTATACAGAACAACAAAGTGTATGTAATAAAATATATTAAATATTATTTTAAATAATATTATAATAAGATTACCTTAAAGTCCACTTTGCCCTCTTTCTCACCAATAGCAGCCCTTGTTTGCGTAGCAACTTGTTCAGGCAATGCTGAAATAGTGGCTTTCAATTTGTATGTTGTTGGTACATGCTCTGGGACCATTAAAGCTCTTGATAACAGAAGTAAAGATGGAGGCACCCTTTCATTTAATGACAAGTCCAACCAATTCCTTAATTCTTTACGTAATCTCTCTTCTGAAACACCATATGCTCTCATACCCCGAGCTCTACAGGCCTGCTGTAACTCACTGAAATTCAGACTATCTACCCCTTCCTTAGCTATCATCTTATCATCCGCAGCTAAAGATCTCAATTTCATCCTTAAATTAAACCGCAACATTGCACTAGTACCAATTGTGGTAACATTCAAAACTTTACACAAGGCCACTAAATGTGGTCGCTGAAGTGAATCCAAAGTAATTTCATCTTCAAACAACTTTGAAAATTTCATTATTTCCTCACTTGTGGCTACATCACCAGATGTTCTGATTTTACTGAAGAAGCTGGAAAACTCTTTGGCGAGATCAGAATGCCTGTTACTTGCTTGCGGTGCCATTTGGTCCAACGTTTCTTGAAAGAACTTTGCCATCTCCAATTTCACCTTCAAATGCTGTTTAAGCTTAGCTTCCTTTTGACTCCGACTTTCGAAGGTAGATGGCAACATATTTGGAAACATTTTAATAAAAAGCGGCAAAGCAAACTCCAAAAATGGTACAACAATAAACACAATAAATGGTACCATTCTGAACAAATCACCAATTGTAGTGACCAGCAACCTATGTTCTCTACGTGTTAATGATTGGCCCTTTAAAATCTTAAATAACAATGATGTTGATATTCTAACTTCAATGAAGAGTAGCCTGAAACCATGGTAGTAGTGTCGTAGCTCATCCATTATCCTTTCTTTTAAGCTTTTCTTAACTTCTACTTTCTTTGGAAGTTTTTCCTTCTCTTCTATACCCTTTTTAATAGTTTCAACAGTTGCTTCCACCTTAGAAGATGGTTTCAGTGGCTCTTTCTCATAGTAGTACTTACTTGTTGATATTGCTCTTACATAAGGTACATAAAAAACTCTTGTATTAAAAGGTTTCTGACTTATATCATGCTGCAATCCAATGGGCTGAGTTGTGTAATACGATAATGACCTTGAAAGAGTTATATATGGGAAGTTTTGATATTGTCCGGTCTCCCATTTTAGAGCTAAAATAACACATAAAAATTACTTAATGTTGTCAATAACAATCAAGCCAAACAGGAAAATGTTATAACATATTTCCTATGATAATTTTCAATAATTATAGAAATTATACACTAAACATACATAAACATACATAAAAAAAGATTCCCGAAATTTTATTCTAGTGAGCTGGACACAATATAATAACAGTACTTGTGTATTTTAAAAATAAATTATGGAATACACTCGAATTAATATTTTTGAAATAATTTAAATTTTGGAATAATATCATACAGCGCATTATTATAAATGTTATATCTTTAATATTATATATTTCCAAAAGCTAAAAATAATAAATAAAATGATGAAGTCATACTATAATCAATCAAACTATAGTAAAGGTTATAGCGATATTAAAATAAGTTTACTTTATGAAGTCAGCTTTAATTTAGCACTTACTCGATTTTTTTAAACACCGACAATGATTCAGAATAATTCTGTTCATTTTGCTTTTTATATTACTCCAAAGTAATTAAAATATGAAAATTAAAAACAAAATCAACCTTTAGGCACCATGACAATCTAGAAGAATATCGTTTCATGAATTATCTGTGCTTACAATATTAAAAATAATATTCGCACCATAGACGAAAACAGTTACCGAGTCTACGATAGGGATGTAAAATAATCGATTTTTTATAATCGATTATTTTAATAATCCTCTATTCTTTTCCCCTTATTTGTTTTTTTAAGATAAAATATATATTGTTGGATGAACCAATGTAGTTAAGCTACACATTTTAATTGAATTTCACAACATTTACTGGGAGTTGTACACTTAAATTAGGTTTTATTCTGATTAATTATTAAAAGAGGCAAATTTTCAAATAGTCAAAAAAATGTAGATTTGTATTACTCGGTTATTTTGATACGACATAATCGATTTTATTTAAATCGATTCTTTTTAACGGGATAAAAATCGATTATTGATTCATCGATTTTTTCTACTCCAAGTTACATCCCGAAACTACGGAGTTACAGAGTAATTTGCGGCCAATTTGCGCTGTACAAGACATAAAGCAAGATAATAATAATCTCATTCATTTCAAAATAATTTACATTTTTAAATATTTTCTAAAACATACAGAAAAAAAACATTTAAAAATATAAAAAAATTGATATCCACGGAGATAATCATTATTATCATGCTTTATGGCCTGTACATCGCAAATAATAATAATCATATAAGGACCTGTAACATTTGTATTTGCGTTTGCAAAGAATTAAGTAGAAGGCAGAACAAAGAATTTCAGTCGCTTCAAAGGTTGTATTTGTGTCTTATAAAATTTTTAATGTTTTAATATAGGTACATTAATTTTTATATATAAAAAAATAAATAGATGTGTATTATTACTATAAAACTCTTTAACATTGTATACTCTTCTTTTCCTAACAAACGACATATATATCTATGGTTGGATATTATTGTACCTACATACGGAAAACTGAAGATATGACAATATATTATTTTTATTTTATTTTTATTTTACCAAATAATTTAATTTTATAATTGATATTATAATAGAGAAAAGGCGCATGCAATATGGTGTGATACTTTTATCTTTGCAATCACGTAAAAGTTATTGTATTTTGTTTTATTCCATTAAGTATTTTCCTATCAAAGTATACTTGTAAATAGTCTCTGGCGTTTTAACTAGGGATGTAATTGGAATAAAAATCGATGAATAAATAATTGATTTTATTTCCCATGAAGATAAATCTATTATTAAAAAATCGTTTATTTCTTATCAAAATAATAAACGATTTTTTCTGAATTTGAATTTGAAAAGTTGCCTTGTTTAATATTAATAAATAATTAGAATAAAGGCTAAATAAAGTGGACAACTACCAATAAATAATAACAGACGCGCCGTTTGTGAAATTCCATTGTAATATGTAGTTTGGCTACATTAATTTCATGTAACAATGCATGTCTAATTCTACACAAGAAAAAGGTGCAAAAAGAATAATAAAAATAATCGATTAATTTAAAAATCGATTATTTTTACATCTCTACAATTGTTTATATATGGCAAATGTCATTTTTTATAACCTGTTTTTCATATTATTGTAAATTAATGATTAAGTATTGCAGATGATATTTATTCGTCGATATTTAGCTTCATCTACAAAAAACGTAGCCAACCAGATCTCAAAGCAAAGCAGTGAGTATTATTATTTATTTTTTATCCTAACCTCTTACATGCTTAAATATTTCTGATTATAAAAAACAAAATAATTAAAAACATTTAAAAATATAAAAAATTGTCCGCCGAGAGCTGGGCAACATCCGATTTTTCATTTTTGGAGTTTTTCAGTTATTTTTAACTGAAACTATTTAATGTTTATTAATAAAGAAATTATTTAATGTTTATTAATAATAATATTTTACAAATTTTGATGAATAAATATACTTGATTAAAAATGATTTCCATTCCATTCTATAATCAACAGCGTCTATTACATTTATGTCTGCCTAATAAGATTATTATATGATACATAATGTTTGAATTTTTCCCAGTGAATCAGCAAATACGAAAAAATTCCAAGAAAACTATGGAAAATAAAGGTGAAGCAAAAAGGATAGTATGGGTTGATCTGGAAATGACAGGCTTAGACATAGAAACAGATCATATACTCGAGATAGCCTGTTTGGTGACCGATTCCAACCTGAACATTGTGGCAACTGGACCAAATATTGTTATTCATCAATCAGATTCAGTTTTGAACAATATGAATCAATGGTGTATTACACAACATGGTGAGGTATAGTTAAATTATTCTATCTTTTTAAAACATCATTATATTCTCAAGAGACTCTATGAGTCAAAAAGATAAAAGTAATAATATAATTATTTTGCTATAACCACAATAAAGTAAAATAGAAAATATATATAATGTTAAATGTAGAGTGGTCAAGCGCTACATACGTTCACTTTCACAAACTCATCAATCGTTTTGCCCCGCAACTGAAGCATCATCAGGAGATAGACTCCATGACCAAAATTGCAAAGCGATGTGCTTGTGTATTGTGGTGGCGGTGGTGGAGGTGTTTGGAGTGTGCATGTGTTTTTACAAATCCTGCATGTATCAGGTATGAAAACGGATTGTCCACTCTACATTTAGCATTATATATATTTTCTATTTTACTTCATCGCTGATTATAGCAAAATAATTTTATTATTACTTTTGTATTATTTTTCATTTTATTGTTATAGAGTGGATTAACAGATGCCAGTCGAAAGTCAAAAGTATCGGTAATGGAGGCTGAAAATAAAATATTAAGTTTTGTACAAAGCCATGTACCTTCAAAGAAGTGCCCTCTCGGTGGCAACTCTGTGTACATGGATAGACTTTTCTTGAGACGGTACATGCCGAAATTGGACGATTACCTACATTACAGGATAATAGATGTTAGTACAATAAAGGAATTAGCTAAGAGGTGGTACCCAAAGGAGTACTCAAAGTCACCGCTGAAGAAATTCCAGCATAGATGCTTGGACGATATTATTGAGAGTGTTGAAGAACTGAAATATTATAAAGAAAATCTTTTTAAATAGATATTTTTGTCAAAATACCTGTTTTGACTATAATGCTTCTAATAATACAAAACTAATGGGAATATTATTTCGCTATAATCTGTGATACAAGAAAATATATGTAATGCTAAATGTAAAAAAAAAAGTAAAGTAGTGGCCTATTACTCTCCCACTGTTGGGAATAGGCCTCTTCTCTCGTTTTTGGAGAGAAGGATTGGAGCTAAGACCTACCACGCTGCTCCAATGCGGATTGGTAGGTTACACATATCTCAAGAATTCTTGGGAGATATGCAGGTTTCCTCACGATGTTTTCCTTCACTGAAAAGCGTGTGATAAACTTCAAATATCAATTAGACACAAGTTTTAACAGAAAAACTCATTGGTGTCTGCCCGGGTTTGAACCCGTGACCTCCTCGAAAGAGTCGCACGGTGTTACCGCTGGGCTACCTTCAGCTAAATGTGGAGTCTTCTAATCTAATTTTTTCCAATAATATCTACAGCTGTGAACTGTGCTGTTTCCTTTTATGTATCACAAACGAGATATTTTTTAATCTTGAATGTAATATAGACTGGCATAATAATGAAATAAAAATTGTAATTATTATAAGAAAATAAATGTGTATACAATGAAATGCTTTAAAACTTTTTTGTTGTATTTTTATTTTACAATACAATTCCTATTTTGTATCAGACAAATATGTGTCATTTACATTACATCATCAACGGCGATATTATAAATTAAGATGGTGTGTTGTCATTAACATTCTATTTTCAAAGTTCATTTCGAGAGAGGGGGGTCATCTCGCATACCCTTGGGGTAGGCGGGGTACGGGCCTCGAGGCGAACCTCTTTGCCCGGGCCGGTCCTCGCAGGCTTTAATGGCCTGGACTATGTTTGGGCCGTTGGCCCGGGTCACCTGGGTGACCTAAGGGTTGTCGGGTTCGGTGGGGAGGCCTAGGAGTGGTAGCTCCCAGACCGCGATGTCCAAATCGGGGGTGTCTCGTCCGGTGGTAGTGGTGTTTCGTTCGGGCGGTTGTGTCGTATCCGGTGGTGTCGCCCTCTCGCCCGTCGCGTCGTCTTCGTCGTCGCCGTCGTCGTCCGCGTCGGGCCGCGGTGACGGTGATCGCAGGAGCTCGCGAGGCAGGGAACGTCCCTCGGGTGGTCGTGTGTGGAGTGGCGCGATGCCGTGAAGGTGAACGTGCGCGCTGTTGTCCGCTCGCGCAAACATTCGGCGCGCAAGGCGACGAACGAACTCCTCCACGGTCGGCATTTGGGTGTCTCTGTGCACGACGTCGTTCCGCACATACCTCGGGGCTCCTACGATCATTCGCAGGCAGCGATTCTGCTGGACTTGAAGTCTTCGCCTCTGGTACGCTGAACATAGCGCGTACCAGGCGGGTGCCGCATACGTCAAGCGCGAGCGGACGTAGGCACCGTAGACCCGCAGTTTGGTGGTGACAGGTAGATGGGATGTGAACAGCGTGTGGAGCTGGGACCTGGCAGCAGCAGCTTGGCCCACGGCACGGTTCACCATGGGGACCATGCGCAGGCTGCGGTCCAACTCACACCCCAAAAACCTCACTGTGGTCTTCCACTCTACGTCCTGGCCTCGCAGAGTGAGTTGACGTAGCGGCTTGGAGCGGCTGGTCAGCAGAGCGGCCGTCTTCCCGACGTTGACGGCCATCCTCCACTTGTCCAGCCATTCCGGCAATAAGTCCAGCAGACGCTGCATGCGGTTGGTGGCGACGATCTGGTGATAAGACGACGCGAAATACGCGCTGTCGTCAGCGAAGAGCGACAACAGCACGTCCTCCTCCCCTTCCCGCAGATGGTGGCGCAGGGTGGGGATGTCATCCGTATACGCCGCGTATAAGCGCGGCGATATACAACTGCCCTGGGGTACTCCGGCTTGGATGGTGCGTGGTTGGGATTCGGCACCATCCACTGCCACGTAAAAGCTACGGCCGCTAAGGAATGACGCCAGCACTCGCACATAAGCAGGCGGCATGGTGGTATCCAGGATCTTGACCAGGAGCCCGGCGTGCCACACGCGATCGAAAGCCTTCTCGATGTCGAGAAAGACCCCCACGGTGTAGCGCCCGTTGTTCCGCTCACTGGTCAGGTGGTTAATGACCCTCGCCAGCTGGAGCGTCGTCGAGTGGCCGCTGCGGAATCCAAACTGCTCCTCGCGCAGGGGCAGGTGAGGCGTGACTCGACGCAGCAGCAGACGCTCAAACAGCTTGGCTATGTGCGAGAGCAGGGTAATCGGCCGGTAGCTTCCAGGCAGGCGGCGGTCCTTCCCCGGCTTGGGAAGAACTATGATCTTCCCGGTCTTCCACGCCTCTGGGAAGTGACCGGTGCGGAGTACTCCGTTGAATAGGCTCGTGAGCGCTACGAGACCCGTTCGGGGCAGCAGCATCAGCGCGGCGTTGGTGATTCCGTCGGGGCCTGGTGCTTTTCGCTTGTCGAGGCGAGCAGCAACCGACCGCAGCTCTGACAGGGAGATGAAGTCCTCTCCCCGGAGCGGCGGTATAGGGGCCGACAGGAACCTCTCCAGCTTGCTCTGGACAGCCGCGTGATGACGGATGACGTGGAGGTTGGAGGTGTTGGGGGCGTTGGGCGTAAATGTCTCTTCCAGGTGGGCCGCCAGGATCTCAGCACGATCCCTGGCGGCGTAGCTACGTCTACCCGTTGCATCAAGCAACGGGTAGATGGGGGTGTCATGTCCGGTAAGTTTCTTGCAGAGAGAGTACAGCGCTGTGTCGTGCTCTGTCGCTCGATCGACGGTATACTCCCACCGCGCCTCGAGAGCAACTATGGCACGTGCGATCTTCTCTGCAAGCCGGTTTAGGTCAGCCTTCACCCTGGGGCAACGAGTGCGGGCCCATAGGCGGCGTAGGGTGCGCTTCCGTCTGAGCATGCAGCGGAGCGAGCTTGGCAGGTCCTTCCTTCGGTTGGTGTGTGGTGAAGTCGACGTGGTGGTGGTCGCTGCTGCCTTGGCGGCAATGATCGCCTCGGGGATCAAATGGGGGATGAAAGTTCATTTCATAAACTAAGAGTGTGTATTGACGACAAGCAATGGGAGATGGCGCCACCAGTTGTGCGCAGGAAAGATGCCAGGGCGGGGAATCTAAAAAAGAGCGGGAAAAGGCATTGCTTGTGTCGTCGAGGAAAAAGTAGTGTTGAAAACCGTTTAATTGTAAAGTACAGTTGAGTAAAGCGAAAGAATAAAAAGGAATTGAAATAGTACCTTTGACTTTTTATTTTAAAACCCTTACAAATTATAGTGTAACAGAAGTCATATGCTAATATTGTAAACGTTGATACAAATATGAGCTCGAATCCTGCATATGTTTAATTTTTCATACATAATTTTGGTATATAAATTATTTTATAATTGAATAGCATATCTAGATAAGTAAAATATATACCTATAAATAAAAACTTTGATACCTATTGGAAACATTAAAGGAATTGAAAACAGTTTTGTATAAAATAGTCGTATAGGCTCTGATAAAACAGAATTTTAATCATTTCATAGAGGTAGGTGTTCCTTTGCGAAATTCCATAGTACAAAGTTATGATATATATATCCGCGTTTGTATACGCTATTTCTTATGAGAATTGTTAAAACACGGATTATAGCATAATAATTCTATCATAACTTTTGTAGAAGTTTAATTATGATGGATATACAATTGCAAACATTAAAAAAAAAAAACAAAGAATTGACTCGTGTCTATTAGGGATATGAATTGGAGTGGAAAAATCGTTTATTAAATAATCGATATTTTTGTGATTGATAATTTTGCTTTTCCATATCAATAATTAACTAGAATAAAGACTAATTAAAGTCGACTAGTACGATTAGAAAATAATTTAGATACGTTATTTTCATAGTTTGATTAAAATGTAGTTTGGCTACATACATTGTTTTACCCAAGAACGCATATATTTAAACTAAGAAAAAGGACATTAAAAAAGAGGGCAAATAATATTTTTAAAAACCAAAATAAAAATTCGATTATAATAATCAAATAATCGATTAATATAAAAATCGATTATTTTTCACACGACGGGTCAAACTCAAATCCCGTCCTATTAGAAAAGTAGAATAGAATTTTCTTCATCATCTTTACATTTTAGAATTATCTTCGGATAACAGTCAGTTTTATTTATACCATTAACTTGATAATGTGAAGCAAACTAACAGTCCCTTTATATAATTTATTATAGACCCCGCGCCGGCTTAATCCTGGAACGTTGGAAGGCCTTGAACGAGTATTTTATTTTATTCAAGCGTCACTAAATCCAATAAAAAACGTCCGATATTTTCATATTTTGTCAAACAAACATGGTATATGAAATCGATGTTTTTACAGGCCCAACCTTTGCGGATTGATTAATGGATTCGCTGAGATCAAAAGGATTTTATTATCCAAGATCAGTGGGTTTTTCTAGCTCACTGAATATTGTCGGGCATTGGTTCACAGCGTAAAATTTACAAAAAGTATACCTTCTGTCGTCAAATAATTTAATTATACCTTAATTATTGCTTAAGGCCACTTCAGCTTAAAATAACATCACCACAGTAGGGATGCCAAAGGACTGCCAAATCCCTGCCCCTTTTGCGCGGGGCGCAGAAGATTTTGGCAGTCAGACTTGTGCGGGGCTACCGGACTATCTCCGGCGAGGCGGCCTGCACCTTGGCCGGGTCCCCTCCATGGGATCTAGAGGCCAAGGTGCTTGCTCAGGCCTACCGCCGTAAAGTTGAAGCCCGTTCATCGGGGGAAAACTCTGCAGCGGTTGATTGGCGGCGTGAAGCTCAGCAGGAGCTCCTTCGCCAATGGGGGCGGCGGCTGGAATCGCCCAGTGCTGGATTCTGGATGATTTCAGCTATCCAGCCCATTCTCCAGGACTGGGTTGCCAGGAGGCATGGGGCCCTCACCTTCCGCCTGACACAGGTGCTTTCCGGACATGGTTGCTTCGGGAGGTATCTGTGGCGGGTGGCCCGGTGCGAACCGACCGGTGAGTGCCACGAGTGCGGCGCCGAATTCGACACGGCGCTGCACACGCTCGCGGACTGCCCAGCTTGGGCGGTTCAGCGGGTGGAACTCGTGGCACAGGTGGGGCACGATCTCTCCCTGCCCACTGTGGTTCGTGCCATGGTGGACAGGGGGCGATCGTGGGCAGCGATGGCCTCCTTCTGCGAGGACGTTATCTCGCGAAAGGAGGCGGCAGGGCAGATCAGGGAAGTCGAATCCTTGGATCCAAACCGACGCAGGCGAGCGGGGCTCAGGCGACTCGCCGAAGTCCGTCGCATGCCGCCCTAACGGGGACCTCCGAGCGATCCGAACGGGATTTTATCGGACGCTCGCTGGAGTTAGGTCCCCGAGGCGGTCGATGCATCTGGTGCTCCCGATGCATCGATTAGCGGAGGAAGGGGCCACTATTAGAGAGGCCCCGACCCAGAGGTGGCGCACTCTGGGGTTTAGAGTAGCTGCTGCCGGGGATGGGGGGCAATGTTTACATAGGTACCCTGTCCCCGCCACCAGCAGCGTGGTGGGGCACTGTCAGGTTTTTAGTCGGTGCGAGTCCGACATACCCGCCGCTCGTCTCCTTCGGGCGGTGATGACCCATAATGGGTTTTCCTGACATAAAAAAAAACCACAGTAGGGATAAAATTGAGGGCGGAAAAAAGATTACTAAATAAAATTTTTCTTCCATCAAAATAAATCGATTTATAAATAATCGATTAACTCGTATCGGGAACATCGATTGTTAATAATAAATAAATAAATAAATACTCGTATATGGGACACTTATACACACGGTCGTCCGTCCCCAAAGTAAGTAGCTTAATACTTATGTTATGGTAGACAGACCACTGGTGAATATATACTTATATATTTTTTAAATACATACTTAAATACAAATATACCAGTCTCAACGACCAACAAATTCATTTATAGAAAATGTTGGTCCTCGTCGGGAATCAAACTCGCGACCCGCGGAGCTGAAGGCAGGGTCACTACCCACTGCGCCAACGGGCCAGTCTAAATAATAGTCTTCTAAAATCTCAAAGTAGATTTGTTTAGCTAAAAGAGGCAGATTTTTGAAGCCTAGTTAATCTGGTGGTAAATCCGTCGCTAGAACGCAAAAGTTTGTTTTCAGAAATTTAAATTGATGGCATAAATAAGTTAGGAGTTTATTTGGAACTATTACGACGATGAGGCAGTACAAAAAGTTGAAGGACTTGTATTTCATGGTATTAGTACTGTCCTACAGTATAAGTCGGATTATGCTCATTCTCTTTATTAATATAAAAGTAGAGAAATAGATTCCGAACAGATCGCAATAACTAATTATTAACTATCGAACTTTTTAAAAACATAGTTTGATTTTGTTCCTTTTATTTTTTACTTGCAAAACAATCTCGTTTTTCAATTAACTTATAGTTTAAAAGTTAAAGCATTTGGTTTCTTTGGTTCATGATTTGTTTTGTGCGTAAATATATACATAAACTGCTGGATTTATAGCTTATGACCGCTCAATAGATTAAAATCCGCTAAAAAGATATATATCTAAATAGAAATGTTTTTAAGTTGACACTACAATTAAAATACTGAAGTAAATCGTAATAATTAGGGTCATGTTTGTTTTTCTCTTAGCTTTACAATTAGAGCGTCTTGTTTTCGCCTTTTGTTTGGAGATGAATGGAAAACAAAAGAGCACAAAGTCGGAATTCAGGAGTATTTATCACTCACCTTTTGTTCTTTTGTGTAAGTAAACCGACTCATTAAAATCACGAAAATTATTCATAATATATACTAATATATAAAGCTGAAGAGTTTGTTTGATTGATTGATCGTTTTAAATCGCTAATCTCAGGAATTACTGGACCGATTTGGAAAATTCTTTTAGTGCAAGATAGTCCATTTATCGAGGAAGGCTATATAACATCACGCTAATGATAAATAAAAATATTACGAGAACGGCAAAATTGAAAGCTTTTCTTGTGTGCGCTAAGTAAACGGTGAAAGTTATTCAAAAATCATGACTACATTGGTATCATCTATCTATTGGTATCATTGTTTTTTAAAATTAAAAAACAAATGGTATCCAGCTGACTAGAATAGACCACCGTCATTTCTTACCGAGGTGTCGTAAAGGGCGACTAATGTAAGTCGACCCGCCGTGTAGTATCCGGCTGAGTAGAATAGACAACCCTCTTGCCTACCGAGGTGTCGCAAAAGGCAACTACGGTAAGGCAGGCAGCAGGTCATAAAAAACGTAGCCAAATCATGTAAAATGTTTATAACATGTTGTGGTCCCCCACTTAGAGTGGAATAAACGCAGGAGGATGATGACTTTGATTTTGTTGATATTATGCTGATTATATACATTTAGTAGAAGTTATGCGAAGTTTATTTATTTATTATAAAAGCTAGACATATGCTGTCGCGGACTTTTATTTAGAATTTTTATAGGAGAACAATATTGTAATACATGATTTTTGAATAACTATTACCGTTTACTCAGCGCAAGCAAGGAAAGTTTTAAATTTTTCCGTTTTCGTGCTATTTTTTACTATCCTCTCCTATTCATCTTAGCGTGATGTTATATACCTTTTAGCCTTTGTTAATACATAGACTATCTTACACTGAAAGAATTTTTAAATCCGTCCAGTGGTTCCTGAGGTTAGCGCGTTCAAACAATGAAACAAACAAACAAACTCTTCAGCTTTATATATTAGTAAAGATTCTTTAAAGCCTTATATATTTAATCTGGAAGCGAACCCGAGAATTTTCCATGATCATAACTGTAACAACCAACTATCGGTATTTTCACAGTTCAAAAATTCAGCTTGTTTTCTATTGTGATAAAAATAACAAAGTTTATGTGGCATAAATTGCGTGACAAACGCTACTAAAAATGAAGCGATAATGTTAAAGTTTAGAGTTTTTTTACTAGAACACTTATCGTGCGATGAGGTTTTTTTTGGTATTTAATTTAGGCACTTGTTTTTTTTTACTAGAAGAATATCGTGCGACTAAGTTTTCTTCGTGATTAATACTTAGGCGTTTGCTTAAAAAATTGTTGACGATAATTATATCTTTAATTATATTTTTAGTCATCATTCTCCTGCCCTTATCCCACTCTAAGTGGGGTCGGCACAGCATGTTATAAACATGCTGTCACATGATTTGGCTGCGTTTTTACGACAGGCCGCCTGCCTGACGTCAACTTACCTTAGTCGTATTTTACGACACCTCGTTAAGAAAGAGGGTGGTCTATTCTACTAAACCGGATGCCACACGGTGGGTCAACTTACCTTAGTCGCCTTTTACGACACCTCGGTAAGAAATGAGGGTGGTCTATTCTACTCAGCCGGATACCACACGGCGGGTCGACATACCTTAGTCGCCTTTTACGGCACCTCGGTAAGAAATGAGGGTGGTACTATTCTATTCAGCCGGATACCACACGGCGTCTTTAAGTATATTTTTAGTGTAAATCAAAATTTACCTTTTTAAAAATAACAGTTCTAGCATTAGATGATGTTATCAATCCCCTCAAGATATCTTTTTTTTAGGATTATCAATCGTATGTAGATGAAATCCATACTTAATATTATAAATATGTAAGTAATGTATGTAAGTAACGTGGTATCCGGCTGGGTACAATACACCAACCTAACTTCTTACCGAGGTGTCGTAAAAGGCGAATAAGGTAAGTACACCCGCCGTGTGGTATCCTGTTGAGTAGAATATACCACCCTCATATCTTACCGAGGTGTCGTAAAAGGCGACTAAAGAAAGTTGACGTCAAGCAGGCGGCCGGTCGAAAAAAAAATAGCCGAATACAACATTTTGTGCTCTACCCAACTTAGAGTGGGGTTAGGTTAGGAGGATAATGTATTAATAATGATAATATGTATCATCGCCGTGTGGTATCCAGCGGAATAAAATAGTACTACCCTCATTTCTTACCGAGGTGTCGTAGAAGGCGGCTAAGGTAAGTTGACCCACCGTGTGCTATCCTGCTGAGTAGAATAGACCACTTTATTACTGAGATTTCGTAAAAGGCGAGTAAGGTAAGTTGACCCGGCGTATGCTATCCTGTTGAGTAGAATATACCACCCTCATTTCTTACCGAGATGTCGTAAAAGGCGACTTAAGAAAGTTGACGTCAGGCAGCCGTCCAGTCGTAAATCACCTAGCCGAATCTTGTGACAGCATGTTAATATGAATTGATTTGCCTTATCTTATTCTAATAGTGAAATTTTCAAACATTCTCTATAAATCACTAACTTTATCTCAACCAAGTAATAATTACTCATTCAACTCGAGCACAGTAGCCATTAAAGGCACTTGATCAAGCCACCGCAAATGCGTATAGCCGCAGATTGCTGGCCGTTGCCTCCATTAGTCTTATTTACCTATTCTGTAAGTCTAGGTTAGCAATTAATGTTAACATAGGTACAGCTATTATGGTATTAAACTTATATGCTATTTAAATTCCAAATATTCTTTACTAGCATTCCCCAGCGGCTCCGCCCGCGTGAAAAGATTAAAACTGTAATAGGGGAAGGGAGGGCAGGATGGGAGACTTAACTTTATGATGTACAAAAAATAAAACAACGAAATATACAACTTTAATTTTGTTCAGTCTTGGAAGTGATACTATCCCGTTAACCAATTGAGCAATTAAAAATTATTAATAATGAGTAGATTTTTTTTAATGAGTCATTATAAAATAACTTCAAAAATTCCATCTTGCCCTTACCCGGAGGGCATGATGGAAAGCTTCTCCGGGCAAGATGGAATATTCAGGAAAAAACCACATTTAACAATTTACGCGCATAAAACTCTTTTCTGTATCCTCTGTATCACTAGATAATTCATGTGCCCAACCAATAGATACATATTTCACACCACCATACAAATAACCATAAAAATGGTTAAAGTGGGTCTAACCTAAACCTTAAAAGCAAGTCATATGCTATGTAATCACCGGATTTCTTCGGTTTGTCGAATATATCTTTATTATTACATAACTTTGTTAAATCATGTGACACATCAGTGTGGTGTGCAACAGACTTTATATGGATTGTGCGGTTCAAGTGCGGGTAGATGAACAAAATAATGACTGTAGTACTCGGGAACGAAGACGCCGCGGCGCTCCAGTCAGTTCGTGACCACGGTGGATGCAACTCTGCCGAAACGTAGAACCGTATACAAAGGTAATCAATTATAACGCGATATGACCCGTATGTTTATTTAATAATCAGTATGAATCGCGAAAGTTTAAAATCTACTATGACAACATGTTTACAACATGTGCTGACCCCACTTAGAGTGGGATAAAGGCAGGATGATGAGAATTACTAGAAAATTGTAGGTACTCCAAGCAGCTGTGGTCCTCGGATCCGGTGACCATTTGCCTACTATGCAGGACTTCTTGAAAAAGGTAGAATAGGCGCGTAGTTCGTTCTCTTTGGGAGATATCTTGCGGTCGGTCATTTTGGGGAATATTGGCCACTTCATCAGCATTGTCAATGGAATTTGTTATATTAGAAAAAAATATAAAAAAAATTACATTAAAAATTTCGAAGCGATTGGCTAGTTTTAAAGGAAAGATTACTAACCGATTTTTATTTAAAATATTTGCAAATCGATCTGATAATTTTGAGAAAATAGTTTCTTATTTATTAAATAAATATAAAGAAAAATATATGTAGTTATAATAATATACAGTAAATACTTATAACCTTTTCACAAGTTGCATTTCTACTATAGTCGTAACAGACTCAGCTTTGAAAGCAGTAAATTTCACTACGCCTCTAGAATGCTTTTATAATTATTACTTTATGAGGATCCCTCTAAATGAATAAGGGATGTCAGAAACTCTGATATTTATAATGCTAAATTTAGAATTTTGCATGTGAATATTCAGAATGCTGAAATGTATAATGTTGCATACGAGTTTGAAATTATAGACGAGGTTCTGAATTAATTAAAGTTAGAATTAATTGGCCAACTTCAACGTTCTCGAATATGGCGTGATAATTTTATAAACAGCAAATATTTTTATTATATAATTTTCATTGTTAATCAATCATTTTTTTGATATATTGCGATAGTTCGTACGAACTGTTATGAGCTCAATTATTCACTATATCTTAATCTTTTGAACACGCCGTGTGGTATCCGGCTGAATAGAATAGTACCACCGTCATTTCTTACTGAGGTGTCGTAAAAGGCGACTAAAGTAAGTTGACCCACCGTGTGGTATCCGGTTTAGTAAGATAGAACACCCTCTTTCATACCGAGGTGTCGTAAGATGTAAAATAGTAGACATAAAATAGGACTTAGGTAAGTTGACGCCAGGCAGGCGGCCGGTAAAAACGCAGCCAAACGTGACAGGATGTTTATAACATGTTGTGCCGACCTCACTTAGAGTGGGGTGATAAGTGATTTCACTTATCACTCTTATAGACTTATCCACTCTAAGTGGTAGAGTGGATAAGGGCAGGAGGATGATGATCTTAATCTTTTGAACGAAGACTTTTTCTCAATATTTTAATTAATACAAAATTAACACTTAAATTTTTAACATGCACGGGTGAGGCATGAAAACTTAATCGCCGCTAAAAACCAGCGATTAATTTCGTTATTTTTAAATTATTAGTTCCAAAGCGTGTAAAAAGTATAAAAGTGTAATGTAAAACGTTTTATCTTTCTTTAAGAGTTACAATGCTAAAATACTGGGGCAAAGTAACAAATTGCTCTATCACGTGTTACGAAGAAATAAAAAAATATTTCACATTTCTTTCGTACTTTCGTGGATTATATCGAAATATTTAACGTAACTGTGTAGTGTTTGCACTGCGATATATTTTTTAGACAGGTGCCACTATTAAGGAGTCTCTGGTGTCCAAATTTATGCTGAATACCTATGTCAACTAAAATAGCAGCCCATAGCTGGGCATAGCTTCCTTTTGGAGAGAAGTGTTGGAGCTCCAATGTGCTTTGGTGGGTTACATATATCCCCAGACTTCTCTAGAGATATGCGAGTTTCCTCACGATGTTTCCCTTCACCGAGATGCGTGAAAAAATTAACATTCGGTTCCTCCTCTTTCCATTTTTTGAGTGAGGAGTTGGGGCTTAAAATCTACCACGCTGCTCCAATGTGCATTGGTAGTTTTAAACATATTCCCAGATTTCTCTAGAGATATGCGAGTTTCCTTACGCTGTTTCCCTTCACCGAGATGCGTGAAAAAATTAACATTCAGTTCCTCCTCTTTCCATTTTTTGAGAGAGCGTTTGGCGCTTAAAATCTACCACGCTGCTCTAATGTGCATTGGTAGGTTACATTTATCCCCAGAATTCTCTAGAGATATGAAAGTTTTCTCACGATATTTCTTTTAACCGAAAAGCGTTTAATAAGTAACTGTTAGTATTCGTCTGCCTCCTCTTTCCATTTTTTGAGAGCGAAGTTGGACCTTAGGATCTACCACGCTGCTCCATCGTACTATGGTAGGTTATACATATACCCAGAATTGTCCAGAGATATTTATTTATTTATTTATACTTTATTGTACACCACATTTAATAAATATAAACATTTACTTAAAGCTAAACAAAAATAAAAATTTTGTACTGCACAAAAGGCAGCCTTATCGCTTATAAGCGATTTCTTCCAGACAACCTTTGGATTAGGAAAACTGTAAAGCACAGAGCAGGTAGGCGGTGTATAATAATAAACTTAAATACTAATAAGTACAAACTAATACATAAACAAATTACACACATGATAATATTATAATACATATTATATACAAAACTAATAAATAGATAAATAAATATAGACACATATATGTGTTACATATATACATAAAAACATAAGACTATTTAATATATATCGTCGCAGTATTAGGACACAGAAAGATAGTAATTTCTAACACGGGTTTTAAAAATGTCTAGCGAACTGGAATTGCGTACATGTAAAGGAAGTGCATTCCACAATTTAGTAGCTCCAACGGTGAATGATTGGGCAAAAAATTTTGTTTTATGAGCAGGCATCTTAAGTAACATTTTTCTTGTGTTACGCAATTCAGTTTGCACTCCAAGAAATTCGAAGTTTTCCTTTAAGTATGTAGGAGTTTTTGGATCGAACAACACACAGTACAGAAGTGAAAGTATGTGCAGATTCCGGCGAAAACGAATAGGGAGCCACTTGAGCTTTTGACGAAAAACTGAAACATGGTCATATTTGCGTAGGCTATATATGATCGATATGTAGGTTTTCTTACGATATTTTGCGATTTCGGATTATATCAAAATACGGGACCTGTGGCTTTCCGAACGGAGTTTATCGGATACCCATCGGTAAAGGTCCCCGAAGCGGTCGATACATCTGGTGCTCTCGATGCATCGTCTAGCGGAGGGAGGGGCCACTTTTGAAGAGGCCCAGAACCAGAGGTGGCGCACTCTGGGGTTACCCTGTCGCCCTGTAACGGTACCCTGTCCCCGCCACCAACAGCGTGGTGGAGCACTGTCAGGTTTATAGTCGGTTCGAGTCCGACATACCCACCGCTCGTCATCGTCGGACGGTGGGTTTCCATAATCGATTTTTCCTGATTAAAAAAGTTAAATGGGAACTGTTATATTATTTTTCTATTGTAATGCAAAGGTGGTACTGAAGATCAAAGTTAATAAAATAAAAGGTTTATTTGTCGACAAATTGTAATTTCTTCCAAATATATTATATGGCATACTGGCTTCATTTTAGAAAACTTTAACCTCTAATATATTCTAGTAAACATGGTTTTTGACTAAATCGAAAGAGTAAACATTATACAAGTTATTTATTTAGAAACTTTTGTGAAGTTTATGCTTTAAGAACGTCCTTACTATTTTGGGATGTTATCATATTTTATATTATAAAATTTAAAGGGTTGTTTACAAGTTTACGAGTGATATAAAAATTATGATGATAGGAATACAATCGTGATAAAAAGCCGTTAAAGCCTGTTGCCGTTGTTTTAAGGACATCATAAACAAAAGGTTAGCGGATTCGCGTAAACCCAAATTTTTATGTATTATAAATTATAAAATATATTATAAAGTTAATCTCGAATACCTATAAAATAAGGTAAGTTACCAGATTTTTTGCGTTTAAAAGGTAGTAGGTATTAATTTCCGAACGCATGTCTACAAAATACACTCATCGTGAAAAATGTGTTCGGAAATTGAACAATTACGTTATTCACCTGTGTCTTAAGTTAGGGTTGCCAATTAAAAAAAAAAAGGTATATTTAGTAGAAATTATTTAGTATTTTATTAAAGTATTTTAGTAAAAATAACAGTATTTTCGTAAAAATATTTAAATAAATAATGCCTTGAATATTTTATATTGAAAGAACAGTTTTTTGAATTTAAACTATCGTGAGTAGTATTCATAGTTAATGTATAGAATCGGCTATACTCACGTCTTATTCTATCGGGTTACCCCGACTAGTTTCGAACCCATCCGGGTCTCTTATTCATGAGCTCTTTACACGACGTTATCGCGGCGGGAACGCGGCAGTTCCCGAAACTAGTCGGGCTAACCCGATAGAATAAGACGTAAGTATAGCCGGTTCTATACATTAACTATGAAAGAACAGTTCTGAAACTCTTTTATTGTGATTTGTTTGTAGCTGCGCAGCACTATGCGCCTTCCTAATTAAAAAAAATTGTATGAGCGTCGCACTCTAACTTAACACTAGTATTAAGCTTTCTTAATCATAAAAACAGTATTATACTTTGTTTTTGTTCAATAGTAAAAAGTAGAATAACTACCTAAAGTTGGCAACACTAATCTCAAGTGACGCTTTCAAATTGGGCACAATCAAAATTACCCTATACCTATAGGTATTAATTAAGTCATATCGCAGTCATACATACTGCGCAACTTTTATGTGTAGCGTACATAAAGTTAAATATCTGGGTGACCGAGCTTTGCTCGGTAATTTTTACAAAAAAAACTTTAAAAAAAAGAAAAAACAATTATTTAGTTCGGGATCGATACTTGGTATTCACATTTCTCGAGGCTGCCCGCTACCCGAATAAGCTACGTCAACATGACAGCCAATGGCGAAAATTCAATTCAATATAAATGTTAGTGTTTTTAATGCCCAAAAACAGGGATAAACAATTTTTTTTACATAAAACCTTGCTAGATCAATTTTTCTCTCCCAAAACCTTCTACATGCTGAATTTCAGGAAAATCGTTGGAGCCGTTTCCGAGATACAGAAAATATATATATATACAAGATTAACTCATTTAAATATAAAGATACAAAAGTAGGGAGCGTAAAATGTCTCCATGGAAAAAAAAAAAATATAATAAAATAGGTAAAGATCCATATGAAGCTACCAATATAGATACAAATAAGCTAGCTGTGCCAGCAGTTTCACCCGCATGGAAATCAATGTGTTTTTTCCGAATTGAAATGTTGAACATAAAACTATGTTATAAGTTATCGTGAGTTAATTATAAGAGATTTTTGATTAAATTTCACCGTTTGCTTAGCGTACGCAAGGAAAGCTTTAAATTTTGCCGTTTTCGTTTTATTGCAGCTCCTCTCCTATGGACTATCTTACACTCAACTAATTTTTCAAATCGATCCAGTAGTTCTTGAGAATAGCACCATCAAACAATCAAACAAAATCACACAAGTTTTTATATATTAGTATAGATTAAACAAACATAAGTATCGGTCTCTTATCTTCCGTCTCTAATTATTTGTTGGGCACTCGCACTCACATTTATGTCTTCCCTACACTATGTATAATAACTCTATGGAAGGATAAAAATAAAACGGAACAATAAGTTTTCCCTTACGTAATTGATATCTCACTAATGGGCGCTTTTAATGGATACTATGGTGAACAATGCTTTTTACTGTATATTTTTCTCGCACCCTTTACAATATAAATACCTTTTTTGTTGGAGTAGAATAATTACTGTCTATTAATTACAGTCATTAGTCTACATTAAAAAAGCTGAATATTGAGATGGTAAAATGGCCTTTAAATATGGCAACATTTTTTTTCTTTATCACCAGATCGACTATAAACGATTCCGATATATTAATGGATTACGTTACACAACTATTGCGGTTCATTCCGATACTTTAAATGATATTTCGGCAACATTTAGTATAAATTTCAATCTATCCAAAACTGAAATAGCCATAGAACACTTTCAATTCTATTCGATAGAATAGAGAACAATGCAATACATTTCATTAAAACTTTACCTTTTGAAATCGAAATTCATGCCATTTTGCTATTAAACCTCTCTAAAAATGTTTCCGACAAAAACGTTCAGTACATTGAAGCTTATAATATAAATATATTCTAAATTTGAAATTCATTGAATATGCTGAAATTTATTTCAAAATGGAAACAATTTTTTTAACAATATTTCTTATCTCGTTACAGACACGTAGTTGTCCTTAATGAAATTCTCAGCCAACATGAAAATAAGAGCTAAAATGAGCTTTCTCCTAAATTGAGAGTAAAAAGTACTGTTATATTTTGTACATTTCATTTTCCAAATTCAATCATCAGTTTTTACAATTTGCCATTCTCTCTATGAGCAAAAACTCAAATTTAAACTTACATCGCTATTTTGTATTCTAATGGTATGGCAATGATTATTAAACTCGACGTTTACTTGATGCCTGAAGTTTTCCAAGTTGCTAAAAGCTGTTACTTACAGGGTAGGTCGGGGATGTTTTACAAATTCTTGATAAAGTTAAAAGTCTGTTAGAAAGTAGCCATAAACATCTAAAACTTTCCCAAGTCTTTACTGACAGCAAAAGTTAGGATTTGTTAAGGAGAAGTGGAAATTTTATGACAAATATACGTTATCTTTATAGTATATTAACTAACCAAGCAAACGTTGTTTTGTCAAATTATTTGTAGGAAGTATTTTCTAGTGTACAATATAACTTTTTGTCCGAAAAAATGGACAGCCCTTATCATTTAAGGGTATGAAAAATAGATATTAGCAGATTCTCAGACCTACTTCAAGCCGTTTCGGAAAAGTATAATAAAAAACATTGTGAAACGAGAATTTTATATATAACGTTATGTTTATTTCAAATAAAGCTAGCTGTAATAAATTTGTCATGAATATAATAAAAACCTTTTTTAAGCATAAATTATTATAAAATTTTGTGATAATATAAGTGTAACTGTCACAATATATGGCAACACGAACTACTTCGTGTCAACTAGGCGCTGCATGAACAAATATTTACTCATATCTAAAAATAACAAGACCTCTGTGTACCACGAAATTTTATGTGGGTATTGTAAAAATCTTGCTCTTTTTTAACATAGAACAACAAATAATAATAACTAGGAGATGACCTAAATTTTAGTTAATATTTTAGAATATGTCGCAATTTGTCATAAGCTTTAACACAAACCGGGACGTATGATGTAATTGGTGTTGTAAGTAGTAAAAAAAGTTAAAATAATTCGTACTATATACTACATTTGTGAATGTACTTTTTTATCTTAGGTGTACTTTTATACTTATTTATTTAAGGACCACCAGTAGCTACTACATTTAAATAAATTATTAAACTATAAACATATTAATATCGTCAGTTAAATGTGCAGCTTATTAAGGTAGCCATAACATGCATAAAAGAAACAAGTTTTATTACTTTACAAGTTAACAATACTTATTTTTAAATTAATGTTGATGAGAACAAGAATGAGAAACAAGAGAAATAAGAATTAAAATGAAAAATAATAAAAAAAACAAATATGCTAAACAATAAAAAGTATATATATAGAAAATTTAAAGAAAATCTATGTCACAGCTCCCATAGGTCTGTACTCAACAACTTAAAAAACAGCTCTCAACAGCTTAGGGGCATTTCTTCCAAAGCAATGTTCAATGAGGTCATAAGCGTGCTTTCAAAAATGTTATCATTATTTAAAAAATAAAAAGCATCATTCAACTCAAAACCCTTTATTTAATACCAAAAGGTACATTTGCAATGTTTCAATTACACGGTTTTTTAATTATTATAATCGGTAGGTTTCGTGATGGACCACGTGGCTAAAATATGGTGTCACGTGCCATTAGTTCGCCATCTCTGTTCTACCATAAATTAAGATAAATCGATTAATGCCGTAAGCCATAACGCAAACACGCGGTAACTTACAATTGAAGTTGTAGACAGTAAAAAAAAAGATAATTCGTAATATGTGATATCGCAAGCCACAAGATGACTCTATAATTGTCTTCTTAAGCCATAACGCAAGCTATAAGATATCTCGTAATAGGAATAATATAAACTAAGTAATAATTAGAAATAGGCATCCTAATGGATAACGCAAACTTCAAAATAACTCTAAGTGGGCGTCCATACGACAAATAAACTAATAAGATAACTCTGGACTCATGGTCCTGTCGGAATAACTCTGGATTTAAAAAATCCTGGATAATACGAGATTATTTATAATTTCATCGCAAACAGTAACGCATAATAAGAGATAACTTATAATTGCATTTCAAACAGTAACGCATTTAACGAGAATAGGTACTTATAATTGCGCTTTAAACAGTAACGTATTTATCAAGATTTCTTATAATTACATCTCAAACAGTAGCCCATATAACGAGATAACTTATAATTGCATCTGAAATAGTAACGCATTATACAAAATTACTTGTAATTGCATCTGAAATAGTAACGCGTTATACGAAATTACTTGTAATTGCATCTGAAATAGTAACGCATTATACGAAATTACATGTAATTGCATTTCAAACAGTAACGCATTTAACGAGATCTCTTATAATTGCATCTCAACAGTAACGCATAGTACGACATTACTTATAATTGTATCTGAAACAGTAAACGCGTAGTACGAGATTACTTATAATTGCATTTCAAACAGTAAGGCATAGTATGAGATTACTTAAATTGAATTTCATACATTAACGCATAGTACGAGATTACTTATAATTGCATCTGAAACACTAACGCATTTCATGAGATTACTTATAATTGCATCTGAAACACTAACGCATTTCATGAGATTACTTATAATTGCATCTCAAACAGTAAAGCATTTAACGAGATTACTTATTAGGGCGTTCTCGACAATAACGCAAAACTATGATACCAAATTGTGTTTAAGTCTACGTATTTATAAAATATCTACATTACAGAGCTGTTTAATCAACATTAACTATTTATTTAGGTACATTTATGAGCGCTTTATGTCAAATATTGTTAAACTATTGATACTAAAACTAAAGGGTTATAAAGTTTAAATTCAATTGATCAGAATTGATTAAATCGGTCTTAACAAAGGGTCCCCTAAATATATTATAAATGCATATAGTTGCGGTTTATGAGAGAATGGAATGGTTTTATTATATGTAATTATTTCAGCCTGCTAATATTCGATTATCATGATTTATAATCACGAAAACTTTACCTAGTTCTGCTAAAGCTATATGCACTTGATGTATGGAAAGATTATCGAAATATTAAGATTTCTATAAATTTAATGATAAAGATATCATTGCCATGTGAAGCCGTGTGGTATCCGGCTGAATAGAATAGTAACACCCTTTTTTCTTACCGAGGTGTCGTAAAAGGCGACTAAGGTAAGTCGACCCGCCGTGTGTTATCCGGTTGAGTGGAATAAACCACCCTCATTTCTTACCGAGGTGTCGTAAAATGCGACTAAGGTAAGTCGAGTCACCGTGTGGTATCCGGTTAAGTAGAATAAACCACCCTCATTTCTTACCGAGGTGTCGTAAAATACGACTAAGATAAGATGACGTCAGGCAGGCGGCCGGTCGTAAAATACGTAGATCAATCATGTGACAACATGTTTATAACATGTTGTGCCGACCCAACTTAGAGTGGGATAAGGGCAGGAAGATGATGATTATTATTGCCATGTGATTTTATTTATTAGTTACGAACTTCTCTAATTTATGATATGTTTTGAAACGCTGCAAAAACTTTGACGATGTACGAAAATGTATTTGATTTTTTGATTGTTTTATTTCTGAGTATGTAAATATATTTTAAGGATAATTCTTTTTAATCTAAGGGACTCTGTAGAAGTTTTCATGAAACAACTTTGTACGACGGTATAAATTTAGATGTTCATGATAATAAACCGCAGTCTTAACCGCTCCATAAAACATAATAGGTGCTCACCAAGCACTCGACTCAACAAAACATTGATTAACAGAAACCCTAAACTTTAAATATGACTTTTAAACAGGCTTTAATATTTTTATCATTAAATTTATTTTAAGTGGCAAAGAATATTTGGGAGCTCAGAAAAAGTTATTGTATATTTTCCGAAAAAAGTTTGAATAACGATATTAAACTCATTATATCAATATTGTTATTTTAAATTAAAAAATATTACTGCATATTCATACAATAAAATATAATAAAGATGTAAAGATTGTATAAAAATTTAAATACGTTCCAAGATTTTGTGTTATGTCAGAAATACATAATTCGTTGGTATAAAGGTACTATTCACTAATACGTATAAATAAATATATAAATGGTTGAGTTAAAAAATAAATTTTTTTTTTTTTAATATTTCATAAAACGTAGTGATTTTTGTATGTTATAATGTCGTTTTCATTACAATAATTAATTCTAATTACGTAAATGAAATTTCACCTTTACACCTACGATATGTACATACTGTAGAAAATATTATCGAAAAACTAAGCATATTAGATTAAATGTTTTAAGATTATGATCGAAATTGTAATCTCAAAATACATTGTAAGATATTATCAATAAAGGTTGTTTAAAAAATAGAGAATACATTAGAAATAGATCTGTTACAACCAAGACTAGATCTAAAAGGAGGTTTTCTACATTCAATATTTATACATTTTACTCTAATACATTTAACTACTTATTTGATATACGAATACATTTAAGTTCGATTTATCTACATATCTATATCTATGTTAACAAGGTCTTTAATAATGTTTTAATTTAATATAGTATCTCTAATGTAAATAAACGTTAATACGTCAAGTTGTGGAAACAGTTTGTCTTAATATAAAATAATGGGTCGAAAAGACAAAATTATCTTAAAGAATTTCTCTGTCAGGTATACAGTATACGAGAAATTGAAATATCGGTACGCTGCCTAAATACTATGGTACCTGCGGATTGATAGCAATACAAAATGTCAATCGCATTGACTCCGCCACTGAAGTCTTGCAGTTCAAATATTGTTGCTCTCAACATCACCACGGAGGGGCTGCTATTCGCGTACAAACACAAATTCGTTGTAGTGGTTCCAGCGATTCTCCTCAGAGTCGACCCCAGGCTTCAGTTCGGCCGCCCCGCCGGCCGTACCGCTTCCGCAACTCGCCGTCAATTTGAACCCTTGCTCTTGCAACATGTCGAAGGCCTGCTCGATGAACGAATGCTTGAGGAAGAACCGAGAGGTGTACCTGTCGGCCAGACCGTGGTCGGGATCGCGGGACTCGTTCAGCGTCTCCCCGAACACGTCCCGACACAGCGTCACCTTCCCGCACACCAGGATCCGGGATAGTTTGCGAAACTTGACGTCGGCGAGGCCGTCGCGACCGAAAGCGAAGCTGCCTCGGTACCCCACGGTGATGCAGCCGCGTTCTCGGTTCGGGGGCCGAGGGTCGGCGTCCCGGACTGCGTTTTCCAGTCCAACCAGTCTGTAGTGCCTGGCTTCGCGCGCTAAGCGTTTGTGCTCGCGAAAGCACTCCGGCAGCACGAGGCCGCCGTCTCGGAGGTAATCGAGAACGTATCTAAAGAGTACGCCGTCGCGGTCGAAGAATATGCGTCCGCGGGCGTCGCGCGGATGGTCCGCGTCGCGCAGCGCGGCGGCGGGCAGCGAGTCCGGCTCGCGCAACAGCGTGTCGCGCGTAGTGGCATAGTGCACGCCGCCTACGTTCAGCTCGAGGACCTCGGGCGGGGCGTCCGCCATGGCTGGAGGCTGTGGGCGCAGTGCCGCGACTGCGCGCCCCTCTGACCCACTTTCCGCGTCCCGCTGCCGCCCGCGCCCGCGCCCTCTCCCGTCAATAGCACACGCCCGGGTTACTGACTTGGACGTAATCATTTCCTACCCCTTAGTGCCAAACTCTTCGAAAAATCCTTCAAGGTCGGTAGCTATTGTCGGCTAACAGATGCTTTATTATTCCAGAAAACTTCTAAAAGTTAGCATACTTTGGCGGTCGCCATTGTTTACTTGGGGATTGGTTTCTCATAAAAAGTTACGTGTACCCTAACACACCTGTGACGGTAGTTCATGTGACATTAAAATTTTAACAGTGTCTCGACTTTATGATTCTGTAGGGTATATGAAATAAATTTATACAAAAGAACAAATTTATATTTTTTATACAAATTTATAAAAAATTTGTCGTACAATATTACTAATTGTTTTAATTGACGTTAAGCCAATCACAAAAACGTGCGACGTATTTAATCTTGAACACCAAAAATTATATTTAATTTTAATTAAAATAAAATATTTGTAAAAACTTTATTTACCTATGTATCTAACATTATATAAGTATATATATGTTATCTGTCACCCATAACCCAAGTATTAAGTTGCTTACATATATATTTTTTTTTTTTCAAAGACAAACATCCGTCTTCTCGCCCCTATCCCACTCTAAGTGGGGTCGGCACAACATGTTATAAACATGCTGTCGCATGATTTGGCTGCGATAACTTATCTCAGTCGTATTTTACGACACCTCGGTAAGAGATAGGGTGGTCTATTCTACTAAACCGGATACCACACGGTGTGTCAACTTACCTTAGTCGCCTTTTACGACAACTCGGTAAGAAATGAGGGTGGTACTATTCTATTCAGCCGGATACCGCACGGCGTATTTATCAAAGAAACATAATCATTAATATCAATTTTGTGTCCACATAAAAGCATAAACGCAACAAGTTATTACTGTGAACGTGTCGGCCGCGCCTTTGTAGCACTTTAATGAACAATGTTTACTCACGTCTTTTGTTTTCGCTTCCCTGAGTTAGCTTCCGACAATTTTCTTAACATCAACTGATAAAAGTTTTCTTTGACTTGGTTGGAGTTTACTTAAACCCGATTAATACTTTTTTAACTATGTAATACAGGGGTGTCAACTTCAGAAGCTAACTTGAGCCGAATAGAAAAAATAATCAATATTTTTATTTTGACCTGTACATAATAATAAACATATATTATAAATAATATCTGGGTGGGTGGTAATTTTTTACAAAAAAAAAACTTAAAAAAAAACAATTATTTAGTTGGGGATCGATCCTTGGCATTCACATTTCTCGAGTCTGCCCGTTAACTGAATAAGCTACGTCGACTTGAAACCTAATGGCGAAAATTCAATTCAATATAAATCTTAGTGTTTTTTAATGTCCAAAAATAGGGATAAAACAATCTTATTTTTACATAAAACCTAGCTAGACCAATTTTTCTCCCCCAAAACCTACTACATGCTGAATTTCAGGAAAATCATTGGAGCCGTTTCCGAGATTCAGAAAATATATGTGTATACAAGATTAACTCATTTACGCCGTGTGGTATCCGGCTGAATAGAATAGACCACCCTCTTTCTTACCGAGGTGTCGTGAAATACGACAGAGGTAAGTTGACGTCAGGCAGGCGGCCGGTCGTAAAAACGCAGCCAAATCATGTTACAGCATGTTTATAACATGTTGTGCCGACCCCACTTAGAGTGGGATAAGGGCAGGAAGATGATGACAAGATTAACTCATTTAAATATAAAGATAGTATTGTATTACTTATACTTAAAAAATTAAAATTAAATTATCAAAATTACCTATCATCATCATCCTGACCTTATCCCATGGGCTCTAATGGGGGTTGGCACAACATGTTTTAAACATTCTGTAACATGTTTTGGCTAGTTATTTTGTGACTGGCCGCCTGCTGACGTCAACTTACTTCAGTCGTATTATACGAAACGTGGTTAAGAGGGTGCTCTATTCTACTCATCTGGATACCACACGGCGGGTCAACTTACCTTAGTCACCTTTTATGACTACTCGGTAAGAAATGACTGTGGTCTATTTTACTCAGCCGGACACGACACGGCGGGTCGACTTACCTTAGTCGCCATTTACGAAACCTCAGTAAAAAATGAGTTTGGTCTATTATGCTTAGCCGGATACCGCACGGCGGGTTGACTTACCTAAGTCGCCTTTTACGACACCTCGGTAAGAAATGAGTGTGGTCTATTCTACTCAGCCGAATACTACACGGCGGGCCAACTTACCTTAGTCGCCTTTTACGACAACTCGGTAAGAAATGATTGTGGTCTATTCTACTCAACCGGATACCACACGGCTCAAATAATCTAATACTAATAATCTACTACTATATTTATCAAATAGAATCTTTACTTCCTATAAACAATTTATAGAATTAGGCGTTACTTTGCGGAGGTCCATAATACAAAACTAATGAGAATATTATTTTGATATAATTTTTTATCGCGGATTATAGCAAAATAATAGTTTTCCTATAAACACTTTAAAGTTACCTAAATTTGTTATAAGTTATATATATATAATAGAATAATATTCCGTCGTATTTTGTAAACAATAAATGTCTGTAAAATCTTGAACATTGTTTAAAAAATTTACTGTACGTAGGCAACTTACTTAAATTTATTAGCCATTACAAAAAATATAGAGACACTATAATAAAACTAGAAACGGTGTTCCGTGGCTTTAGTAGGAATTGTTCAGCCCTCAAGTTTATAGAGAACTTCAAATAAACCGTCCAACAGACAATAAATTACTTTTTATATGATTTCCCTGAATTTGTAGATCAAAGATTTGAATCTATGATTTAAGTTTTGTTGGACATATTGTTCTATTATAAACATCAGACGAGCGAATGTTTATTCTATTTGCGCCCTATAAAATTCGGTTACTGTCAACAGATATAAAGCAATTCTTCATTGTTCTTTCTGTGTTTGCAAAAATTCTATGAAATATTCGTGGATAGAGTGCTCGCTTGATGAAAACGATATTATAACGCGCGAATAGTGTGCTTAATGCGAGCTTTTTTAACCTACTCGATCGCGTTAGCTTAAGGGCCGATTTTTCAATCGTCAGATAAAACGTCAAATAACTATTTGACCAATAAAGTTATCCGATCCTTTATTCTGAGGAATAGACAAAATGTATTTTTCGATGGTCAAATAACCAACGAATAGTTATCCGTCAAATCTATTGGCAGATGCAGTGTTTAAAGTAACTAACTTCGCACTCGGCTAGTGTGAAAGAGATAAAGCTATCACAAATGTAACAATGTAGAGTGGGATAGAGAATTGTTTTGTTATATGCGTAATACGGTTCACTTTGTTTTATTTTACGTAGGTAAAACTGTTTTGACCCTTTTTTTGTTTACAACCAAGGAAGAAGACCAAGTTGAGCTACTTATGTAAAAAATATAAGTATCAAAATAAATACACTGTAACAAACTATGAAATTCTTTTTCATCTCTGTTGTTTCAATTCATTTTAATTAAATTCAAATAATTATATGACAATTTTCTTCGATTAGTACGACATCGATGATAAAAAAAGTGTTGCTCATTTCAGAAAATCCAAATTGGACGACAAAAATAAAGGCGATATAATAAGAAATAAGATTTCTATGTATTGAAACTAATGTTCAATAACGTAACCCAAAAAGCAACACACTAAAGTCGTCGTTACAATCATAGAGAAGTCACAACATCTGGTGTTTATCAGTCGGATAACGCGTTATTCGCTCCTTAAAGATGCAGATAACTTTAACCCTCAGATAGGGCCTTTATCTGACGAATAAAGGCTATCTGACCATTGAAAAATAGAATTTTGCGTTATCTGTCGGTTAAATACTACCTCGCTCCTTATCTGACGATTGAAAAATCGGCCCTAAGACATATTGGCGTTACGCTGACACGTGTTTGATAATCTATACTAATATATAAAGCTGAAGAGTTTGTTTGTTAGATTGTTTGAACGCGCTAATCTCAGGAACTACTGGACCGATTCGAAAAAATTTTAAGAATTTTTCAAAACACTCAAATGTGTAAGATAGTCCATTTATTGAGGAAGGCTATAGGCTATATAACATCACGCTAAGATGAATAGGAGGAGCAGGATAAAAAATAGTACGAGAACGGCAAAAGTTAAAGTTTTCCTTGCGTGCGCTGAATAAACGGTAATGGTTATTAAAAAATCATTTATTACAAAATTGTTCCCCTCTAAAAGTTCTAAATAAAGTCAGCATATGTCTAGCTGACGATTTCTAGTGTAATATCTTAATTATACATTAATCTTTTTTCCAGTGAATTTTTTTTATGACTGACCGTTGTCGTAGGTAACAGTGAACTTACCCTTAGCTCCGTAGCTCGCGGATTCGATTTCCGCCAAAAGCCAAAATTTTCTATAAAAATTTGGTTCTTTGAGTTTGGGTGTATTTATGTAATATTAAGTATGTAATTAAATTAATTTTTTAATTGACGACCGTGTGTGCAATAGACCCAAATATTTATTTTATTTATAGTATTTTTTGTTATACTTTGATAAATTTTCTAACGCCTTGTTATTCCTGCAAATAAAAAATACTGTTTCCTTTATTACTGTTTAGGGGTAATAAAGTTCGTACAAATTTGTCTCCAAAGGACAATGTACATGACGTATATTCCATATTTTCATGCAAATAAGATAATAAAACAAAGATATATTTCAACATTTTTTATTTAGGGAAATAGAAATACTGTTGGACAAAAGAAACGTAAAAATAATATCACAAAGGCATTTTTAAACCACTAATTGAAATATATAAATAATAGCAGACTATACCTTAATATTTATTAATTAAATTGCTTTAACTTTAATGCTCGTCAATGTGTTGAATGCTTTCTTCATACAGCTTCTAGAGGTCATCATGAAAAACTTTTAACTGTTATAAACATATACATATAGACGCCGTGTGGTATCCGGCTGAATAGAATAGTACCACCCTCTTTTCTTACCGAGGTGTCGTAAAAGGCGACTAAGGTAAGACGACCCGCCGTGTGGTATCCGGCTGAGTAGAATAGACCAACCTCATTTCTTACCGAGGTGTCGTAAAAGGCGACTAGTAAAAGTTGACCCGCCTTGTCCAGCTGAGTAGAATAGACCACCATTATTTCTTACCGACATGTCGTAAAAGGCGACTAAGGTAAGTCGACCCACCGTGTGGTATCCCTCTCTTACCGAGGTGTCGTAAAATACGACTAAAGTAAGTTGATGTCAGGCAGGCGGCCGGTCGTAAAAACTCAGCCAAATCATATGACAACATGTTTATAACTTGTTGTGCCGATCCCACTTAGAGTGGGATAAGGGCAGGAGGATGATGAAACATATACATATAGGTTCAGCCGTGATTATAGTCGAATATATTTTTATGATGAATATAACCAACACTTTAATATTACAAAACAAATACATTATCGCTGTGCGATAGACATAATCTATGTTTATATAAAATCTATGTTAGCATTATGAATCCAGCGGTTCCTAAATTTTAGTCCGCAGCCCCCAGGGGTTTAATAAACTATACACTAATATGATGGTTTCCGAAATAATTGTACAAGAAATGATTTTTAAACGTTATTTCCAAGTTCCAAAATTGCTTTAATTAATGTTTATATAAAAACAAACAAACAAACAAATAAAAAGACTGTGCTAGTGATAGGGTTGATATCTCCGATCTCATATATTCCACCTCCATCTGAAGGTTTCAGTATTATATAAACGTTACAAATTTTCATTAGAATAAAAAAAACACCTCGTATAAATATAGTCAGAGATTTAGCAACAAGTAAAATCTGCATTTTTATTTCTATTCACTGTTGTAGCGGCTGAGCAGAATAGACAAACTTCTTTCTTACCTAGATATCGTAAAATACGACTTAGGTAAGTTGAGGCTGGTCGTAAAAGACGTAGCCAAATCGTGTAACAACATGTTATAGCGTTTGGGATAAAGGATGATGATTTTTCATCCGCATTCGTCGTTTTGAGTATTTGTACTGGCGAGATAGAGAGTTAAACGACATAAGTTTGGAAGCCAGTGGCGTATGACATAGCTATATATATAGCTAAGGAGATTTGTCCTAACTTTTACGTGCTCTGTACATTGTTTTTTAAATACTGGTCCTGAAAATTCAACAAAGATATTGTGTAGTTACTTCTTGAATATAATAATATTAAAATTAATCTTTTAAAAAGATACACTACTAATAATTTGAACTGCAGTGTTAACATAAAAAAACATTTTATTAACATAACGACATTTTTTTTTTATATTACTAGTAAATGATACATTTTTACAATTTACAATGATTGTAAATTGTAAATTGTTTCAAGTTTTGAAATATGTAATTTATTTCAGAACTTGAAACACTTTTAATAATATATCTTTGGGAGAACTAATCCATTAATTTCAAGAAGTTTGTACTTATTTGTTAATTTGCTAAGTTATCGGTTATATTTGTCAAAGCCTATTCGCATTTGGAGGTTCCTTTAATTCAAAATATTAGAGAACTAGTTGTCACGTTTTACACTAAAGCTGCTGAAGGTATATTCGGGTATATCTTTTGCATTCTTAAATTCCGCTTTGTCAATTTTGCTACTCGGACTACCCGTAGTCTTCAACCAATTCATCCTGTAAGAAACAAAGCAGAAAAATTTCAAATCTCAATTTAAACTAAAGTATCATTAAATACATACCCGCCGTGTGGTATCCGGCCGAATAGAATAGTACCATCCTCATTTCTTACAGAGGTGTCGTAAAAGGTGACTAAGGTAAGTTGACACGCCGTGTGTTATCCGGCTGAGTATAATAGACCACCCTCATTACCTACCAAGGTGTCATAAAATATGGCTAAAATAAGTTGAGGTCAGGCAGGCGGCCGGTCATAAAATACGTAGCCAAATCATGTGACAACATGTTTATAACATGTTCTGCCGAACCCACATAGAGTGGGAAAATGGCAGATGATGAACCATTAATTACAAGAATAAATTTTTCTTACTTTAAAAATTAATTTCGAAGTAATATTCATAAAAATCTTTCAATACGTGTACAGTTGGGTAAAAAATATATTTATTAAACAAAAATAAAGATAGTGAATGTATGTAGTGCTTGTGTATTGTGGTGGCGGTCGCATGAGTTTTTATGAATCCTGCATGTATCAGGTATGAAAACGGATTTTCCACTCTACATTTAGCATTATATATATATATTCTATTTAATTTCATTGCGGATTATAGCAAAATAATTTTGTTACTATTTTTGTTTTAATAGAGATAAAGTCAAATTGTTCCAACGATGTTAAACAATAGATAGGTCGTGTAGAATTTTAAGATAAAGATATTTGCATGAATACTCCGTGAACAAAAAACTAAAGAACACATTTAACGCTTAAAAGAGAGAATAATTAAATAAATGCTTCATCAAGAAAATAAAGTTTATTTTAAGTAACTCTAATATATTGCTAGTAAGTTTAATGCTCAAGACTGGTTTAATATATTTTATAGACAGTTCAGTCGTCAAACGAGTCACAAAATTCGTTCATAACGAGGCTCGTAAACTTGCATTCTTAAACTAAATTAAACCAAGACTCGTCCAAAGTTCTCATTATACTTGAGATAGACATGAGGCGTAATGTTTGTCATTAAGGCGTTTTCATTATGGAAGAGATCGTGGGCCGGAGGGTGTCGGGGAGTTCTTTTCAATTCTATTTATAAATGAAAACGAGTTTTTTAAGATGTGAGTAAATCGTGATTAGTTATTTCAAAATTATGCGAAATACCTATTGTGGACTATATTAACAACTTAAAGCATCAAAATTCATCATTCTCCTGCTCCTATCCTAATCTAAGTGGGGCAGGCACAACATGTTATAAACATATTGAAGGTAATATGATTTGGCTAGTTATTTTACGACCGACCACCTGCTTGACAAATTACCTTAGTCGTCTTTTATGACACCTTGGTAAGAAATGAGGGTGGTCTATTCTATTCAGCCGGATACCAAAACGGCTTAGCTAACAAAATATAAATAGCGGAAAAAACATCAGAATTGATTCTGACTCTACGTTATGACCTAAAAAAAATCGCTCTGAATTATTATGGTCACTCTGTATACACGACCTAGAATCAGTTTCAGCAAATACTGTGCGCTTTTAAAATTCAAATTCTGAATCTAGAATTTTTCGATGAAAGGCTAAAAAGTCGGCCGTATTTGTTGAATGAAAAAAAATGAAACGAGAGTTAAAAACGAGCTTGGATTTTAGTGTTAGCATAATACTATAATGAATTTCGATTTTCTTACAACTTAATTTACTTTCTTTTAATTTAATTCAAATTTTTCATTATTTTACAATGGCAACATCTGCTGACGTGAATGGAAGGGAGACGATATATAAGGGAAGCGGAGCGCTGTAGGGGGCAGGATTCGGGTTCGCGCTCTTGCCGGACTCGGTCGCATATACGGCTAATGCCTATAAGCGAAAAACTGATTTTGTTGTTACTGTTTTGTTTCACGTAATAGTGAGATACGACCGTCTTCTTTTTGACGTGCTACTTAGTAGCGAGTCGTTGGTGTTTCGTGTGTGTCGTGTGGTGTTGTGTTGTGTCGGATCGGCTGTAGCTGAGCGTCGTTGACGAGCAGCAGCGGCCACCGAGCATCGGAGCGCCGCCGTCGTACGCAGGTGACGTCTAGCACTTTTTAGTGCTACGTTGCTCGCAGTTCGTTGTTTGCTCAGTAAGGGTGAGTAGTTGTCTGACACTTGTTTGTTTACGTTAGATAGGTACTCAACTTCGTTCTCACCGGAACGAAGACCTTGCTATAGTGGTAGTTAGGATAAAGTAGGCACACCCCTCCCTGCCTCGGCAGGGAGTTCATTTTTATTATCTTGGTTTGGGTCCACTATGGACCCAAACAGAAAAATGGACCCGACCCTCAGCGCCATTCTGGCGTATCTAAGGGCCACCCACCCGTCGGCTTTCGCCGACTTAGAAGCGTTCCTGGCACCCAGGGACAGCCCTGCCTCGCCGTCGCCCTCTCCGTCTCCATCTCCGGAGAAGCGCCCCCCTAACCCCGCTCCCGTGTCCGCTCCCGTGTCCGACATGGAAGCGGAGTCTGATTCTTTGTCGTCTGCCTCGGAAGCCGAGGCGGAAAACGGTGACGGTTTCGAGACCGTCACCAGAAGGAGGAATAAGAGGAAGCTTAAGGCTTCCGCCTCCGAGGTCCCGCCCAAAAGGGCTATTAGTGATGTGTGCGCCCCCGGGCGCGCCCACCCCCCTGCTTCTGTCGCCAAGCCCAAACGGGTGAAAGCGACCCCTCCCGCCCCTCCCGCCTCCGCCGCCGAGTCGCAAGACTCGCCCATGGCGGAACGTAGGGAAAGAGTTCCTCCCTTATACATAAGGGATAAGAATGAGTGGCAGCGTCTGCTGCAAGTCCTCAACGCGAAGGGTATCGCGTTCAAGAATGCCCGCTCCACCGCCGTTGGCATCAAGGTGGAGGTGACCTCTTCTGCGGACCACCGCACGCTAACATCTTTCCTTAGAGAGGACGGTATAGAATACCACTCCTACGCCCTACAGGACGAGCGCGAATTGCGCGTCGTCATTAAAGGTCTGCCGGTGGAGATCGACACCGACTTCATTAAGCAGGACCTGGTCAGACAGGCCCTCCCCGTTCGCCAGGTACATAGGATGTACCACGGGCGCACCAAGGCTCCCTATGAGTGCTGCCTTGTTATCTTAGACCTCTCTCCGGAGGGGAAAAAGATCTTTAATATTTCCTCGGTCTGCAGCCTCTCTGGTCTGCGGATCGAAGCCCCCAAACAAAGGGGATCAATCGGGCAGTGTCACCGCTGCCAATTGTTCGGGCACTCTGCCCGCAACTGCTTCGCGCGCCCCAGGTGCGTAAAGTGCTTGGGCGACCACGGCACCGTGGACTGTCCCCGCCCGCCTCAAACGGAGGAGCCGCCGAGCTGCGTCCTGTGCGGCCAGCAGGGTCACCCAGCGAGCTATCGCGGGTGCCCCAAAGTGCCCCTCAGGGCAAAGCGGGGTGGCCTCGCGGCCACCCGTAAGAAGGCGGCCGCCCGCGCCGCCCAAAAGGCGACCCCCCCGGCCCCCCCCAAAGAGCGTTTCATACCCGCCCCCCTGCCTACGGTTAATGTGTGGCAGCAGAGGCAGGCGGCTAAACTGGGTGCCCCCCTCTCGCCCCCCTCGCCCCCGCTGGCCCAAGTGACGACCCCCGTCGTCGCGAAGGCCGTTAGCGCCCCCTCCCGCCCCTCAGGCAGCCCCCCCCAACTCCCAAACGGTTCCCCCTCAGCGCGTGAGCAGCTTCATGGATGACATGAGGCTGATTAGCGAGGTGATTGCCGGCATTGACACCTCAGAGTTGTCAGTGCTGGCGTCCAAGCTGAGGGCGAACCCCCAGAATAGGCTGATGGCCCTGGTGGAGCATTCGGAGCTCGTGCAGGCCATCGCGAGATTTTCTAAATAAAATAATGGGTAGTACGCCTCAAAGGAGGAAACCCCACGGGCTCAGGGTCGTCACGTTCAACGCAGACGGCCTCATCAAACAAATCCACGAAGTCCGTGAATTCGTGGTTACTCATAGTGTCGACATACTGTTGGTGCAGGAGTCCTTCCTGAAACCTAGTAAGCGCAATCCCAAGATCGCAAACTATAATATTATTAGATACGACCGTACCAATAATAGATTGGGCGGTACCGTAATTTACTATAAAAGATCGCTCCATGTGTCCCCTGTAGACCCCCCTGAGTTAGAAAACATGGAGGTCTCAGTCTGTCAGGTGGGTATGACGGGTCATCAATCCGTCATACTAGCATCAGTTTACTTAAGCCCTTCCAAGACAGTGCTAAGAGACGACCTCCTTGCTCTCCTAGCACTTGGTAATTCTGTCATCTTGGCTGGAGACTTCAACTCGAAGCACGGCCATTGGAATTCGATTAACAATAATTCCAACGGGCGCACGCTCCACAATCTCAGTGGACTCGCCCACCTCAACTTTGACGTCATAGCCCCCGATGAGCCGACGCACTACCCTTCCAACAGTGCGCACTCACCGGACGTTTTAGATATTGTCGTGCTCAAGAACGTAGCCCTCCAGCTACGTTCCATTGAGGTCATCCACGACTTAAACTCTGACCATAGACCGGTACTGTTTCAGCTGGGTAGGCCCGCCTCCGCGGTACCCAGCACTAGAACCATCACCAACTGGAGGAAGTTCTCAGAGCAACTTCAGTCTATCGACTCTGTCCACTTGGACCAAATTCCTGACAGGATAGATTCCGAGGAGGTCGCTAAGGCGGCGTCCTCGCATCCCACCGCTCACTTGAGCGAAACCATCAAAGCGTGCTCCAGGGAGGTACCTGACAATCTAGGTCGCCAAAGACTCCCTGACGACATCAGAGCTCTGCTCACCAGAAAGCGCGCAGCCGCTAGGGCTTGTGCCGCGTACCCCACCCCCGAAAATCGGAGTAGACTCCGCAGACTACAGAGAGAGGCAAAAGAGAAAATTGCCATCTTTAACAGCGATTCTTGGGACGCTAAACTCTCAGAGATCTCGCCCAGCCATCTAGCCTTCTGGCGGATGTCCAAATCCCTGAGAGGCGAACAGTATGCGTCCACACCGCCATTGTTGCGAGATAACCTTCCGCCCGCGTTTGAAGATTTTGATAAGGCCGAATGCTTGGCGGACAGCTTTGAAGCCCAATGCACACCTAACTCCAATTCCGCGTATGCTGAGTTCCACGCCGGGGTGGAATCCACCATCGCCAACATAACAGGGTTGGATCCCGAAAGGGAACCACTCCCCCCACTTCCGGAGACGAGATAAGAGCTATCCTTGAAAAGCTCAAACCCAGAAAATCCCCTGGCCCCGATAGCATATCGAACAAGGCACTTAAGCGTCTTCCCGACCGCCTCGTTCACCTCCTGGTGTTGATCTTCAATGCCCTCTTGTCGTGTTGCTCTTTTCCAGACGAATGGAAAGAAGCAACAATTATAGGTATCCACAAACCGGGCAAACCCCGGAACCGCCCCGACAGCTATCGCCCCATCAGCCTCCTCAACGGCTTGGGGAAGGTCTACGAGAGAGTGATCCTCTCGAGACTTAAAACTTTCATAGACGCCAGGAACCTGCTACCGGACGAACAGTTCGGGTTCAGGTCCGAACACACGGCCGTCCATCAGGCTCATCGCCTGGTGGAACACGTCCTCCAACGACTCTCCAGATACGGAGAGAAGACAGGTGCCGTCTTCTTTGATGTGTCAAAGGCCTTTGACAAGGTCTGGCACGCAGGCTTGCTTTACAAGCTCATACTCCTCGACCTCCCGGATAGTTTCGTAATCTTCATACGAAATTACCTCGCGAATCGTACTTTCAGATACCGCTTGGACGGTACGCTCTCATCCAGACGTCCGATACGTGCTGGAGTTCCCCAAGGTTCGGTGTTAGCACCGTACCTCTACTCGCTCTACACGAGTGACATCCCCCGCAGCAGGGGGGGGTCGTCGTTAGCTCTATACGCTGACGACACCGCCATTTTCGCGTCCTCTCGTAAAAGAGAGAACATTATTCATCGTTTACAATACGAGGTAGACAAGTTAGAATTGTGGTTCGCCAAATGGAGAATCGCAATCAACCCCGATAAGAGTGCGGCCATGTATTTCACTAGGCCAGGCGCTCCAGACTACTTCCCTCCGGAGTGTATATCCATACACGACCGGGATATACCATGGCAGCAGGAGGTCAAATACCTGGGGGTTACTCTCCAACCCTCTCTCTCTTTCTTCAGACACATACGCACTGTCCGGAATAGGGCAGCGTATGCACTGGGTCGTCTCTATCCGATGATATGCAAGAAGAGTAAAATGTCACTTCGTAACAAAGTGATACTTTCCAAAACTTGCATAAGACCTATAATGTCATATGCGAGCGTCGCGTTCGCACATGTCCACCCGACCAGACTTAATGTTTTGCAGCGATTGCAAAACAAGTTCATGAGACAAGCCACCGGCTGTCCCTGGTTCGTGCGCAACGTCGACCTACATAGAGACTTACGTCTTCCCTCAATAGCTCAGTTATTCAAATGTCTCTCCAAGAGATACTTTGAAAAGGCCGAGGTGCATCCAAACCCGCTCATCGCGGGGATGGTTAAGTACACCTGCTTCGACAGGAAGTTTAAGTCCAAGACCCACAGACGCCCTAGGAGCGTACTCTATGACCTTGACGATCATATCACGATCGCCAACGCCCGATACACACACGCACACGCACACACACAGCGTCTTCGCCGGCGAAGACGAGGTCCCCGCTTCCTCACGTCTAGCGGCCGGGGTGTCCAGCCCCGCCCGTTATGACATTAGGACTTTTCCACAAGTCCGATACAGTCAACACAACGCGTCGTTTTAAGCCGAGGTCCGGCCTCACAGGAGGCACCCTTAAGGCGACGCTCCCAGGATGTTGCGGGCCTCTCTCGAGACCCACTCTCCCAGCACCTCAACCCCCGGCGATGCTTCCGCGCTCGCCCACTCTCTCGGTGACGCTGTCAAAGCCTTCACGGCTAACAGCCTTAGTTAGTGTCCGAAAAAAAAAAAAAAAAAAATGTAGGGGGCACTTCTTAGTATCCAGAAAGTCGAGAACCAGTGTTGTGATATTATTTGTGTGTTAATGTATTTGTGAATATTATTTGTGTGTAAAAGTAAATATAGTATTTTGGAATAGTGGTATAGAATAAAGGAAAGTTAATATTAGTATTAAATGTCAAAAGGCATGTTTTGTGGATAATTTGTAGAAGTAAGCTGTGATAGGCCAGATGTATAACACCGTGCGACTTATCGAGGAGGTCGCAGGTACCAATGAGTTTCTATTAAAAACTTATGTGTTTAATTGATAATTGCAATTTATCATACGCTTTCCGGTGAAGGAAAACATCGTGAGAATACTTATTTATCTCTAGATAATTCTGGGGATATGTATAACCTACCAATCCGCATTGGAGCAGCGTGGTAGGTCTTAGCTCCAATCCTTCTCTCCGTAAACGGAGAGAAGAGACCTATGCCCAGCCAGTGGGATAGTAACAGGCTGTAACTTGTTTTGTAGATGCAGGCGTGACTTTGCGGAATTTGATAGTACGAAAGTAATGATAGAATTATTTTGCTATAATCCGCGATGTAGTAAAATAGAAAACATATATAATGCTAAATATATGTTGGACAATCCGTTTGCTTACCTGATACATGCAGGATTCGTAAAAACACTTGCACAAACCTCCACCACCGCCACCACAATACACAAGCACTACATACGTTCACTATCACAAACTCAACAATCGTTTCGCCACGCAACGGAAGCATCATCAGGAGATAGACTCCACGACCAAAATCGCAAAGCGAAGCAATACCCAAATAAGCATTATAGTCTATAACAAAGCTGGAATTCTGCATGTATCAGGTATGAAAACGGATTGTCCACTCTACATTTAGAATTACATATATTTTCTATTTTACTTCATCGTGGATTATAGCAAAATAATTTTATTATTACTTTTGTAAGATCTATTTTATTTATTATAGAAGGGCGAATAAAGAGCTTCTACTGTACATCAAAAACTTACATAGATTCAACTTTGTCAGAAGGCCCTTCAATTTGTCCTTCTACAGTTCCACGAGAAGTATTTCTGCACCATCCCTTAAGGGACAACTTCTCTGCTTGGTCCTGGGTATACTATAAAGTTTAAGATACTAGAAATATAGTGATGCTGGAACATGTCTCACGCTAGATGCTATCTTGACAAGATGAAATTAAAAATTATTCATTATATGAAAAAAGGTTAGAGTGATAATAGTATCTTTAATATTTAAATGAGTTAATCTTGTATGTATATATATATATATATATATATATATATTTACAGAATTTCGGAAACGGCTCCAACTATTTTCCTGAAATTCAGTATGTAGAGGTTTTCGGGGATCTAGCTAGGTTTTAAAAAAAAATAAAATATTTTAACCCTGTTTTTGGGCATTAAAGAATTCTTAAATATACATTGAATATAAAACACTATTTTTGACGTAAATTTTCAAGTCAGCGTAGCGCATTTTATAAATAAAAATACCTAGGATCGAGCCCCACATACTCAATTTAAAAAAAAAAAAAAATTTATATCTTTCAGGTACTTTACTATTAAGATTAAAAACTAAAGTACAATTTCCAAGTAGTCATAATTCATTAGTATACTCAGTTATGGTATAGTAGATTGTAATAAAAACTTTTTTCCAGTAATAACTATATCACCATTACCATAAAGCTATTTGACAGTGATACTAACATGGGAATTTATTTTGGGAGTACAAATACCAACATATAATACTGGATGAGGAAAAACATCAACCATGACCCTACACCAGTTTTCAAAAATAGCAATCTATTGAGAGCCATCAATTATTAGACAGGTTTATAATTTCCCCTTATATAGTGAGTATATTGGTACTCTATGACTACCACATTATTAAATCATGGTTTATATAACTTCTACATGATGATAATGTCATAGAAGCTGAAGAAGATAAATTGACAAATATCCTGCACATGAGAGAAACACTATGTGAAATATTGCATATAATATGCAATATTAAATTCAAATTTTAAAATATTGTGATGTGATTTGGCTCACTATGGAGCCTTAGCTGGTAGCTTAGGATATTCCCCTTATATGTTAAGTCAATAATTCACGCCGTGTGGTACCCAGCTGAATAGAATAGTACCACCCCCATTTCTTACAGAGGTGTCTTAAAAGGCGACTAAGGTAAGTCGACCCGCCATGTGCTATCAGGCTAAGTAAAATAGACCACCCTCGTTACTTACCGAGGTGACGTAAAGGCGACTAAGGTAAGTTGTGGTATCTGGTTGAGTAAAATAGACCACCCTCTTTCTTACCGAGGTCGTAAAATACGCTTAAAGGTAAGAAGACATCAGGAAGCCGGCCAGTCGTAAAATACGTAGCCAAGTCATGTGACAACATGTTTGTAACATGTTGTGCCGATCCCACTTAGAGTGTAGTAAGGGCACGATGATGATGACCTTAAGTCAATAATTTAAAAAAATATTCAGATCTTTCTAATTTATGTCAATTGAAAATTAATAAATTGTACAATGTTTATAATAAAATATAGTGATAAATTTCAGTTTGAATACATCGCATACTTACCTTCCTGAAAAATACCCCTTGAACCCGACCGAATACTTCAAAGTCTACACTTCTTAGAGCCATACTAGAAGCTACGACTGTACTAAAGTCGGCCTGTAAGTAAACGAAACATTTAATTTTTATTGTAAAACTAAAACTTAAAACCGGAAATTTTCATTTCAGTATTTTGACTTTTCATACATAAAGTTTTGTTTAGAAAGACCGTTATATAATAAACTACTAACTACTTAATTAAAATATACGTAACTGATTTGACTAAATAAATAATTATTTTATTGAAATTTAAACTAATTCTTTAAAAAGTTACAATTATAAAGATGGTATTAATAGTTTTTTTCATCCTACTAAATTAAAGTCTACAATTACTTGTAGTTCATGAACTTTATAAACGCTCCATGGTATTTATATATTTGACAGTGCGTCATTTTGTCAATGCCAATGTCAATTGTGATCCTGTCTGTCAGATTCTGTTGTTCGAACAGCGCAGTGTCGTGGTGCGCCGTATTTTAAAAAATAAATATTGCATTAACAAACTTAACACTTTATTAGTTAACAATACTTTAGTATTCGTTATAGCATCCCGCACTAAACTAAAATGGCGTTTTATTGTTGCGGCAGGTATGTTGATATTTTTATTATTATGTAATATGTACTTAGTTTTTATAGCATTTCAGTGTTGTAATATCAATTTGTTTTTAGATTAGGAAATACTTCGCTCTTGGGAAATTTGACGAAATTTCGAACCGCATTAGGTACAGCACCGTATGCTCAAGCTGCGGCTGTACCAAAGATAACATTTAAAAAATTCGAAACACCTAAGGAAGAGCACCACGATATTAGAAACGCTCGCTTAAACAGACCATTGTCTCCTCATCTTACTATCTACAAGTTCCAGTTGCCTAGTATTTTGTCAATTACGCACCGAACGACAGGTATTTATTTTTTTATTAAACCAGGTCACAGGATTAACAAGATAATGTTGCCACAATCTCAATTTTTAATAAAGTATTAATTTTATAATTAATAAACCACGAGGCTTAATAATATATTTCATATATTATTTATTTATTATTTAATTATTATATTAATAAAAAAAACATGATTTTACTATCATTATACCTTTTTTAAATAAAATTTTAAAAATAAATATTACAAATGGAATATTTTTAATACTGCGAATATTGAAAATAGTCTTCCTTTTTCAAAATTGCTTAGTCCTATAGATTATTATTTTGTATGAGCTTCACATGTCTAATAGAAGTGAATATTTTATACCTTACTGATGTATAATTCAATCATTATATTAATATTAAAAAACATTAATTTTACTTTTATTATACCTTTTTTAAATTATATTGTTAATATAAATATTGCAAATGGATTTTTTTAATACTGCGAATATTGATAATAGTCTTCCTTTTTTAAAATATTTTTTTATGTAGTGCATGTCACATGCTTAGTCCTGTAGATAATTGTTTTGTTTTAGCTTCACATGTCTAGGCGATTGTCAGAAATAAGTGAGACTCTACAATCACTATGCTAACCCTCAGCAACATAAAGCCTTTGTCACACAATTTAAAGTTGAATAGTTTGACATTGATCATTTAAAGTCAATTAACAAAACACACTAATGGTGCTAAAATGTTTTTAATTTACTCTGTAATTAGTTAAATATTAATGTAACTCAATGTAATAATTTATGCATTACTATGCGTAGATACATTATTTAAGTTCCGATGATTATTTTTAATGACTGTATTTTACCATATCAGAAACCAGGCTTCAAATGCAATGCATTGTATGTGATAATTATAAATAAACAATAAATAACTAAAAGATTCTAAATATAGTGTTCTCACAGTATTATAAAAAATATATATTGTTAGTTAGGAAGGATTCTTTAGTTATAGAGAAGTATACTCTCCACTGGTATACTGCTTGCTTCTTCTTCTGGGAGTAGTGGCTTTGCAGGGCCATAGGGCCCAGTATCACTTTGACCATTGCTGATCTATTGTGATCGCCACTGACTACAGTTCACTGCCAATGCAGGTGATCTCCAGAAATTCTAGGATCTTTTTGGCAGCAAGATCTTTCACCTCTTTTGGGCATAGACAATGTGACCCTAGGAGAGTACTGCTTGCTTAGATATATTAAATTATATTTAGAGGAGCAATCTATTACATACTACAAAGTTATCTGTATCCATAATATTTTTCCCCACATTTTTAAACAGAACTAAAATTATAAATGTTTTTCTTTTCCTAAATTTGAGATGAAATATTCCTTTTTTAGGTTTAGCCGATGGTATCGTCAGATGACAATGATTCAATGAACAAAATTTGTATGCTAGGTAATAAAATATAATTTTTGTTTCAGGCATAGTTTTAACTGGATATGCGACAGTGCTTGGTCTTGGAGCTTTGGCACTACCCCATGACGTCTCGCATTATATAACAATGATTGAAGGACTGAATTTATCACCGGTTACAATCTTTTTAGCGAAAATGATTATCGCAGCACCGTTTAGTTATCATTTTGCCAATGGCATTAGACATCTGTACTGGGATACAGCTAGAGGCTTAAGTATGAAAGAAGTTTATTCAACCGGTTATGCAATGTTAGCTACGACAATAGCCATTACATTATTCCTTGCTGCATTATAATTATGAAGTGACATAGGATAAATAGAAATTGTTGACTTTTGGTATTATTATTTATTTTCAATTTTAAGTGTAACTAAATTTTATTGAATAAATTTAATTGGAATCGTTTACATTTGAACAGTCTCTTTTATTTCATAATTTAATAAAACATAAATATAGTAAATTAAGCAACTCCACATGTATTTAGGACATCATGTATGGCCTTGAACTTTTCAAAGTCAATTTTCTCTGTGGTTGCCAAACCTTTGGCGTCATTCTGAAAAAAAGAATCAATATTAGGCATGTTGTATTTTATACATGTATAAGAATATATTATTCTTAAATATCTGCCGTGTAGTATCCGGCTGAGTAGAATAGACCACCATTATTTCTTACCGAGATGTCCTAAAAAGCGACTAAGGTAAGTTGACCCACCGTTTGGTATCCGGTTGAGTAGAATACTCCACCCTCATTTCTTACAGAGGTGTCGTAAAATACGACTAAGGTAAGTTGACCTCAGACAGGCGGCCAGTCGTAAAGTACGTAGACAAATAATATGACAATATGTGTATAACATGTTGTTGCGCCCCACTTAGAGTAGGATAAGGGCAGGAGAATGATGATATTAATATTGTAGCATAGCAGATATGTTTCAGTTTCAGGGTAATATTTAACAAATTTTAATCTTCAATATTGGTTAATAATCCAGTCGTATTGGCAAAGTTATATAAACTATTGTTGATATAATTAATAAAACCGTTTGGCACAGACGAAATATTATTGGCACTAGCTTGTAAGATTATCCAGACTGCTGCTGCCAGCTGCCAAATAAATATTACTGTTTTTGGCAAAATTAATGAGACGAGTTGGCAAAGTTATAAACATTGTCGCCACCAAAGTGATACTAAATTTTCTGAATTGTTTATAGTTGGACATCAAATGAGGGAAAGTTTTTTGTTAAATTGCCAGTCGGAATCTATGCTATCCAAAATTTGTTTGATTTTGAAAAAATACGTCACTATTCACTCGACGTCTCTAACCTCGATGATGCTTCTGCGCTCGCTGATCTCGCCTGGTGACGCATTAAAAGCCGTTAGGGGCAACAGCATACGAGTACAGAGATTTGGAAAAATAAATATTTCCTAATAATAATTCGCAAAAAATAAAGAAAACGTTTTAGCCGTTACATTAAAGCCCCTATTACCCAAGATTTTATAACTCACATTAAATATGATGTTGTTGTTCTTGAGAAATTCGCCATAAATGTTGAATAGGTCATATCGGTCGTCAAGTAACTGTGCCAAGCTGAGCGGAGTGTGGGCAATAGAGACGTCGGATAAAAAGTCTTTCGCCGACACCCATGTCCTTGACGGTGCCAATGCTATATTACAAGTCGCAAAGTTGGCAAGACTGTCTCGACCACCAGACTCTTTATTGAGGCAGAGGAGTTCGTATTGCGATGCGTCGAAGTTGGACAAATCTGTACCTGTAATTGATATTATATAGAAAAATAAAGGCCTGTTACTATGCGCCTCCTCTCTCTCTTTATTGTTAAGGACCTCGAAACGTAACGTACTGATAGACAGACAGACTTTCGCATTTATTAATATACAGGAAGGTACGGTCCATCCGGCAATAATTTTAGGTACCTACATACGTCAGCACCCTACATAAAAAAATCAGTCAATTTTGTGAAGTATTGCATACACAGGAATAATTTTTTTTTTTTTAATAAATACGATTTGAAGAGATCAGCGACCATACCCTAACACGCTATTCGAACCTTAACCTTAAAACTAAATGCGGTAAAATTAAACAAGTGCGAGGGTGACAAAACAATGATATTATTGTTTTCTATTATTTTTTGAACAAGCGCGCCGCGCCTGTTTAGTCAACCATTACTAACAAAGCCAGATCTCAATTAAATTACATTTATTGTGTTTGAAAAATTTTCTTTAATTTTTAATTTTAAAGCGCTAAATAGGCGCAAAACATTTTGCTAGTGTCACGGAAAATGGATATATTGATGAGTCAATAAATACTGGTTTTTACAGCGCACTTTTAGGCATACAAGTGACTTGCAAATGTAGTAGGACGTTTGATTTGGAAGAATTTTTGCATGTAGATGAAAAACTGAAACATAATTTTTTATTTGCTCAATGATATTTGCAGGTAACTAAAACATTTGCTAAAGTTTTAATTTGTAAGTAACCCACACATTTGGTCAAATATTTGTTCGAAGGGAGAGGATATTCTAAAATATATACTAGCTGTGCTTGCGGCTTTGCTTGACTCTACATCTTTGTATTTAATCAAGATTTTAAATATAAAAGTGGCTATTCTGAGTTAACCATAAGAGATAGAGAAATGTTGTAGCGGACTTTTTTATAGTATTTTTGTAGAGCTAAAATTCCCTTGTATATTAGTTGAGTGTACCTCTATTGGTTTACTTCTCTAAAGAAGGCGAGTTTTATTATAACTGCGCCTCTTCTTTAATTCAATTTACATAAAACAGTAATGTGTTATTAACCTAAACCATGGTTGCACAGACTTATTAAGACTAGGGGCCACTCGGGCAGATCATGAACTGATGGCAGGATGATAATAATTTATTAAAATTGAATTTTTTTTATTAATTTGAAGCGTGGCACTGCATAGTGCTTACAATCTTTTTTATATTTGGCTCAAACTTATTCTGGAATAGAATTCAATATTTTTCAAATGTACCAGAGTATTATTTTTGCTGTTGGTGGGCCACCAGTATTCGACTGCGGGCCGCGGTCTGTGCATCCATGACTTAAACCTTCCAGAAGAATTGTACGCCCTCTTAGTAAAAACCGTACAGAAACCTTCCAGTAGATTTTGATAAAATCGATCATTTACAGACAGAGCTTTTTGGGGACTTTGTTTTATAATAAGTATAGAAATAGTCTTACTCAATACAAATGCGACATCAGCTCTGTTTTCTTGAAGGCACACCCACGGATTGTTGTTTGATGAGCATTGCTTCTTCAATTTTGATACGTCATCACCTGTGAATTGGTCATTAAGTGGAAATTACGGCTAAATAACAAGTTCTTGGATTAGTGTAAACGGGTAAAGGTCATTTAGTGGACATTACGGCCAGATCACGTCAGAACAAGTCCTTAGATTAATGATTGAAACATAATTTATAGAATTAGACGTTACTCCACGACAGGCTTTGCGATTTTGTCGTGGAGTCTATCTCCTGACGATGCTTCGGTTACGGGGCGAAACAAATGTTGAGATTGAAGTGGTATTGTGTGCAGTGCTTGTGTATTGTTGTGTCATCGGTGTCGGGTAGGGCATGAGTTTTAACAAATTCTGCATGAATCAGGCATGAGAACGAATAGTACACTCTACATTTAGCATTACATATATTGTCTTTTATCGCGGATTATAGCAAAATAATATTCTCATTACTTGATTTGGATTGAAACATAAGTAAACACGAGTAAATCCCTAATTTTGGCATCGTTGAGCTTTCAATTGAAATTACTATATCGCCATACAATGTGCCAACGTATTTAAACCGTAAAATTGATAGACCTTTATCTCGTCTACGTAAGTGATAGTAACGACCTTTTATTGTCCTACTGCTGGACATAGGTCTCCTTTTTTAAGAGTAGGGTTGCAGCTGGTACCCGCATGGACCAGGTTAAACATATCGTTCAGCGAATGCGTATGATAAATTTAAAAAATCAATTAGGCACAATAGAATAGACCTCACTTCTTACCGAGGTGTCGTAAAAGGCGACTAAGGTAAGTTGACCCACAGTGTGGTATCCGGTTGAGGAGAATAGACCACCCTCTTTCTTACCGAGGTGTCGTAAAATACGACTAAAGTAAGTTGACAGGCAGGCGGCCGGTCGTAAAATACGCAGCCGAATCTGTGACAACATGCTTATAACATGTTACGCCGACCCCTTTTGGAATGGGATAAGGAAGATGATGAATTAGGTATATAAGTTTTAAAAAAAAAATTCATTAGCGCCTACTAGGGGTTTGAATTCTTGATCTCTTGGCAAAGGCCCCAGGTTTAGCTATGACATCTTATTAAGCTATTCTAGGTAAGTAGTCTTTGAGAATTATATAAGTACTTACTTTTAAAGCACTCAATTAAAGGTTTATAAGAAACTAGCTTTTACCCGCGCAACTTCGTTCGCGTGGACTGTAGTCTTGAAATTAGGAGTGGCTTCTGTCGCCATCCAAACCTTCAAATATCTCCATCACAAAAATCAGATCGATCCGGGATGAATCAGAGGGATTTATCGTTTGATCAAGAGCTAAATATGATAATGAGCTTTACATACATGAAAAATTCATAATGTTTTCTGGAATTAAATATCTCTATAAATATTATAAGCTTTGGAAACGTGTTAGAAAACGTATTTAATATTAACATTTATACGTAACGAATCAAATGTCAAATTGTTTTTTTTTTATTACCTATACGTACGGCGCTGGATTCCAACGTTTTTAGTATAAATACGAAAAATTAAATTTAAATTATGTTTTTGTTAACATAATATTTTAAAATAGGTATCGGAAAATATATTAAACTTGACTTTATTAACTGTAATGACTTTTCAAATATTAAAAATGGTGTTTAGAAATAAAATATTTTTTCATTAGCAGTATGGCTTATTTTCTATGGGATTAATAATATTCATTTACTTGTTGCCATAGACTTATAACTAAAGACCGTTTAAGAATGCGTTTTCTTGAAACGTCTGTTTTTTTGACAACAAAAATTATATATGATTAAATATAACTTGAACTTAAATGATTATAGCTTATTGTTATATTTTCACCACAAATCCTATCTTTTTAATGTGTTATTATGGTATTTAGCCAGTAATTGTACATGTACATAACCTCAAACTATAATAAATAAATATTAGATAAAATAATAATTGATACTAAGATAACAAATATTTTTCTATTTAACAACACTAAAATTATTACTCTGGTCTGGGCCAAAATATGCTACATAGGTACATCATTCTGGCGGTCTCTTTTTTAATTAATATTTTTCTCCGGTTTTTGAAATAAACAAAAACCGAAATATTAAAAAAAATAATAGTGATAACTTTTTTTAAGATTTTTATTCGTTATCCCGGTATATAAACCTTAATTTTGCCAAATTTCATCTATATTGGTTCAGCGAATTGACCATGAAAACGTTACAAACAGACTTTCGCATTTATAATATTATTAGTTTATTTATTTTACTAAATAACCCGTATTACTTATATTAATAATCCATTGTTATTACAATGTTAAATTTTCTCAGTTAAATTTGTCCAGTAAACGAATAAAATAAAATATAAATACTCTTTAAAGATATCTCTTTTGACGTAACCCGAAAAACTTGGAATCTAAATACTTCGTAAATACAGTTTTGACTTGATTTTGACACATCGTAAATAAAAATTAGTTCCATAGGTTTATTATAGATGGCGTTTTGAATATCATCGTATTTAATTCCTCCTGAATTTAATTCCTGTTGAATTAACAGGATTTATATAGCCTATATGTTACCCCGGTATATAAGGAATATTTATGCCTAATTTCATCGATATTGGTTCAGCGGATTGGCCGTGAAAACGGAACCGACAGACAGACAGACAGACAGACAGACTATCCCATTTATAATATTAGTAAGGATAAAGGAGAGTGTACCTCTAAAACTTACCTTTAGGGTTATTTTCTGGCTTATCAACACCTGGCAGACACGATCCCGAGAAGAAATCAGCGAAGTTCTTCACGCAATGGTCGGATGATATCTTCCCTTTATTGATCAAATAATACAATGGTCCTGCGAGGCCGGCGAAATTACCATAAGTATTGTGACAGGATCTGAACATAGGAAGCAACACCTTAATGCAGTACTTTCAAATTCAATTCAATTCAAATTCAAAATATTCTTTATTCAAATAAACTTGTAAACAAGTGCTTTTGAATCGTCAACTCTACTGCTGGTTCGGAAAGTTGTTCCTACCGAGAAGAGCCAGCAAATAACTCGGCGGTTGCTCTTTTTAAAAAATACAATTCTTAATGCTCGTTACATTTAATCGTTTCTATCTTGTACAGGATCGAACAATATTTATATCCACGCATTTTTATCGTGTAAATAATCCTCAACAGTATAGTAGACTTTCTGTATCAGCCTCTCCTTAATAGTGTTTTTATACTGCTGTAATGGCAACTTTATGTATACATACCAACAGGACTCGTTATCAAGGACCCCCACCTTACGATGGTCGCTCCAGGTGTATACATTTTCTTATACAGATCTAGCAATCACCAGCGGATTCGCCCGCGTGGAAATATTAAAACCGTGCTATAGTATTTTGATAACTATAAAAATGGTTAAAGTGGGTTAACCTAAAAACCTAGACATATGCTGTCGCGGACTTTTATTTAGAACTTTTAGAGGGGAACAATTTTGTAATACATTATTTTTGAATAATTTTCACCGTTTACTTAGCGTACGCAAGGAAAGCTTTATTATTTATTTTGCCGTTTTCGTAATATTTTGTATTGCTGCTCCCATCCTATTCATCTTAGCGTGATATCATATAGCCTATAGCCTTCCTCGATAATTGGACTATCTTACACTCAAAGATTTTTTCAAATCGGTCCATAGTTTTTGTTCTATGTCACTTAGTATCTAGTAGGTATTAGGCTCTTTTCAACGAGAACCAAAGTTATTATGGGCCTAAAGGCTTTGGCAAGCTTAGGGCATGTCAGGGCGGTTCCATTGATGCCGCAAAAAAAAAGGGAATTGTCGTCACCCGTGCCGCCATTTTGTTGCTCAAATCGCGCCAAGAAATGCCGTCATTTCTGGGTGACTTTTGATGTAGGTAGTGAAAGTGTATAAGTGTAAGCGGAGTTTCTTTCTAGTTCTTGGTAAGAGCAACATTCCAAACCAGTTGAAGTTACCTATATAAATCATATTGATACTTGACGATTACAAGTGCTTGAAAGAGCTTATTTGAATAAAGATTAGATTAGATAGAGTAGATTTAGTACGATTCCTTTTTGCACACTCGCCACGTTCATTCGTGTTATCCTATAACAAGGGTTGCTTGGAAGAGATCATTATTCAGTGATAATGCCGCCCTTTGTTCATATACATAAGTATAAGTTCTTTTGTTATTTCTGTATGTTTTAATATGTAAGTGCAATAAAGTTTTAAATAAATAAATAATTTATTTTGATTTGATTTGATTCTTATTTCAATAATATTACAATAATTAAACATATCGCTCACCGTTTTCCCCGTAAGTCCTCAACGTTGTTGATCGGCGCGTTTTTCTTTACTACCGCCACTGCGTACTTGGGTGTTTTAGTCGCACCATAAACCTCATGGAAGACAGGATGCAGATTGTACTGCTTTGAAGCTGATGCTACCATCATACCGTCTACAGCTGCTAAGTCAGATCCATTATCTTGGACCTATGGGGTATGAGAAATTTAGTATTAGCTCAGGGACATAAGACGATTTCCTTAGGTACAACAATAAATTTGTCTAAATTTATTTACCCTATGGTGATCTAGCATATTCCCAATATTTGACCAAGATCTGTATATTACATAAAGATCTGTATGTACATAAAAATATAAAGAACTATAAAACGATTGTTGGTGTATATAATAGAGACGCCGTGTGGTATCCGGCAGAATAGAATTCATTTTTACCGAGATGTCGTAACAGGCGACTAAGGTAAGTTGACGTCAGGCAGGCGGCCGGTCGTAAAATACGAAGCCAAATCATATGACAACATGTTTTTTTGTGCCGACCCCACTTAGAGTGAGATAAGGGCAGGAGGATGATGTTGGTGTATATAATAGACAAAGTAGGAACCGACATCGTAAGCTTATCTTTGTTTAATCACACAAAAAGAGTGATATATACAGTTTCATCTTATTGCAATACTAGTAATGTATTGAAAAAAAAATCATAATATAACTTACACTCTTCAGGCAGGCGTCGTCCGAAGTTTCCTGGACGCAGTCTAGTTTGGGACGAATGTCTCGACTAAACGCGAACACCGACATCGCGCGGCATTTGGTCAACGCCACGTCGGAAGTAACGCAAAGTCTGTACCAAAAGTGGGCTGGATTAGAATTTTGATCCTAATCTATACATATTATAAAACAAAGTACCCAAAAAGCTGTCTGTCTGTATGTGATCAATTTTCCCAAAATTTATTGAACGGATTTTTGTAAAATTTTTAATTGAAAGATAGAGCAACTCTTAAGGATGGTAAAGGTTAATTGTATATACTCTGAAACGGCGAAATCGATTTCAATGGGACTTGATCACTGGACTTTGAGGATATTATATAGGCTACTTTTTATTATATTTAACTTTATATTTAGCAACATATAGGCTACTTTTTATCCGCATTACGCAAGAAGAATGTTGTGACACACTAATTTTACGCGGGCAAAGCCGCGGGCATTGCTAGTATTAACGTAATACATTTTTACTCTTCATTCTCCTGGCCTTATCCCACTGTAAGTGGAGTCGGCACAACATGTTATAAGCATGTTGTTACATGATTTGGCTTCGTATCTTACGACCGGCCGCCTGTATGACGTCGACTTACCTTATTCGTATTTTACGACACCTCGGTAAGAGAGAGGGTGGTCTATCTTCCTCAAACGGATACCACACGGTGGGTCATCATACCTTAGTAGCCTTTTTCGACACCTCGGTAAGAAATGATAATAGATTCTACTCAGCCCTATACTACACGGCTTATCTAAATACACTTTTACTCTGAATTGAAATATCAATGAAACCAGGTCACATAATTCTACAAGAATTTTAAAATACATGTTGCTCATATTTTGCTCTTGTCAAAACTTGCGTAGAATATTCATTTATTAATGTGTAATTTAGGCCTCATCATTTTAATGGAAAGCTAGAGAGGTTATACAATTAACACTGGTGTTAATTGTGATATAGTTTCTCTATTACGTTTCTAACTAATTCTAATTTTAATTTATACGCGTTCTTAGTATACCTGCAATAATTAACTTACTTAGTACATAATATCTTCAAATGAAAATCCCATAAAATTCGGTTTAGCTGTTCCAGAGAATGACATAATCTAACGTTCCTCAAGAATTGCACTATATTTTAGAAACCTTACAAAAATCCTTTCAGTAGATAATGCGAAAATCGATCAAATTCAGACAGCTTTTGGGAACTAAGTTTTATAATATGTAAAGATATCTTAGAAGTTTTTTTTCACAAAATAACATAAAAAAAATGGTGGGACTAATTTAATCATTATTACCTGATGATATATCATCATAGAGTCAGATGCCAGAGAAGAGGTTAAAAAAAACTTATTTTTAGAATAGCGGACTGGTAGATATTTTTCTTTTTATATTTTTATTTATAGAATAAAGTAAATAAATAAAGTATAGGCTAAACGTTTTGTTATTTTAGTTTAGGGTATATTAATATTGTTTTATTATTGTTGTATTTTGTTTTACTAATAAATTCTATTGGTAATAGTATTCTGAATCTGAAAATCAGCGTTGCAGTATTTATATATTACGTACTGCAACTTATTGCTGAAGGGGCTGCTCTTTGACCACGTTATTTGTCTGTAAGTTATTTTTACCTTTGTATTTTTTCATATAATAAAAATCCAGGAAGTATTTACCTGACAACTGGTTCTGGTGGCCCATGTCCTCTCTCAATCACTTCGGTGTAGTTTGCCTTCTTCAAATATTCAGCTGGCTTAATAGGAATGTTATCGGCCACGTGATGGATCTTTTCAGATAAGCCCAGCACTTTTATGAACCATTCAGGCTTGGTAGCAGCGCCTAGACGTAAAATTTAAAAAGACAAACACTGACTTTCATGGTTTCATAAGGAACAAGCTCCATGAGATTCTAATCTCCATATCATCACATTACAACTCATTTCAATCAGTAATCATCAGTTTAAAATTAAAGCTACACTTCGTTCGTTGATCGTTCGTATATCGTTTGTGGGCTTCGTTATACTTTTTTTTATTAAAATTCCACAATCTATTTTGGACTTGCCTTTACTTAAGTTCAAAAAAGCATTTAAAAAGACACTTATTCATAAATCTTATTATACTGTTGAGCTAGAATTTAAATTGGGACCAGCTACGCACTACAATATCATCATCCTCCTGCCCTTATCCCACTCTAAGTTGGGTCGGCACAACATGTTACAAACATGTTGTCACACGATTCGATTACGTATTTTACGACCGGCCGCCTGCCTGACGTCAACTTTCCTTAGTCGTATTTTACGACACCTCGGTAAGAAAGAGGGTGGTCGATTTTACTCAACCGGATACCACATGGTGTGTCAACTTACCTTAGTCGCCTTTTACGACACCTCGGTAAAGAATGAGGGTGGTTTATTCTACTCAGCCGGATACCACACGGCGGGTCGACTTACCTTAGTCACCTTTTACGACACCTCGGTAAGAAATGAGGGTGGTACTATTCTATTCTGCCGGATACCACACGGTGTGTCAACTTACCTTAGTCGCCTTTTACGACACCTCGGTAAAGAATGAGGGTGGTTTATTCTACTCAGCCGGATACCACACGGCGGGTCGACTTACCTTAGTCACCTTTTACGACATCTCGGTAAGAAATGAGGGTAGTACTATTCTATTCTGCCGGATACCACACGGTGTGTCAACTTACCTTAGTCGCCTTTTACGACACCTCGGTAAAGAATGAGGGTGGTTTATTCTACTCAGCCGGATACCACACGGCGGGTCGACTTACCTTAGTCACCTTTTACGACACCTCGGTAAGTAATTAGGATGGTACTATTCTATTCTGCCGGATACCAAACGGCGTCTACGCACTAGAATATAATGTACTTAATTTTGAAAAGAGTGACCGCCGATTTTCTTGCTGGTTCCTCTCGGTAAGAGCACTTTTCCGAACCAGTCATAGCTTAATTGTAATTTGACGATTCGAAAGTGATTGTAAAAGCCAATTTGAATAAAGAATTATTTGAATTTAAATTTCATCTATAGTAGCTCAAATACGAGTATCGATTACTGAACTTGAGTTACTCGTACTTCTAGTCGAAGTGCTATATTAAATTTCATTCTTTTTTTACAAATCTATAGGAATATCATTAGCTAAAATACGTACCAGCATTAGCCAGTTGCTTGATTTTCTCTCTCAAAGGTGTCAACTGAGCTAATACGTCATTGTGGCCTAATAGTCCTTGCCAAGGTCTAGCAGCCCACGAGCATGGCTTCTCCCTAACCGGCACCTTAGATCCGTCCACACAAAGATACGCGAACTCGTCAGGGTTCTCTGGTGATTGGCTAGCTGGAGTTGTTCCTACTGGCAACTATGCAAAATATCCTTAATAGTTATTAATCATATTAAAGCGATTTACTTATACTGCGTCCATCATATTATCAGTCTTTTGACAGCTCACGCTCATTAAGTTTTGTATTGCTTACGTACAAATATCATACAAATAATATTTGTACTTTATGGATGGGTACCGCCCACTTAGTGATGTCACACATAATGGTTACTACGATTATGCCACAGATTAAAAATAATCGGTAGAAATCGATGTTACGAGTATTAAAAGACATTTAATAACATTATATAAAGTTTTACTTTCTTCTTAGTTAATACATGAATACAAATAAAACAATCAGGATATTTTAATTTATTTTATTAGCACGAGTCGTCGGAATGATAATCAACACTAGACTCCTCCGATGAGGAGTCTTCAGTAGCAGTTATTATTAGCTCTTGTGTAGATAATATATTATCAAACGCAATATCACGTTCCCAATCAGAGAATATTACTCTTTTAGTTCTTTCCACCACACTTGCCCAGTTCTCGGCCGTTACGTGGGTGCAAGCATTTTTTAGCAATTGCAACATTTTATTCGCTGTGAATGGGGGGCTTGTATTGCATCTCGCAGCATGCCCTTTTACTTGTGCCCATATAAGTTCTATTGCGTTGTACTGGCAGTGGTATGGAGGAATCCGAAGAACAGTATGGCCATATTCTGCTGCCATTTCATTGATTACATAGCGTTTTGCTCTCTTTTTGGTTTTTAATATTTTTATTAATTCAACTTTTAACATTGAGTCGTCCACATTTTCTCCATTGTCCCGAAGCCAATTAATTATTTCATGCTTTTTATTAGCCTGTGTTGGCATTTTGTCAATTTGACGGGACGGGACGGGTAGGGCGCATTATCAATAAAAATTATTGATGGTTCTTCCAATGAAATGAGCATTTTTTTGAACCACTCTTCATACACATTTGCATTCATCTCTTCGTGGTAGTCATTTGATTTCTTCGATTTAAATGCCAACAGTGCGTCTTGTAAAAATCCTTTTGCTGTACCTGCATGGCAAATGATTAGGCGCTCACCTTTTCCCATTGGTACTGAGGAAGTGGAATCAGCAGTATCATCAGTCCAGAAACGAGATAGTGTGTGGTTAGCGTTGAGCCATGTTTCATCCGTGAAAACAATATTTGCCCAATCTTGTATTTTCTTTGCCACTCTTAAAAAATCACAACGTGCTATACCTATATCTGTGCGTTCCATTAATAATTTTCTTTTATTTAACTTTTTATATGAAAAGCCAATTGTGTTCAAAACTTTGACCAAAGAAGATTTTTCACCATGAAATAGACCACTTCTTTTCAAAGAAACAATAAGTTTTCTCAAAGTTGGAATTTCTTTTCTCAAGTAGTAATCATATACATGACGACGAATAGCGTCAGCGTCAAAGTCATCAACAGCTGTCACCTTATGAGCCCGGCGCTTTCTTTTTGGTGTAGATGGTTTGTTTTGCTCCAAGCCGCTCCTGCCGTAGGCTTCAGTAGTGATTTTAGTCACAGTTGATAGACTGATCCCCAACGCGGCTGCAACACGGTTTCGGACTTGCGTGATAGGTATAAGATGTCCGCCATTTTGATTTTCTTGCTCAAAATACTCATGAAGTTTTAACACTAACTGTCTCGATTGTGCTTTCAACACACGTCCTTTCGGCATTTTCACGATCAATTAATATAAGTTTCACTAAAGTTTCTCCGAATAAAGCTACTTAACTCAAGGTGTAACAGATGCGAGAGAACACTCAGCGAACGTAAATGCGTGTGACTATCACGGACGTTTCGTTGAGAGTGACAGATCACGTCAAAATGGCGGCCGAGCGGAAGGTCTGTTGATGTTGCGCCAGTTGATGTATAATATATTTTTTATGATTATAATAAATACACACGGATTAACATTTATTTTCAAAAAACTAAGGCAATATTAAATCAAAATGTTGATTTCTATATCTGTTATTAGTTTACGTAGGTTATCATTAATCGAATTACTTAGGTACGTAATTCGATTAATGATAGTAGGTACTATAATCGGAATGGTATCGCATACGAGAATCTTTAGGACATCACTAAATATGTAAATCGTCAATCTGTCAAAAGATGGTTAATATAATGGACAGTGTATATAATACGATCTCATCAACGAAATGAGGGAATAAATATTATTATAAGACTACATATGTTTCAAAAAATATATTCTTCCAGGTCCTAAAAGTAATCTTCGAAGTATGATTTCTTACAGAAGGGATGGCGTACGAATGGCAAAATATTTTTGAATAATTTTTGAATTATATATTATCAATCACGAAATCTACACTTATTATAAAACAAAGCCTCCAAAATCTATCTGTATATGATCGATTTTTTCAAATTCTTCTGAACAGATTTTTGCACGGTTTGTACTAAAAGGTAGTGCGATTCTTTCAGAAGTTTTAGGTTAATAGTACATTGCGGTTGTATGTGTTGAAGTTACAACAACACAACGTTATTTGGCTTTTAATTGGCATATATAATAGAAAACTATATTTTACAAATTTAAGTTAGTATTAAATTAAGCAAATTGTCTATCTATCGTGGGCTTCCTAATATATAAATAAATAAATAAATTCGAGCTTTACATTCTACGTTATCACTTACCATCGAGTGAATCAAGAAGTGAGATAAAGATTTTTTACAGACTTTATAGATAAAAACTCTATAAAGTAGTTTAAGGTTGAAACTTGAATATAACTTTATTTAAGGTCTAGGTGTTTATGCTTATATCAATATAAATACATCCATACATTAAACAGTATTCAAGCAGGCAAACATACTCCTCCTATTAATGTCCGTAAAAAGGTAATTGTTTACTTAGTAATGATGCTAATGGAACCGTTGGTTTATTTCCGTTGTCCCTTATAGGTGCAAGTCACATATTCATGGAAAACTGTTACTACTTAGAACCATTTGAACTTGATAGTTCGGACCGGTTTTAAAACCTCAAACGTAACCACTCGTCATAAAACTAGAATAAATGGTTTGGTAAATTTATAAATCAGACTAAAGTAACGGCGTATTACTATACCACTGCTGGGGTAAAGGGGAGTTTTTTTCGAAACGACTATATGCTGTTAGCCCTAACGGCATTTACAGCGTCACCGGGAGGAATGGGCGAACGCAGAAGCGTCCAGGGGGGCGTCCATTTCGTTGCGAAATGTGGAGAGTAGAGCAAAGCTAGGGTCGTCCAGGGGGGGAGTAGGGTCGTAGGGCTAGGTCCTCCCAGCAGTACTTTCTGTGAAGCCGGACCACAGCTTAGGGCGACGCGTAGTGGAGGACTTATGTTATGACTTTGATTAGTCATTGCGTCGAAAGGGTGCCGAGAAGCTACGACCAACCGACGTCGACGATGTGTTGTGTGTATTAAGTATTCCCCCCCCCCCTCAATTGTAGTGTATGTGTTTTAGCGAATCCTGCATGTATCATGAAAACAGATAGTCCACTATACACTTAGCATTATATACATTTTCTGTTTACTTTATCGCGGATTATAGCACAATCATTTTATTATTACTTTTGTGTAAAGTAAATATTTTTTTTAATACAGGAAAATTCTTCTTATTCTTCTTATCCCGACGGGGACAGGCGGCGGTATCCATAAGGGGTTTTTCCCCCTTTATGTCAGACTCGCACCAACTAAAACGACCTGCGTGCTCCACCACGCTGCCGATGGCAAGGGCAGGGTATCATTGTACATATTGCCTCCATCCCCGCCGACAGCTCTGATCCCAGAGAACACCTCCTCCGGGTAGGGGCCCTCGAAAGAGAAGTCCCCCTCCGCTAAGTAAGTATAGGTGTACTCACTCCAAAGAATTTGCGAGTAAAGATGACTTTAGTAAAGGCTACTTCGCCGCCATTATGGGCTAAGCAACGCAGAGCTCCCTCGTAGCCACTGTAGATATCCGGGTAGTCACAGATGTCGGGATGTTCGCACATCGCACACAGCTGACTGTATTGAGATTCTGTAATAGATTTATAGAATTAGGCATTACTTTATGGAGATCCACAATACCTAGGTAATGTAGGAATGTTTCAGAACGAAGGCGAAATGAAGGAGGAAATTGGAGAGAGGTGTTACTGGGAGGGGAGAGTTTAAAAGATCGCAATGGCTGAGGGTTGTATAAAGTGTGTGCGGGGAAATATATTCAAAGAAAAGAGAATTGACAAGTTAAACTCAGTGAAAACCCGGTCTATTATTTCCATCCCATAGAACAGTACTAATAGGTTTCCTAAAAGAGCTCAAAGTCACTCAGCGTGATCCAGTCAGAAATGAGGTGATCCGTAGAAGAAGTAAAGTTCCCAATAAAATTAAGCATATCGCAAAGCTCAGACAAAGCCTATAAAATAAAAATATTAAATTAGGCTACTTTTTAGATATTATAATCAAATAACCAATTGTTCGCAAACACAGTCAGAAGTAATAACTGTACCTAAATGTTTGGGTAAACAGTGTATTTACTATACTCGTTACACTAAAATTTTGCAAATGTGCAATAAAGTATTTTTATGTAGATAAATAATAAATTTGTTTTTTAACTAAAACTGTTAATTCCATGTAGAAACTCGCAATAAATTTACAGAGGCAAATAAACAAATTAACGAATATTTTACAAAGATTAGGTTTTTCGATGTGTGGCAGAAACCAGAATTAGGTTTTTAATTAAACCAACTCAAACAATGTCATATGGAAATGAATTGTAAAACTAGAAACTTTAATCAAAGGGTCGAATCGAAACATTTTGTAGCGTGCCTCCCAGTTCGAAATGTTAAAACATTTTCCATGTCCTGACAAAGTAATAAAAACCTTTCCTCTCTACAAGGGTCAATTTATAGGATTTCGAATTCCGATAACAGGATTATTTGAAAATTTTTGCTTAATGTCAACTGCTACAATTTTTATACTATTTGTATTGTACAAATTGATAAAAGTTAGAAACTTACTATAAGAACTTATAAGAAAAGTTTATAAGTGGCGTGTCAATTAAACTTATACCCTCGCTTGTGATGAGTTTTTTCCTGTTCCCGAAGGAAAAATGTCAATTTATCTTATATGTAAGCTTGGTATATCAGCTTCTCTCTTCTCAACCTATTGACCTCCACTGTTGGACGAAGTTTTCTTCACATGATCGCCATAAAACACGACCTTATGCCGCTTGGATCGAGTGGTTTGACGCGACCTATTTGAGGTCGTCAGTCCAAAACCTTAAGATCCCAACGTCCATAGGTTCTTCGCATTATATACCTTGCCTATCGTCACTTCAGCTTCGCAACACGCTATATCGGTAACTCTGGTTTTACGGATTTATCTAAAATTTCGTACAAATAAAGCTTATTTCTACGAACATAAACTTCATTCGTACTAAATTTCGGGACTGTTGATCCAGCCGATTAGCCTTTTCAAACGTAATAAATAAAAACAGACTTTCGTATTTATAAAAGTGAAATGAAAGTATGACTAGTATAAATACTACGGTATAAAAATAAGGTAGAGCACTCAGATATTTATATCAACTAGTTAAGTAATGGGGCGCGCCATTTCAATTTAGACAAGTTTTATGTTATTATTAATTTGTCAGGTGTAAACCGTAAAATCATTATAAGTGTTCTTTTTGATACATTTACGAGTTCAGGATATTGCTTTTGTTAATAATCCCGCCATACCACCTGTTGCCTTATTCAAAGTCCTGTTATTCGGAGCAACTTTACGAAGGAGGGCAGTAAAAGTTTCTGTTTAGTGAGACGTTAATACTTGGCATCTTAAAAGCAAATCTTTACTTAGCGAATACTTATAGCGATTTGTAATTTATCTTTTTGTTATTATTTATAAAAATCCGTTTTGTCGTTGTTTGTATAATAAACAAGGTTTCCCTATGCTAAAGAATTTGGGTGATCAAGAAAACTAAAAGTTTCCCACTGAATAAATTAATTTAATATACAATTCATGATATATTATTCATGATATATATATTTAACGGGGACGGGCCCCTTATGTGGGACGCACCATGCGTTGATACGTTAGCCTCGTCCCATATCAGGGAAACAGCGTCAAGACCTGGACGGAAATGGCCGAATCCGACAAACGGCGAAGTATGCATCTCTCATCGAGAGTTATATATTTGTGCCGTTTGCAGTCGAGACCCTAGGGCCATGGAGTAAAAGTGCAAAAAATTTTTTATCCGTTTTAACACCTCGGTTGAAACCTGTTCAGGTGACAAGAAGGCTGGCTCCTTTTTCGCACAAAGAATCAGCTTAGCGATTCAGCGCGAAAACGCTGCCAGCATTCTTGGGAACGTTCCACGTGGGCATGATTTGTATAGTCCTAGCGTGTAAGTAATTTAAGATACATATAACTTGTACATTTTTATTGTAAATAAATTATTATACTGATAAAAAAAAAACATGATATCATGCTTTTTCGAGTCAAATTGCTTACTCGCCTTAATGGTCTTAAAGTGTTTACAGTATCATTGAAGAAGATAGCAAACGCTATCGATGTACTGTGGGCGTTTACGCGTCACCTCTGTTGCACATAAACGTCATATACGATCGATATACGTTTAAACTATTACAACGCACGGAAATTTTTTGGACTTGGACTCACAAAGTTTTCAATGTGGAATCACTGCGACGTGGTAACCAAAAATGCTTTGAAAAAAAATCCGAATAAACTTTTGATTATCGACGAAGTATCATATCTTTATATATCTGAGGCATGTGTTTAGACACGAGAGGTATAAACTTCTCCAACATGATGGGAAGTAGCCGGGAGAAGAGGTTTTGGTCGTAAGAAGAAAGCCTGGCAATGTAACATCCGGGAATGAACAGAAATTGCGAGTGTTGCCAAGTTTTTATATCGCAAAAAATAAACAGAATAAGAGTGCCACCTCAAGAAGAAGATGAAGAAGATGCTTTAAAAATAAGATTTATTAAAATACCTCATTGTAACTTGTAATTAAATAATATCACAGTAATCTCAAGACTTTTAATAATCAAAACGTAGCCTCCTATAAAGGTAAAACGCAAGCCCAAAAATAAGACAATGCAACTTAATATATATTTCGTTACAGAATACTTGCCGTATCTTAAAGGGTTTACAAGAAAATTGTAACTTACTCCATGCAGCTGTAGTCTTCGGATCTGGTGACCATTTGCCTACGATGCAGGATTTCTTGAAAAAGGTGGAATAGGCGCGTAGTTCGTTCTCTTTGGGAGATATCGTGCGGTCGGTCATTTTGGGGAATATTGGCCTCTTCATCAGCATTGTTAATGGAATCTGTTATATTAGAAAAAATATAAATCCCAAACTTAAAATTTGGCAAAATATATACTACTTATACATAATACTTATAAAACATTATGTTAACATTAACGACATTATATTTGATCTCAAATAAATCAAAATACTACTTAAACAGTTGTATCATTTGTGATACAATGATAAGATCAAAATATTCGCACATTGAATTCACAATAACCAATAGCGTTGGCAAATGGCATTCTAATAAAATTCCAATACGCGTAAACGCTAAAGGTATGAACGAAATTTGATTTTACATCGCCGACGTATTTGAAATCGTCCTACGGATTGCGAAATTATATTCATTTACCAGCAATCGCCAGCGGCTCCGCCCGCGCGGAAAGATTATAACTGTAATATAGTATTTTGATAACCATAAAAAGGGTTAAATTAATAAAGCTTAAATTGGGTTAACTTTAAAATGTAGACATATACTATCGCGGACTTTTATTTAAATCTTTTAGAGGGGACCAATTTTGTGATACATGATTTTTGTATATCTTTCAGCGTTTCCTTAGCGCACACAAGGAAAGCTTTAAATTTTGCCGTTTTCGTAATATTTTGTACTGCTGCTTCTCTCCTATACATCTTATCGTGATGTTACGAGTATATAGCCTATAGCCTTCCTCGATAAATGTACTATCATACATTCAAAGAATTTTCCTTGAGGTTTGCGCGTTCAATCAAACAAACTTTCAGCTTTATATATTAGTATATAGATACAGACTTCATAAGTCTGTCGCTTTTATTCTGCAATCTTTCTCGTTTTTTACTAAATTCTTGACACCAGACAAATTATGTTAGTGTGGAAAGATGGCGTTTTAAATTTATTTTCTTGAGATAAATTTGTCTAACAGTCTTATTTATTTCAGGCTGGAGCAAATATTTGGTAAAGTTTGCGGGCGAAAATGGGCTTTGAAGTTATAATTGAAATAGTTTTGGTACATGTTCGAGATAAAGCCCTCGTTCCGAAGCCAGAAAATGTAACGGAATTCAATATTCCGCGTATGTATCCCGAAAAGGTGATGGTAAAGTTTTACCGCTGCTCGCTTTATAAGTTTTGCGCGGTATTTATTTATCTGTACGAAATTCAGAAAGCAAATACGTTGGTAAATCTAAATTCGGAATAGTTTGGAATTAAAATAGTTTTCCCGAACACGTATCTGAATTTTACATTAGATAATATGGTAAAGTTTCCAATTGCATGTCTATATAACATGTATATCTAAAATATAAATATGCATGTTTCTAAAACGTATTATGCTAAGGACTCCAGTCCCAGCAGTAGCGTAGCTAGGTAGCCAAAGGGCCTTGGGCCCAACGCAATAAACAACGCAAGGAAGAGGCCGCAGTCCAACGCGATGGTCCGACCAGATAACCACGTCTCTTTCTATCCAAGTCCACGATGTCTTTCAAATCGCAAGAGATCGCAAGACCTGGAGATCGATTATCCAGGAAAAGCCAAAGTGATCCGTGGAAGTTAGGTCACAACGGGAGGATATATAATCATAATATATAATCACGTTCCTGGAATGTGGTTTGTAGTTCAAATTGTAGTTCGTAAGTCACCAAGGAGCCACCTGAGCTTGGGAGCTCTCTGCCCCTTTCCTTAATTGTCAACTCTACCTACTCGTGGCTTAGACTGTCGTATAATATAAACCCGTAGACCTCTAGGTCTGAGATACATCCATGCGTTATTGATGAATTAGGAGATCTCTTTTGTTGTATCCTTTAAATTACTCACCTTATAGCCAACATTGCGGTTGACGCCGGTGTGACAAGACTTCAAACCCTTGAGCTGATCAAGATTGTTGATGGGGAGGTCCTTATGGATGACTATCACAGCCTCATAGCGAAACTCCGCTGAAATAAAAAGTATACGGTGGAGAAATGTTTTATAGGAACAGTTTCATTTACCGTATGTGGTACACGAATCATGATCTGATTAAGATCGTGTCCTTTATACGGTACACGAGGTTTTTAAGCTGTGAATACGATTGTTTAAATCAGTGCTTGCCAACCTGGGTTCCAATAGGAGGCAATTTGTTTGTTATATATTGTCAAAGGATTTTTTATTACGGGGAATGCCAAAAAAAAGGTTGAGAAACAATGGTTTAGATTAATGGTTGCGACTAGATATGACTCTCTAGTATGAGTAGATGGACTGACGACCTCAAAAGGTCGCAGGGAGCCGTTGGATACAAGCGGCACAAAATCGTGTGTTCTGGAGATCCCATGAAGAGATATCCAGCAGTGGACATCCATCGTTTGAAGAAGAAGGACATGATTCTTTAATACATGACACAGTAATGCTTTTGGGTCCAGCTATACTATGTAATCTTTATGAGGTCTTCCGCTCATCTGATATGAATATTAAACTCGTCACTGACCTTGTGCCTAGGAAATAAGAAATAACCGAACGTGTTAATAATTAATACGATATGAACTGTAGGAGACTTGAGAAGTTATTAGTAGATATAAGGGTCTGAGATGAGGTACGGGATATCACCCACATCGTCCAGCCTCCCCTAGCTCAACCGCAGTTCTAGTGTCGCTCTAAACCCTATCACATTATATCGATAATGCTTTTTTATTTAGAAAGTTTTTAATAAATTAAATAAATTAATTTACTTTATTGGTGTTGGGGGTTGTTCTTAGGTTATAATATAATGACCACGTATCATTTTTCAACTAGGTTCCCTAATTCTTGTGCGCGCTAGGGTTTTTTCTGTAAGAGAATGGAAACTGCAATAAAAATTTGGAAATCTTGTTTTTTCTTCATCATGGATTATAGAAAAATAATCTTATCACTTTTGTATTCCAAGAACAAACTGCTTGTTCGAACATTTACGCCGTGTGGTATCCGGCTGCATAAAATAATGCCACCCTCTAAGGACTAAAGAAAGTCGAGCCGCCGTGTGGTATCCGGCTTAGTAGAATAGACCACCCTCATTTCTTACCGAGGTGTCAAAGGCGACTAAGGTAAGATGACCCACCGTGTGGTATCTATTTAAGTAGAATAGACCACCCTCTTTCTTACCGAGGTGTTGTTAAATACGTAGCCAAATCATGTGACAACATGTTTCTAACATGTTGTGCCGACCCCACCTAGAGTAGGATAAGGGCAGGAAGATGATGATGATGTGGATTATAGCAAAATAATCTTATCATTACTTTTGTATTCCGAAACCAAACTGCTCGTTCGGACATTTACGTTTTTTTAAAACCAATAAGAAAAAAAGGGTCAGATAGTATTAACAAAACCCCAGCACTAGTTAAAAGCCGCCTCACGCAGGCGCCCGTCTGAACCCCCATTAATGTCAGTTATCTTTTGGAAGATAAGCCTGATTTATCCGTTTTCGTATTTTCCGGATTATACGAGTAAAACGTTTTGTTGGTTATTTATTTTCTTCGCAATGCCAATAGTAAACAAACACCCATATAAACATTTTTTAAATAATATAATTGGACATGAATGTAAATATAAATTACAATTACAAATAAAATTCCTAATTAATTAAATAGAAAATTTAGACCACCACAAATTTTATTTTTTAAATTTTCCTTATGCTATTCGCTGTATCGACTTCGACGTTAACAAAGGTCTTGTGCTAAAAATTTGGACCATAGTATATAAAAAAGGTAGCAAGTAACGGCCTGTTACTATCCCATTGCAGGGCATAGGCCTACTCTCTCCGTTTTTGGAGAGAAGGATTGGAGCTAATACCTACCACGCTGCTCCAATTCAGATTGGTAGGTTTCATATATCCCTAGGATTCTCTAGAGATATGCAGGTTTCCTCACGATGTTTTCCTTCACCAAAAATCGTGTGGTGTCCGCCCGGGTTTGAACCTATAATCGAGATTACCACGGTCGCACCACTAAGTAAAGGCCAGTTAACATAGAACTTCAGGTATAGGATTTTCATGAAAATCGTTTCATGGTTGAATGAAAAATTTCGGGGTTTCTTATATAAATATTATATATAATATCTTATATATTTCGGGGTATCGGGGTTATATATAATTACGTTTTAATTTGTATAGTCATGGAAGCTCAATTGGGGAACAGGCGATCTAGAATGAAAACATCCCGTATCGAGCCCCCTCTGCTCAATTATTTTCTTACAAGTTTATTTATGTCTTAAAAAATATCGAGCAAGGGGAATAAGGGGGGAATAGTAATTTCATCTCACCACCCCCATGTCAACCTTGACTACACGCGCTATATGGCGACGGCAACAAAATAGTTTCCGTGGTGCTCCCTGTTAGATAATAAAAGAGGTTCTGGCGACCGATCAGTGGCGGGATAACCATACACCCATCTGTGAAATCGTTTGGAAGAGGCAAGAGCGGCGTAAGCGTCTAAATAACTCATGAAATATCTGGTCCAGAAGGCAACCACTGCACTATTTTCTAAGAAAGTTCAGCAGGTACAAAAAGGATTTATGGCGTAAAAAATACCAAGCAAAGCCCGGTCACCAAAGTAGTATTATTTAATGTATGGATGTAGCTAGTGCAGGTATAGTGTGGCCCTACCTGAAATTCTATTAAAAATACACCATAAATTAGATTTCAACAGCACTCCGCTGTGAGGCAGATAAAAAATAAATTAACAGATAAGAAAGTTCTATGAAAAAAGCTGTGGTATTTATACCTACTTTCACCTATTTAAATAACGCAGAACGCAGTGTTGAAAGTTGTTAAAATACTGTAATTTAATGCTTTGACCCGAGATAACAGTATCTTTATAGTTTAAAAACATGCCTGAGATAACGAATTACAATTATCCTCAATTTGTTTATGTATTAGGAAATCATACCACATTCAAACGAAATTTTTTACTTTAGCTATAGTATACATATTACCGAAGAGTTTTGTTCTTTTTTTTTGCAATTACACACACGGTTGTCCATCCCAAAAGTAACTTAATACTTATGTTATGGGTGACAGACAACAGGTAAATATATAATTTACATATATTTAAATATACATATATACCTCCGTGTGGTATCCGGTTGAGTAGAATACACCATCCTCATTCTTTATCGAGGTGTCGTAAAAGGCGATTAAGGTAAGTTGACTCAGCGTGTGGTATCCGGTTAAGTAGAATAGGCCACCCTCTTTCTTATCGAGGCGTCGTAAAATACGACTATACGAATTTACGAATATATCTAATATTTTAAATACATATAAATACGCCGCGTGGTATCCAGCTGAATAGAATATTACCATCCTCATTTCTTACCGAGGTGTCTTAAAAGGCGACTAAGGAAAGTTGACTCACCGTGTGGTATCCGATTGAGTATAATAGACCACTTTCTTTCTTGCCAAGGTGTCGTAAAATATGACTAAGATAAGTTGACATCAAGTAGGCGTCCGGTCGTAATAACGTAGCCAAATCCTGTGACAACATCTTTATAACATGTTGTGTCGACCCCACTTGGAGTGGGATAAGGGCAGGAAGATGATGATGCATTTAAATATATAATATTACACATTTTAATAACGTTAAGGCGTAGCAAATAATCATCATCCTCCTGCCCTTATCCCACTCTAAGTGGGGTCGGCACAATATGCTATAAACATGTCACATGATTTGGTATTTTACGACCGGCCGCCTGCCTGACATCAACTTAGCATAGTCTTATTTTACGACACCTCGGTAAGAAAGAGGGTGGTCTATTCTACTTAACCGGATACTACACGGTGGGTCAACTTACCTTAGTCGCCTTTTACGACACCTCGGTAAGAAATGAGGTTGGTCTATTCTACTCAGCCGGATACCAAACGGCGGGTCAAGTTACCTTAGTCGCCTTTTACGACACCTCGATAAGAAATGAGGTTTGTCTATTCTACACGCGGCCACGTGATAATAAAAGATTTCGCTTTTCAATATCATCCTATTCCAATAGATTTAACATGATTTCTATAGCCTACATGTTATTCCGGTGTATAAGTAATAATCGTGCCAAGTTCCATCGATATAGGTTCAGCGGATTCGCCGTGAAAGAGTAACAAACATACATCCAAACTCACAAACTTTCGCATTTATAATATTAGTAGGATAGTAGGATATATTATACTTATTATGAAACAAGGTCCCCCAAAGTTTGTTGTGCGGTTTTTACTAATAGGATTAAATATCTGTGACTCATTAATTTCCTCGTCGGCAAAACCACGGTCAAAACTAATACATATATAATATAATTTTAAATAAATACATATGTACACCCAGACTCGACGCACCAAAATTGTTTAAAGAAAATATTGGCCTTCGGTAGGAATCGAACCCACGTCCCGCGTTGCTGACGGCAGGGTTACTGCCACTGCTACAGTTAAAAATTTTAAATTTGAACTTCATGTCCTTATCGAAGAGATAAAATTTTTGTAAGATATTCTGCTAGATTAAGGAATTGCCAAAAACATTTTATTACTTCATATGATCTTACCATGATACCCTACGGCGGGGCCGTGTGGTATCCGGCTAAGTAGAGTAGACCATCCTCATTTCTTACGGAGATGACGTAAAAAGGGACTAAGGTAAGTTTACGTCAAGCAGCCAGTCGGTCGCCAAATCACATCATGGTTTAACCATGTTGTGCCGATCCCACTTAGAGTGAGATAAGGGTAGGAAAATGATGACTTTACGTGTTCTCTTGTCATTTAAGAAATTGTTTAAAGTTATATGCATTAATATGCTAACCATCAGGTTCCTCGTCAGTCCTGTACTCCTGGAATACAACAAAGTCCTGGTTCGGTATCTTCGAGGCCACGTACATGTCCTCAGGGTCGACGGGAACCAAGTCCGCCTGCCTTTGCTGGACGAATGACAGACATTCCACTCTGGAGAATAAAGTATGGATTAATTTTCGAATTTGGACTTGGTGTTAAATATTATTTCCCTTCGAAGTTATTTGCTTATTTATCACCCTGATCATAACAAGAGATGTTTATGATTGAAAAAAAATAACTGGCAATCAATCAATCCATGGTTTAATTAGAAAGTTATGGTTTAGGTCTAAAGAAAAGAGTTTTGGTTACAATACTATTCAACCACTACCCTATGATGCGTCATTGATTGATAGTAAATTGAGTCGTCAAAATCTTGTTACTGCCTTTCGTTTGCGTTCCGGATACATTCCATTGAACAAGTTTGCGCACTTGTTGAAAAAGGTCTCATCAACCAATTGTCCAGACTGTGGTATCGTGGAAGATATGTATCATATTTTAGTGGAATGTGCTCGAAACGTACTACAAGTCCCATTATTCCCATATTTCTGCTGTGGCTTATAACGTTATTAAGTACGCTTAGGCAGCAAAAAAAAAACGATTTTTTTATATTACTATTTGTAGACAAATTGTCGGCACATTATGGCAGCTCAAGGACTTTTAAATTGGCATGTCTAGACAAGGGATCAGCAACCTGTGGTTTGTGAGTCGCTTTATGTATCTACTTTTAGGCTCTCTATTTCTATATGCATAAATTTCAATTAAAACCTTTTCTAAAAGCTTACCTAATTAATAGTTTCATTGATGCTGTATAACTATGAGCATGTTTTGTGATAAAACTTTTTCATTTTTTATCATATGAATAAATAATATTTTTTTATGTTTACGAATATAACCCAAATGTATCATCAATAAACTTTTTTTGTAGTTTTTTAAAAACTTAATTTTTTTAGAATGTCAGAGCTTTCTCGTTTTTAAAAGGTTGCCATTGCCTGGTCGAAGCGTAATTTAAGATAAGCATAACTTGTATGTTTTCGATGTTACTAAATATTAAATCACTAATGCCCCTTAAACTAAACGGGAAAATTTATAAAACGGTCATTAGACCTGTCGTAATGTATGGATCAGAATGTTGGACAATAAAAGAAAAGGATGAAAGAAATGTCCATGCGAATGAGATGAGAATGTTAAGGTTGATGTGTGGTGTGACAAAACTTGATAGAATACGCAATGAGTATATTAGGGGGAGTCTGAAAGTTGCGCCCATTACAGAAAAGATGAGAAGTGTGAGACTAAGTTGGTATGGTCATGTAATGTGGAGGGATGAAAATCATGTGACCAAAAGAGTTTTAAATATGAATGTTCATGGATGTATGGCTAGGGGGAGGTCGAAAAAAAGATGGATGGATTGTGTGAAAAATGATATGCATGTCAGAGGAGTGGCATCAGAGTTGACGAACGATAGAGGAGAATGGAAGAAGAAGGCATATTGTGCCGACTCCACTTAGAGTGGGATAAGGGTAGGAGAATGAATGAGTAAATATTAAATCAACTTTAATCATTAATCTAAAACAGTTGGATTTTACAAAACAAAAGATTCATTTTCCATCGTTATTTTTAGGCTGGTTAATCTATTCGTTCTAAAATGCTGTGTGTAGTCGATATTGATTGAAATATAAAGGCGGTAGAGTGGAAAATGTATGGGCTTTACGTGTTAGTGAGACCTGAAATTCCGAGCACGTAGTTTATTAGCATTGAATACCGATGATATACGGGTATAGGGCACGTTTTTGCAATACTCGTATTTATTTAGCGGATATTGATTCGCTTAAATATCATTTGAAAAGAATTACGGTTTAGTTTTCCAGAATAGTATAGTTAATTAATTTGGCGGTTAATTTAATAATACTATACATTTTTATACGAAATATAATTTCTATCTTGTAAGCAGAAACGATGGGGTATTTCTTCTCTTCTCTCATTTCATCTTTGTTACATTAACGCAGGGGAGAGTCTATAAGAGATCACTTTTAGTGATAAAACCTTGCACTTGCACTTGCACTTATAGTGATAAGGCCTCCTTCTGTATGTTCTTATTTCACATGTTATTGTTTATTGTTAATTGTTGTGAAATAAGGAATTATTCATTCATTCATTCTTAAGTAATCATGAATGATGTCATAAGTTTTTAAATCAATAACTAAAGTACACAGTGGGAATATCAAAAGCGCCAACTTTAGTGTTAAATGACCCTCAATATTAACTACTTATTATTTCATGTTCCCGAAAGAAAACCACTTTTTTGTCCTCTATTTTCGCCCAGCTTAAATGGTAATTTCATCAATATTACATTAAAAATAGCAAATTAGATATGAAAGTGTTATAGACCGCGTTAAGCGCGGGTAGAGGGATGGTTAGAGTAACGGACTTTTGATCGAGAGGTCGTAGGTTCGAATCCCAGGCATTATACTACCGACTTGAACCCAAACCTAACACAAGCATTTAGCTTAGCTGGAGGGGTTAAAAAGTTTACTAGTAATTCGTAAACCAAATTGCTAGTGACCTTTAAAAAAAACAATAAAACAGACGGACAGACTTTCGTCTGTTGTTATTGTTTTTTTAATTAATTAATTGTAATCCATCAATTTTAATTAATAATCATTTTTATTAATCCATTAATTAATGGAATTCCATACCAATGGTAATTTAATTAATTGTTAATCGTCGCACAACACGAATGGCTGTAAGCGAATAATATTTGTCAAATCCGACACCACAACAATTAGTGAGTGACAGTTAAGTCACTTTGATAAATTGTTCAAACAGACGTTAAATTCCTACTTTAACTCGAAAATAATAATTCGAGAAGAGTCTAAGGGCCTCCTTCACAAGTTACCAATAAACTGTCAGTTAGCTTATTCGGAACATATCTGGCACATATCTCGGAATTTTGCGTTTCTCAGGTTTGTGATGGGCTTATTAAGCTCTTAAGGTCCCTAATAATTTAACAGGTAGATCATGCGGCTGTTATTTTGTTTATCTGCTGTATAGCAAATACCTATTTAAAATGGCCGCGATTTTTTTTAATTCACTTTTTAGAGTCTCTTTTAGAGACATTTATCTGCTAGTTTATTTGTCGGTTAACTATCCGACACTTTATTAGTAAGTTGTGAAACAGGTAGTTAGGGTAATCTTTTAGGCCAGAGCCTCAAAAATCCCTTTGCTCCAATGCGGATTCCTTTTTTTTACAGGGTGGAAATCTTAAAAAAGATACCGAAATTCTTAGGGGTGAGTTCTGGTTATGTGGGATTCCTACCCACTAAAACCCCATCGATGGTCATCCTTCGGACTAGCAGAGATACTGTAGACTGGTCTAGTATAGATTTAATCAATTTTAGCTTTGTAATTACAGCAATTTAAAAACACTATCAAAAAAGGCTAATACAGAAAGCCTACTATACTATTGAGAATATTATTTTGCTATATTAATTTGGCATTTTTTTTAAATAAAACCTAGCTAGATCGATATTTTTTTCAATAATTCTTTTATCGACTTATCTCCTCCAAAACCCCTACATGCTGAATTTCAGGAAAATCGTTGGAGCCGTTTCTGAGATTCCAAAAATATAAATACATACAAGTTTAACTCATTTAAATACTAAAGATTTGAATTTTTATTTTTAGGGTAGGATATTTGTGAACTGAACAAATAGAAAGTAGGCTTTGCGAGAAGTATATGCGAACGGTACAATACAATTAGTAAGCTCTCAATAAATGTCGCTTTGATAAATTGCTTTACCACAGCTGCGGATTTAATTACCCCGCTATACCTTTTGTTGAAATGTAGTCAAAGATGAAATTTTGAGAAACAGATGTGTATTAATTTTTTATTTTAACTATGAAATTTGAAATGATACTTTTACTTAAAAACTTAAATTATAGGTTTTAGGAAGTATAAGTAGAGTAAGTAAGTAGCGGCCTGTTACTATCCCACTGCTGAATAAGGCCTCTTTTGTCCGTTTTTGGAGAGAAGGATTGGAGCTAAAAGCTACCACGCTGCTCCAATGCCGATTGGTAGGTTACACATATCTCCAGAATTCACTAGAGATATGCAGGTTTCCTCACGATATTTTCCTTCACCGAAAAGCGTGTGATAAATTGCAATTATAAATTAAACACATAAGTTTTAACAGAAAAGCTCATTGGTGTCTGCCAGGGTTTGAACCCGTTACCTCTTCGAGAGATTCGCACGGTGTTAATAGACCACCCTCATCTCTTACCGAGGTGTCGTAAAATACGACTAAGTTAAGTTGACTAAGGTAAGTTGACGTCATGCAGGCGGCCGGTCGTAAAAACGAAGCCAAATCATGTCTCAACATGTTTATAACATGTCTATAACATGTTGTGCCGATCTTAGAGCGGGATAAGGGCAGGAGCATGATGATTATTTGAGCAGGGTCTAAGCTTTAGCCCTTCTCACGGGGCTACATTAGCGTGCGAAGATTCAGAAAGTAGTCTACGGCGAATATTCGTCGTTTAGTTTTATGTGTCTGTCGTCCCAATACAAAGTATGGGCGACAATGAAGTGCCGTAAGTGTGGCCACTCAAGCGAATGTTGTCGCGACAAATCTCTTTGATGCGCGCCAGTACATCGTCTGCGCCCGAATACATCGCGTTGCGACGATGTACCCGGCCACATATATTGCCGTAGCCCGAATATTCGCCGTAGCCCGCTAATGTAGCCAAAGCGTTAAAAAAGAGTGTCTAAGAGTGTCTTACCTATCCCTTGCAGGAATGCATTCCATGACAGCCTTGCTCTTTGTTTCAACTTGGAGCATTTCCTCGCAGGCTTTCATATACGGCGCCGGCACGCATATTTTATCTTAAAATAAATAAACAAATAAATAAATATATGGTCACTTAACCACACGAACGTCTGTCCCTAAAGTAACTATTTGTGATATGACATAAAACCAGCAAAGATATATCTAATTAAAAATAAATAATTAAATATACGCGGGAATCGAATCCGTGACACCCGGAGTTGACGGCATGGTCACTGCCAGCTGCGCCAAAATTGACTGAACTGTGTAAAAATTAATTAAGCTGTGCAATGATAAATAAATTATTAACTAAATCCTTTATTTTCTAAAGAAAATATATGATCATTATTAATCATTATTAAAATATAATCATTATTAACTTCAATTAAAATATATTCGATCCATAGATTAAAAACAGAAGTCTTCGGACTAAACTGTATAAGGTTTAAAACATAACATTTAAAAACAAATTATATATATATTTTTTAATATATAAATCTTACCGATTACAGAAATGCAATATATTAAATAAATATTTATGTCTTTAAAGACACTATGAATAGCTTCAGAATTTAATTATTGCCCAGCCTTTTAAAAATATATTTGTACCATATTAATTTTTTGAAAGCATGCAACACTTCAATGAATATGAAACAAAAAAACACGTTTGAAAATTTTCACAATTAAATATACGCGGATACTAATTTTAATATCCATGGTCTGTAATAAAACTAGAATTCAGTCCATTAGTGAATTAAAAACTATACATATTTGTTTACATTTTTAAAAGGAATTACACAAATATTACTTTAATTACATACGTACACAGAGAAAAAAAAAGATATATAACGTTTAAACAAAAATATTATTTTTTTCTAGTTCATCAAAGCCGGCAAAGAAAAAATCATACATCCTATTTTTGTAACTTTTAAACTTCGAACTTCGAAAATCTGAATTTCTAATTAATAAATTTTATAAACATACATGAAGATTTGCAATTGACATTGGCACTGTTTAGAGCTATCAATAGTAAAATATATATTTTCAAAGTCATGGTCATACGGGCAACCACGCGCGAATGTAAATACAACTGAACGTTAAATCAACGATTCCTTTTATATAGCTACGTGCTATTCTGTGATTGTTTTTTTATATGTCGATTTGATAGAGATTACTATTATAAAAAATATTGTAAAGACGCTATGTTTAGATTGCTTCGCTTTATTTGACTCTAGTTGTTTTTGTCGTTTACTCGAAATCAACCAGAAGTGATTTAATACAGTATTTACAGTGTTGTAAATAAATAAAGATTCAAAATTACAAAAACATACTATGTATAAAAATTACGGACAGTTAGTTTCATTACAATTAAGATGGGATATGGAATGGAAATAAACTAGGATACTTCTATAATAAAATTATTAATACAAAATAACTGTTTTCCGGATTTATTGTATGTAATAAAACATTCATTTAAAAATATAATATTTTTATTAATTGGACAAATAGTCTAATAACAAAAAATATATTTATATTATATTGTTATATAGTTACAAGTTAATACACTTTAGACAAAAAACTCAATTCATTTATAGTGAACAAATTAACATAAAGTTTTTAAATTTGTCCTAATATTCGCAAGATACTTTATGTAGTCGAGTTCGTTTATTTTAATTTATTCATTGCAGCATAAAAATCGCTTTCATAAAAAACCTAAATTCAAAATGGCGGAAACCTGTCAAAATAAAATCAACAAAATAATGATATTGTTCTTAAGTTACAACTTAATTGAAATATATTTAAGAGGAAATGGACTGGATTCATTGTAATAAATGTTTTATTCAATTAGAGCCCGGAATTACTCTACATTTAACGTCATGCGGTCATATGTTTTGCAACAACTGTTTGAGCGACGGTACGTTATGTATACTCATTATTGGTTTATTTCATTTAACATAACACTGGCAGATTATTTTGCAATTAATAAGCATTTATATTTTAGGTGTAAAAGAAGGCATTTGTCTAGTTTGCAAAGTGCCATGCTCTATTATGAAATTAGTTCCGGATGTAAGTAATATAATATAACTTGATAAAATAGTTAACGATATATTTTGTATGAGTCTTTAATGCCACTAATCCTTTATAATTAGCTAAAAATCGCCAGCGGTTCCGCCCGCGTGGAAAGATTAAAATCGTAATATAGTATTGTGATAACCATAAAAATAGTTAAAGTGATTTAAACTTAAAGGCTAGATATATGCTGTCTTGCACTTTTATTTAGAACTTATTGATAGGAACAATTTTGTGATACATGATTTTTGAATAATTTTCACCGTTTACTTAGCGCACGCAAGGAAAGTTTTAAATTTAGCCGTTTTCGTAATATTTTTTATTGCTGCTCCTCTCCTATTTATCTTATCGTGATGTTATATAGTTTAAAGCCTTCATCGATAAATGGACTATCTTACACTGAAATAATTTTTCAAATCGGTCCAGTAGTTCCTGAGATTAGCGCGTTCAAACAATCAATCAATTAAATAATCAAACAAACACAAACAAACAAACTCTTCAGCTTTATATATTAGTATAAATATGATAAGTATTTTCAATACATGTATATGTGTATTTTATCTACAGATGAACCAAGAAATTCAAGATTATTTCACGGATCCGGCAGAATTATTAACGAAATGCAGCGAGGTTTTGCAATTCCAGAAGCAGCATAGACGCCGATTACTTTCATATTTGTTGCAGTCGGTAAAAAAACGAAAATAATATATATTTATCTAGCTGTGCGAAATTAACTTGATTAACAAAAAAACAAAGAGAATAATGAAAAAAAAAATACAAAATTAAGGATCAAACTCTGAACTTATAATTTTAGTAGATTTTTTTATAAATGATGAAAGCCCATCGCAGCCAATATTCTGTGATAATTTGTCCATTGTGCAGCTATTATATAAGCGCGAGATACGTGATATTGGCCGTATGGTATCCGGCTGAATAGAATAGACCACCCTCATTTCTTACCGAGGTGTCGAAAAAGGCGACTAAGGTAAGTCGACCCGCCGTGTGGTATCCGGCTGAGTAGAATAGACCACCCTCATTTCTTACCGAGGTGTCATAAAAGGCGACTAATGTAAGTTGACCCAGCGTGTGGTATCCGGTTAAGTAGAATAGACCACCCTATTTCTTACCGAGGTGTCGTAAAATACGACTAAAATAAGTTGAAGTCAGGCATCGGCCGGTCGTAAAATACGTAGCCAAATCATGTGACAACATGTTTGTAGCATGTTGTACCGACCCCACTTAGAGTGGGATAAGGGCAGGAAGATGAGGAATGGTGGGGAGGTAGAAGTATTTACGCCAGTTACACGTGTTTGTTGGTTATAGAAGCCATATATGTGATCTGTAAGGCTTACGAATCAGTACAACTGTAGAAGCCTGTATTTTAGGTAATCGGTTTAATTTGGCAAAGCTACTTTTCTAACATAAGCCTATAAAATGGCTTTACTTATAACTAATGATACACGCGACTTCGTTTGCGTTAACTTAAGCGTTTATTTACTCTTAATCATTAAATATGTATTCTTTTGGTAAAAGATTACATATTTGGTCCAGCCGATTACCTAGAAAGTGTAACATGCATACAGGCTTTTGCATTAATAATACTAATATGGATTGAATATCTTTTGCAAATCTCTTGCTGATGTTTTCCTGAGCCTAAATTTAATGAAATGTTTTTCATGACTTTTAAAATGCCTCTACAAAAATGACATTTTTTTATTATTTTACTCTTTTAAATCAAAACATTTTTGAAAGATTTGTATCAATAATATAAAAAAAAACATTGTCGCCGTTAATATGTGGGACAAGTTGATGAAAAAGAATAATAAAGATATAATAAGATTATGATTTTGATTTTATGTGTGTAGGGCCTTAATTTTTGGGGTTTGGGGAATGCCCCCTTGTCCCTATTAACATTGACGATAATAGCTTGATAGTAAGTTCGGTTATCATATTACCTATGACTTAACTTGATAACCTCGAGATATCTTTTTTTTCTTGTAACAAATATGAATTTATTAAACTTAAAAATAAAAAAATCCTCCGATGACTACGTTATGGTTTGAAGCTAAATCATATTAAAAGAGTTTTTTGGGTTAATGCGAGTTTCACCACTATCTATTCTTCACCGTAATGTTCTTGAATTCCAAATATAAACGAAGACAGTAAATTTTTATATTTAATTATGGGCCTCATAAGAAAGCTCAAAGTCACTCAGCGGTCGATGGAGCGAGCTAAGCTTGGTATATCTCTACGTGATCAAATCAAAAATGGGGAGGTCCGTAGAAGAACCAAAGTAACCGACATAGCTCATCGCATCATGTCGCAAAGCTGAAGCACCTAGCACCGTAAAACGCAGCGTCCCATTCAAAAAATTCTTTATTCAAATTGGCATTTATGAGCACTTTTGAATCGTCAAATTACAATGAAGCTACGACTGGTTCGGTAAAGTGCTCTTACCGAGAAGAACCAGCAAAAAACTCGGCGGTCACTCTTAAAAATTAAATATTTCAATAATGTATTTGCAATTCAACACTTGAAGTAAATAAGGCACTAAGTACCCAAAAATTTAAATTCGAACTAAGTATGCAATTCTAAAAGCCTTTTAGAATCAAATTGCTTGTATTTACTTCAAGTGTTCAATTGTTCATGAATTAAAAATTACAATATAATCTAGTGCGTAGCTGGTCGCAATTTAAATCCATACTTTCTTATCACTAACATAGTCACAGTATAATATGCTTTATGAATAAGTGTATTTTTTGACGGTAGAAAATTTTCAGGTACCTGTACTAATTTCGGGTATCAACCCCAAAACTTAATTAACTCCGGCTAATTAACGCCGTACCCTTTTTGGGCTCAAAGTTTTTAATGTTGGCCCTTTATTACGGACCTTGCGATAAAAAAATACTTTTTGTTCAACTTGTATTAGGGATCACAAAGTTTCAGCGTATTAAATTTCCTTGATGTGTTCATTAGACACTGTGAATATTAAAGTAACAAACTTGGTTATGCTTTGGCTTTTTATGATTATTAAAGTTTTTTTGGATGTGAGAGGGTGGCGGGTTCTAATTTATCTTTCGGTTAACCTGACCTTAGTTGCTGAAATTTATTTATTTGGACAACCAGTTGTTGTTACATATAAAATTTACATATAATACAAATAGCAACAAAAATATTTAACATGTACCAAAAGATTAACAATGAACATAAAAAAAATTACATAAAAACTTAAGCATGAGACATTAATATTATAATAGGTAGAAAAAAAACAATAATATTTACTGTGAACTAAACAAGTAACCAAAAAATTAAATTAAATTAAATCCTAAGAAGATATCGATTGCATTTAGTTAATCGCCTCTTAACAATTTTTTTGTCTTTTTAATTCAACTTGCTAACAAATCTATAAGGTTTTGGTTAATATTGGCTATATCTATTTATTTGCAATTAATAAATGAGTAATGTGATCTGTGGCGTCCGGCCAAGTAGAATATACCACCCTCATTAAGAAGAATAAATAAGAAGAAACCTAACCTAAGAAATTTAGTAGGTAATTATATATATAGCTATTGCGCGTGGTAATTCTATCAGAGCGTCTAATATCTAAAATGATGGCTTTCAAATATATTTAGTAATAAATTATCTGGATTAATACAAAGAACATTTTTTTTTGTTTTAGTACTTACTCTAATCTAAATCTAAATCTAACTTCCGGGTAAAAGTTTTATAATATAATTGAAAGACTTGTTGTGTTTTTGTATAATTTTTTTGTCGTAATGGAAGTGTTGGTGTGGAAAGCTGTGGTAGCCCAGCGGTAACACCGTGCGACTTTTTGGAGGTCACGGGTTCAAACCCGGGCACACACCAATGAGATTTTCTGTTAAAACTTATTTGTCTAATTGCAATTTATCACACGCTTTTTGATAAAGGAAAACATCGTGAGGAAACCTGCATATCTCTAGCGAATTCTGGAGATATGTGTAACCTACCAATCCGCACTGGAGCAGCGTGGTAGGTCTTAGATCCAAACCTTCTCTCCAAAAATGGAGAGAAGAGGCCTATTCTCAGCAGTGGGATAGTAGCAGGCCGTGGAGCACCGTGGTAGGTCTTAGATCCAAACCTTCTCTCCAAAAATGGAGAGAAGAGGCCTATTCTCAGCAGTGGGATAGGGATAGTGGAACAGGCTGCTACTTACTTACTTTGGGGGTGTGAAATAATTACTGTAGTCGTTGGTATTGTGGAGAATCAGTCATAATTTTTTGTTACAGACTAAAAAATTCTACGCAGCGAGGACAGAATTAAAACGGATGACAGACTTATGCCAAAAACAACACAAGCAATTAAAGGAATACCAGAAGATAATCAAAAGTTTGGAGTCTCAACTTTCAGGCCCAATAAGTATATCTACTGTTGTCGCCATTGACTTCCGCTTTGTATTTTATAGCAACACAGCCATGAAACATGAGTATCGCGCCCTTTTTGATTAAAATGGTGGCAACACTGTGACGTGTTGTTTCCGGTTGAGTCTTCCTACTGATAAAACGTTTCAGTGACATTCAGTGTTTGTTCGTCATTCAAGGGAAGCGCATCTCGGAATGGAATTGTGGTATTCCCATTATATCGTGTTATTATTGTATATAGTGTGCGCTAACACTACTCATAATTTTGTTTATAGACGAAATGAAGATTTTATTTGAAACAAGCAGTCACGTTAATATTTTCTAAAAGAGCGACCATTTTTGTTGCCAGATCTCCTTGGCGAATAACAGCAAAGTTAAAATTGTTTCGGTTATTCTTTCCAAATAGAAGTACTTCTAGGTACTTCTGCTAATAGTTCGTATTAAATTAATATTAGCTGATAACCTTCCTACTCTCGCTTTGTATATATTTTATTGTATTATCCGATATTCTTATAATACTAGATAAGCAGTGAATAATTGGAAAATCACAGATAATGAATTTGAAGAAGTTAAATTCTAGGATTTGTAATCAGGTCTAATGATTTATTGGTATTTATGTACTTTATCATCATTATTCTCCTAACCTTATCCCACTCTTAAGTGGGGTCGGCACAACATATTACAAACATGTTGTAACATGATTTGGCTACGTATTTTAGGACTGATCGCTAGCTTACCCTAACCCTTACGTTAACTTACCCTAGTCGTATTTTACGACACATCGGTAAGTATTTTGCTCAGCCGGATACCACACGGCATACACGTTATATAACAAAAGTAATAATAAAATTATTTTGCTATAATCCGCGATGAAGTAAAATAGAAAATATATATAATGCTTAATGTAGAGTGGACAATCCGTTTTCATATATGATACATGCAGGATTCGTAAAAACACATGCACAAACCTCCACCACCGCCACCGCAATAAACACAACACAACACTACACACGTACACTATCACAAACTCAACCGAAGCATCATCTCCACGACCAAAATCGCAAAGCTTTGCGATGGTGGTGGTTTGTGCATGTGCTTTTACGAATCCTGCATGTATCAGCCACGAAAACGGATTGTCCACTTTACATTTAGCATTATATACATTTTCTATTTTACTTCATCGCGGAGTATAGCAAAATAATTTTATTATTACTTTTGTATTATGGATCTCCGCAAAGTAACGCTTAGTTTTATAAATCACGTTATATTAATTAATATTCTAACCGGCGATGCTTCTGCGCTCGCCCACTCTCCCGGTGACGCTGTCAAAGCCTTCATGGCTAACAGCCTTAGTTAGTGTCCGAAAAAAAAAATATTCTAACAGAATTAATCTTAGTAATGTTTCTATTAAAAAATGATAATAATACAGCACAAAGTTTCAGCCTAACAGTAATTTGTACCTCATCTTTATTCATACGAAAATCCTCGAAAAAGCCGCCAGTGAAAAGCGCTCGTTTTTAATTAGACATCGCCGCATACTAATGGCTGACATTTTGCAAACCAGGCTTTGAACCTAATTTTTTTTTAATTTGCCTTCTGGGGACTTGGTGAAAATGGAATACTGTATATACTGTACAATACTAGTACATTTTCTTACGCCGTGTGGTATCCGGCTGAATGGAATAGTACCACCCTCATTTCTTACCGAGGTGTCGTAAAAGGCGACTAAGGTAAGTCGACCCGCCGTGTGGTATCCGGCTTAGTAGAATAGACCAACCTCAATTTTACCGAGGTATCGTAAAAGGCGACTAAGGTAAGTTGACCCACTGTGTGGTATTCGGTGGAGTAAAATAGACCACCCTCTTTCTTACCGAGGAGTCGTAAAATACGACTAAGGTAAGTTGATGTCAGGCAGGCGGCTGGTCGAAAAATACGTAGCCAAATCATATGACAATCTTTGTAAATTGTAACATGTTGTGCCGACCCCACTTAGAGTGGGATAAGGGCAGGAGGATGATGACTAGTACATCATCTTGAGATTTATATATATCAATGAATTTCTTATTTGTTAGACCTTCACTTCCTCAGTTGTTTACTCCGGATAAAGTGGTCGTGGTTGATGATGGTTTTCATCCGTTATTGTAGCTCTTGCAATGCCCCTCCATTCATCTCGGTCTTCAGCGTATCTAGCACACTGGACTACGGATTTTTGAGTTATTAATTGTCTTAGGTCCGTCCAACGCGTGGGTGATGACGTGTGACCTCTTGACTTTAACTTGGACAACGAGTCTTCAACTTGTCCCTTCAACGAGTCTTTCCATAGAGTGTTCTTTTCGAACGATATGGTCAAGACCTTTACCACTGAACATAATAAGTTCATGAGATTTCGACTTGAGACCATTTTGAGCTATATATTTAATTGCTCCCAGTTGCACTTTAATAGTTCTTTTACAAATCTCTTCATGTTTTATTTCTATCTGAGTTTAGCTTTTTTCTTTAGTTAAGAAGCTCTATGTGATTTTATATTACAGTGAGGCTAGACAATGTATTTGAAACCGTATATCATCAGGTATTAAGTGTTTTTATATCAAAATATCTTTTTTATTCTATCAAAATATATCTATTTAAATATTTAAAGATACATATCTATCTAAAGATATTGAAATTTATATCTATAGATTTAAATGTTACTTTGCGGAGATCCATATTAAAAAAAATTAAAATATTATTTTGCTGCAAATCGCAATAAAGAAAATATATGTAATGTTAAATATATAGTGTACTATCCGTTCTCATACCTGACACATGCAGTATTCGTAAAAACTAATGCATCACCCATAATCAATAATACAACAATCACACATTCACTACCACAATCTCAAAATTTATTTCGACAAGAAACTGACGTATTGTCAGGAAATAGATAAAACAGGCTTTGCGATTTTGTCGTGGAATCTATCTTCTATTTAGTACTTACCTAGTTGGTCAAATACGTGCGATATAGGCTATTTTTAAAAGGATTTGTTGTGTCTCTTTGTAATAAAAATATCTATATGGGGAAAATACTTTTGATGTTATAGGGTTTTTTTTCTGTTTTCGCAGAACAAACTTCACCATTTAACGTGCCTATATCTCCTGGGAATAATGTATCACCTAATTACATACAAACAACGCCTGCATACAAGCGACCTACTAAAAGCACGCCGTATAGTGTAAGATAAATAAATTTATTTATTTAAAAAAAATATATAGTTATAGTTAAATAAAATAAAATATCTATTTATACAAACATCGTCCTGCCCTTACTCTACTCTAAGTGGGGTCGGCACAACATTCTCTAAACATATTCTCACATTTTTTGGCCTCGGTAAGAAAAATGGTAGTCTATGGTCTATTCTATTTAATCGAATACCACATGGCAGCTCGATTTACCTTAGTCGCATTTTACGACGCCTCGGTAAGAAATGAGGGTAGTCTGTTCGGCTGATTACCACAAGGTATTAAATAAAATATGTATACATATTATAAAACAAAGTTTAGAAAAGCTGTGTAACTGTAAGTGATTGTTTTTCTCAAAATATACTGAAACAATTTTTGTACGGCTTTTACTAAAAGATAGTGCCATTTTTTAGGTATGTTTAAGTAAATATATTTTCAGTAACGGCTGAATTGATTTAGATGGGGCTTTCATTGTAAGAATGTAGTTAACATACACGCTACATTTTATACAAGAATTTCTGTGCGGTCTGGATTTCCGTGGGGAAACTTTGGCATATTCTTATTATAAATGTGGGCGTAGTCGCGGGCATAGCTTGTCATCATCCTCCTGCATTTATCCCGCTCTAAGTGGGATCGGCACAACATGTTATAAACATGTTATCACATGATTTGACATGGCTACGAATTTTACGACCGGCTGCCTACCTGACAACTTTCCTTAGTCGTATTTTACGACACCTCGGTAAGAAAAAGGATGGTCTATTCTACTCAACCGGATATCACACGATAGGTCAACTTACCTTAGCTGCCTTTTACGACACCTCGGTAAGAAATGAAGATGATTATTCTACTCAACCGAATACCACATTGCGGGTTGACTTACCTTATTTGCGTTTTACAACATCTCTGTAAGAAATGAGGGTGGTCTATTCTACTCAGCCGAATACCACATGACTTACAAAGTTGCATTCTATCATCATCCTCCTGCCCTTATCCCACTCTAAGTGGAGTCGGCATAGCATTCTAAACATGCTGTCACATGATTTGGCTGCGTTTTTACAACGGGCCGCCTGCCTGACGTCAACTTACCTTAGTCGCACTTTACGCCAATCTCGGTAAGAAGACAAAGTTGCATTCTATGTAGTCACTAATTTTAATAGCCCACTTTATCGATTGTTTGTGTTATAAAAAAAGTAAATATTTTTATATCAATACCAAGATAGTGGTCTATGTGTAATAAAATTGATATTTGTTAACCCAGCAACCGTATCAGTCGAACCTTGTGACCCCATCGCGTATCAGCAAACAACGGTCGGTCAATTTGAGCGCACACAGTCAGGTATGACTTTGAGATATACTAGAAACTTGTTTAATCTTTAATATTTAAATAAGTTTATCTTGTATGTAAATATATAAAGTACATGGGTAAATTTTAAAATGATGTAAAAAAAAATAAAAAAAAATTTTAAAAGGGAAATGACAAAATAATATGGCAGGTGGGGCTCGATCCTAGGTATTTTTATCTCTCTAGCCCGCTGTTTTTCAAATCAGCTACCGTGACTTGACATTTCACAGCGTAAAATTGTGATTGTATTCAACGTAAATTTAAAAAAACTCATTTAAATATTAAAAATATATTTTCTGAATCTCGGAAACGGCTCCAATTCAGCATGTAGGGGGTTTTGGGGGAAAAAATTGATCTAGCTAGGTTTTATTTCAAAGAAAATTGTTTTATCCCTGTTATTGGGCATTAAAAATATGGTATTATATAGAATTGAAACCAAAGAATTTTTTTAGCTGTCAATCGTATTGTTGCGGTACTTAGCCCATGGATAGCGGGTAGACCGAAAATTATTCGCACCATTTAAAAGCAACGCTAGATTTCGGTGTGAATTTTAAAGAAAGCAAATTTTTCTTTCTAAAACCTAACATTTAAGATTTTATTTTTTATTATTATAATTTATGTATGACATGGCTCAAATTATGTTTCGAGACACTATACCATAGTGCAGTGATTCACAACCTTTTTTTTTGTTGTGACACATATTTAACGATTTCAAAATTTGGCGGCGCACAAAGAAAAAGATAAAAATTATTTACTTACTACAACACACTGCATAAATAGTTTATGACAAAAATTTTAAATATACGAAATAAACTAATATATACTACAATAATAACTAAACGGTTATTAAGGGATTAATTACAAGCTGATAATAAAAATATTTTTCTTTTCAAATGATATAATTTAATAATATTAACATTATTATATATTTGCAAACTTTGGCGGCACACAAAAGTGCCGCGGCACAGTGTATAACATAATCTTATAAATTCTTATGAATACAATCAATATTAAGATGTTTATATATTCGGCCAAACACAATCCACAAGAAAAAAGATAGATGGATTGTATGAAGTTGTGATATGCATATAAAAGGAGTAGACGAATGACAGGAGAGAATGGAAGGTGAAAATATATCATGTAGTACCCACTAAAAGTGGGATAAAGGTAGAAGTATTATAATGTTATGTTCTTAATTAACATATTCCAGAAGTCTAACACGTCGCATCGCATTTCGTCGACGGTGTTCACGCCGCCAACGCCCGAATCGGCCGGGTACACGCAATTTTTAAAGAATCTCTAACGGTATTGGGCCCGAGACGAAGTAATGCTGGCGATGCCTCTGCGAATTGCATTCTTGGATATCAAAAATCATTCATCTTCCTGCCCTTATCCCACATCCCACTCTAAGTGGGGTCAGCACAACATGTTATAAACATGCTGTCACATGATTTGGCTGCGTTTTTACGACCTGCCTGACGTCAACTTACCTAAGTAAGTTTTTTACGACACCTCGGCAAGAAAGAAGGTGGTCTATTCTACTTAGCCGGATACCACACGGCTAAATTGCATTCTTGGATATCATAAATATATTAAAACTTAAATTCAAAATATGCGTATTAATACTTGAGTAACTTAATATCTGAATTTTAGCAAATATATTATTAAAAGGAGAATAAGGTAAGATGACGCGCCGTATGGTATCCGGCTGAGTAAAATAGACGACCCTCAAGTCTTACCGAGGTGTATTAAAAGGCCTCAGGTAAGTTGACCCACCCACTAATATTTTAAATGCGAAAGTTCGTCAGTATGGATGTATGTTTGTTACTCTTTCAGGGTGAGTCCTTATACACCGGGGTAGCATATAAGCAAAAGAAATCCTGTTAATTCTACAGGAATAAGATGACATTGAAAAGCGCCATCTATAGACCTTTCACGCGACAACAGTCAACGCGAACGAAGTTGCGGGTAAACGCGAAAGTCTGTTCGTCAGACTGTCTGTCTTTCAGAGCTAATCCATAGGATAAATATTAATGTAATTCGACAGTATCAAAGTTTATGATTATATGATATAAAAAATCCGTTTATACTTCGGGAACACGGAAAAAATCCATAAATTTATTGAGGGTAACTTAAGAGCTTAACTTCGCGTCCCGAGTACCCCTAGTATTTTATTTTTAGTCAACCTATAATACAAAAGTAATAATAAAATTATTTTGCTATAATCCGTGATGAAGAAAAATAGAAAATATATATACATGCAGGATTTGCAAAAACACATGCACAAACCTCCACAACCGCCATCACAATTTGTGTATTGTGCACTGCTTACGTTCACTATCACAAACCCAACAATCGTTTCGCCCCGCAACCGAAACATCATCAGGAGATAGACTTGACGAAAAAATCGCAAAGAATTCCGAATCCTGCTTGTATCAGGTATGAAAACGGATTGTCATTACATTTAGCATTATATATATTTTCTATTTTACTTCTTTCCGGATTATAGCAGAATAATTTCATTATTACTTTTGTATTATGGATCTCCGCAAAGTAACGCCTAATTCTATTAATGATCCAACCTATCATTTGGGACTTTAAGAATAATATAAAACTACTCAAATTATTATTTTCAGGTTATTCTCAAGTCAATCTAGCGTCGAGTCTGGATATTTCACTAGTTCTTGGACGAAAAAATCGCCCACTTTCGTGTATTGCAACGGCTCGACAAACCATTGCCGTTTGAAACGTTATGACAGATAAGTTCAGTTTTGATTTTTTATATAATAAGCTAAGACTTAAATTATATTCTTATATAATATAGTCTAATATTAAGACTAGTCAGAAGTATTATAATTGTATTTGTATTTAATTTGGTCATAATACGTCAAATTGTATTATGACCATAGTTATAATAGTAGGGAGCTAAATATGTGAGTGCGAGTTTCCAACAAGTAATCAAAGGGAAGAAGAGACACCTATTCTTATTTTTGTCTAATCGTACAAGTAAAAGAGAGATAGATAGCCTCATTTACTTTCCCTTTTTCTTGATGAATACAATTTAGGCAACTTGCCTACTCTAGTATAATAATTATGATTATGACCAAGTTAAATAATGCCATTTTTAATACTCTTAATCGTATATCTCAGTAATTAGACTGTTCTATAATCAGAATTTGATAATTATAGAAATTATTTTGCATGCGTCATAATTTGCATGTTTTGTATTAATACTCGTACAATTACTTAATAATAGCTCTGTATTATTATTTTTTAACACTTATTACTTATCACTTAGGCTGTAATATAAGTAGAATACCAGTTGGAATAATAATTTAATATATATTATTAACTTTGTGCGGCGTAACTTTGTGTGTAATTCGAAATGGCTCTTAGTTTTATGACCGCAATTAGTAATTACAATTAACTAATAACTCGATACTTTTTACATAATACAGCCAGAATGTTATTTTAATTTTGTTTTTTTTTTAGTAGTAGTATTAATAAATTCACCGTTTTACAGTTATTTTAAAGACTTTTATAACTAAGTTTTGCAAATAATACTGTCTCAATAATTTCATAGTTTTCTAATAAAAATAAAAATTACAATATAATATTTATGTCCTACTATAATCAGTTTATTTAACTTTATTCATTTCAAATCTCTTTTTTTTTCATTATTTATTGTTTTTACTTGCCAGAATTAATAATTCTATTGTAACTGAGTATTATTTCATGAGTCATAATAGATCTTACTTTTATAATGGCAATAATTTAATAATGAGTTTGATGTTGTATGTTGTTGTGAGTTTGTATTATAATAAATTTAATAAAATAGTTTTTATATCACTTGTAATTTGACAAATAAAGATGTTAGATATGAGTTATTGTTTAACTATTAATTATTTTGTGTACGTGGTAAGAATACGTACAAATGAGGGGATAGTGTTATCGTCATTTATACAAAGAATACGGGGTCCATCGCAGCATTTCAACTGCAGGATGCACTTAAACCAGAGCAATTATAGGCGATGTCGATCAATGAAAGTTTTTTATGGGGACTTTTTATATAACAAAAGCAGCACTATAACGCGGGGTAAAATACTATTGCCATCTGTTATTTCAGTGAGGAAAAATAATTATAATATTTTGTATTATGGATCTCTGCAAAGTAAAGTAACATAATTCTTTAAATTATTCTAAACATAAATAAAAATGATTAGCAGGTTTTGTTTCAAAGAGGACTATGATGAGAAATACGAATATGATGATATTTAATACTTTTCTGCCAAGACGGCCTGCGAAAGTATTCATTGGTTGCAACAGCAGATGTTTACAGATACTGCAATAGTTAGAGACAGTTTATTTCAACAACGTTCAAATAGCTCTTTCGAAAGCTGAGCCGTATTACGATTCAGTTTTATTGTGCCTTCGCAATATAGTTAGTCGCCTATTCGGTGAAATACTTGCATTTCTTATGATTGATAATGCTACGGAATTATCCTATATTTCTAGAATAGAATTATTAATTTCTTATTATAAATAATTCCATTCTACGGATGCTGCCAATGACGTCATTGCGTCTTAACTGCTACAAAAATCAATCAATTTAAATTTAAATCCAAAATTTTATTCATTCGAATAAACTTGTAAGCAATTGTGAACTCTACTGCTGGTTCCGAATGCTGAGAATGCTGTTCCTACCGAGAAGAGCTAGCAAGAAACTTGGTAGTTTTTTTTTCAAAATATTACTTATAACTACTTACATTAAGCAATTACTTTCTTGTACATGGTCGAACAATAGCTATGTCCAAGCATTCTTATCATGTAAATAATCCTCAACAGTATAGTAGCTTTTTTGTTAAAGGGAAGCTGCTCTTTAACAGTTAGTACCCTCAATTTTGTATTTGTTATTCATTGCTGTAATGGCAAAGCTTCGCAAAACGTAGTTTAAATTATTTTGTGCTTAAAAAACAGCTAAGTACCTACTGTTTTTCGGTACTAGAGGTAATAGAGCGATAAAATCGCAATTATTAAAAGAAATAAAAAAAATATCTATGTTATGTATGTTGTTTTAATGAACATTTACAAAACTTCTCATCAGATTAGTCGCTTTAACTTTATGCCTTTTTCCATTGTCGTTTCTTATTCATACCGAATAACCAAACCCATTGATTTTAATGAAAAAACTAGGGCAATAAAAAATGATTTATTTATCAAATGAACATCGCGATTGTTTAGGACCTCGTGTATTATAGTCATTAATTAATCGGCAGAATCCCTTTATTTTGTTGAAAACCACCGCTCGCTTCTTGGTGGCCGTGCACGGCTTGTGCGCCTAAATTGTTAAATTTCTCCAAAAGTTCAGTGCCTTCTTTAAAGCCTTTTTGCAGGAACTCGCCCTGAAAACGAGAAAGAATAATTAAAAAATGTTGAATGTAGACAATGCTATGTAATGGAAATGCATTCGTTTCGATTTCAAGTCAACCTAAACTAGATTTCTATGACTCTCAAACTAAAAACAAACGGGCACAAGATGATGCCGTAGTCATAATAGAACGGAAGGTAATGACGAAACGATATTCCATCTTTTATTTAAAAAAGTCTTTCGGTGAAAGCATGACATAACAGGGTGGTGGTTCCATGCTTTAGTAAATATAATGAGATTAGATGATTTTTCAGGGGATAGCCCCTGAATAAAGACATCGAAAAGGCTTCATTACCGTAGACCAAATACACCGACAATATGTTGAGGTAAATTATACAGAAAAATTTCATCCTTATGCTCCTGCTCATCTCACTCTAAGTGGGGTCGGCACAACATGTTTAAACTATATTGTGATGTGATTTGGCTTGGTATATTACGACCGGCCATATTATGCCTGGTTGATTTCAACTTAGTCGCCTTTTACGACACCTCGATAAAAAATAATTTTGGTCTATTCTGATCAGGCGGATACCATACCTATATCTTTGTTTTTTTATGGTTACTAGCAATTTGGGTTACAAATTACTAGTAAACTTGTTAACACCTCCAGCTAAGCTAAATGCTTGTGTTAGGGTTCACGTCAGTATTATAATGGACAGGATTCGAACCCACGACCTCTCGATCGTAAGTCCTTCACCTTAACCATTCCGCTACCACCGCTATATGAAGAGATTTTTTTTTCTTCCAGGGAGGAATAAATCTCTACGGACTTCTGCTTCAAGGCAGGATGTGTCCGATTCGAGATAAATTTCACTATGCTTACCTTATTAGCTTTAGTGTCGTCAATCTTTTCCTGTACCAAATGATGCCCCTCCTTCCCTTGTGCGTTTGAATCCAGTACTTTCTCTTCGTGCGCTCCCTTAAAACCGTGTTTAGAATTCTCTCCAAATGATCCAGCATTATGTCCAGCAATTTTGTGATCTGATTCATCGTGAGCTTCGTCGTAAAATGTTTCGGATTTCTCTTCTTCGTTTTTACTACTTGATGATTTAAAACCTTTATGAACATGCCCTTTTTTATGGCTTTTAGCTTTTTTTAGCTGTTCCTCATTCGCACCTGAAAATAAATTAGAAAGGTTTAATAAATTACTAAAACATTAAAATACATAATCAATTGTGATATAATGGTTAGAATTGTATTTTAGAATTTATTGTTTTAGGAGTCATGCTTTACATAAGACTTATTGAAGACAATCCAACAATTTTAATTTTTTTATACGCGATACGTATAAATTTATAGTACACTTACACACAGCCGTCAGCCCCCAATGTAACTTAATACTTGTGTTACGGGTTACAGATAACTGCTAATTATATACATAAATACATACATATATACACGCAGAATATTTCGTCGGTGTTAATCAAATCCGCGACCCTTAGAGCTGAAGGCAGTCACAACAAACTACGATAACAGGCCAGTCAAATAATCATCTATATACTCATCTTAATTTAATTACATATGTAATAATATTCTTTTTACACAACATGCACTGAAGTTGAAACTCTTTAAAAGAAGAGAGTTTAGGTTTGTACTAATAACTAACTTACCCTGTTTATCAAGTTTTTGACCGCCTTCGTAAAAATTCTCATCCCCTGCAGCTTTTTTCTTTGCCTCCTCATCTTTGTAAAAACTAGATTCTCCTTTCTCAGCTTTAGCCGCCGCAGCAGCTTGTTGGAATCCTTCTTGACCATGCTTAGCTTCTTCTCCAGCTTTCTTTTCAATTTTTTCCACATTAGCATCAGCTCCTTTTTTTTCCTCAGCATCATACGCTTTTTTATCTACATATCCAGCACCGATTTGAGCACCCAGAATTGGATGGTATATGAGACCATTTCCGAAACCGGCGCCTCCGATTCCAATCCCACCCAAACTAGGATTAATGAAGCCTACATTACCAGCACCTACTCCGCCAAATCCACTATTTATTCTACCGATTCCACCCGCACCAACACCTAAGCCACCAAGTCCAATTAAACCTTGACCAATTCCATAACCACCTAAGGCACTAATTCCTCTTAATCCTAATCCTTGGCCAAATCCTTGGCTATATCCTTGGCCGATGCCAATGCCGCTTGTGCCTGCCACAGTATTTAAAACTGTTGATGCAGCTCCATTAATCGCTTCTGGATAATCTTCACTTTCTTCCACTTCGTAGGAATTAGATAAGGGCAGTCCAAATTTTGAATAAGTCCCAATTGAATCTAAACGTTCCTTTACGTAATCATAAGGAGTCTTCTCATTAGCAAATTCTACTGCAACTTTGATCGCTTGCGTTCCCATTAACGCAAGGATAAGGAAACTGAACTTTAACATCATATTGATGTAAATATCACCCGTACCGTGCGACTAATGTCATTTTGGGATTGTGGCGTTTATTTATAGTTAAGTTAAAATCAGTGGAACGAACGTTTCTTTGTGGCGCGATAGTTTTCACGCCGGCATGGGAGCCCACGCTTGGTCGTTTCCTTCCTGTGTTATTGTCTTAACTGGTCTTAATGGGAACGCCACTGTCAACTACAATAAGCTAGCCGGAGACCTTGCTTTCCAGTTCACTGGAGTCGGCAGTGGGGCGTTTTACGCAACCATTACAGCTGATACGTTTTCTCGAAGAATATTATCGAGAGAACTATTATGTTACTGTGTTTCCCGTTTATTCTATTAAGTTACGTATGCAAATTGATCTGACTCTGTAAATATGAATCGTTGAGCTCTTCTGAGTATCCAAGTAAATATCTCTGAAATAATCTTTAGTTAACTTTTAGAAATGATGTATTGCGGTGAATCAATTAATTCTTAAATTATCTTATCGTTTGTCTACATAATTAATATTCCTTTCAGTTACTTTAAGATTTAATAAATTTTACGGCTTTAAATTACTCTATAATATGACCTCGTTTCAAATTCAACGATTTCACGTCATTGCTTTGTTGTACCAAAAATATATGTCGAGGGCTAAAATAAAGGTTATCTTGGTACGTACAAGTATTTAAAATCAATCTGTTACCTATTAATTTAAGGTATACCACGCAAATTTTAGATTTCTTTGTAGGTCTGTATATACAATATAACATTTCTTGATAATTTAACATCTTTTGCATAAATGAATATATATGTTGTTCTGTTAAAGTAATTCGTTAATATATTTAGACATTCTTTAATACAGTAAAATAAACTAAATTATGAAACCACATTTAGAAAGTATTTTAGAGGAAAGCATTTAACATGCTCAAATTACCTAATAAACAAATAAATAAACAAAACTAAATCTAGTTTAGCGCCTGGCTTAAATCTCTGAGCGAAATTTTCTGTCACAAAAAACGAATAATTTTACGAGAAGTTATTTTTAAATTCTCATATATCATCAATACGAGTTCAGTAAAACAGTGACTTTTTCGAGAATGTCACGAGTTCATACCCCGGTCAGGCACCAATAAGTTTTTATATTAAAACTATAATTTTTCTATTAAAACCAATCCATATTAGAGCGAGGTGGGTCTGAGTTTTAAACCACTCTTGTAATCTAAATCTTCAAAAATGGAGAGAAGAGGCCTATGTCCAATAGATAGTAACAGGCCGTTTATTTTTTTTTTACGAATACAGATCAATTTGTACTGAGACATATGCGATAGCGTCTGAAAATTTAGTAATATAGTCATCAGCCTCCTGCCCTTATCCCACCCTAAGTGGGGTCGGCACAACATGTTATAAACATGCTGTAACATGATTTGGCTGCGTTTTTACGACCGGCCGCCTGCCTGACGTCAACTTACCTAAGTCGTATTTTACGACACCTCGGTAAGAGAGAGGGTGGTCTATTTTACTAAACCGGATGCCACACGGTGTGTCAACTTACCTTAGTCGCCTTTTACGACACCTCGGTAAGAAATGAGGTTGGTCAATTCTACTCAGCCGGATTCCACACGGCGGGTCGACTTACCTTAGTCGCCTTTTACGACACCTCGGTAAGAAAAGAGGGTGGTACTATTCTGTTCAGCCGGATACCACACGGCGGAAAATTTAGTAATATAGTATAACATTTAATTACTTCTGTAAAGTTTAAATGCTTATAGAAGTCTTTGAACATTCCTTTACCCCTGCCTAAAAAAATATGATAATAGAATGCTTTTATAATTCATTATAAATAGTTGTTTATAATATTATTAAGTTTAACATATTACTCACAACAGAGAATATATAATATATCACTTTGTAGTTTATTAAATGGCGCCTGCTTGAGTTTAACGACAAGTTCTAACTACATAATAACTAATTTATTTGATCAGGCGAAAGCGCTTTGAGGAAGTAATTGAATTTAATTCGAGTGCCTTTGTGCAAGAAACTTTATTGCGTTCTGTTCACTATATTAGGTTGGGTGTTAATTTTATTTTCTTCAAACTCCGCTGAATAAATGGCTTTTAAAAACTCTTTGATTGGTAGCGTCTTTGAGTTCTATTATTTTCATAACATAAGAACGTTATTTCTAAATCACGGTGTATGTATATTTTGGAAATCATATATCAAATCAAAATAATCTCTTCTACTCAAATTTTTATCTAATTCTAATTAACTTCAAAATATAGTGCGATTTATACCGTATCAGCAATATTTTGGTAAATTACTTGATGATTCAAAAGCGCTTGTAAAAGTTATAAAGGCTGTTTAACAAAAACAACTGTAACAAGTTTAAAACGTGCGCCGATCGCATCACGATAAAGCTCAAGTCACTTAACGTCGGCAAAAGTTGCGATAGCTTTTAATACTTAAACAGATAATAAACGCTTATAAACTTGTTTACGCGTAAAGAGGAGTAACATTATCGCAATAAACCTAACCTCACAGTTATCATTACCAGTAATTGTAATTCAAGTCAAATCTAAATAATTGTTATTCAAATAAACTCTTTCAAGCACTTTTGAATTGTCAAGGATCAAGATGATTAATGAACCTACAGTTGGTTCGGAATTTGCTCTTACCGAGAAGAACCAGAAAGAAACTCGGTGGTCAATCTTTTAAATACTTTTACTACCTGCCGCCTGCCTGACGCTAAAAATGAGGGTGGTCTTATCTACTTACCCGGATACCATACAGTGGGGAATCTTACTTTAACCGACTTCTACGAAACCTCGGTAAGAAAGAGGGTAGTCTATACTATTTAACCGGATACCATACGGCGGTTCAACTTGCATTAGTCGCATTTTACGACTCCTCATTAAGAAAGGGGGTGCTCTATTCTACTTAACCGGATACCACACGACTGTTCAACTTGCCTTAGTCGCCTTTTATGAAACCTCGTTAAGAAATGAGGGTGGTCTATTCTACTCAACCGGATACCACACAGCAGGTCAATTTAAATTTACCTTAGTTACCTTTTACGGCACCTCATTAAAAAAGGAGGGTCGTCTAATCTACTCAGTCGAATACCGCACAGCTGGTCGACTGACCTTAGTCACCTTTTACGAAACTTCAGCAAGAAAGGGAGTGGTCTATTTTATTGAGGCGGATACCACACGCCGGTTTTAGAATAAAACTAATATTTTTCGTTATTTTTAAATTTTGATTGCCACAAAACTGTGTATTTTAGTTTTTACTACATTTTACATTCCTGACACGATTAATGAAGAGGTGGCTACCCTACCTTACATTGAAACCACAAAAGATTGTTAGAAAAACGCGTTTATTGTTTAAAATTTGCGATTGTCACTTAGAATAAAGAGAAAGTTGTCTATCGATCAGCTTATATTTTGGCACCAGACTGCATTCTGTAGAAAGCGTGAATCTAAAACCTCAATCGCACTTGAAACTGATATTTTATTTGTTCAACTTTATTTGGAACAGTTTTCTTTTATCATATTCGTCTATTATATCTTTTACGTTTAAATGAGTTAATCTTTTATATATATGTATATATTTTCTGAATCTCGGAAACGGTTCCAACGATTTTCATGAAATTCAGGGGAGAATAATGGATTTAGCAAGGTTTCATTAAAAAAAATGTTGTTTTATCCCTGTTTTTGGGCACTTAAAAAACTGCTAAATCAGGAATAAAAAGCAAATGATATTATTGGCTCTCAAACGTAATGCTGTCATAGCCTAATGGTAACGGACGACCAAAAAAGCACCGGCGCTGTTTTTTTAGTGGCATTTTTAAAATATCTTTTAAAAAATTAACGAGCCAGGCTCTGTCACCCAGATACTATGTTAATTATCTTTTCTATGAATGTATAAAAATAATAAATATATCTATAAAAAATAATAAATTATAATTTATTACTAGCTGTCTCCCGCGGTTTAACCGCCACTGCAAAGGTTATGGTTAAAATAAAACGGTTAATTAGTTATAAAAGGAAATAGAGAATAAATTTTCTTATCTTTATCTTAAAATACATATTATGTAATCGCGAAACATTAATTATTCAATTTATTGTTTCACAAAAAATAATGGCAATCTATATATGAGGTTCACCTGTAGGTTTGTATGGATGTTATTTGAACTCAATTTCGGTATAGATTCCATTCAAACTGCATAATTACCATAAACCGGTGACAAAACAATGATTTTATAATAATAGCTTAATTTTATTTCTACTCGATCGTACTAAAAGGGGAAAATAAATATAGCTGTGATTTAAAAAAGTAAAATACACGCTTTTATACAACTCAAAAGTAAAAAATAAAAAATATTTGTATTATTGTGAATAAAGGGTGAGATGCTCGATATACGTTGTAGGTATACCTACAAAAAAATCCCAATACTAAAAATCGTAACAATTCCGGCTGATTAGCGGGTGTGGTTATATCGCCATTAACCTTGCAATAATAAATGAAATAACCGTTAATTGTCCTACGTGCTAAAATTTAGTATGTAACTGTATTTACCGTACAGTTATCCTTAATTTAAAACAACAATACCTAACTCAAATAATGTCTAAATAATACGCTCCATAACGTTTAATTTATGAGACAGTTAAGTTTTATCTATTGTTCAAAATAACCATACTGTTCTTAAGCGAGTAAAAATGTTCCTCGCAATTTATTTCCAACAAAAGCTTTTTTACAGTGTCTGTTTCCCAACGCGGAAACAGCAAATAAAAGTAAAATGTCCACTATTTTTTGCAGTAATACAGACGAGTATTTGCCCAGCACATAAATAATGCTTCAGTGTTAAAATAAAATAACTATCACAAACTAAGCACTGCTTCACATTGAAGAATTATTCTTGGGATAATGCATCTAGACTGTCGCGATGTCAAATCTAAAACTCACCTAACAGTCTATTGTATTATTTCTTGAAAATGACATGAACAATGTCAAATATATTATAGAATTTGTATAATTTGCTATTTTATTTATTTATATATTATAATAAATCTTTTTCTTAGTCGTTGTTTTCATTATTGAAGGTCTAGAGTCTAGACGGAATCACTATTGCTGCTCACTTACTGCACTATTCTTTTCCAGATTATTCAGTACGCCACGTCATAGAACTGCAGCATTTCGTGTCAGCTTTAAATATCTAGCCACGAAATGCTGGAATAATATCCCTCCACCTCTTCGTCAAATAAACTCGAAACACACATTTAAACATGTATATCGTACACAAATTCTTCAAGCACAAAAGAACGAATAGATATTTAAATGCAGCCTGTGCGCTTACACTCTGGTAGTATCTTAACACCAGGAATATTCTTTTAATTTACTTTTACATGACCTGATTTATTTATTAATTTACTGATACTTACTATAATTTAAATACTTATTATATTAATAATTAGTAGGCGAATAAGAGCATACAATATCGATTTGTATAGGAAATATATTGAGAACACAGTCATAACACTACTTAATATACAGGCTTCCCTCGACAGGGATCCGGCAGAATATCAGCGTTGCTGGTATCTTTTACCTCCAACACTAAGCTGAGCCAGAACCTTTTCATTGGCACGACTCACTCTAAATTCACCTTTTATATAATTTTTTGTTGTTATTGCTTTTCTCTGTGTGTAATTTGTTTATTTTGTGTTGTGTGAATGAATAAAGCTATTCTATTATATTCTATTCTAAATATAAAAAAAAGAACATATGGATAGTGGACACCCTTCTTCTTTTCTGTCATTTGATCTCTCTTTTGGATGTGGGCTATTGTTAAAGTTTGTGACAAATTATATGCTGGATGGTTACGGATTAACAACTTGATAATCAATAACGGCAATTCTAAACATTCCAAAACTAGTTTCAAATTAGAAACAGAGCAAAATATCTCGCTAAATTTTCTTTACCTTACTATTACACGGTCTAACAACGAACATACATTTGAGATCTTTCGCAGATCAACCTACCACGGATACCATCATTCCTGCTTTACATATCATTTCTTTTCATTTCTTCTCATTCAAATGTACTTGTGTATTGTGGTGGAGGTTTGTGCAAGTGTTTTTAAGAATCCTGCATGTTTTAAGTATTAAAACGGATTCCACTCTTCATTTAGCATTATATATATTTTCTAATTTACTTCGTCGCGGATTATAGCAAAATAATTTTATAATCACTTTTGTATTATAGATCTCAGCAAAGTAACACCTAATTCTATAATTGTTTGTGTGTGTGTGTGTGTGTGTGTGTGTGTGTGTGTGTGTGTGTGTGTGTGTGTGTGTGTGTGTGTTTTACAGCGTTTGTATTTAAACTGCGTAGCGGATATGTACGGTAAATGTCACATACAGTAAGGTCTAAACCTGAAATGACAGATAGGTTACATTTTAATATACAAATACTCGATTTTAACAATAATTTTATCATACAATATAATATCATAGAACAATATTTCACCGCGGGCTTAACCGTGGGAGCGTACTTACTAGTTTGAACATAAACTTTAATTAAGCCATTAAAACGTATGCCTTTTAGTTGCCAATGTATATACAGCCTATGATTCATATCTTAGTAAAACGCTGCATAATTTTGCAGATTGTATTACGCCGTGTGGTATCCGGCGGAATAGAATAGTACTACCCTCATTTGTTACCGAGGTGTCTTAAAAGGTGACTAAGGTAAATCGACCCGTCGTGTGGTGTCCGGCTGAGTAGAATAGACCTCCCTCTTTCTTACCGAGGTGTCGTAAAATACGACTATGGTAAGTTGATGTCAGGCAGGCGGCCGGTCGTAAAATACGTAGCCAAATCATGTGACAACATGTTTATAATATGTTGCGCCGACCCCACTTGTGGGGATAAGTGGGGAGTGGGATAAGGGCAGGAGGATGACTTCTATGGTATCCTTTCTTATGGATTATTTTTGTTATAGTTAATAAATTTACATACATACAGAAAATAAGAGAAGTGCGAGACTAAGGTGGTATGGTCAATTAAGGAGGAGGGATGAAAATCATGTGACCAATAAAGTTTTAAATATGAATGTGGATGGATGTATGGCTAGGGGGAGGCCGAAAAAAAGATGAATGGATTGTGTGAAAAATGATATGCATGTTGAAGGAGTGGCACCAGAGTTGACGAATGATGGAGGAGAATGGAAGAAGAAGACATATTGTGCCGACCCCACTTAGAGTGGGATAATGGTAAGAGAATGATGATTAATGAATTAACATATTGTCTTCACATTGTCTTCTGTTAAATTATAAAGATTGGTAACTTATGATGACATCTCCTGAATTACCCATATAGTTTGCCATCATCAACTTCCTGCCCTTATCCCACTCTAAGTGGGGTCGGCACAACATGTCTTAAACAATTTACATGATTTGACTTCGTATTTTACAACCGACCGCCTACCTGATGTCAAGTTACCTTAGTCGTATTTTACGACATGTCGTTAAGATAGAAGGTGGTCTATTCTAATCAACTGGATACCACACGGTAGGTCAATTTAACTTAGTCGCCTTTTACGACACCTCGGTAAGAAATGAGGGTTGTCTATTCTACTCAGCCGGATACCACACGGCGGGTCAACTTACCTTAGTTGCCTTTTACGACAGCTCGGTAAGAAATGAGGGTTGTCTATTCTACTCAGCCGGATACCACACGGCGGGTCAACTTACCTTAGTCGCCTTTTACGACACCTCGGTAAGAAATGAAGGTGGTCTATTCTACTCACCGGATACCACACGGCGGGTCAATTTACCTTAGTCGCCTTTTACGACACCTCAGTAAGAAAGAGGGTGGTCTATTCCTCTCAACCGGATACAACACGGTGGGCCAACTTATCGTAGTCGCCTTTAACGACATGTCGGTAAGAAGTGAAGGTTGTCTGTTTTACTCAACATGATACCACATGGTGGGTCAATTAACCTTAGTCGCCTTTTACGACACCTCGGTAAGAACTGAGGGTTGCCTATTCTACTCAGCCGGATACTACACGGCTACCATGGCTTATAGTTTGCTATTGATATGTATTTTACAAGTCTACGACTTCAAAATCGGAATGCTAAAGAACATTCATTTCAAAATGCATGAACACACAAACGTTGCATTTAATAAATATTAGATAGGAGAAAATATAGCGAACACGGTTTTCACATTCCTCCCGATGCACTAATGCAATTTTATAATATGAAAAAAAATTATGAGACGACTATCTTTCGTTATTCATCGAGGCCCGTGTTTCATATCTAGTATATAAAATTTCTTACAATGTAAACGAAACTATTTAAAGTAATAACTTATTATGCAATTAAACTTAATAATAAAATAACATCATTTTATCTTTAATATTTTAATGTAACTCATTTAACTTACTCTTGTATGTATATGTATCTTTATATTTAAATGAGTTAATCTTGTATGTATATATATATATTTTCTGAATCTCGAAAACGGCTCCAACGATTTTCCTGAAATTCAGCATGTAGGAGGTTTTGGGGGAGACAAATTGATCTAGCAAGGTTTTATGTTAAAATAAGATTGTTTTATCCCTGTTTTTGGGCATTAAAAAACACTAACATTTATATTGAATTGAATTTTCGCCAGTAACTGTCAAGTCGACGTAGCTTATTCGGGTGACGGGCAGACTTGAGAAATGTGAATGCCAAGGATCGATCCTCAACTAAATAATTATTTTTTTTTTAAAGTTTTTTTTTTGTAAAAAATTATCGAGCGAAGCTCGGTCACCCAGATATTAAATATAAATCTGACTCTCGGAAACGACTCCAACGATTTTCCTTGGCATTCAGAATGCCATCAGCCTTTGAATTCAGCATGTAGGGGGTTTTGGGGGTGAAAAGTCTAAATCTAGATAGGTTTTATTAAAAAAAAATAGTTTTAGCACTGCTTTTGGGCACTAAACAACTGCTAAAACAGGAATAGAAACTAAATGAAATTTTTAGCTGTCAAGTGCAAAGCTGTGACATTTAGTACAATATTTAACATACACAAAACATATACAATATTTAACATCACGGTAAGATGAATTGGAGAGGAGCAGCAATAAAAAATAGTACGAAAACAGCAAAATTTCGAGTTTTCCTTGCGTGCGTTGAGTTAACGGTAATAGTTATTCAAAAATCATGTATTACAAAATTGTTCCTCTCTGAAAGTTCTTAATAAAAGTCCGCTAGCATATGTCTAGCTTTTAAGGTGAACCCACTTTAACCATTTCTATGGTTATCAAAAGATTATTACGGTTTTAAACTTTCCACGCGGGTGGAGCAGCAGGCGATTGCTACTATAAAATACATTGGCAGCGTTTTCGGATCGGTATGACATAAGTACATATAACACGTATTTTCAAAGTATAGCAACAAAATCAAAGAGGTCGTAAGCGGCGTTGATTACTTGAGGTGAACCACATGCTCGTTTGCCATCCTATTCCATAAAAAAATCCCATGTTTCTTTCGAAAATAAGGAAAAAAATCGTATTATTTAATGAAATGCTTAATTAATTTAAAATTATGAATCCTGTTTTTAAAACTAAAAGCAGCTTATTAATTTTTAACCAATTTTCAAATTAACGGGCACAGTGTAATGGAATACTGGTTTGGAAATAAAAACGGTTATCGAAGTTTTAAAGCGAGTACTTTCCATATTAATTTAGTTTTTATAACCCTGTTATGCGAAGTTGGGTGGCAAGTTGGGCCACACGCACGAACTATATTAAATGTCAGTGTGCTTATTTCGAGTTTTTTAACCTATTCGATCGAGTTAACGCTAATTTGTATGACGCTGCAACAGCGACATCTAGTGACTGTTGTTCTTCTTCCTCCTTCAGTCGCCTGCTCACTGCTAATTATCATGTTGATCCCGATCCCTTTTATTATGCATAAGCTGGCGCCACTTTTCCCGGTCAGCAGCACTGTGTATAGCCACGCTGTCTGATGTCCAGGTGTTCAGACACCTGATACGTCCATCTTTTTTGGGCTCCGACCCCCATGGATCTTTCGTCGTCTACTTTCCCATTGACCATGAGTTTCTCAAGATTATCGCTGGGTTTTCTAGAAATTTCTCCAAAGTATTGGTGAAATCTCTGGAGACATAGGCTTGAGAGTCTGTTTCATCTATGCTCACTGAGAATGGAGACGTTTGTTGTGAAGGCTGTCCAGGGGATGCGCAACATACCATCAGCAAGACATTTCGAATGCATCAATTCGTTTTCTATCTGCAGCTTTAGCTTAAGGCTAGAGTTCTTACATTGTAAATCTTGGTCTTTTAAAGCACATTACGATCTCTCCATATCTTGTATAGTAGACTCATAGCGTATTTCACCATGCAAATCCTGTTTCTGATTTCTGTTTCATAACCTCCCTTGCTGGTAATGGTAGGGTCAAGGTACACAAAACTGTTAACAGTTTCATACTGACCCAGGAAGTTTCCAGCTTGCAGGATGCCGGTTCTATCTATGACCATGATCTTTGTTTTGGCCTGTTCCAGCGTCATACAATTCTATAATTTTCTTGAATTTGATGAATGATTGATGATTGATGATTGATTTTGATGAATTGGAATTGGATGGCAAAGCAAAAATCAATTGTGGAGTACTAAATAAAAAAAGTGTATTGTAGACTTGTTCATTCATAATAATATAGATTACAATTTTAATTTACTAAAATTTAACAAGTCAAGTTAATAGAGCTGTTAACAATATTTCATATCCCTACTGTTTACCGTTGAGACGTTTTCTTGTCTGGATCCAATCCTAGCACTAGCATCAGGTCATGCTTATTGCATTATTATCGGAACTGGATCAGTGCGTAAAATTTCAGACACCGGGAAGTGGGTCAAATTTAACTTCCAAGATTGCACCTTCACGTACATAAAAGGCAAGTTGAATAAAAGCTTTTAAAAGGAGTTTGAAATGAATGTCACTATTCAATTTTCTATAACGTAAAGTTGACCTCAATTCTGTGTAGAGACTAAAATGATAATAGAATTACTACAATTCAAAAGAAAATCTCGCAATTTTATGATTCACATTTACGACAACATGAAAATATTCTTATTAAACTTCTATACTATGTAAAATTCTTAATTACACTTTTATTTTATAATAACACAGTTCTTGGCAATAATTAAACCATAAACAATATTCTATGCTTAAAACCGTTATTATTTTACCAAATTAATTTAAAACACCGTTTAAAAACCATAAACTTAGTAGATAAATATTAATAATTGTCAAATAAACAAAATATAACGGGCTAATAAACCCGTTTGTTCTATATTTAACTTGTATTAATTTTTTTTTATTAATTGACTACGAAAATATGCAAGGTATCAGTTCCTTACATGTGGCCTCCTTCTGCTCTGCGGAGGGAGGCGGCGGAGCGGTTCCGGGAACTTTTGTTCTGGATCCAATCTGCTGCTGGTGAGCCCAGGTGTTAGTGACTCGCCCAAACCCATTGTCTGCCGCCTTAACAGGGGACTTTCGGGCGTTCCGAACGGGGTATATCGGACGCCTGGCTTACAGGTCCCCGAGGTGGTCGATGCATCAGATCCTCCCGATGCATCGGTTAGCGGAGGGGGACTTTTCTTTTGAGAGGTCCCTACTCGGAGGAGATGACTCTAGGATCAGAGATGCTGTCGGCAGAATGGGGGCAATGTGTACAACGATACCCTGTCCTTGCCATCAGCAGCGTGGTAGAGCACATAGGTCGTTTTAGTCGGTGCGAGTCTCGCATAACCGTCGCTTGTCCCCGTCGGGCGGCGGTACGGGGTACCCATAGAGGATTTTTTTCCTGTATAAAAAAAAAATTTGGTGCCTACTCGAGGTTTGAGTCCGTAACCCTCTCGAAAGAATCGCACGGTGTCACCGCTGAGTTATCACAGCTATTGTTGACTAACTTGGTGTGGCCCAAAAAAGTCTGCGGAGATCCATTAAAGACAGAGACATATGTTCAAGAAATGAAGGTCCATCGTTTGAAGAAAAAGAATATTTCAATAAATTTATTCTTTTATAAATAAAAATACTGACGATTTTTTGACCATCTGTTGTGCAATTATGTAAAAGAATATGTAAAAGGAAATTTGTTTTAGAATATTTAACAATGTTCCCCGTGAGTGCATTTACGTTGCTCGCAACAGTTATGATATTCATATAATGTTTTCATTCTTGCTTTGTGTGTGATATACAATTTTTGTACATGTTTCCTTTGTTAATAAATAAGGGGTTTTTTAATTTAACTGTCTCTTTTGACAGTATGTTGTTAGATGTAGCGGATATTATAGCGTCTCTGAACGTGATGGGTGAGCGCAGAAGTATCGTCGAAAGTGCAAAAGAAGAGTCACTTACAAAAGTAATAATAAAATTATGTTGCTATACCTTATCGCACTCTAAATGGGGTCGGCACAATATGTTATAAACATGTTGTCACATGATTCTGCTTCCTATTTTACAGCCGCCTGCCTGACTTCAACTTACCTTAGTTGTATTTTACGACATCTCCGTAAGAAAGCGGGTGGTCTGTTCTACTAAGCCGAATACCACACGGCGGGTGCACTTACCTTAGTCGTCTTTTATGACACCTCGGTAAAAATGAGGGTGGTCTATTCTACTCAGCCGAATACCACACGGCGGGTCAACTAACCTTAGTCACCTTTTACGACACCTCGGTAAGAAATGAGGGTGGTCTATTCTACTCAGCCGGATACCACACGGGGGATCAACTTAACTTAGTCGCCTTTTACGACATCACGGTAAAAAATTAGGGTGGTCAATTCTACTCGGCTGGATACCACAGGGCATGTAAAGTAACGCCTAATTCTATAAATTATTTGTACATGTAAACACATATCCATAAGTCAAATGGACTTGTACGTGCCATGTTTTTGTATGTGCCATGTGCCAGTATTATTTATACGAATAACTTCTTAAGCTAAAAGCTTCTTAAGTATTAAATCAGTAGAGTGAAATAGAAAAAAAATAGATAAAAGAATAAAAATAGACGAAATAAGAAAATTTTACTTTACTGCGATTGGAGGAAAAAAGGCAAGAATATACCAAGACCTGTAAACCACGATAGCAATCCTTAATCGGCAATACAAAGTTAAATTTTAAATTGTTAAAAGTAGCGACTGCACGTAGAAATGCGTAGTGGCTGCTTCGCGCGATTGCGATATACTACACGCGTTGGCGTCGCGGCTACAGCCGTGCTACATGGATATAAATAAAATTACATACTAAATGAGATAGTGCTGTCAAAATATCACATACATCGTTTATTTTACAACACGGTATTACTCACATGTATTTTATAAATACAATTTGTTTGTTCTTCGAGTCTGTATGTATCTATTTCAAATTATCTTATATTAGCAATCGCCAGCGGCTCAACCTCTTTTGATAACTATAAAAATGGTTTAAGTGGGTTAACTAAGCTAGATATATGCTGTCGCGGACTTTTATTTAGAACTTTTAGAGGGGAACAATTTTGTAATATATGATTTTTGAATAACTATCACCGTTTACTTAGCTTATGCAAGGAAAGCTTAAAATTTAGCCGTTTTCGTACTATTTTTTATTGCTGCTCCTCTCCTATTTACCGCCTATAGCCTTCCTCGATAAATGGACTATCTTGCACTCAAATCGGTCAAGTAGTTCCTGAGATTGTGTTCAAATAATCAAACAAACAAATAAACAAACAAAGCTTTATATATTCAGTATAGATATAAAATTCTGGTGTCACAATGTTAGTTACCATACTCCTCCGAAACGGTTCGGCCGATGTTTTTGAAATTTAAGATCAGAGAATCAACTTTTATCTGTTTTTAATACCTCTAAGTGTTATATACTCCTAACATCTGTTTTATCTTTTAAACATTTTTTTTATAATATACACTAGAAATTTCCTAGATATGACCAAACAACCAACAGCCAAAAAGACCAAACAATGTTTGCTCGGTCGGCTATTATATATGTATATTTAATTAATAGTTGTCTGTCATGCAGGAGGTTTTGGGGGAGAAAAATCGATGTAGCTAGGTTAAAAAAAAATCGTTTATCCTTGTTTTTGGACATTAAAAAAAATTTGTATTGAATATATAAAACACTATTTTGCCTTAAATTTACATGTCAGCATATAGTGTGTTGTCCCAAAATGGTCTACTCAGAATTTTAAGAATTCATAGTCAACAACCTACATTTATAAAAAAACACATAAATGTGTTTCAAGTTAATGTATAGAACCGGCTATACTCACGTCTTATTCTATCGGGTTAGCCCGACTAGTTTCAAACCCATCCGGGGCTCTTATTCATGAGTTCTCGCCACGATAACGTCGTGTAAAGAGCTCATGAATAAGTGCCCCGGATGGGTTCGAAACTAGTCGGGCTAACCCGTACATATATATACATTAACTATGAATACTACTCACGATAGTTTAAATTTAAAAAATAATTTTAAATATATAAGGATTATTCAAAATATTTTTGAAAAAATACAATAGTATGGCTTATCCAGTATCTCTAGACATTCGACTGTAATCACGGCCAATTAGCTATTCGAAACTTGAACTTTCATTGTTTCGCAAAAGATTCCAGATTACAGCCTCCAACTTATCTAATAAATGACCAGTAATCTTAAATCTCGTGTTGAAGTTTATAGCAGTCAATTAGTTGTGCGAAAATAGGTATTTTCCCTTTATTTTACATTGGCTAGTGGCTAACTTACTCGTAAATGTACAAGAGAAATATCATACAACAATATTTTACTAGTGAAAGTAGTAATATTTGTAACTATCTACGCCCCGCGGTAGTACCTGCGACGTATAGGTAATTAATAGGCATAAAAAGTAAGATGGATATTTTGCTTCTTTAAGCAACATATATCCTCCTGTCCTCATCACACTCTAAGTGGGATCGGCACAACATGTTATAAATATTGTAAAGGAAGCAGAAAAAGCGAGGGTCCAACACTAAACACTACCTCGGTTTAACTCCAGGAACAGAGCTCCCTCGGACATGTTGTAACATGACTTGGACACGTGGGTATTTAATAATCGTACAATGACGACACGATCCAGCAGCGTAACAGTATAATAACCGATCTAGCTAAACTTACAGCAAGACTCCCTTGCTATGGCAAGCTCGGCTATTTTACAGACAATTATTAAGTCCCTCCTTTGCTTGGTCACGTGATAAGCGCGTTTTTAGTACTAAATAACAAAAGAGATGACATTTGACTATACCCATTTCTAACAACTTTAAGATGGCTTCACAATCGCTGGCGCCTAAATAATTATGTCAAAAGAGTATCTTATCACTTGATATAAATATTGATTATCACTACATATGTAAATAAAAGAAAGTCGCATTCTTTGTCCATATATCCCTATGTATGCATAAAACTTTAAAACTACGCAACAGATTTTGATGCGGTTTTTTTTAATAGATAGAGTGTTTCCAGAGAAAGGTTTGTACGTATAATAACATTCAATACGGAGTGGAGAAATACTGTGATTTTTGAGGTTTCTGTAAATAATTACATTTTTTCCACTTACATTGCAAACGCAGGCTAAACCCTACGAGATTTTTCGAGATTCTCTTATGGATAACCCACTATAGCATTTTTTGTCTTTTCCTTTTTTTAAATAATGTCTTATTTTTGAAGCAATCTTTATACAATACAGCATTAATCCTTATCCAATAAAGTACCTTAAATAAATAGTTGATTTAATATAGATCAATATGGCCGTTTACAGCATGTAATTTAAGTGAACATTTTCGGAGATATTACAGATTTAAAATGCCGTGTGGACGCCGCGCTTCGCCCTATAACACTTCGACTTTAGCAGCGATGTCGCTCTTTCAAGAGTTTGTTTGAAGACATTGTGTAATTAATTGTAAAAATAAAATACATAGGGAAAATGTAAAAGTAAATAAGTAAAAATGTAGTATATGAATTTAGATATTCCAAAGATAGCAGGAAACCTTCTTGGTATAGAGAAAGGAAATTGTTTTTCTCCAAATTTAACGCTTGCGGGCCACGGGCCACGGGCTGTAATGAATAAAGCAAACTACAGGATCAATTTTAATCACTTTTTTTACACTGACTGATATGGTATATATATTTTATACCCGTACAAAGCAGGGGCAGGCCGCTAGTAATTTAAAATACCTATTAATCGTGCGGTAACAATATGTTGTCAAATGATTTGGCTACGTATTTTACGATCGGCAACTGCCTAACGTCAACTTACCTAAGTCGTATTTTACGACACTTTGATAAGGAAGGGACTGGTCTATTCTACTTACCTGGATACCACACGGTTTCAATATTATCAATGACGGTTCAATAAATACTTCGATCGCCACCAAACGTTACAGAACTATCCGCTGGGTTTTTCTAAAGACTATCTGAAAATGACATTAAAATTAGATTCACTCGTTTTGGAATCTTTAGCGAACATACAAACATACTTTCTCTTTTCTGTATATCCCACGCTTAGTATTAAAGTGACCTTATTCAAAATTAGACATTGTGATTCTTATTTCAATGCCATCTGTCATCACGCTAGGTGTTATTAAAAAATAGTGTTTTCTTGCTTTTCCATGTTATGGGTCTCTTTAACATTCACAAGGTTTGTAGTCGCTACGCTACGTAAATAACTTTTTTGAATTAGGTCACTTTAATACTAAGCTTGCGATATATCTATGCTTATTATTAAACAAAGTCCCCCATCTATCTGTGTGTATGTGATCGATTTTCTCAAAATCTACTGGACGGATTTTTTTACGGTTTTTACTAAACGATAAAGCAATTCTTGAGGAAGGTTTAAGTTAGTATAATATACCATGAAATTCCCGTGGGGTTGGGATTAACGCGGGAAAAACTTTGTGGAAAAACTAGTAGATAATATATCCAGTTAAAGTCTATCGATTGTTGCTTTCTTTAATTAGCCATGTGCACGTAACTGAGAATCCTTGATTACTTTTATCACTTTTCAAAACCACTTTTATCTTCACATCGTAAGGCTATAGTAGATCCTGGTGATACCTAAGCATGTTTGGCAACAAATTCTAGAGAGCTGAAAGTAAATATTGCGTTTATAATTTCTACGCCTCAGGCTTTAACTAGCGAATGTTCACTTACTGTCAAGCAGGAGTTATTTGTAGAGGTTTTTATTGATACCATCTAGAAAGTCAGTGTTAGAGATATTGTCAAATGATATTAGTGTATTTGTTTAATAGCGGAAATAGTGTATGAATGGTAGTCGAAGCTATGAACGTTGATCCGACATGACTATTAGATGTCTTGTCGTCTTGATTATGGTTGATGTTTGTATAGCACGCTGTGCGGTATTCGGCTGAATAGAATAGTACCAACCTCTTTCTGACCGAGGTGTCGTAAAAGGCGACTAAGGTAAATCTACTCAACGTGTAGTAAGTATCCAGTTAAGTAGAATAAACCGCCCTCGTTCTTATCGAGGTGTCGTAAAATACGATTTCGGGAAAATTCGGGACAAAATTTCTGACTCACTGATTATATGTACTTGTTTATGCTATACAAATATAAACATCATCTTTCTGCCCTTATCCCACTCTAAGTGGGGACGGTACAACACGTTATAAACATGTTGTCATATGATTTGGCTTCGTATTTTACAACCGACCGCCTGCCTGACTTCAACTTACTTTAGTCGCCTTTTGCGACACCTCGTTAAGAAGTGAGGGTGGTTTATTCTACTCAACTGGATACTACACGGCGGATCGATTTACCTTGGTCACCTTTTACAACACCTAGGTAAGAAATGAGGGTGGTACGTTATTCTATACAGCCGGATACCAGCTGGATTCCCTACTTTAGTTTAATATCTCTGTCAGTCATTTGGTGGGTGTGTCATTAGTCAATTCTCCATGGTCTAACTTCAAGTTACCTTCGTCGTATTTTACGACACCTCGGTAAGAAAGAGGGTGGTTTATTCTACTCAACCGGATACCACACAGTGGTTCAACTATATAAGAGGCTATTTTACACGTTTGTGATACCTGTGTCGTGACTCAGCAGAGTTGGCAACTCATTCGATGGTCTCGGTATTCGCTTTTACAATAAAATTCCGCAATCCATACTAGACCAGTCTACAGAAAGGTTTAAATTAAGTATAAGAGATATGCTTATACGTAAAGCATATTACAAAATTGAAAATTATTTGGAGGATAAAAAAGCCTGGATTTGAAAATCCTTTCAGCTTCATACAAGACTGCGGTTTAATAATGTAAAATTGAAAATGTTTAAAAGATTGACCGCCGAGTTTCTTCTCGGTAAGAGCAACATTCCGAACCAGTTGTAGCTTCATTAATCATATTGATCCTTGACGATTCAAAAGTGCTTGTAAGAGCTTATTTGAATACAGATATTTTAATTTGATTTGACTCTTTAGTTGTTGTGCTATAAAGGTGTGGTTTTACGTTTTTTTAATTATGTTTATTGTAAATAAACATCGTTTCACGCAAGAAATAATCCAAGCTATTAGGCCGTATATATGATTCCTGAGATTGTGTTTAGAGAAAACAATGTAGGTATAAAATCTGTATCTATTATATTGTTACACATAGTTAATTTAAAATTACGCTTTCTTCTTGCTTTTAGGTGAAAGTAGAATTATAACATTTTGATAAAATTCATTGTGGAAGTTCCGTAATGCGGAAATTGTGCTATTAAGAGATTCTTATCTTGTCTATGATATTTAATTGTGTAAGAGAAACTCTATGACTTTGTCTATACGAACTTTGTGATTTGCTGGTAATATAACTTTAATTCTTACCGAGGTGTCGTAAAAGGCGACTAAGGTAAGTCGACCCGCCGTGCGGTGTCCGGCTGAGTAGAAGAGACCACCCTCATTTGTTACTGAGGTGTCGTAAAAGGCGACTAAGGTAAATTGAGCCATCGTGTGGTATCCGGTTGAGTACAATAGACCACCCTCTTTCGTACCAAGGTGTCGTAAAATACGACTAAGGTAAGTTGACGTCAGTCAGGCGGCCAGTCTAAAATATGTAGCATAAATCACGTGACAACATGTTTGTAACATGAGTACAATAGACCACCCTCTTTCTTACCAAGGTGTCGTAAAATACGACTAAGGTAAGTTGACGTCAGTCAGGTGGCTAGTCTAAAATATGTAGCATAAATCACGTGACAACATTTGTAAGATGTTGTCACGTGATTTTTAATCGTAAATAATAATGCTGTTTCGGAAACTGTTTCTGTTCTACCGAGAAGGGCAAGAAACTTGGCGGTTCCTCCTTTAGAAACATAATTCTTATGACCTCTTAGATTTATTCATTACTATGTTGTAGGTCTATCAACATTAATATTTGCAGAAATTTTCTTATTATGGACTGAATTATATATCCGTGTGGTATCCGGCTAAGTAGATTAGACGACCCTCATTCTTACCGAGGTGTCGGAAAAGGTGACTAAGGTAAGTTGAGCCGTTGTGTGGTATCCGGTTAACTACAATAGACCATCCTCTTTCTTATCGAGGTGACGTAAAAGGCGACTTAGTTAAGCCGGTCATAAAATACCTAGCCAAATCATCATTGTGCCGACCCCCCCAAGAGTGGGATAAGGGCAGAAGGCTTATTACGGACTGAATTATATATGACATGATGTAAAACCAACATAAATGATGATTTGATAGCCACGGACAAAAATATTTATATAGATTTATTAAGAAATATAATTTTACTAATATTTATTATACAGAGAAAGGTGTCCAAAGATAACTGTTTTAATAGATTATAGTAATTATATCTAAATTGTCTCGATTTACACGATTCTAAGAGTCATCACGCGGCGGTACCACGGTCGCGTTATTAAATAAATCTCGATCTTATCTCGCCTTGCGTTAACTAGCGAGGAGGGATCTAGATAGTGATTGTGATTAGAGCAATTAAAGCATCGGCAAGCTTTGACCGCGTGACGGTCGTACTCGAAAACGCATTGCGTGTGTACCTCTACTATTTGTTTTATCATTCATTTATACTGGTAAGCGCTAGCGATGTGAAAAAACAATCTATTTTTAATAATCGATTATTCTTCATCAAAAATCGATTTAAAAAAAGACGATTATTTTGGTTATCCCTTTTTCTTTTTTACTCTTTTTCTTGTTTCTTAAGATTAGATATGCATTGTTGGATGAAACCAATTTAGCCAAACTATTCATTTTAATCCAATTTCACAAACAGCGAATCTGATATTTATTCTTGGTAGTTGACCACTTTAATAGAGGCGTTTTACCTGAAATAAAACGCTTATTAAATACTTACCTTATTAGAAGCTTAAATATGAGATAGGCACACCTGGTTTTCCGTCGTATTTTACCTCTCTTTCTACCCAAATATCTCTGTCTCCTTCCTTTTTCCCCCCTTTTCACCGGACATGGCGGGAGGCGCTAGACAGCGACTCTTTGTATGTCATTGTGTCTCATTAAGCACCAGGCAGGTATAAAAAGTAAGCTTCTAATAAGGTAAGTATTTAATAAGCGTTTTATTTCAGGTAAAACGCCTCTATTAAATGCTTGACCGTTATTAGAAGCTTAAATATGAGACGTGTTTGTTATCGCCTGGTGAAAAGGTGCCAATGTGACTTAAATAAATTATGTGGAAAAAGGAGTAAGTTCATCGATCAGTCAACACCACACAATGTTTGTAATCAACATACTGAGGGTTAGGTACTTTATCCTGCGACCTAAACATAAAATAGTAATGTGGTTGTGTACCCAACCACCTGAAATACGTTATTTATATTTACATTATTATAATGTGGAGACAGTATATTTTTTCTCTACAACTTATAACACCTCTAATATCCCAATTTGGTGGTTTCTGTACCTTAAGTTCCTTAAAGATATGAATTTTAGAAAATATTTGACCAAAACATGTACATATTATTTACTTGTCACTTCTTATATGAAGTGTATTTTGCTGATTTGTTAGGTAAAATTGTTTAATAGGATAGGTTATGCTTTAAATGTAGATTAGCTAGAAACTTATTAAAACAAAATCGATTTCTCTTCGATGGAACTACTGTCGAATATAGACATGTTACATACATGTAGTTACAATAGCGGACGTTTCCACGGCACGCTGAAAGCGTCGTTAATACATTGCCTTGTGATTGTTGTAATCTAAGTTGCGTCTGTCACCACGCAAGCGGTCTTCTTTGCATATAAATCGATCACATTTATCGATCAATGTTAGCTATGTTATCAGCTGAGATTTTGTTCCGCTTTCGACGCGGTAATATATTCAATTTATACCATACTTTTGACATTTTTGACATACTTTGACATTTCTGTCTTTCAAAATGGAAACCAACTCTGCGATTGCCGAGTAGCTGTTGTTTTATTGAAAATTCTTAAGACATTAATTTGATATCAGTCTCCTGGATCGGGAAGCGAGTATTTCACCATGAATACACGTTCTGATAACGTACTTAGAAACCCGAGAGTAGCTCGATGATTAGGTCTCCCGCGAAGGACCTTAACCTGGCAACATTGAATACGTCCACTAAATAAATCCTTCAGAACTCTCAGTATCGCGTGTATCTTTAGCAACAAGAGCCACATGTTTCTTAGGTGGAAGCAGTTCTATGAACTTAGCCACAAAGTTCTAGTTTTGTTACACAAGAGATAGTCAAGGTCAAATCGACGACCAACCTTAGAGTTTTTATTCAAATATTTTGCGCTATAAATTCGCCAAACATGCGTAATTTCGGGTGCCGAAATAAAGACAACATTTCTAGCATTTGATTTTCATAACCAGCCGTAGGAAGCGACTATCTGTGATAAAATTACTTCGCATATGCAATTTCTCGTTTATTAACTTAGTAGTTTTATATTGAAAATGGGACGATATGCGCTATCATCCTTTGAAACGAAGATAGAGGAGAAATAAAGCTCGCGATGTGGCGGCTAAGTCAAATCTCCTTGTCACATGTAAATCATGTTGTGTGACTCCGAAGTGCGATGACGGTCAAATATTATGCTGAGGCTTTTTAGATAGCGGTATACAATACTCTGAGAGTAACAAATAATATGGAGCTCCTATTTTTCTTCAGGGGCTGACGTACTGTGCTAGACTTCCCACTCGAAAAGATTTGGAGGTATTGCCTTTGTTACTACTGACCCTAGTGGGCGATAATTGACACTTTTGTCCCCTTATTACAGATTTTCGCAGGATGGCAATGATTATAGCCGTCCCACGAGGATTGGTCATGGTTATAACAGGCATATAAATTTGGACCAACTTCATTGTTACGCTTGCCGAATTACCACGCAACGGTACAACACAGATATTCACGGGGTGGCAAAGATGATAACTGCCCTGCGAGGGCTGATAATGATGACAACTGGCATAAGAATCTAAACCATCATCATTTTCATACTTGCAGACGTGCCAAGCGATGGTGTATTATAAATATTAATGTGGTGGCAATGATGACATTCGCCCCGCGAGAGCTGGATAAGCTGACAACTGGTATATGAATTTGGAAAACATCATTTTCATATTTGCATAATTACCAAGCGATGGTACACCATGATGTTCATGGCGTATCAATAAAAATAACCACCCCACGAGGGCTTGATATGATGACAACTGGTATATGCATTTGAAAAAAAAAAAAAAAAGTCATTATCATCTTCTTCTTTGCGTGTCTTTCAAACTAGTGAAAGTTAGCAGTCAACTCCGCATATGCCTTTTTATTCTTGGCAAGACGGAAGACTTTGGGAGTGCTCCTAATTCCCATCCATTCCCGGATATTTTGTAAACAAAATTACTTTTTAAGACCAGGGCTGCTCTTTTCAACAACTTTGTCATTGTTATACTTGCAAAAATGCCACGCGATGGTACAACATTATACATAATCATAGGCTACAGTGACGATAACCGCCCAATACGAGTCGGATATGATGATAACTGGTATACAAATCAGGGGCAAACGTCATTTTCATTTTTGCAGAAGTACCGAGTGAAAGTACAACATTACACATCTTCATAGGATACAATAAAGATAACCACCCAGTGAGAGCTGGATACGATGACAACTGGTATATGAATTAGTACCAAACGTCATTTTCATATTTGCAGAAGTACCAAGCGATGGTACAACATTACACATCTTCATAGGATGCAGTGATGATAACCGCCCCGCGAGAGCTTGATATAATGACAATTGGTATATGAATTAGTACCAAACGTCATTTTCATAACTTGCAGAAGTACCACGCGATGGTACAAAATTACACGTATTCATAGTGTGCAAAGATAGTATCCGCCCCGCGAGAGCTGAATATAATGACAACTGGTATATGAGTTAGGACCAACGTCATAAATTAAAGAAGTACCATGCGATGGTACAACATTACACATCTTCATAGGATGCAGTGATCATAGCCGCCCCGCGAGAGCTTGATATAATGACAATTGGTATATGAATTAGTACTAAACGTCATTTTCATATTTGTAGAAGTACCAAGCGATGGTACAACATTACACATCTTCATAGGATGCAGTGATGATAACCGCCCCGCGAGAGCTTGATATGATGACAATTGGTATATGAATTAGTACCAAACGTCATTTTCATATTTGCAGAAGTACCAAAGGACGGTACAACATTACACATACTTATAGGTTGCAATGATGATAACCGCTCCGCGAGAGCTGGCATTGTAATAACTTGCAGAAATATCAAGCGATGGTACTACATTACACATCTTCATAGGATGCAGTGATCATAGCCGCCCCGCGAGAGCTTGATATGATGACAATTGGTATATGAATTAGTACCAAAACGTCATTTTCATATTTGCAGAAGTACCAAACGATGGCACAACATTATACATATTCATAGGATGCAGTGATGATAACCGCCCCACGAGAGCTGGATATGATGACAATTGGTATATGAATTAGTACCAAACGTCATTTTCATATTTGCAGAAGTACCAAACGATGGTACAACATTATACATATTCATAGGATGCAGTGATGATAACCGCCCCACGAGAGCTGGATATGATGACAATTGGTATATGAATTAGGACCAAACTTCATTGTCATAACTTGCAGAAGTACCAAGCGATGGTACAATATTACACGTATTCATAGTGTGCAAAGATGGTATCCGCCCCGCGAGAGCTGAATATAATGACAACTGGTATATGAGTTAGGACCAACGTCATAAATTAAAGAAGTACCATGCGATGGTACAACATTACAGTTATTTATTATTATACTAGTTACATACTGTGTTTTCGATGTATTCCGTTTATTAAACTGCGTCCTGGCCGATTGCCTTCTCACACGACCGCACTGTCTACAGTAGCAATGAGACTTTTAAAACGGAATATATGAAATTAAATTTTTTATTTATTTACATTTTATAAATAAATCGCGCTCACACTTTCAAATGTTATCCTTTGACATCTCTGTCTTTTCAGAAGAAAAGATACGATTACGATAAGAATATCGTAAGCCATATGTAAAAGGTCAGCCGTGACATGTTCAAACATGTTCAAAAATATCTCGTCAATCTTTTAAATGACATTCAACCGCGACATCTGATATTTTAGTCGAATAAATCAGTTGGCTTATAATTCGTAACATAATTATTCGCAAATAGAATAATCTCTTATTGCTTTCAAACGGCGAACGTTAAATCAACAAACGAACGAACGAAAAAACGAGGCATATGATTTATCAGAGTCTTGACTGACGCAATTTATTGCTTCACGCTAAAATCCGGATGGATGATTATACCATTTCTGTGTATCGATATACATCATTCACATATCGCTGCCAAACCATTGAACAGAGGTCGCAAGGTTGGTAGGTAAAACGGGATTCTTCATTTCAATTAAAACATTAAATGTCAAATTAGGTACGCCATGATTCGAATCACTGTAGTATTGAACTTGTCGGTTGTTCTATCTCGCGACAAAAATTAGTCATTATCAAATAGTTTATTTATCCTTTATACAAAGTGTTTGCTTTAAATTACTAATAGAGATTAACCGCCAGATATCGCATTGTGAATTCGTTCCGACATATTAACACTCTCAATTCATCAGGATTACGTTATCGTTATGCATTACAAAAACACTTGTAAGGATTCATTATTCTAAAAAATAGCCTATAAATTCGAGCCAACATCATTATCATACTTGCAGAAGTATTACGCGATGTTACAATATTACAGATAAAAGGGTAGAAAAATAAAAATTTTCTTAAAGAAGTAACGAACGGTAACACCGTTAACCATAAAAATAATGTGCAACTTACGTGCTGGATTTAACACAATACTCACTGAAGGTAGTTAAATAATTTTACCAACACTGAATTTGCACAAGTTTACTAGACGGAAAACTAAATGCCAATGACATACAAAGAGTCGCTGTCTAGCGCCTCCCGCCATGTCCGGTGAAAAGGGGGGAAAAAGGAAGGAGACAGAGATATTTGGGTAGAAAGAGAGGTAAAATACGACGGAAAACCAGGTGTGCCTATCTCATATTTAAGCTTCTAATAACGGTCAAGCATTTAATTAATCTTTACTGAAATTAATTATTAACATTAAAAAAACAACTTTTTGAAATAGTCATAGTAATAATAGATTTTTTTAAAATCGATTATTTTTAAAGGGATAAAAATTGTTTATTTATTATACTCCAAGTCACATCCTTAGTAAGCGCGACTTGCATTAATTTTAGTATTAAAATACCCTTCCTTTTCACCTTTCATGTTCCAGATTTTTTGCACCATAAAACGGATTTTTTGATCCGTATGCTAGTCCGGTATATAAACTTCAATTTGAACAAATTTCATGAATTCAGTTTTAGCTGATTAACCTCGAAAGCGTAATAAATAGAAACTGACAGACATTTGCACTCTATATTAGTATGGATAAGCGTAGATAAATAACCGCCGTGTGGATAAGCCGGATAGGCTTAGTAGAATAGACCAACCTCATTTCTTACCGAGGTGTTGTAAAATAAACTAAGATAACTATGAAAACAACTATTTCAGGCTGGCGGCCGATCGGAAAAGACGTATCCAAATCATGTGACAAAATGTTTTTGTTTTTTATATCACACAACTGTAAATGATAATTGTAATGGAACTAGATTTAATATAGGGATTAATTGTTAATGTATCTATAATATATCGTTGGTGTATAAAATAAATAAAATAAGCGTATATAAAACGTAAACCTATTTATAGCTGCACTGAAAAGTGTGCGTTTTGGACTTATTAAGTTATTCACGCCTGGTATGGATATATTCTGTTTCTTTGTTATACATTGTTAAATATATGCATACATTTATTAAGTTGCGGAGAATAAGATCTGATCTGATATTAGACAATAGTAACGCCTGATGCTATCTGCGAGACAGATTGCGCCGCGAGCGCGTTTCGTTAGCGAGATATCGCGATTAATGATCGCTGTTTCTCTTCAACAAAAGTTTTTTATAATTGAATATATTATAAATAAACATCGCGATACAAATAGGTAACTTAAATTATTTCATTTAAATAGTCATACCCGCAAAGCAATATTGATACAATATTTAATATCAATGACTTATGATGAGGTTGAAAACCTAATAAAACGTGTGACGTAACTTATAAATATATATAAAACACACAGAAAACTTGCATACACATCTACACACTCACATACATCTATACATACATACACACATGCGCGCGCGCAAACACACACACACACATATACATGCACAACAATAGTTTTTATTTCTTTTTCTTTGGTTAATTTTTATTAGTTTAATTTTTTTTGTGTCATATTGTTATAGAGAGCGGGGCCTTCTGACACAGGTGTTTTTTCACTTAAAAGATGGTCCCAGCCTTTCGTTTGGTAACATTTCTGTATGTAATGAAAAATAAATAAATTATTATTATTATCGCGGATTTCTTTTTTAATACCCGTAAGTAAATAAAAGAATAGATGTATTTAAAATATCGTTGGATAGGCAACTTTTTCCTATACATTTTTTCATGTTATATAACAAATATACTAAAAATACTTAGAACAACGTTGAATTCCTCTAGGTAACTTGTTTGATATTATTTGATCACGATCATAATATTCGTGAATATATATTTGTTGAGGCATAAATAATCAGATGGCTATCACAAAAAGAGCTGTGATAGCCAAGCGGTAAAACCGTGCGACTCTTTCGAGAAGGCCACGGGTTCAAACCCGGACATACACCAATGAGTTTTCCTGTAAAAACTTATGTGTCTAATTGATAATTACAATTTATCACACGCTTTTCGGTGAAGGAAAACATCGTGAGGAAACCTGCATATCTCTAGAGAATTCTGGAGGTATGTGTAACCTACCAATCCGCATTGGAGCAGCGTGGAAGTTTTAGCTCCAAACTTCTATCCAAAAACGGAGAGAAGAGGCCTTTTCCCAGCAGTGGGAGGGTAACAGGCCGCTACTTACTTGCTTAACTAAATAATCAGAGATGTGTGATCATCATCATTCTCCTGCCCTTATCCAGTTGGTCAGCACAACATGATATTTCATTTACATTTATTCAATAAATAAGTTTGTCTATTCTACTCAACCGGATACCACACGATGGATCGACTTAGCTTAGTTGCCTTTTACGACAACTCCGTAAAAAATGAGGGTTGTCTATTCTACTGAGCTGGATACCACAAGAGAACAATGCGTTCTCTGCACGTATTAATAAAAAAAGGGAGAATATATATGGGTTTTCAGTATGAGACATGCTACGAGACTGTTAATTAAACCACGGCTTGGTGCAATTAGATCTACGGCTTGGTGCAATTAGATCAGGCATGTCAACTGCGGCGCGTGCTTGGAGGGTTCGTAATGATACATGGCGAGAAAATTAGTCACTGGATAACATAACTGTAATCCTTGTTATTCATTACGCTCCACAGATACGTGCTGCCCTATTTATATTGGTGTTTACTCCCGAACTTATATCACTCAGATGAGGTAGCGAGCGGAAAGCTGACTTGTAAAATAATAATTTAAAAACCCGTTTTTATGCATTATTTGTATTTTTCATAATTTAAATTTTGACAAAAAAAATATTTAACATTTTTATTACACGACTTTTATTACAGATTACAACGACTTTGATAAGACAAGTGCTTGGATAACAAAAGTTATCCAATCACTTGTAATTTTGTTAGCTGGACTAACCCGTTGGCACAGTGGGTTGTCCTGCATCATCCTGCCTTCAGCTCCGCCGGTCGCGGGTTCGATTCCAGCAGAGGGCCAACAGTTTCTATAAACAATTTGTAGGTTCCTCGAGCCCGGGTGTGTATTTGTCATCACCCATGACACAAGTATTAAGTTACTTACTATGGGTACGGACAACGGACAACAAAAAATCTATTCTGTGAAACTGAACTGATTTTGACGGGACTTTCACTGGAAGATAGAGAAGGTTGTTAAGCAACTTATATACTATTTATCCAAGAATTCCTACGGGATCGGGATTTATGCCGGAAAAACTTTGTTAAACTGATTTCCACTGGCAAAGCCACGAGCACACCTAAGTTAATTAATTCATAATTTATTCTCATAAGATTCTAACTACAAAGTTGGGAAACAACATACGGCTTCATTACCATAGCTTATTTAGTTAACTATCGCACGCGACATCATTTGAAATTCAATTCCAGTACAGCAGAGCACAGAAATAACTTGTATATTTAACTGGCGTTTGGGTAAATGATTTGATAAATACATTGTTATATGTTCAATACATTGTGTTACAGAAGTATCTCGGGATGATTAAATTAAAAATAATATCTCCTGGTCCAATCAACTTTTATTCCAGTTCCAGCACTGTTACACTGAAACCTTACATCTACCCGCTCCTCTATTTCAGAATAGCCCGACACGACTTATAACATGTCATTTTAACCTTAGTACCTGGGTGACCGAGTCTTACTTGGTAATTTTTAAAATGGTGTAAAAAAAAATTGAAAATTAAAATATAATAGGGCAGGTGAGGTTCGATCCTAGGTATTTTAACCTCTCTAGACTGCCCGCTACCCAAATGAACCACCATGACTTTACGTTTGACAGCGAAAAAATGTGATTATATTCAACGTAAATTTTAAAAAAAATTTATTGTCCGAAAACAGGGATAAAACGATTTTTTTTAAATAAAACTTATCTAAATCGATTTTTCTCTCCCAATAACCCCTACATGCTGCATTTCAGGAAAATCGTTGGAGCCGTTTCCGTGATTCTGAATATAAATAATTCTGTAATTTATTATTATATTTATATTTTATCATCGGGCTATTTATTTATACATTAGAAATCATATTTCAAAAAGAACAATATACGCCACCGGAAGTAGGTAGACTATGCGCATTTGGCGGGATACTGGTATTCAACAATTGTTAGGTGTATGTTCAATTTATGATACTTGTAATAACCGAGGGATGAGACGGTGCCTTTTGGGAGGATTACGGTTTCAAACCCCGGTCAAGCACCAATGAGTTTTTTTTGTGAAAACTTGTGTCTAATTGATATTTGCAATTTATCACATGCTTTTCGGTGAAGGAAAACTTCTTTAGGAAATCTGCATATGCGAATTCTGGATCCGGTTTGGAGCAGCGTGGTGTATGTAAGCTCCGACCTTTCTCTCCAAAAAAGGGAGAGGAGATCTATGCCCAGCAGTGGGATAGTAGTTAGTTTATAGTGTGGTACTGTACGTGTAGTGCATGGGTTTTAAGTAGGTACCCTTTAAATTTAGCATTACTTAGATTTCTTTTCATAGAAAATTGATATTAACAGCACTTTTATCAATACGACGTAGAAGCACTTGCCACAATCTCACCTATAATAAAACATTCTTAGATTAATACCTTTAATAATAACTTAACAGTCGCTTAATTAATCCACTCCAGGCTGTCGCTAAATGTCGTTTGTTATTTACCAGAAGGCGACCATAAAAGCCATATAAATACTCCATAAAATATTGGAACAGTGAAAATATTGCCGGGAGATAAACCTGGCAGATTTATGGCGGACCGATGTTAGCAATTACATTTTTTATAGTCTTAATGTAATAAAACCTAAAGTTGGCTGTCATGTATACCGAAGCATACTTGTTTATATTTGGCATTATTTCAAACTACATATATGTATACAGATACTATGTGGTATTTGGCTGAGCAGAATAGACCACCCTCTTTTCTTACCGAGAAACCCGTGACTTAGCATCAATTATGAACGCCAGACCTTCGTCATTTTATAAAAGCTGAAACTTTTTTTCAGTGCATTCTCCGAACACAGGTAAGAACGATGGTAGATTATTGAATTTGGATCATAGTGGCTTTGGGAGATACGAGGTACTCAAGGTTGCAAAATTCCGAATTAATTTCGTCATAGTTTAAAGCTTGATCTTTTGATATTACCTTTAGAATATTAAAAATCACGTCAGTCAATGCCAGACACTTAGCATAGTGGAAACCCCCTGTCAGACACCCTTAAAGTTCATGAAATTTGACTTCTATTTACGTTATAGTATAAAAGCTGATTTTAATATATATTCTAATATATATTAAAATCAGCAGATCGCTAGTAAAGTAATAAAAAAGGACGCTGAAGCCGACGAGCAAAGGCTTCATCATCACGTGAACATCGAGGCCATACAGCTTCTCGATAACACTGGACTCGTAAGAAGTCTGAAAAGGACAAAACCTTTTGAGTTATTTTAATATAGTGATAGTGTAGTGAAGTGCTAGTGCTACTTGAAAGAACACAATAATAAAGTGTCTCGCATACCAAGAAAGACTAAGATAAATCACTGGACCTATTCTTTGATATAAGTTAATTAATAAGTTTAGGTAATCTTTAAGTTGCTTATTGGCCTCTTGACTAGATCGCAAGATCAATAAAGTACTCCCCTTTGGTATAATAGCAAAAAAAATTCAAACTACATATATGTATACAGATAGTGTGTGGTATTCGGCTAAGCAGAATAGACCACCCTCTTTTCTCACCGAAAAACCCGCGACTACGCATCAACTTAAATTTTTGAAAATGAAAATTGTGTACTTTTATATGGTTACTGGAAGAAAAAAACAGGAATTTTATCCAATATGCTCGATGTATTTTAATCCGATATATAAGCTTTAATTGTATTAAATTTCAGCAATATTGCACTAGCGGATTACGTGCGAAAGCGTAAACAGATATATACGGATATGAACAAATAATCGATTTTTATACTAATCGATTATTTTATTATTATAATTTTATTTAAATAAAAAAGGTTAAACAAAAAATCGATTATTTAAATTGACCTCTTTTTTCTTAATTTTCTAGATAAGATTTGCGTAATTAGATGAAACTAATATAGGCAAACTACACATACTAATTTCGCAAACAGCGCTCTATATATTTAATTCCTACTAGTCCACTTTAATTAGTCATTATTTCATGTCCTTATTAATATTATTAAAGCAATTATTCAAATAGTCGGTACATATTCGTCTTAATCGATTGTTCACAAATCGATCAAATCTTTATAATTAAAGAGAAAAATCGATTATTTAGTAATCGATTAATTTAAGAAATTCGACAAAAATTATCGATGGTTTAAAACTTATTATTTAGTCATTGATTTTTTTCACTGCAAGATACATCCCTAGTAACAGACGGCGGTTGCTTTTTTAATACAAATATGGTAATAATTTGATGATTACTTTCATCAGAAATTTCAAAGTTATGGTTTTAGGGCTTTATAAGGGTTACTGTCTCCCCGTCAAGCTATATTTCAATAGACGTCGTTAAACGTAAATTTTCATCACTGCTAAAAAATGTTCCCATTTTAAAAGCATTTCTATCAAGCCGTCAAACAACTTTCGTTGACAAGTGAAATTAACAACATGATGTCAATAAATAATCATTAAGTATCATTTATCATAAACATTATCGAATAAACACCTGACGACGTTACTGAGTGGGTGTGCCGTCATTTTGATAAAAGGTTCTCAGTATGAAAGACATTTTATGTTACAAATTTTTGTCTATACTTTAATTCATTAGTCACCATTTCGATGTTTAGTAGTTACCACAGCATATAAGTTCATCATCATCATTCTCCTGTCCTTATCCCAATCAGTGAGGTCAGCACAACATGTTATAAACAAGTTGTAACATGATTTGGCTGGGTATTTTATGACCAGCCGCTTACCTGACGTCTACTTCCCCTAGTCGTCTTTCAAGAAAGCTTGGTGAGAAATGAGGTTCGTCTATTCTACTCAGCCGGATACCAATATTAGTTCATATATGTACTTTGTTAATAACCATAATTAATAATAATAAATAACTTGTTATAATATATTTTATAGAATGACGCCAGTTATCAATCACTGTCGCTCTTTGTCTATGTTACTGTCAAATTTTGGATTATTTCGGTATATTAACGCTGTTTTGTCAGATATATTGCAAGTTTCTCACGAGATTTGTCGGCCTCCTATTGCAGTAAAAGTAAGTTGATATTTTGTTCAATGATAGCATGTAATTATGAAATATGAATATGAAATTCTGATGTACGTTTTGGGGGACAATCAATCTAGCTGGGTTAAAAAAAATTGTTGTTTTATCACTATTTTTGGGCACTGAACAAACTGCATAATAATTAGCAGTTTGTTCAGTGCCCAGTGTTCAGTCAGTTCAGTTATTATTAAATAATAGATTGTAAAGCTTAAATTTGCTGTCATTTGTCAAGTTGTAATAGCGCAATGGTAAACGGGCGGATTAAATACGTGAAAATACCCGGGTTCGAGCACCACACGCCACTTCTCTCTCCGGGGAGGACGATAGGAGTTCTCTGGGCAGAGGTCGTCCTTTTGTCGGTCCTAGGTAGCGGTTTTGTTGAATTTGGAGAGTTTGCACCTCACTTGAGAGATGAAAATACCTGGGTTCGAGCCCCACACGTCACCGATCCTTTCTTTCTTTTTTAATACAGTAATAATAAATAATAATAAATATATGGGACACTTACACACACGGTCATCCATCCCCATGTGTTATGGTAGACAGACAACTGGTGAATATATAATTATATTTTTTAAATACATACTTAAATACAAATATACACCCAGGCTCAAAGACCAACAAATTCATTTATTTTCTATAGAAAATGTTGGCCCTCGGCGGGAATCGAACCCGCGACCCATGGAGCTAAAGGCAGGGTCACTACCCACTGCGCCAACGGGCCAGTCAAACGTAGTAACGTAATTTGTTAAACAGTGACTAGTCTAGAAATTGTTTCACAATATATTTAAGTCTTCAGAATATAATAAATCAATATTCAATGACGGTGTAATTGCGGTCACACGTCTAAAATGAAACATTAGGCAGTACACACATTTACCAGATTAAAATGTTATTTAGACATATTTACTTTAAGAGCTTGGTGGATAAGTGAATGTCATTCATATTATATAACCATACCTACACATATTATTAATGTGAAAGTCTGTCTGTCACACATTCACGGCTAATCTGTTGGCACAATTAATAGCGCCAGCTTATACATATACATATAGCCATACAATAACATTAAATTTCCTTCTTACCTTTGTCTCTTACGACCATGTTAATTAAGTGTTTGGAAAAGCGAAGTGAATGTATACATATAGCTAACTTCAAAGCCCGTTTCGTGTAAGTTTTCACTTTCTATCAGCCAAGTTTCTATATAGAGCTTCTTGTATATTGATCACATAATTGAATCTGCGTACTTCTAAAGAATTTCTGTACTAATAATCAACCCCACTTTCTTTCAAATGAAACAGGAGGCCTTTTCCTAATAGTGGAATACTAGACACTTTTACTGTTTATTTTTTTTGCACTTCAAATCATCATCCTCCTACCCTTATTCCACACTAGGTGGGGTCGGCGCAACATGTTTAAACATGTTGTCACATGATTCATCGTTCATTTTACGTTTATGTTCAATGAATTTTACAAATTTCATTTTAAGCAATAGTTTTCTTTTAAAACATCGTTGGACGCCATCTTATACCCTTTACTAATCTATTTATATTTGAATATAAAAATGAAAGAAGGCACATCTTTATATGTATTTTAAAATTCTAATTGGTAGGAATCGACCCCGTGACCCACAAAGCTAAAGAAAGAGTCACTGCAATCTGCGCCAACAGGCCAATCACCGTTTTCCCCACAATGTCAAAAATTTATCAATCATCCAAGCGCTGTTCTATCTTCAAATGTCAAGTTTTCAGTAGTTTTTCAACGACGCTTTCTCTGCTCGTTAAAAAAAGTACGATAGAAATCGTTTCAATTCATTCTATAATTTGTCTTTTGGCGATACAAATCGGTGTTCAACTGTACCGCTGTGTCATTGACAAGTGAATTTGACGCGATCGAGATGCACTAATCACTTGGAACACTTTCACTTATTCCGCACGCACAATGTCGTCGTTTTGAATTGACGGCTTGAATCGATCTTTAATGAAGGTAACCTTTATCGATTTGGCCATTCACTTGATATATTACGAACATTAAATTTAAAAATCGAAAAACACAAATCTTTTATGTTTTGAATATAGCATAGATAATACACTAGTATCTGGTTGACAGAGCCTTGCTCGGTAATCTTTTACATAATAAAAAAAGAAACTAAAAAAAAATAATTAGGTAGGTGGGGCTTGGCGCCCGTTCGCCGAATAAGCTACGCTGGCACTTTACGGCAAAAATAGTGTTTTATATTTCATATAAATTTTAGTATTTTTTAATGCCTAAAAAACAGGTTTAAAACGGTTTTTTTTATATAAAAACTAGCTAGATTGATTTTTCTCCCCCAGAACCCCCTACATGCCACAATATACGCCAATGTATTAGTTTTAGCCAATGTTTAATTAATTAAATTTAAGCAGATTATTTGTACTTTATGGAATGAAATAAATTATACATATACATATATATATATATATATATATATATATATATATATATATATATATATATATATATATATATATATATATATATATATATATATATATATATATATATCAATTACTAGTGCCCTTACCTTAAAAAATTTAAATACCAATTAAATATTTTTGTAAATTGTCACTTATGTAATGGCCTTAAAAGGTTGACGACACCTGTCCTAGGGCCTCATAAGACGGTAGACGTCCGTCAGTAGCGTGTATTATTGTGTCAAGCTTCCGCAATCGCTTTCTAAGATGCGTATTGCTCTGGATTCGGTCAATGAGCAGACATGATTTTGCAACGGTAGAAATATTCCACCATCACGTAAAGTGAAGGCTTATTAATACTAATATTATTATTATTTTATTTTTTTTAATAATTTATGTTTATTTTTATTACTCTACTGTACTGTAGTCTAATTTATTATTGTTATTTATCATTTTCATTTGACCAAATAAATATCAAACGTAAATATGTCCTTTATAAGTGAAAAGACGGTAGATCAATCATTTGTCAGCAGATGCTGTCAACGTTTTTTCGCATATTTTAATAATTAATTTAGCTTCATTTTATAATGATTGCCCATAATTACATAAAAATATAAAAAATAATGGTCAAATCTAATCAAAACTATTAAAATCAGTTTAGACATATTGGGATTTGAACAAAAACAGTGGATTTATTTGTTTTTGAAAAGAAATAATGTTTGGACATATCAGAATTTGATTAAAACTACTCGTGACGTTATAAGGCACATGATGCATTTTGTAAAAGAATGAAGCTTTCCATTGAGAATTTCTTAAAAATAACGACAACATATATAAAATTGTAATATTTCAGAATGTTTAGACTTTAGTTTACTTTAAGTTGACATAAAAAAGTACTTTTTCGTCTATGGTGGACATATTGGTGTTTGATATTTATCAACTCATTTGACATTTATCTCTGACTATTTTAATGACATATTCTTATATATTTTTTGACTTTTGATATTCTAATATGTTGACAATTTTATAATGACCATAATGTACTGTATTTTTGAGCATGCTGTGTCCACTTATAAATAGGGTAGCATTAGACTTTTAAAATGTATATTAATAATTAAGTTAATAAAAAATGTATACTCTGTTGGCGGACCTAATAAAATAAATAAATAAATAAATTACGGAAGTCTATCTGTCTGTTACATTTTAAATGCTATTCCGTCGTAAATCTATACATATAAAAAATCTTATATTTATTTATTTCTTTTTAGACATATAGTTACAAAAGAGAAAGAAAAAGTAAAAAAGTACATATAAAGGCGGACTTATCCCTTATAGGGATCTCTTCCAGTCAACCTTTGAGTAACAGAAGGAAAAGGATAAAAATTGAAAAGAAAGAGAATACGGGTAATATAGAGAAAAAGAAAAGTTTATATTACTATTTAATCTATTTATAAATTTTGGTACAATAAATAGATGAAAAGTTTTCACAAGCTTGTTTGTGTGACTTCGATATTCTCAAAAATCTAATGAATTTTTAAGGTTTTGGAGAATATCGAAGTGCAATTCTTTAGAAATTGCTTGCTTACTTTATGAATTAATTGAATACTTTAAATTAAATTGACTTTTCAGTCGATACAGTCTTATAAAGACGGAAAACTGTGTGACACCGATTTTCAGGTGGGCGAAGTCGCGGCTAAAACTAGTATGGGTAGTAAAAAAATCCTTTTTTCTTTTTTGAAAAAAGAGACCTATTATGTAAAAAAACCCTTTTTCTTTTTTCAAATAAGATACCCATTATTTATTTTTATCTTATGTTTGTTTGCTTAACAAAAGTGTCCTGGAGTGGAGACCAAGTCTTGGCAAACGCAGCGTAGGGCGTCCACCGTCTCGCTGGATCGAAGATATCAAAAAGGTTGTTGGGGCCAGGTGGACGCATTGCGGAGAACCGGGATCTCTGGCGCAGACATGGGGAGGCCTATGTCCAGCAGTGGACTGCGATGGATGGATGGATGGATTTTTTGCTTACCGCACCTATTTAAATTTTTCGTTCGACCCTAAGGTTAATTGGCAGATAACGCTTATATTAGTATTAAGTACGCCTTATGTACTCGTATATCTCAAATAGTGCAATAAGATAATTAAAAAAAACGTTTAAAGAAGAGCGAAGATTTTTGTTATAAAAGTAAAAGCTTGGTTAACTGCACGATAGTTATCTTATTATTGGCGGAAATCAAATAATTGAAGCGAAACTCGCTTTTTGTGATGGTAAAAGTTAAGGCGATTGGACTTCGTTAGATTCAGGTTCAGAAATCACCGGAAAGGAAATAATGATTTCTATCGAAAACACGTTATAGCGGGTTTTGGGATGACTTAATCGACGTGCGATTTGAACGTGTAAATCTGTATAAAACAGCTTCAACGAATTTCATGAAATTTAGTATGTAGAAGGTTTCGGGGGCAATAAATCGATTTAGCTAAGTTTTATTTGAAAAAATGTCATTCTATCCATGTTTTCAGGCAATGAAAAACTGATACAATATTAATAAAATAGAAAAGTTAATTTAGCTCTCATTTGTAAAATTATAATAGCTTAGTTAGGTATTTAGGCAGTCCTTAAATTAGAATACCTTAGTTTGAGTCTAGATACCTTAAATTACATTTTTCCCCTTTGTTTTCCAAGTTCTGGTTTTTGTAACAAAAAATATTATTGGGAGCCTCTTATCAATGATGATTCATTTACTTAATACAATAAATATAAATTATCTGTAGTTTATTCTGTATACATTATTTTGCTCTATGATATTTTTTCCCCCAAAACAAAATTTATTCCCTTTTCAATTATTGCTTCTATATATTATCTATTTCTATTCAAGATTTTATACCAGCTTGTAGAATACTCACTACGTGATACATATAATGTGTACCTTGGATACGCCATATATTTTTGGGATAACCTAACCTCAAGCTAAACGATTAGCATTTATCAAATTTGAGGGCTAAAAACTTTATAATGGTCCAAAATATAAGGGAAAGGTAAAAAAAAATAGTTAAAAAAATGAAGTTACATCTAACATACATCCATACTGAATACTCAAGAATTCCGGGTATTCAATCAATTTGAAGTATTCAGTAGACCCTAAAGTCACCTTAAACCGATAAAATACAGAATACTTACGTAAAATGTAAGCTGTTGGATTCTAGTATCATAAAATATATTAGAAATCCCCTAAAGAGACGTTTATACGGTACATATATTCATCGTCTAAAATAAATAATAAATAAATATATGGGACACTTACACACACGGTCGTCCGTCCCCAAAGTAAGAAACTTAATACTTGTGTTATGGGTGACGGACAACTGGTGAATATATACTTATATATTTTTTAAATGCATACTTAAATACAAATATACACCCAGGTTCAAAGACCAACAAATTCATTTATAGAAAATGTTAGTCCTCGGCGGGGATCGAAAAATTGCAATCACTCGCTGTGTATTCACAATTTCTCAGTTGCGCCCGCGCACCGGTTCGCTTCGCACGTGCATCGTGTCAGTGTTCAGTGATAGTGACATGGTTTTGTGTGTTGATCGGATTCCGTTATTGTGCCATTGAAATCGTAAGTGATTGTGCTTTTTGTTCATTAAAATGGCGACAACTAATGAGTATACAGCGGTTTAACTTGACCGGCAACTGTAAAAGATTATTTCAGATCCGCATTAGGTCTATTGATGAAAATAATTTGTTATTAACAAAAAACTACTAAAATATCAACGTCTTTGATGTTATAAATTCTACCAACACGATCAAATAAATAAATATAAGAAATTAAACATTTATTAAGTTACATTTATGCACTACTTTACAAATATGATTCAAATTTCAAGACGAAACTCAATTTAGATTTATAAATAACTAATTTTCACATAAACTCATTGAAACCTTATATTTATCATTATTCCTTTAAATATGATATACATTTAGATTACATTCAACCCCAAGACTTAAAGCTAAAAATCTATCGAATCTCAGAACGTTTTTTTATTGATTTTCTATAGATCAACAATTTTACTACTAGTCAAAAAATATTCTCAAACGTTGTTCGTTCAGAAAAGAGTGAGGTTATGTAGTCAAAATTTATGTGTTTTTGTTTATTTGTCTATTAAGTTATGTGATGAGAGTAATGTATTATATTTCCCGTAAAGGACTAGATTCCAGGCCGTTAATAAACTAATAATAGTAATGTATTCTATATTTGAATTTATATTATAACTTTATTATCTTTATGAACTTCGTTCTTGTTGTTTCTTACAATAAAAAGGAATCAGATTGTTGTAATTAGAAGTTTTTTTTTTGAATGAATGAATAAATGAATGCGTGAATGAATGAACGCTTTTATTGAACACCACATTAGTATCAGTAAAAACAAAAATGGTTATAATAAATAGTACAAATGTATATGTATATCATTTTTTATTATCTTTATCTTTGTATAACAATATTTATTATACATAGTTTCAATATTTTTTGTAAACAAGTTATTTAAGCTGTAAGCAGCGTAAAACTAAAAATAATAATAAAAAAGATCTTTATTTTTGCATAAGAATATTGATCATAGTTTTAATATCGCTTAAAATAAATTATTTAAGCTGTTGAATTATTGTATAGCGTAAGAAGTTATTTGTTTATTGTTTCATTGTAAGTAAACGTTAATAAAATCAAGTTCGCGTCAAGTAGCGTGTTCAACAAACAAATAGGAAACTTAATTAACGGCTTCTGTCAGTTTTACTTGCTATCGTTTATTAGGTTACTTGTCCACTAAAATTAAAACAAAAATTGATATGAAAAGCAAGACAAATCGTCACGCGACACAAACCTAATTCCGAATGGCTTTAATTAGAGATCTCGTGCGAGTATTTAAATTATTTAGAAATCAGTCGACTCTCGTCATATGAAAGAGTGCATGGAATCGGCGGAGCGGAGAAATGCAGCCGAGTTTACGCTTGCCATTATTTATGTTTTGATCATTAAAAAAAGGTACCTGGGTAATCGAGCCTTGGTAAATAGTTTTTTTAAAGATATAAAAAAAAATGAAAAAAATTCATCGTCAAAATTGAAGTGGAGGTGGGGCTCGAACGTAGGTATTTTCACCTCTCTAGACCGCCCGTTCCCCAAATGAGCTACCGTGACTTTACATTTGAGCAGCGTGGTAGGTCTTAGCTCCAATCCTTCTCTTTTAAAAACAGAGATAGGAGGCATATGCCCAGCAGTGGGATAGTAACAGGCCGTTACTTAACACTGATACCGCTCGTGGCCAACAATTTATTAAAAAAATATCATTTTATGGTTGTTCGAGTCTGGGTGTATTTATATATTTAAGGTTTGTATTTAAAATTAAATTTTAAAATTCAAGGTCCGCGACACGACATGTCTAGCTTTTAGGGTTAACGCACTTTAACAGTCTTTATAAAAAGACTATATTACGATTCTGATCTATCAATGCGGGCGGAGCCGCTGGCGATTGCTAGTATATTTATATAATAATAAACAAATAAAAGTGATGGCAATGGCGAATATTGTTAGATGGGTGGTCGATATTTGATTTTTTTGTTTGATATTTGACTGACCCGTTGGCAGGTGCTAGTGACCTTGCCTTCAGCAACAGATGTCGCGGGTTTGATTCCTGCCGAGAATGAACATGAAATTTGCTGGATTTCATATTCGAGCTACGTCTTAAATGTTAAAGTAACCTCAATTTTTTTCTAATTTTTCAGATTTTTTATAAAGAGTGTAGTTTTTTAGGAATAAGATTTAATTGTGCGAAATTTTATCAATATCTCTCTGGTCGTGAAAGCGTAACAGACAAACGGATAGACATGCAGAGAGACTGACAGACAGATTTTCGCATTCATAATATAAGTATGGATTAATATTAGATAGTGAATTAGTGCATATAAAGCTAGAACAGCGTTTATAATTAGTAAGGCCTTATGTGTAACAAAACGCCCGCATGTTTGAATGAATTATGCATATTTCTGTAATGTGTAACAAATAAATATCAGTGAGTAGATTTCGCAATTAATTATATATTAAATTATGCATAGGCACTATCGGATGAAAACAATGTAGCCAAACTCCACATTTTAATAGAATTTCACTAACAACTCATTTGTTATTGTTTATTGGTAGTTGTCTACATTAATAAGCCTTTATTCTAATTAATTATTTATATTAAAAAGGGCAAATTTTCATATGGTCAGTCAAAATAGATTATTAATTAATAATCGATTACTTTGATACTGAAAAATGGATTTTTTTTAAATCAATTATTTTTGAATTGGAAAAAATCGATTATTTATTTATTTCGATTTTTTTCTTCTCCAAGTCACATCCCTATTATTAACTAGGGTCTTGGGATGGTCTTGGAGTAAAAAAACGATTAATAAGTAATCGATTTTTTCCCTTTAAAATAAATTGATTAATTCTTTTTTTTTCAAACTATTAGAAAAGTTGGCTTTTTAATATTAATAATTTAAAGGCTTCCAATAAATAATAACTGACGCACTGATTGTAAAATTCGATAATAATGTGAAGTTTGGCTACTTTGGTATTATACAACAATGTATATCTTATTTTAAAGAACAAGAAAAAAAGAGATAAAATAATTTTTTCACATCCCTATTATTTAATAACAAATATGAATTATGTATGTACATAGGTATGTATATAGGTAAATATGGTCATTAAATTATTTCTCCGTATTTGAAGAAAGGGTTTGACCTACCACACTGCTCCACTGCGAATTGGTAGGTTACACACATCTTCTCTAGATATAGTCCTCACGATGTTTTCTTTCACCTGCAATTGTCATTGACTGGCCCGTTGGCGTAGTAGACAGTGATTCTGCCTTCAGACCCACGGGTCGCGGATTCGATTCCCACCGAGCATCAACATTTTCTAAAAACAATTTGGTTGGCTCTTATGGTTAACTCACAAAAACTACTTTTGTCACTTCAGTTACACTGATTTCCACTCGGGCAAAGTTGCACAGCTAGTGGCAAATAATTGATAGAAAATAAATATTATTTCCCTTTACTTTTTGACCTGATATTCTGTAACAGACCGAATATTTATAAGTTTATCAATTCTCTTGAGAAAGAATAATTAAAGGTTTTTAATTTCAATTCGTAACAGTCGTGTAAAATATTTAATATTTAAATGAGTTAATTTTGTTTCGCATTTCGAATTTCGGAAACGGTACCAATGATTTTCATGAAATTCAGTAAAGAGGTTTCGGGGGCGATAAATCGGGTTTTATTTGTAAAAAATGTCGTATAATCTCTGTTTTCAGGCAATGAAAAACTTTTATATTTAAATAGAATACAAAATACTATTTTCACTGTCATTTGAAAGTTATAACGGCTCAGTAGGGAACGCGCGGACTAAAAAATGCCCGTGATCCAATCCCAAACCAGCTGTCTTTTCTTTTTTATTGCAATTTTTATATAAAAAAAGCAAGACTCCAGAATAGACTAACCTCATTTCTTACCGAGGTGTCGTAAAAGGTGACTAAGGTAAGTTGACCCGCCGTGTGGTATCCAGCTGAGTAGAATAGACCAACTTCATTTCTTACGGAGGTGTAGTAAAAGGCGACTAAGGTATGTTAACACACCGTGTAGTATCCGGTTTAGTAGAATAGACCACCGTCTTTCTTACTGAGGTGTCGTAAAATACGGCTAAGTTAAGTTGACGTCCGGCAGGCGGCCAGTCGTAAAAACGCAGCCAAATCATGTGACAGCATGTTTATAGTATTGTGCCGACCCCACTTAGAGTGGGATAAGGGCAAGAGGATGATGATGATGACGAGCAAGACTCGGTCATCCAGATACTAGCTGTAAAAGCTCACATAAATCAAAAGTTTACGTAAGTAATAAATCAAGAGGAAACGTCATAAAAGCCAATGGTATAAAATGTATAAAGCACGATCACTCCATATGAAATACGTATAGCATTATCATACAAGAAAACGATTGAGGCAACACAAATGCAGAATAATAGAGCACTCGATATCTAATGCTCATGCAAAATGCAACGAATCCAAAGGCGGCACAGCGAAGATTGCTTCCTCTGTAAGTGGGGTGACAATGGCTTTGTTTAACCCATGATATAACATAATCTTATTATTATATAAACAAACGGGTCATTTCGCATTTGTTTATAATACTAATAATAGTAAAGCTTTATTTAGTCCATACATATATACAAAAACAATTGATTAACAATAAAAAAAACAATATTTTTCTAAAAATTACATTCTAATTCAATTGTCATAATTCTAATCTAAATGATATTTATATGTCAACGTTATAAGTAATAAGTATATGTCAAAATCTATAAATAATTTAAAAGTCAATATTTAAAAAAGTCAAAATTAAAAAGAAAAATATCAAAAAAATAAAATAATAGGAAATATTTAATGTATTTTCAGTCTTATGGATCAGTTTTATGTATGGACCCCTTTCGGTAAAAGCCTCCTCCAAAGACGCGTTTGTTTACTCGTATATAATACTAAGTATGAATCGCGAAAATTTAAAATCTACCATTGCAAACGTTATTACCATTACGGGCACGAGATTGCGTATAAAATAAAACGCTTAGAATTCCTTAGTAAAAAACGCGCACATGTGGAAACATATGTTAGCGCAAACTTTCTACAATAATACGATATAATAGGAATACCACAATTCCCGCTCCGAGATACACTTCTCTTGAACACAGAATGAATGTCACTAAAACGTTTTATCAATAAGAAGACTCCACCGGAAACAACAACGGCACAGTGGTGCCACCATTTTATTCAAAAAGGGCGTGATACTCTTGTTTCATGACTGTGTTGCTATAAAATACAAAGCGGAAATCATTGGCGACAACACATCTTTGGTGTTCGTGATAAAATGTCGAGATCAAAATCTATTGCCCAATTGTGTATTTAGTATTTAAGTCCTCAAAAGCTCTCTGTCTATATCATCATCTTCCTTATCCCACATCTTTATGACATGTTGTCACATGATTTGGCTACGTATTTTACGACACCTCGGTAAGAAATGAGGGTAGTCTACATAGCCGGATACAACACGGCATTAAATAAAATATGTATACATATTGTATGTGTATGTTTACATGTTATATAGTGTACTTCGGTAAGAAATGAGATTGTTGTGCCGACCCCACTTAGAGTGGGATTAGGGCAGGAGGATGATGATTTTATTTCTAAGTTCAGGTCGTAATGACGGAATAGTCTCCAGATAGTGTCCTAATCCGCATGAATATCCATCCGTATAAATGAACCCACGTGCATTGTTTTGCATTGTTACCATCGCATGGCCACTGTACACGACGGTCGAGTGTGTTAGTGGCCCGCCAGTGAGAGTTAGAATGTGTGCCGACCTGAAACGAAGGCTCGAATTAGTGCTCATAAAGTTAATTAATAACAATAATAAAACTGTAACGGCTCTTCTAGTGTTTAAGTTAATGAATACGCTCTTGGCTAGTGTTTAGCCGACTTTGTGGTTATTTGAGGAACGTCTTGTGGGGTTGTCTATTATGCTGGTGGTTGCGATTTCAATGATTCTGTCTCTATTTTTTTTAAATTGCGTAATAGACGAGCGTCACATATAATAGAATAGTACCACCCTCATTTCTTACCGAGGTGTCGCAAAAGGCGGCTAAGGTAAGTCGACCTACCATGTGGTATCCGACCGAGTAGAATAGACCACCCTCATTTCTTACCGAGGTGTCGTAAAAGGCGACTAAAGTAAATTGATCCACCTTGTGGTGTCCGGTTGAATAAAATAGACCCCCTTTTTCTTACCGAGGTGTCGTAAAAGACGACTAAAGTAAATTGACCCACCTTGTGGTGTCCGGTTGAATAAAATAGACCCCCCCTTTTTTACTGAGGTATCGTAAAATACGACTAAGGTAAGTTTACGTCAGGCAGGCGGCCGGTCATAAAAATACGTTGCCAAATCATGCGACAACATTTTTGTAGCATCTTGTGCCGACCCCACTTAGAGTGGGATAAGAGCATGAGGATGATGTTTATCGCTGCCCATTGCAGTTCGTGTTGATTATCTATGATAAGAGTCACAATTTATTGCAAATATACCGGATATTTGCAACTAATTGGAAAAATATGAATATAAAATTTTATACCGTAATCTCTTATATAACAGGATCCACCGACAGTGGTTCTTTTAAGAAATATCAAGTTCTCTTCGACTAAAAGATTTACGTCTTAATATTGCAATTGGGATTAACTTAGGATTTAAACAATCATCTAATTTTTAATCTATGTGCCTGAATTAAAAGCCAGTAAATACGTGAAAATAGTAAATACGTGGCAGCGAAGAGGCGTATCATACAGGTCATCATCATCTTCCTGCCCTTATCCCACTCTAAGTGGGGTCGGCAAAACATGTTATAAACATGCTGTCACATGATTTGGCTGCGTTACTACGACCGGCCGCCTGCTTGACGTCGACTTACCTGTCACCTTTTACACCTCGGTAAGAAAGGAGGATGGTCTATTCTACTCAGGCGGATACAACATGGCGGATCAGCTTACCTTAGTCGCCTTTTACGACACCTCGGTAACAAATGAAGGTGGTCTATCCTACTCAGCCGAATATCACACGGCGGGTCGACTTACCTTAGTCGCCTTTCACGACACCTCGGTAAGAAATGAGGGTGGTACTATTTTTTTCAGCCGAATACAACACGGCGTGTCTCGTATAGTACAGGTGTTCATCTCAATTTCAATCCATTGCAACGCACCCAGTAGGTATGCATATGTAATTTGATACCTCACGTACGAAGCGATTAGTTCCTCATTCCTTCTGTATATATCTTGAATAGCCTTTGGGAATCTCTGAGAATACAGTATAAGCTGTAAAAGTATGTGTGGGAAAAGTGTTTGAACATTTTGCTTTGAGCAAATTTAATCAATCGGTCGAATCACAAGTAATTGGACAATTCTAAATATGATCAAAAGAATATATTTAGTAACAGACAGCCATATATCTCTTTCGATATTTGGAATCAACAATTGAACACTTGAAGTAAATAAGGCACTAAGTACCTAAAAATTAAAATTCGAACTAAGTATGCATTTAATTATGAAATTGGTTTTAGAACCAAATTGCATTTTAATTTAATTTTTAGGTACTTAATGCCTTATTTACTTCAAGTGTTCAAATATCCTTACTAATATTATAAATGCGAAAGTCTGTCTGTCTGTTAGGTTTTCACGGCCAATCTGCTTAACCAAATCTATGAAATTTCGCACAATTATTCCTTATACACCGGGGTAACATATAGGCATAAAAATACTGTTAATTCAACAGGAATATGATTACATTAAAAAACGCCATCTATTGTCATTCAATTGTAATAATTTAAATCTTATAATTTAATGCTAAGTCCATTATAGATGGGAATGGATGTCAAAGTTTGCGTTGGCCTCTACCGTCGTGGTATTAACCAAGTTCCAAATTGCGTTTCTAGATTTCTATTCAAACTAATGGCTGGGAGCCTTGAGATATCCACAGACGTTAGAAAATCTTTAGGTGAAAACTTTGACATACAACCTGGCTCGTTGGCGCAGTTGGTAGTGATCCTGCCTTCAACTCCGCGGATCGTGGGTTCGATTCCCACCGAGGACCAACATTTTCTAACAAAAATTTGTTGGTTCTTAGAGCCTGGGTGTATATTTGTATTTAAGTATGTATTTAGAATTATATAAGTATATATTTACTAGTTGTCTGTCACCCATAATACAAGTATTCAGTTACTTACTTTGGTGTCCCATATATTTATTTATTTATAACCCAACAGTTTAAGATGCACTTCTAGCCTCAGATTACTAAATAAAAGATGCTGAAAGCCTTTTTAAGTACTTACGTATTAATTTATGGCTTCTATTCTACTTAACCGGATACAACACGATCGGTCAACTTACCTTAGTCACCTTTTACGACACCTCGGAAAGAAACGAGGCTGGTCTATTCTACTTAGCTGGATACCACACGGCGGGTCAACTTACCTTAGTCGCCTTTTTACTTTATTATCGCTTATATTTTCTAGTGAACTTGGGGCGTTGTCAAGTTTTCATCTTAGTTAGTTTTCGTGGATACAAAAAAGCTTTGTCATCGATAACAAAGTTCAGATATTTATAGAAAACTACTATTATGATTAATAGTAGCTATTTTTATCTTATGCTTACATAATACTCCTGTTTCCTACTTGGACTTGTTACATGTAACGAGTTCCCTTACATTCCGCGATATACGCGAGATAAAACTTACTTCATCCGGGAGTTGAACCCGCGCTACCGGTTCCAGGCCGGTAATCATAGAATGCTATTTAGATTGATGGTGCCTATAAAATTGTTTGAGTGCGTCCCTGATCTTCAATAGTTTCTAGTTAAGATGAAATGGAATAAGAGTTTAAGGGAAAATATGAAAATGTTTGACCATTATCATCTTCCTGCTATTATCCCACTCTAAGAGAAGTCGGCACAACATGTTGTCAAATGATTTTGCTGCGTTTTTACAAGCGACCACCTGCCTGACGTATTATAGTCAGTAGTTTACTTTAGTCGTATTTTACGAAATCTCGGTAAGAAAGACGGTTTAACGGTTTAAAGACGAGTTAAAAATTGCTTCGAAAATAAGGCTTTATTTATCGTAAAAAGTAAAAGACAAATAAATGCTATTGTGGGTTATCCATAAAAGATAGACATATGCCGTCGCAACCGCTGTTTTTTGTAGACCTTTTCAAGGTAAACAAATACTTAGTACATTATTTTGTTAAATCTCGTAAGATTCGGCGTGCGGTTGCGATGTAAGCGGAAAAAAATGTAAGTTTATGTTGTTATTAAACATTACATATAAACCGTCCTCTTCAATCACTCTAATTCTGTTGCGTAGTTTAAAAGATTTAAGCTTACATAGGGACATAAGGACAATCGGACAGACAGAGAAAGCGACTTTGTTTATTGTCTTTTAGTATTATTAGTGTTTTACTAATACTATGTAGTGATAACTCGTATGGCTCTATGTCACTAAATACCTCGACATTAATGGTACTAGCAATGTTACTTAAAGTAATGACTTTATATCCAATATAAAAATCTTACCGTGTAGCTTGTCAACAAAAATTTACAAGCTGTTTTCATTTTACTTTCACTTACGAGTAACAAAGCTTACGGTCAGTGTGTTTATAAAAAGCGACCGTTTACTCCATCACGTGAAGCTATAAAATCATCATCATCTTCCTACCCTTATCCCACTCTAAGTGGGACTCCCACTTGGCACAACATGTTATAAACATGCTGTCACATGATTTGGCTGTGTTTTTACGACCGGCCGCCTGCCTGACGTCGACCTACCTCTGTCGTATTTTACGACACTTCGGTAAGAAATGAGGTTGGTCTATTCTACTCAGCCGGATACCACACGGCAGGTCGACTTACCTTAATCGCCTTTTACGACACTTCGAAGAAATGAGGTTGGTCTATTCTACTCAGCCGGATACCACACGGCAGGTCGACTTACCTTAGTCGCCTTTTACGACACCTCGGTAAGAAATGAGGGAGGTACTATTCTATTCAGCCGGATACCACACGGCGTACGTGAAGCCATAAAATGTTGTTATAAATTGACAGTTAAAGTTTTTTAACCGCTTGAACCAATCTTGTATGTACTCTTTAGATATTAGTTCGCGGGTGACCCAGCCTTGCTTGGTATTTTTTTAATTAAATAAATACAATTAAAAATAATACAAAAAAAAATATTTGGGATCCATCCTAATATTCTGAATTTGAGACCGCCCGCTACCCAATTAATCTATCATGACTTTGCAATTGACGGCGAAATTATCCTTTGCTTTCTCATTGCATTATTAAAGTTTTTAAGTGCCCGAAACAGGGAAACATTTTTTCTTAACAAAACCTAGCTAGATAGGCTGGCAGCGTTTCCCCTTTGAATTGTCAAGCTGATTCTTTGTCCAAAAAAGCAACCCCTATTGTCACCTTAAGAAATAACTAAATTGAATGAAAATAAGTCTACTTAGTTCAAAAATAGTAACGAACACATCAAAGAATCAACTCATTGCGAAGATAAATTCGTGATGACTTTGACACATTCGTTCGCTATCAAGATACAGTAACATAAACGTTTCTAAACTAGATTATTCTACATTGAATTCGCCGTGTGGTATCCGGCTGAATAGAATAGTACCACCCTCTTTTCCTACCGAGGTGTCGTAAAAAGCGACTAAGGTAAGACGACCCGCCGTGTGGTATTCGGCTGAGTAGAATAGACCACCCTCATTTCTTACCGAGGTGTCGTAAAAGGCGACTAAGGTAAGTGACTCACCGTGTGGTATCCGGTTAAGTAGAATAGACCACCCTCTTTCTTATCGAGGTGTCGTAAAATACGACTAAGATAAGTTGACGTCAGGCAGGCGGCCAGTCGTAAAATACGTAGCCAAATCATGTGATAACATGTTTATAACATGTTGTGCCGACCCTCTTAGGGTGAGATAAGGGCAGGAAGATTATGATGACAATTACATATACATTGAATGTATGATTATTCTTAAAAAACAGGTTGATGCAGTAAAAAAACTAATATTAAAACAGATGTTTTCAGGAATTAAATTTTTAAAAGCTTTTAGTTAACTTGCCCTGTATGTATGTAAAGGTGGAATCTTGCAAGTTAAATTTAACTTACTTCCGAGTGTCCGATTTAGCTAAAATTTTACATATTGGTCCAGTCCCGATGACAATGCATGATAAGCCAAACCTGCTGCTAGGATTAGCTCTAGACTAGGGAAATCTTCAATGGTTTAAAGTGGGAACATGAAATTTTGTTAAAAGCTTTTATTTTAACTTATTATACTGACGCCCACAGACGTTCAGCGGGCGAAAGTATTAACGGAAAGTGATATTATCGGCTGAAATAAATTGTTACTTATTAATCTACATTGAAATTTTATGCAGAACATAATGTTTTTTTTTTTTACAAAGAAAGGCTAGCGCCTGGCTGCGATCTCGCCTAATGGTAAGCGAAAGATGCAGCCTAAGGTGGACTGCGCTTGCCACTATAGTGCCTATTCACTCTTTTTTTGAAATTTTGCAGATCGTAAGAGTCTGTTTAATTATGAAACGTTTTTTTTAAATAAAGCTATTAAAAAGAAATAGGCTCTCATTAGAGGAAATTGAGAGAAACTGGGCTATCTCTGGTAGGACATTAATCGTGGGAATGCATATAGTAATATGATATCATATAATTTTATTAATAAAAATTTGCATAATCATTCAATTTAACATTTTTCTTATGAGAATATTTAGTGTTGTGAATCGACATTAAAATTTTTAAACATTAATTACTTTTAACTAGTTATACCTGCAGCTATGCCTGCATAGAAATCAGTATCACAAAGTTTTTCTCGCATAAATAAAGTAATATTTTCAATTGAAATATTGAACATAAAAGTAGTTATTGTGAGTTTACAGTAAGAGATAGAGACATGCTGTCGCGGACTTTTTTGTAGTATTTTTGAAGATCTACGATTCTCTAGTACATTACTTTAGTGTATCTCTGTTGGTTTGTGCAGTACACGCGAATAAATCTCGCTGAAGGCGAATTTTTTGCAATTGCGTGACCTCTTCAATACATTTTACATAAATACCATTCTCCTGCCTTTATCCCACTCTAATTGGGGTCGGCACGAAATTTATAAACATGTTGTCACATGATTTGACTAGGAATTTTACGATCGACCGTCTGCCTGACGTCAACTTATCTTAGTCGCCTTTTGCGACACCTTGGTAAAAAGGGTGGTCTATTCTACTCAGCCGGTTACCACAAGGTGGGTCGACTTACCTAAGTCGCCTTTTACGACACCTCAGTAATAAATGACGGTAGTCTATTCTACTCAGCCGGATACCACACGGTGGGTCGACTTACCTAAGTCGCCTTTTACGACACCTCAGTAACAAATGATGGTAGTCTATTCTACTCAGCTGGATACCACACGGCTGGTCTACTTACCTTAGTTGCCATTTACGACACCTCAGTAAGATATGAGGGTGGACTATTCTACTCAGCTGGATACCACACGGCTGGTCTACTTACCTTAGTTGCCATTTACGACACCTCAGGAGAGAAATGAGGGTGGACTATTCTACTCAGCCAGGATCCACACAGATTAATTTACATAAAAAAACGGTTTTTATTTTACATAAAATCCGTAATTTACTATTAACCGTGCATAAATCCGTCCCTTGAACTTTGTGAAAATCGATCACATACAGACTTGACTGGCCCGTTGGCGCGTCGTGGGTTCGATTCCCGCCGAGGGAGAACATTATCTATAAATGACTTTGTTAGTCTTTGAGCCTGGGTGTATATTTAAGTATGTATTTAAAAAATATATAATTATATATTCACCAGTTATCTGTCACCCATAACACAAGTATTAAGTTACTTTGGGGACGGACGACCGTGTCTGTAAGTGTAATGTATTTATTATTTATTTACACACAGAAAGCTTTTAGTAACTTTGTTTTATAATAATTATGTTTAATTAACTCGGATTCAAGATGAATCAAATGTTCACTATAAATCCACTGGTTCTCAGTAATTAGATACTGATGCGTCGATAATGTTAATCATCATCCTCCTGCCATTATCCCACTCTAAGTGGGGTCGGCACAACATGTTATAAACATGTTGTGATATGATTTGGCTGCGTTTTTACAACCGACCGCCTGCCTGATGGCAACTTACCTTAGTCGTATTTTACGACACCTCGATAAGAGAGGGTGGTCTATTCTACTAAACCAGATACCACACGGTGGGTCAACTTACCTTAGTCGCCTTTTACGACACCTCGGTAAGAAATGAGGTTGGTCTATTCTACTCAGCCGGATACCACACGGCGGGTCGTCTTACCTTAGTCGCCTTTTACGACACCTCGGTAAGAAAAGAGGGTGGTACTATTCTATTCAGCCGGATACCACACGGCGTGCGTCGATAATGTTAATAATGACATGGTTAAATGAAGCGGTGAAATTTATCAAGTTGAGTGTAGCCCGTACACTTGATATATTGTCGCCGATTTAACGACGCCTTAAGACGTTTATTGGCTCGTATATGATGTTTTAATTATGAATGCTTTTACTGTAATAGAGAGTTTAAGGTCATTGAACTTATGTAAAAAAGTAGTGGCCTGTTACTATCTCACTGCTGGGAATAGGCCTCTTCTATTTTTTTTGGTGAGAAGGATTGGAGCTAACACCTACCACGCTGCTCCAATGCGGATTGGTAGGTTACACATATCTCCAGAATTCTCTAGAGATATACAGATTTCCTCAAGATGTGTTCCTTCACTGAAAAGCGTGTGATAAATTGCGATTATCAATTAGACACAAGTTTTAACTTTAACTAGTACTTTGATGACCATAAAAATAATTATAGTGGGTTAACCTTAAAAGCTAGACATATGCTGTCGCGGACTTTTATTTAGAACTTTTAGAGGGAGACAATTTTGTAATACATAATTTTTGAATAACTGTCACCGTTCACTTAGCGCACGCAAGTAAAGCTTTAAATTATGCCGTTTTCGTAATATTTTTTATTACTGGTTCTCTCCTATTCATCTTAGCGTGATGTTATATATCCTATAGCCTTTCTAAATAAATTTACTGTCTGAGACTCAAGAACTTTTTTAATCGGTCTAGTAGTTTGTGAGATTAGTGCTTTCAAACAAACAAACAAACAAACGAACGAACGAACGAACGAACGAACGAACGAACGAACAAACAAACAAACGGCGAAGCTACTGGGCACAGCTAGTGTAATTGTAAAATATACAAGAAAGAAGAGCACCCAACGCTGAATTAAAAACATTCTAAACGCTATAATTAGTTCTAATAAGCAAAGTCAAATCTTGATACCGACCATTTCCTTGTTTGTCCAATTCAAGTTAGCGTAACCACATGGGTGATTTTGACAAATCTCATAACGGGTAACGTATGTCGGGTGCAAGGAGTGTAAAATGTTTAATTATGGTTTAATTACCCGGGTTGTTGACCGACCGTTGTATGTCGGGAGTTCAATAAACTGTACCTGTTTAGTCATTTATTATGGTTTAACACGAATTTTTGACCTAACGTACCGATGACCTGTGAGTTCCCGTGATGATTGTTTAATTTATATAAGTTTTTAATAAAAAATTTAAATAACTTTTCTTTTTTCAAGTTATTGATGAAAATTTTAAATACCTAGCATTCTATTTTCAATTTAAATTTAATTTAAATAAACCCTCAAATTTTGTATTTGGAATATTTAAAATATAAGTCTTATCTAGGCAAGACGGGATTCTATAATCCCGCCGTGTGGTATGCGGCTGAATAGAATAGTCCTTCATTTTTTACCGAAGTGTCGTTAAAGGGGATTAAGGTAAGTTGACCCGCCGTGTTGTATCTGCCTGAGTAGAATAGACCACCCTCCTTTCTTACCGAGGTGTAAAAGGCTACTAAGGTAAGTCGTCGTCAAGCAGGCGGCCGGTCGTAAAATAGTATCACGTAACAACATGTTTATAACATGTGCCGACTCCATTTCGAGTGAAATAACTCTGTCTGACGTTAACTTAGCTTAGTCGTAATTTACGACTACCTCGATAAGAAAGAAAGTGGTGTTATCTACTCAACCGAATATCACACGGTAGATCAACTTACCTTAGTCGCCTTTTACGACACCTCGGTAAGAAATGAGGTATGTATATTCTACTCAGGATATCACAAGGCGGATAAAATAATGTCTTGTTTAAAAAGTTCACCGTGATTTTTAATCCTTGGTCAGGATTTGTGTTCAACTAAGTAAGCTCAAGGTAATACCGAAATTTCTAAATTCTCCAAATATTAGTGTAACCTCTGAGTTAAGATACCTCCGCTCATACTTTAAGCCCAAAGAGATCCTTTGTGAGTGTCAAGAAATTATGACCCAATTTCCTAAAGCGCTCGGAGGATTAATTTAACCCTCCGGTAAAGCAATCAAGTCGTTCACAAAGTGTTTGACATTATTACATTACAATTATGTAGGTATACCCTACACCTTAGAGACCATTTCTACAACTGACATTTTTTTTTCTGAAACTATCTTAATTGCAATTTATCACACGCTTTTCGGTGAAGGATAACATCGTGAGGAAATCTGCATATCTCTGGAGAATCTTAAGGATATGTGAAACCTGCCAATCTGCAATGGAGCAGCGTGGGGTAGGGCTCCAATCCTTCTCTCCAAAAACGGTGAGAAGAGGCCTATACCCAGCAGTGCGATAGTAACAGGCTGTTACTTACTGTTTCTTAATTTGTATATCCTTAATACTTAAATGAGCTAATTCAGTAATTTATTAGTTCTATTAAGAAGACAAACAGTTATACAATGCATAATTATAAGACAAACAAGACATATACCAATAAAATCTTCACAGGAAAGAAAAAACTTACGAGAATAAATGAAACATTCATACTGAAAACAAGTTAAATTACATGTTAATAAATAAAAATAATAGAAAAATAAATATGAAATATATAAACTTACAAACGGGTAGAGAAGAAACTCATCGCATGATACCTTAACTTATATAAGTTCTAATAGAAAAAACTCATTTGACCCTTCCTGAGTTTAAAACTCCTGAAAATGCTCTAATGATCTCAAAATTTCTATCACAGCTTGAGATGTGAAACAAGAACATCAATCTAATATTCGACGTGAAAAATGTACAAACACTTTCGCATTTATAAGCAACAATATACCAATAAATCATACAACAAAGTAATAAAGTGTGTTCGCGGATGTCGGCAGCCAGACATTCTTAACAGGTGCTTGCTTGCTGATGCGTTATTGATACACCAGTTGTAACGGTCTCCGCTCCGGTGGGCGCCTATACGCTGCACACCGTGTGGACATGGCTGACATTATAGATAAACACTAGCTTCTGCCACCTGCTTTGTCTATGTCGATTAATGTATCGAAATTAAAACAAACGGCTTGTAAGCCGGGAGTGGCGGCAGAAGTGAACACTTGAATATTAACGTTGTGAATTAATAGAATTAGGTGTTACTTAGGAGAGATCTGTAATACAAAAGTATTAATACAATTATGTTGGTATAATGAACGATAAAGTAAATAGAAAATGCTGAAGATCTATATCATTATCTAATAAAGCTGAAGAGTTTGTTTGTTTGTTTATTTGCTTGTTTGATTATTTGAACGTACTAATCTCAGTACTGGACCGATTTGAAAAATTATTTCAGTTTAACATAGTCCATTTATCGAGGAAGGCTATAATAAGCAATACATAACATCACGCTAAGATGAATAGGAAAGGAGCAACAATAAAAAATAGTATAGTTCGAAAACGGCAAAATTTAAAGCTTTTAAGAAATTTTTACTCTTTTGTTTACATGCTGTAAACGATCATATTGATCTATATTAAATCATTCTCCTGCCCTAATCCCACTCTAAGTGAGGTCGGCACAACATGTTATGAACATTTTGTGCTGCCTGCCTGACATCAACTTACCTTAGTCGCCTTTTGCGACACCCCGGTAAGAATGAAGATCGGTAAGAAGGTCTATTCTACTCAGCCGGATAACATGGCTTATCAAGTTTATATTATTTATCAGGTCTACATGTATTAGAATGGCTTCCAATAGCTTATTAGCACGACAGCAATAAAATAAAAACGATAATACTACAGCATGACAATACGTGAGTCCACTTTAGAATAATGAGCGCGATTTGCGGCCGGGAAATTACTCTAATTTTCGCGTAACGGTGGTGGCGGTCAGACCTAGCGAGATAACTGGACCAAATGAATTTTAATTCATTATTTTTCTTATTCAAGCTACAGACATCACGAATTTGTGTAGCTTGAATACAGCGGATCGACACTGTAACGGGCTGTTACAATCCCACTGCTGGGCAAAGGCCTCCTCTCTCCGTTTTGGAGAGAAGGGTTGGAGCTAAGACTTACCACGCTGCTCCAATGCGGATTGGTAGGTTACACATATCCCCAGATTTCTCTAGAGATATGCAGGTTTCCTCAAGATGTTTTCCATCACCGAAAAGCGTATGATAAATTGCAATTATCAATTAGACACATAAGTTTTAATAGAAAAACTCATTGGTGCCTGCCGGGGTTTGAACTTGTGACCTTCTTGAAAGAGTCACACGACCACACCGCTGGGCTATCACAGCTATCACAGGATCGACACAACCTTTTTGAATTCCTTAGACTTACTTGTACGGGGTCTAACAATGCTGTGTTTTGTTTTTCTATAAATCGCCGTGTGGTATCCGGCTGAATAGAATAGAACACACTCATTTCTTACGGAGGTGTCGTAAAAGGCGACTAAGGTAAGTTGACCCACCGTGTGGTATCCGGTTTAGTAGAATAGACTACCCTCTTTCTTACTGAGGTGTCGTAAAATACGACAGAGATAAGTTGACGTCAGGCAGGCGGCCGGTCGTAAAAACGCAGCCAAATCATGTTACAGCATGTTAAAACATGCTGTGCCGACCCCACTTAGAGTGGGATAAGGGCAGGAAGATGATGATGATGACACCAACTTCTAGTGGATCTATTAACGCTGAGTCTTAGGTACTTTGTCGCTATTACAGCATTTAAGATCTCAAAGCCCATATGTTCTTCCATTGTTACTCTAGCCTGGCGACAAGCGCTAACGATCATTTGTTTTTTAATATTTCGAATTTAAACTATCGTGTTATTCATAATTAATGTATAGAAACCGGCTATACTCACGTCTTATTTTATCGGAAAATATTCCAAATTTGGCATGGGGACGGGGAGTGCGTAGAAGACGCGGGATCAGCGCCGCTGCCGTCCCAACCGTTCCAACCATTCCCGAGTCGCGCCCTGTCAGTTTCCGCCTTGAAACTAGTCGAGCTATTACGATAAAATAAGACGTGAGTATATCCGGTTTCTATACATTATTTTTGTTCATCATTTAATTCTGTTACAGGGCGTGTAGCAGCCAGTGCAAGTGCGGTGATGCGCCGGGAGCGCCCGCGTTCGACACATGCATGCCGCCCGCGCACCCGGTGAGTGTACACCTTTATTGGAGACTAGTAATATCCCGCGGTTTCACCCGAGTACATACCGATCTCATGGCAGTGGAAAGTCTACTAAGTCGGACTATTGATTTATTTTTGTTAAATATGACATCAATAGTTTCCGCAGCGCATGCGATGACAGAGCTTGCAGACTTGAGCTTGTATGATTAATTTTTTACACATTATTACATTTTTATTACGGATCCCTATTTTTAATGTAATATAGCCTATGTTGTAGTAGTTTTTGTGTGAAATAATTTCAAACATACATACAAATTTTCAAAATTTCAAACTTAATTTTTAATTTTTAAAATTAATTTTTAAATTAACAAAATTTATAATTTTTCAAACATACATACAAATTTGATAATTGCAATTTATCACACGCTTTTTGGTGAAGGGAAACATCGTGAGGAAACCTGCATATCTCTAGAGAATTCTGGAGATAATTGTAATCTACCAATCCGCATTGGAGTAGTGTGGTAGATCTTAGCTCCAATCCTTCTCTCCAAAAACGAAGAAAAGAGGCCTGTACAGCATGTTATCAACATGTCACATGACTTGGCTACGTATTTTCGACCAACTTACCTTAGTCACTTTTTGCTACACCTCGTTAAGAAATAAGGTCGTCTATTCGACTCAGCTTGATACCACATGGCCAGTCAACTTACTTTAGACGCCTTTTACGACACCTCGGTAAGAAATGAGGGTGGTCTATTCTACTCAGCTGTATACCACAGGGTGAGTCAATTACTTTAGTCGCCTTTTACGACATCTCGGTAATAAATAGGGTGGTCTATTCCACTCAGCTTGATACCACATGGCGAGTCAACTTACTTTAGACGCCTTTTACGACACCTCGGTAAGAAATGAGGGTGGTCTATTCTACACAGCTGTATACCTCGGCTTATGTGTACTTTTATAGTAAAACTGTATATTACATTACTTACGTTAGCATAAACTTGTCTCGTAGCATTTAAAATAAACTTTCACCATTCCCGTATTAGTAATGCACTTTTTACTGTACGTTTATTAACTGATTTATAACAAGCACCTTAAACGGTAATGTGATAGCGTAACTGGGTACGACATAACTGCGGTTAGAAAATTCCTATTTCCATCCAGGATCCATATTTGTTCAAATACAAGTTGCAACTTGAATGATCACCAAGAGCTGTTCTGTCTATACTTAGTTGGGGTATTTACATTTTTTAAATCAATGACAGGTTTGTTTATCTAAGTTGTTTATAAACAACATAGCCTTAAGATTCCCTTTTTAGTTCCAAATAGTGAAATAAAATATCATATACTTTTTTTAAAAAAACAGGTTTATGACGAGTATATTTTATTACCATCGCGCTGCCTTTATCCCACTCTGAGTGGGGTTGGTATAAAATATAATAAACAGTACCTGGTTGACCTAGCCTTGCTCGGTAATGTTCAAAAGTAAAAAAAATGAAACAAAAAAATAAAAAAATTGTTGGGTAGGTGGCACTCGATCCTAGGTATTTTCATTCCTCCAGACTGTCCGTTCCCCGAATAAGCTACGCTGACTTGACAATTTATTACAAAAATAGCGTTTTATATACAAATGTTAGTATGTTAGTATTTTTAATGCCCAAAAACAGGGATAAAACGATTTTTTTTTTATAAAAACCTAGCTAAATCGATTTTTCTCCTCGTCGAAAATCGTTGGAACCGTTTCTGAGATTTAGAAAATATATTTATATATAAACATACAAGATTAACTCATTTAAATATTAAAGATATTGTCATATGATTTGGCTACGTATTTTACCACCAGCCACCTGCCTGATGTCAACTTAACTTAGTCATATTTTACCACACCTCGGTAAGAAAGAGGGTTGTCTAATCGACTAAGCCGGATACTACACGGCGGGACGACTTATCTTAGTCGCCTTGTAGGACAACGCGGTAAAAATTACATAGATTGTAACATATTATAAAATAGTATAGCGTAGTTATTATTAAAAAAAGATGGATGAATTGTGTGAAAAATGATATGCATATTAAAGACCAACTTTGTGGCACCAAAGTTGACGAATGATAGAGGAGAATGGAAGAAGAAGACATATTGTGCCGACCCTACTTATAGTGGGATCTGGGTAAAAGAATGATTACGAGTTATTATCCTATTTTTTATTGCAAAGCGAGTTGAATAAATGATTTTTCTTTTCATTTTATTAAAAGCAAAGAAATTTTGCAAGACAGGTGGGCTAAATATAACAACTTTCTCCAGAATTAGCTTAAATAAGATGACATGGTTTTCGAAATAAGCAGGGCTCGTAAAAAACGAAAGTTCTCGGCTGTCTACGATACATTTTTATTAAGCGGGAAAACAACGAAATAGCATCTTTTTGAAACGATTTATTTACTTACGGTTTTCTCTCGCAACGGTTCGTAACTTATTGGACACAAATTCATGTACAGTTTAGAGTTATATTATATGATATGTTAAATGTGCGTATCATCATCATCTTCCTGCCCTTATCCCACTCTAAGTGGGGTCGGCACAACATGTTATAAACATGCTGTCACATGATTTGGCTGCGTTTTTACGACCGGCCGCCTGCCTGACGTCAACTTACCTCTGTCGTACTTTACGACACCTCGGTAAGAAAGAGGGTGGTCTATTTTACTAAACCGGATACCACACGGTGGGTCAATTTACCTTAGTCGCCTTTTACGACACCTCGGTAAGAAATGAGGTTGGTCTATTCTACTCAGCCGGATACCACTCGGCGGGTCGACTTACCTTAGTCGCCTTTTACGACACCTCGGTAAGAAAAGAGGGTGGTACTATTCTATCAAGCCGGATACCACACGGCGTACGTTAAATGTGCGTATCACATTGTTATTTTGTCCTTTCAGAGATCAAAGGTTGGCTAGAAGAGATCCGTTTTGGGATAAGTCCGCCTTTCTTCAATTTTTATTTTATATATATTTCTGTGTCAACGCTGTGTGGTATCCGGCTGAATAGAATAGTACCACCCTCATTTCTTACCGAGGTGTCGTAAGAGGCGACTAAGGTAAGTCGACCCGCCGTGTGGTATCCGGCTGAGTAGAATAGACCAACCCCATTTCTTACCGAGGTGTCGTAAGGTACGACATTGGTAAGTTGACGTCAGGCAGGCGGCCGGTCGTAAAAACGCAGCCAAATCATAGGACAGCATGTTTATTACGTGTTGTGCCGACCCCACTAGAGTGGGAAAAGGGCAGGAAGATGATATATTTCTGTGTCAAGTAATTTTTTTAAACAAACAACAAATATATTTAAGATAAATTGCATTCGATGGTTCAGTGTTACACTTCTTTTAAGATACAGTCTAAGACGAAAGTACGCGGAAAATGTCTACTTATTAAGGATTTCCATGCAGCATCATTTCGATACACTTAACTGTTTTGTAGTACGAAATTTTCTTTACCAGCATAATAACAGACGAAGCAGCCACCCACCAGATTAGAATAGAAACTACATTTTCAACTGAGAATCTAACCCACAGATTTAAATCATATCGACGCAGAGGTCGTTCAAATTAAGCTATAAGTTAGAATGCTTAAATTTACCTAATACTTATTGATGCCGTGTGGTATCCGGCTGAGTAGAATAGTACCACACTCTTTTCTTACCGAGGTGTCGTAAAAGGCGACTAAGGTAAGTCGACCCGCCGTGTGGAATCCGGCTGAGTAGAATAGACCAACCTCATTTCTTACCGAGGTGTCGTAAAAGGCGACTAAGGTAAGATGACCCACCGTGTGGTATCCGGTTTAGTAGAATAGACCACCCTCTTTCTTACCGAGGTGTCGTGAAATACGACAGAGGTAAGTTGACGTCAGGCAGGCGGCCGGTCGTAAAAACGCAGCCAAATCATGTTACAGCATGTTTATAACATGTTGTGCCGACCCCACTTAGAGTGGGATAAGGGCAGGAAGATGATGACTTATTGTTTATTGATTATTTTAAAACCTATACTAATATTAAAATTTTTATCTTTTCATTTTATATTTCTATTTTTCGTTTATCTGTTTCACTTTCACAGCTAATCTGCTGGGCCAATATTGATGTCATTTACACAATTTAAGTTTATATACCGGGTTAACGTATTACACCATGTCTTTAATACAACCTCTTTCGAATAGTCAGGTCAATAATAAAAAAAAATTGTCGCCGTCAATCTGAGAAGTTGTTAAAGCAGAATAAATTGATTGACTAAAAATGCTTCTTATTTATTGAATAATTGTAAAGGTAAATAAAATATTAAAGTTATAAATATTAGTTTAGTTGTTATAATAGAAAAAAATGTTTTTTTTTCAGGAATGAAAATGAGCGCGTGTTCAGGTTATTTAAACATTAACAATTTTATTGTTAAAGTGACCGAAGTCGCGGTTACAACTAATACTTTCTTAAATACGCTAAAAAATAGTATAAAAATGTTTCTCTCTAAAATTTTTTAATTAATTCGTGTATTTCTCATAAATTACTACGCGAAGGCCAGTAGCAGAATTCGCTTGAGTAATTTTAATAATTAGAAAAATAAACTATGTCTGTGTTTAACATTAACATTTCTAGTAAGAGACGGACGAAACTTTTCCCAAGTAATGCATATTTCATGAATAACGCTGCAAAAGTTAGGGGAGGTATTAAACTTTACAGAATGTGATTTATTCTGTTAAAACTATTCCAGTTTGACGCGAGATTCTCACTAAAAAATCTCATCTCATTAAATGCTATTATAAATTTGACAGTCTTTTTTAAATTTAAACTATCTTGAGTAGTATTCATAGTTAATGTATAGAACCGGCTATACTCACGTGTTATTCTATCGGGTTACCCCGACTAGTTTCGAACCCATCCGGGGCACTTATTCACGAGCTCTTTACACGACGTTACTAGTCGGGCTAACCCGATAGAATATTACGTGAGTATAGCCGGTTCTATATATTAATTTGACAGTCTGTCACGTTTTTCCTTTTCAACCGTTCGATTAATATTGATACCTAAATTTCACAAAGCTTATCAGCTTACTAATATGTCAAGTTAAAAGGCTTTTAGAAAAGCTTTTAACAAAATTTCATATCCCTACTGTTAACCGTTAAGATGTTCCCTTGCTTATCATAAACAGTTCATAACATAAGCTGTGGTAGTCCAGCGGTAAGACCGTGCGCCTCTTTTGAGGAGGTCTAGGGTTCAAACCCGGGCAGGCACCAATGAGTTTTCTAATAAAACTTATGTGTCTAATTGATAATTGCAATTTATCACACGCTTTTCGGTGACGGAAAACATCGTGAGGAAACCTGCAAATCTCTAGAGAATTCTGGTGATATGTATAACCTACCAAACCGCATAGGAGCAGCGTGGTAGGTCTTAGCTCCAATCCTTCTCTCCAAAAAAAAAAACGGAGAGAATATGCCCAGCAGTGGGATAGTAACAGGCCGTTACTTATCATAAACATACATTGACACCTGGACTGGGCGATTATGCAAAATTTCTGCTCAATCGGACATCGGAATGTAGGTCACTAACTTGCAAGATTTCACCTTCACACATATAAGGCAAGTTAAATAAAATTTAAAAAAAATAGTTTCCTTTGGGTAATGCTTAGCAAATAATTGGGGTCAATTTAAAGGTCATTTATGTTAACACGAACAAAGTTGCTGGTACGGTTTATGTATCATAAAATTGCTTGCCGTTGAAAGTGTTTCCAAAGTATCTATTTTATGACTGTTAGAAGCTTAAGCCTATAATACTGGTCTATCATCATTAAAAATTAACCAGTGGTAAACCGTGGATTATAGCTAAATAAGTCTACCGTTTATTTTTCTATTAAATTATTAACTTTATCTACTCTGGTACTATAATACAAAGATTATAAAAGTGAAACCAAAATTCTTATGTCAAACATTACGTACAGGTCAAAAATAATAAAAATTAAAAAGTTTCATTACGATACATGTCTTGTTTAGACACCTGTATCATAATATAACTTTTTAATCATAACGATACACTCATACAACCTCCAGCGGGACCAAGGGGGTTGAACCACTACCTTAAAAAAAAGTTTTCAATGAACGAGTCCGCAGCGACGCAAAACGCAATCGATGTTTGCGCCTTGGCGCTAACATTTGACATTTAAAAAATCTTTTAAATTTGTTGTTATATTCAGCGTTTTATTTAGAATATTTTTTTACGTATTATAGTATGAGGATAGTTAAAGTAGTGTATGACACTGTACATAACTTGGTCTTATAACACGAGTGTTAACCCTTATTATGCAAAAGTATCATTATCTACTATAAATTAATTTAGTAACAAATTTTATTTAGAATAAGGAATTAGTATGGCCTATATATGTCCTAGCTCATAATACTACACCGAGAGTTATAATTAAACTTTTGTTTTCAATTAATTCGATTTAGTCCTTCAGAAGGCTTCGTGTCACCTACGGCGACCATTATCAGGGATCTAAGCACTCAATCGTCCAGATAAATTGCTTTTATCTAAAAATGGACACGATGTTTTATATTTTTCCATTTATTTCTGTCGGCGATCGGGCTTGTCTGACGTTGAGTGATGTCGAGAACAGACATTTTTATACTCGTTTTTTTAATTAATTGAAAGGTTGTGGTATATACAGGTTATAAATACCAATATAATAAAAAAATTGTTTGTTTTTTCTTCTTGTAATCGAGCGATGCATCGGATAAATATTTTTCTTGAGATATTGAGGTTGTGCGAGTTGAAGGATTGGAAAATTATTTTGACTTCTTTTTATCAAGATTCGCAGACAAGTTCGTGAGTTGAACATAGTCAGAAATACAGGGTGGTACCGAACGTTTGAAATTAATTTATTTTTAGGTACCTACACTCCTGAGCACCTTACATAAAAAAGCACTTGATTCAGTGGAGTATTTTAGCTAAAGGAATTATTTTATAATAAATCGATTATAATAATAAAATTATCGATTAGTAGAAAAATCGATTTTTTATTCACATCCGTAACATCGTGTATCTATTACGCTTTTAATTTGAGAGCATTAAATTTAAAATTTAATTTACATCCAATATATTGTATAAAAATTCCCGTTTTCTGTTCCGGGGACAAAAATAATCTGTTAATTCAGTGAATTATTTTAGCCAGAGAAATTATATAAAGTTTTTTAAGAACTAAATACACTTTATAGAGATCAATGACCGTACACGCTATCCTTGGCCTAAAAATTAAATACGGTAATTAATAATTTAATACAGACGGCAGCTTTTCAAGACTTTGTTTTATAATATGTATAGATTTATAGGATTGAATTATGTCAAAGTTATCTCATACATTACTGTATAGGATAACAACTAACAACAAAGATAAAATAAAGGATAACAACAAGATATGTTGACGTTATATGTACTTTTTACAAGTAATTTACGTTCAACAGTTCGCTAGCGTTTATAATCTAGATACAATCCCAGCGCAAGTCAAAGAGCACTGCAAACTTCCATTTATTCGCAGCATCAGCGACGATTAGCGTTTTATTTTGCAATCGCGCTTCCAGGTCAGAGACTGCAAACATTTGCATTTTCCTCAAAAGTTTGTTCAGTGAAAGTGTTTTATTTGTTTTTATTTCACCTTGATTCTCGTTGCGAGTTGGAATAAAAACCTTACTCATGCCGGTTTACCGCAAATGTTTAAAAATTCAAGCTCTTTGAAAGTGAGATGCGCTGTTAAAAAGCGTTTTTATTATCACATAAAAACATGTGTCGACTATGGACTTTATGTGTTTATCGTTCAATGACTAACGCACCATTTTGTAATTGAACAGTATATACCAATAAATAAATTCCCAAAAAAAAAAAATTAACGAATTAATCGAATTATTATTTATTTGACAAAAGAAATTTTATAGAATTATACTATTATATAATTTTATTGTCATTTATTTTTCTTAATCCTAACTTTTTACATTTTTAAATATTTCTAAAAAAATAAATTAAAAAAACATTTAAAAATATAAAAAATTGTCGTCCGCCGGGAACGGGGAAATATCCCGAGTTGCCGGTGGTTAGGGATCCAAAGTGAGGAACTTCCTCACAATGCGCGCCGTTTCAAGCAATACTGCCTTCTGCATCCGACACTTGATCCAACTGTTAAGCGAAAGCCTCTGAAGATGTTGGTCGAGGCTCTTCGCAATCAGACCGTTAACCGACACAACAATAGGAACAATTATTGTTGAGTCAACAATTATTATTACATTAATTTTATTATTATTACATTACTTTTATATAATTATACTTTGCGGAGATCTATAATGCGAAAGTAATAATAAAATTATTTTGCTATAATCCACGATAAAGTGAATAGAAAAAATATTTTTTAGAATTAGACATTGCTTTGCGGAGATCCATAATACAAAAGAAATAATACAATTATTTTGCTATAATCCGCGATGAAGTAAAATAGAAAATATATTTAATGCTAAATGTAGAGTGGACAATCCGTTTTCATACCTGATACATGCAGGATTCGTAAAAACACATGCACAAACCTCCACCACCGCCACTACAATAATGATACAATACAATAATGTAATGCTAAATGTAGAGTGAACTATCCTTTGTCATAATTGATACTTGCAGGTTTCCATCTCCACCCAAAAATAAGACGTGATTTATTTTAATGGTGTATTTTACTAATAACCACATGTTCTAATACTATATGGTAAAAAGCCAAACCAGCCTAAAAGAAAAGACTCATCATCATCGTCCTCCTGCCCTTATCCCACTGTAAGTGGGGTCGGCACAACATGTTATAAATATGCTGTAACATGATTTGGCTGCGTTTTAACGACCGGCCGCCTGCCTGACATCAACTTACCTAGTCGTTTTTTACGACACCTCGGTAAGAAGGAGGGTGGTCTATTCTACTAAACCGGATACCACACGGCGGGTCAACTTACCTTAGTCGCCGTTTACGATACCTCGGTAAGGAATGAGGGTGGTACTATTCTACTTAGCCGGATACCACACGGCTACCTAAGAGAAAAGACTATCGTCTTAATATATAAACAAGGATTATTGAAGTAATTACCACCTACGTATTAAAATTGTAAATCGTTTACGTCCATTAGCGATACAAGCTTCTACCGTAACGGTTCCGACGCTATTTATGGGGTTAGGTTAGATCCTAATTATTAAATAGCTGGTTATTAACAGAGCCGTATTCAAAGTATCGGAAATTCTTTTTAAATTTTGCTTTCTACGATAATTGTTTTCTTTTATAACACGTCTGTATAAATATTTAATTATTATTATAATTATTTAATATTTACCAACATTAATGAATTGATTAAATACTTAAATTTACATAAACTTTATCTTTCTCTCTATATTCCCCGTATTCTCTTTTTGTTCTTCAATTCTTGTCCTTTACCTTCTGTTACTCAAAGAAGAAGAGATCTCTTTTAGAGATAAGTCCACCTTTATACATATGCTTTTTTCTTTCTCTTTTCTAACTGTATGTATAAAACGAAATCAATAAATATATATTTCGGCTGTTTTATAATACACTTTTGAGTTACGAAAGCAATCACTTTTATGTCGTGAGAGTTATTCAAAGATACGATTTGACTGCCTCGTTGGAGCAGTGGGTAGTGACCCTGCCTTCGGCTCCACGGGTCGCGGGTTCGATTCCCGTTGAGGACCAACATTTTCTTTAAAATGAATTTGTCGGTCTTTGAGCCTGGGTGTATATTTGTATTTAAGTAAATATTTAAAAAATATATAAGTATATATTCACCAGTTGTCTGTCTACCATAACACAAGTATTAAGTTACTTACTTTGGGGACGGACGACCGTGTGTGTAAGTGTCCTATATATTTATTTATTTATTTATAAAGTACGCTTTATCTGAAACTCCGTTTTGGGAAATTTAGCTTAATGCTCTTAGATACTCAGGATGTCTCATCATATATTTTATTTATAATAAGGTATTTACTTTGCACTGACAATGCGTCAATGGAGTCTGAGTGGATAATTATGAAACACATATTGTAATTGAAATGTTTATATTACATCTTAACAAATATTTAAGAATTTTTTTTTAATATTTTTAAATAACTAACCATACCCTAACTTCAATTTAAAAAAATTTCAACAATTTATAAATATCACTATTTATTCGCTTTTTTTGATTAAGTATCAAAATATTTGTTTAATACAGTTTAGTATAATGAGATATATGATAATAATATAATATGAAGACCGTTGCCTATATTTGTATTAGAATATTTAACTTGTTTTCGAATAATTATTTATATACATAAAATTATAATTATTATAATATCACATTAATTATTGCTAAGTCCGGCTCTGGTTATTATAACCGAAGAAAACATAGCTCATGCTTTCTGTAGACATTTTAGTAACCATTTAACTAAACACAAGGTTTCTAGTTTAAAGCCATTAAAGATTAACATTTTGTTTGTCATTTTATGAACGAGTGAATTTCAATTCATTCGACGAGCAGATTGGTATCGCTCTTCCTATAGGTCTTTAAAGGTTATTAAATATTGGTACGTTTTTTTATGCATATTATATTGAAAGGGAATAATGTTAGTACTAAATTACTAAATCTTAGGTGTATTTATTTTATATATTTTTCTAGTTTAATTGTAATTTTTTTGTATATTCTAAGACGAAGATTCTATATTCGAAGTTGACCAACTTTATAGTATTATGTAAAGGTATAATGGACTGGCCCGTTGGCGCAGTGTGTAGTGACACTGCCTTCAGCACCGTGGGTCGCGGGTTCGATTCCCGCCGAGGGTCAACATTTTCTATAAATTAATAAGTTGGTTTTCGAGTCTGGGTGTATATTTGTATTTAAGTATGTATTTAAAAAATATATAAGTATATATTCACAAGTATTAAGTTACTTACTTTAGGGACGGACGACCGTGTGTGTATTTATATTTATATTATATATTTATACTCTCGTTTATATTAAGTGTATAACTTCTAACGTAGAAAAGGATTTGCGCATAACTTTTATCTCACCTAAAGGGTACTGGATAAGTAAAAGACGTGCAAACTTGGGAGTAATATAACTGCAGTTTCTACACCTAATCGTACTGGAGTAACAACTGGGATGGCTGAACAGATTTAATACCAAATCAGATAGGAGATAATAATTTGGAATTTTTTTTTTTTAATATATACCGGCTATTGAATAAAGCGGCATGTAAAGGCATGGGACTAGCCTGTTAGCTCAGTAGTAACTCTACCTCTAGCTCCGCTTGTTCGATTCCCGGCGATGGGCAACATTTTCCAAATACAATTTATTTGTTTTTGGAGTCTGAGTGTATATTACCAATTTTTATATGTAAATATTTACTAGTTGTCTGTCACCCATAACACAAGTAACTTATGGGACGGATAACCGAGTGTGTAATTGACGCATAAATTAAAGATTATTTTTAGTTAATGTACTCTGTATGAGATAGGATAGGTATGAGGGTATCTTTAATATTTAAATGAGTTAATCTTGTATGTATATATATTTTCGGAATCTCAGAAATGGCTCCAACGATTTTCCTGAAATTCAGCATGTAGGGGTTTTGAGGGATAAAAATCGATCTAGCTAGGTTTTATATAAAATAAAATCGTTTTATCCCCGTTTTTGGGCATTAAAAAACACTAAAATATATATTGAATTGAATTTTTGCCATTAACTGTCAAGCGTAGCTTATTCAGAGAACGAGTGTAATAACGAGGTAGCGAAAAATGAAAATGCCTAGGATCGAGCTCAACTTAATTAATTAATGAATTTTTCTTTTTTTTTACTTTGAAAATAATTACCGAGTCAGGCTCGGTCACCCAGATATTGTTATTAATATGAACAATGATACATTTGTCATAGCCAACAAGAAGGCTATATTATTAAGGCAAGGCTTTATTAATTTACCCTTTTAACCGTTGAGTTATTGAAGCTTATAAAAGTATAGGTTATTATGATCATCGGCTGAATCCCCCATTATGCTTCATTGACTTAGTAATGGGTAATTCCGTCCATTTTTATACTTTCACCCTTAGCTATTAGTTCACGCTACGTCAAACATAGCCTTCGTATGACACTTATTAAACTACTAGCTATGCCAGCAGCTTTGCCCGCATCGAAATCAGTGGTTAAAAATTTTCCCGAATTGAAATTTTGAACATAAAAGTAGTATTGTGAGTTAATAATAGGGCAGGTGGGGCTCGATCCTAGGTATTTTCACCTGTTTAGACCGCCCGTTCCCCAAATGAACCAACATAAATTTTAGAGCCCGAAAACAGAAATAAAACGGCTTTTTTTTTAAATAAAACTTATCGAGATAAATTTTTCTCCCCCAAAACTCACTACATGCTGAATTTCAGGAAAATCGTTGAAGCCGTTTCCGAGATTCTGATAATATAAGTCATTTAAATATTAAAGATATATTATAAGAATTTTTTTATTGCTGCTCCTCTCCTATTCATCTTAGCGTAATATTATATAAGTTTATATCCTTCCTCGATAAATAGACTATCTTACACTCAATTGTTTCTAATCGGTCCAGTAGTTCCTGAGATTAGCGCGTTCAAACAATCAAACACAATTTTGTAGCAAAATAATTTTACTATTAATTTTGTACTGGATTTCCAAATAAGCCAAATCATGTGTGCATGTTTATAACATATTGTACCGACCCCACTTAGAGTGGGATAAGGGCAGGAAGATGATAATGATGATGATTTTGTATTGGATCTCCACAAAGTAACGCCTAATTCTATAAATTATTTGAAGGTCTAATTATACATTAGTATTATACGGTTAATAGCTTCCTTTATATCATTTTTCGCACCTTTCGCAGACCACCAGATCCTCTGAACGGGTTTCATACTTATTTATGGTTACATACTAATTACACGATGTTATCAACACACGTTTATGTAAATTAAAACTTAATCCATTAAAATAAAGTTTAGATTTGCTAAACAATGGACATTTTAAACCGGATGTTGCAATGTCGAAATGATTCAACCCAAGCAAAGATATTGCTAATAAGAGAATGTAATTGACCGCGAGATTACTATGGGTGATAAACAAAAATCTATTAAAAGATGGTCCGATGTGTAAATCTATTTCTCAGGCTTTATAACTAAGCACTATACAAAAGTAATGAGAATATTGTTATACTCCGCGAAAAGAAAATATATGTAATGCTAAATGTAGAGTGTACTCATTCGTTCTCATACCTGATACATGCAGAATTTGTAAGAACTCATGCACTACCCGACACCGATAACACAACAATATTAATAAATTGCAAAGCAACAAAAGCTTTGCGATCTCCAGACGATGCTTCTGTTACGGGGCGAAACAATTATTGAGATTGTGTTGGTGAATGTGTGCAGTCCTTTTGTATTGTGTTTAACTAAGCACTATATTGCTATATGCCTTGTATAGTAACGTCTAGTGCTCAAACCTTCTCTGGAGAGCTCAATTAGCAAACACTGTAGGTGTTTGCTGTGTCCGGACTCTTGGCATCCATTACGGTATACAAGTGGCAAACTATATCTACACTAGTATTACAGTCTGGAATTCTATCAGTCTGACAAGGTCTCAGTATTCGCTTTTACAATAAATTTCCGTTGTCAATACTAAACCGTAAAGCAATTCCAAAATTGAAGCTTATTTGGATGATAAAAAGCCTGGATTTGAAAATCCTTTCAAGCAACGTGAATCCCTTCGAGAAAAGTTCAAAGAAATAACCATACTTACTGTAGCATCAGCATATAATCATATATAAATGTGTTAAATGTCTTTCAGGGCAGAAGATCTTCTAATTCTGTAGTATTAGCATCTATAAATCTGCACGTGCCAGACGGGTATGTAGCTGCACGTCGCCGTACTCTGTTCGCGTTACCGCAATGCAGGACAGAGCTAGGCAAGCATGCTCCGCTTGTTCGTGCGCTGCGCTTGCTCAACGATTTAGTTAGGGAGAACTCGGCCTTGGATGTGTTTTAGACTCCACCGCTTCAGCTCATTAAATTAATTACATTTAGTTTACAGAATAAGTAAACCTAATATTATGTTTTTACGTTTATTTTCTTGTGTTATCTTATTTTATATAATATACTATTGCATGCTTTATTGTGATTTTTGTACAATGTAGCCCCACAAGATGAATTGGGTAACTGTAATGTCTTGTGGGTTAAGTTTTTGATAAGTAAATAAATAAATAAGTAAATATAGTAATATTCTTTTCGTACGGATAAATATCCATATGTTTAAGACGAAATTTGATGTATATCATAGAAATACCGGAGGTTACAAAAAGCTTGAGATGTCGCGACTCAGCAGAGTTAGCAACTCATTCGATGGTCTTTGTATTTGCTTCTACAATAATTCCGCTATCAATACTAGACTAGTCTACAGAAAGGTTTAAATTAAGTATAAGAGATATACTTATACATCATCCTCCTGCCCGTATCCCACTCTAAGTGGGGTCGGCACAACATGTTAAATAAACATGATTATTTGGATGATAAAAAAAGCCTGGAAAAACATTTCAGCTTCATACAGGTTTGCGGTTTAATAATGTAAAATTAAAAATGTTTAAAAGATTGACCGTTGAGTTTCTTTCTGGTTCTTCTCGGTAAGAGCAACATTCCGAACCAGTTGTAGCTTCATTACTCATATTGATCCTTGACGATTCAAAAGTCCTTGAAAGTGCTTATTTGAATAAATATTTTGATTTGATTTGAATTACAAAGGCCTGGTAATGAAAACTGTGAGGTTAGGTTTATTGCGATAATGCTATTCCTCTTTACGCATAAACAAGGTTATAAGCGTTTATTATCTGTTTAAGTATTAAAAGCTATCGCACAACTTTTGCCGACGTTAAGTGACTTGAGCTTTATCGTGATGCGATCGGCGCACGTTTTAAACTTGGTACAGTTGTTTTTGTTAAACTGCCTTTATAAATTTTACAAGTGCTTTTGAATCATCAAGTAATTTACTGATTCAAAATATTACTGATAACAAAACAGACTATATTTTGAATTGAAGTTACAATAGAATTATGATGAGACAGAAGCATTGATATAAAAACTCAGATATGCATCCATTTATGTATATGTATGCACTCTGGCACACAAAAAAACGCACAAACACACACACTCCACACATACACAGTTCACTCATACACACACACGCTCTTGCGCATACAAAATACACGCACGTACAATTTATGTTTGAAATGTTATGGAAGAGCGGGGCCTCCTGTTACAAGTACTAGTATTTCTTCTAGTACTTGTAACTTACTAGGATGGTCCTAAATAGTTTGAAGGAATTTTTTTTTTTTGATTTTTTGAGAATGATTTTGCTGTAATCCGCGTTTGTTAAGGGAATCTAGGTAATGCTAAGTGTATGAAGCGATAAAATTGTAATGCGATTGTTATTACGATTTTGTCATTTTGGGGCAAGACGATCGTAGAGATTGTGGTAGTGAGAGTGTGTGATACGTATGGTGATTTTCATACACTTAGCATAACATAGATTCTCCTAAGAAACGAGGAGTATAGCAAAATAACTATTTTGTAACTTCTGTGCTATGGAATTCCGCAAAGCAACGCCTGCAAGTTACAAGTTATATTATGAATTATAAAGTGTATTTGTTTCAATTTTCTTACGTTTTTAAGTTTTCATTTCCAGATATATTAATCATCACTTTATATGCTTATTAGCCCATAAAGTCAATCCAATTTAACTTCTACGAATGATTTAATTACATTCATTATATGTGAAGTCAATGACTTAATCATTCATGCAGTAAAAAGATGCAGAGATTTTCATCCGTCGTCTAATTGAACATAAGAATCTCGTCAAGTATTTTTTTAAGTTACCTTATTACAGATTTCGTTGAAATAATTTAATTTCTCTTACGTAATGATACGTAAAAGAAATTAAATTCCGATCATAGCAATGTAACAAAGCGAAAATACCGCGCAAAAATCTAAACAACAGATAATATTGTAATTTTATTAATCCACGGAATTCGTATTTGGAACGTTTCAATTATGTTAATGGCGCCGAAGTCACGAAAGGCTCAAATATTTCATAATTATCAGATTCAAATTTCAAATTGTGTAGCGTCGAATGCCCTGAGCGCGCAAATCAACACGCACTCTCTAATGAGAGTAAAATACATGCACAAATGACAAAACAGCACATACGATTGTTCATGCATGTTTCACTTTCACCGGTCATCCGACATCGCCTTGACTCTTTGTTTTATTTGAGGTGAATTCTCAATTTACAAATTGAGGCTAACATTCCATAATTATAATGAATTCGAATAGCAATGATTTTAGGAGTTATTCCAAATTTAAAATAATGGCAACACATCGATCAAATAATATCTTATATTTGGATTATTTCAGCCCAGCGGTATCACCGTGCGCCTCTTTCGAGAAGGTCTAGGGTTCAAACCCCGGGCAGGCACCAATAAGTTTTCTAGACTTATGTGACTAATTGATAATTTGCAATTAGTCACACACTTTTCGGTGAAGGAAAACATCGTGAGGAAACCTGCATATCTCTAGAGAATTCTGGGGATATGTGTAACCTACCAATCCGCACTAGAGCAGCGTGGTAGGTATTAGCTCCAATCCTTCTCTCCAAAACAAAAAAAAAACGGAGAGAAGAGGCCTATGCCCAGCAGTGGGATAGTAACAGGCCGTTACTTACTACTGTTTCTTAGATAATCGAATAAAAGCGTTCGTAAAAAAGCGTATGCAACAGGGTTATTATTTATACTATATTTAAATTATATAGCTATTATACTTAGAGTGTGAATGCCAGCCTCAAATGTAATATTACAATAACTGTGTGGTATCCGGCTGTGTAGAATAGACCACCCTCATTTCTTGCCGAGGTGTCCTAAAACGCGACTAAGGTAACTTGACCCGGCGCGTGTGGTATCCGGCTGAGTAGAATAGACTACCCCCATTTCTTATCGAGGTCGACCTACCTTAATCACCTTTACGACATCTCGCTAAGAAATGAGGTTGGTCTATTCTACTCATTCAGATACCACACGACGGGTCAACTTACCTTAGTCGCCTTTTACGACATCTCGGTAACAAATAAGGAGGAGTGGGGGTACTCTACTCAGTTGGAAACTACACAGCGGGTCGACTTAACTTAGTCGACTTTTACGACATCTCGGTTACAAATGAGGGTGGTCTATTCGACTCAGGTATATTATTAGCATATTACGATATTTAATACGTAATGCTTAGGTGGATGGTTGTTACAAAACTCTTTAGTTGCAAGGGAAATTGAGCATCTATTTCATTGTTAGTGCGTGCGAAGGGCCCACAATTAATACTTTTAATTTCACAAACAACCAGTCACGTATCTAACAACTAGTCGAGTCACGGACAGAAAATGTTTCATCGAATTAATTCCTCGTTGCCTATTCGCTAGAGGCTGTGTTACGTAACGGAATAAATTTCAGGTAAAGTGAATTTCGGAAATGCACTTTTCACTTTCACTTCTTTACATTTATGTGTCATTTAATAACTTTGAGAATTTTTTAAAGGTTACTTTTTTACACAGAAAAGTACCCGCCGCTGCCTTATGGGTACCGATAAGGGAGATTTATTCATTTATGAGATTAATGTATAGACACTGGCTATACTGTAGTCTTATGCTATCGGATGAGCCCGACAAGTTTCAAGCCCATACGGGAATGCGTTAGTTGGGCTCATCTGATAAAATAGGACGTGAGTATAGCTCGTATCTATACATGAATTATGAATACCACTCACGATAGTTAAAATTAAAAAAAAATATGATAGTGCTTTGGAAACTCGCTCTATGTGGAGGAAATCCGTATATCTCTTAAAATCCTGTGATATATGTGTTAGCGCAGATTATATTCAATAACACGATATAATAAGAATACCACTATTCCCGCTGCGAGATACACTTTACTTTAATGACGAACAAAGACTGGCTGTCACTGACACGTTTTATCAAACGGAAGACTCCCCAACAACGGTGTTGCCAACATTTCAATCAAAAAGGGCGCGATACTCTTGTTTCATGACTGTGTTGCTATAAAATACAAAGCGGAAGTCAATGGCGACAACATATGTGATCAGATTTGAAGCAGTAAATCCTTTTTCCCAGAGAATAAGAAGTCATTTGCGCAGTAGCGGGATATTACATCTGGTATAATTTACTTAATGGTTATGTGAAATCTATTTTAACGTGGCTTTCATTTGTTTCCACGGTTGTTCATTATAATTTTATGTAAATTTCAGTAAAATTAGTCTCGAAAACAATACATTTTTTTACTTTCACTTAATTCACATCTCTATTGTGTTAATTTATTATAAATGCACGAAATATGAATATTAAAGCTGTGAGATAATGAAAGAAGTGAAATGTGGCAATTGTTTGTAAAATTATTAATTAGTGTTAATAACTTATACCGGTGTTTCCCACGTGTTGCCCACGCTCCGCAGGAGGATAATTTCATTATTAAAGGAGGGCAAGTTCGAAAATTAACACTACACGAATAAAACCCCTTCGGTCCGGGCAATTTTCAATATTAGATTCGGTGCCAAATTTAACTAAAAAAGCGAACTCCTTTTTCTTAAACCTATCATTTAAGTTTCTTAAGTGAATAATTTCATTTTTTAATATGAAAGTTATTTACGCCGTGTGGTATCCGGCTGAATAGAATAGTACCACCCTCCTTTCTTAACGAGGTGTCGTATAAGGCGACTAAGGTAAGTTGATTCCCCGTGTGGTATTCGGCTGAATAGAAAAGTACCACCCTCATTTCTTATCAAGGTGTCGTAAAAAGCGACTAAGGTAAGTTGATCCACCGTGTGGTATCCGGTTGAGTAAAATAGATCACCCTCCTTCTTACCGAGGTGTCGTAAAAGGCGTCTAAGGTAAGTCGACCCGCCGTGTGGTTTAGTAGAATAGACAACCCTCTTTACCTTACCGAGGTTTAGTAAAAGGCGACTAAGGTAAGTTAACGTCAGGCAGGCAGCCGGTCGTAAAAACGCAGTCAAATCATATGGTAGTATGTTTATAACATGTCGTGCTGACCCCACTTAGAGGCCCCACTTGAAATAAGGGCAGGAGGATAATACGCTAAGCTAAAAATGTGTTTCATTTATTAATTCGCCGCACTCCATCTTCGTTTTTGTGTGAGATTTAAACCCTTAGTGTTTTCTTACCTAAACATATAAAGTTTGCATAACAAAAAATTCGATTTCGCAAAGAAAAACCATTGCTTATCTCTTGAAGCTTTTTACCCTTTCAACTAACAAAATGAAACTGAATAATAGAGGTCCGGAATGTGGGCTGACAAAGCCAACCCGTGTTCCAAAAAAATACGCGCCAAAAGATACGAAGAACACAATGAAAAATGTTTCTTTTGCCACAAAACATTTTACAAATTTTGAATATGCCTATTTAAATATTTCACTGTACAGTAATTTATATCTAGAATAAAGCGTTACTTGCAGAGATCCACAATACAAAAGTAATAAGGAAATTATTTTGCTATGATCCGCGATAAAGTAAATAGAAAATATATATAATGCAAAATGTAGAGTGCTAGTGTATCTCTAACTATCCTGTTTGTGAACTATCATTAAATATATTTTCATTTAGCACTATATATTTTTAGGATTATCTTTAACATTTAAATGAGTTAATCTTGTATGTTTAAAATATATATATATATATATATATATATATATATATATATATATATATATATATATATATATATATATATATATATATATATATATATATATATATATGAGGTTTTATTTTAATAAAATCATTTTATACCTTTTTTTGGTAATTAAACAATACTAAAATTTACATTGAATATCAAACACTATTTTTGCCGTAAAATGTCAAGTCAGCGTATTCTATTCGGGGAACTAGATCGAGCCTCGATCATTAAACTCACTAACTACATATTACTTTTGACTGCACTTGACGGACTGACGTGGCCTTCGGCGAGAATCGAACCTGTGAGTCGCAGCGCGGAAGGCACTAAATCATAAGAATTCTACATGTATCAGATATGAGAACGGAAAATACATCTAAATTTACAATTACATATATTTTCTTTAATCTTTAATTAGAGCAAAATAAAACTTTACTTTTGAATTAAAAACGCAATTTTCTACGGCAATAAAAAAGCTTTATTACGTCTCCAAAAACGTGATTTCACAACTTTCGCTATAAATCCTCCCACATGGGCCCGCTATGAATAATAAAGTTGAGATGTGGATTAACAAAGGTGATCCAAATTTTCCACGCAAAAATTCACGTGAAAATTTTTTTGCCTCACGTTTGATAAAGGTATTCAGATTTTCCCAAAGCGGGAGTGGGAATTTTAATTTTTATAATGTTTTTTGGCCTCGGAGTTTCTATTTAAAAATATGATATGTATAGGAATAATTTTTTTATTCATATATTAGGACTAGCAATCGCCAGCGGCTCCGCCCGCGTGAAAAGATTAAACCGTAATATAGTATTTTGATAACCATAAAATTGTAAAGTGGGCTAAGAGGGGAACAATTTTGTAATACATGATTTTTGAATAACTTTCATCGTTTATTTAGCGCACGCAAGGAGAGCTTTAAACTTTGCCGTTTTCGTAATATTTTTTATTGCTGCTCCTCTCTTATTCATCTTAGCGTGATGATATATAACCTATAGCCTTCTTCGATGAATGGACTATCCTACACTTAAAGAATTTCTCATATCGGTCGAGTAGTTCCTGAGATTAGCGCGTTCAAACAAACTCTTCAGCTTTATATATTAGTACAGATTACGCCCACTGGTGGGCCACTCAATAAAAGTACAATGTACTTCATAAACTATCTATGTACTAAAAAATATTGTAATCCATAAATAAGTATCTAAACATGTATATTCTTACATTTAAACTATTTATTGTAAATAGTCATTTTTTTCCCTCTTTATTAAAAAAAAAGAGAAAAAAAAAATCGTATCGTAATCGTATCGTAAAATCGTAGTCATGTAAAAAATCTTTTAATATATATATTTTAACATATATATTGACCTAAAAACTAATTTATATTAGCAATATTTGTTGCCACCCTAGCTTTAATATTTATGGCAAGTCAAACAATTAGCAAGTAATTATTTATGTTACTATGTAACTATGAACACATTAGATATTTGATGTGAGGCAACGCTTTCCATATAATCGAACCACGACCTACATACGTTGCATAATACACGAACTTCAAATTCATGTACGAAGCGTAATGCACGTTAATGTATAAGTATAAAATCCAATGAACTAATTTGGAATACTAAAAAATATGATAGTCTGGTGTAAACCGAAGTTTGTAAGGTACCTTTAAAATGTCTTTTTCTTAGTCGTCACATTAAATCGAAAGAAGTTCACTGCCTGGATATTATTCTTCAAAGACCATCTAAACTACATCATGAGTTCAAACCAGGGCAGGTATTCAATTTTTCTTTTAAAAGATGTGTCAAATTGTTAATTGCAATTTCTTCTTCTTTGTAAACCGATAGACGTCCACTGCCATAAGTCTCTTCATGGGATCTCCATACTACACGATCTTCTGCCGTTTGGACTAAGAAGTTCCCCACGACCTTTTTGAGGTCTTCAGTTCATCTAGTAAGGGGTCTACCGACACTGCGCTTTCCGGTGCGCGGTCGCCATTCCAACACCTTGATACCTCAACGCACTATGTGCCGCCCGTCACCACGTCAGCTTCACGACACGCCGAGCCATATCGGTAACTCTGGTTCTTCTACGGATCGGATTTGATCGCGTAGTGATACTCCGAGCATAGCTCGCTCCGTTGCCTGCTGAGCGACTCTGAGCCTTCTAATGAGGTCTATAGTCAGCGACCTATGCAGTTTTGCAATTTATCACACGCTAATCTGTGAAGGAAAATATCGTAAGGAAACCTGCAAATTTTTTAAAGAATTCTGGGGAATATATATGGTTTTGGTCCCAACCCTTCATTCCAGAAACGAAAAGAGCAAGTCTATGCCGAGCAGTTCCCAAAGAAAGAAAGAAAGAAGATATTTATTTGAAATAATGCATCACAGGCTAACAGTCTCAAAAACTATACTAAACATGCCTTAACTAATAACGAACTATTTTAATTACTAAGTATAACTACTACAACTAACTACTAGTGGTATATATGAGTATATACCACTAATCCTCCTAATTTTAAATACCTGCCAGTGGTGTCATTTTTCAAATAGGTATGCCAATCAGGATTAAGCGCAAATTAAGTTTGTAGCAAAATAATTCTCACCGTTTCTAATCAATTATATCAACATGAAATCATTAAACGGTATTTATTTTTTATAAGTTAATTAATAAAATTCACATTATAAAGTATAATTATGATAATTTTCCGGTCGGCTGACATTTGATACGTCTATTAAACGCTTATGATTAATGAACCTAACCGCTCATATATTCGCTATTATATTTGCTGCGTTGAGTTTAAGGTATTTAACCTTATTAATAATCAAAGATTTAGCATATTATAGCTGCTTTATAAAGATTAATCGAAACATTAATTCCTTGTAAGTTTTGTGACAGAATTTTTAATAGAAATTCTCTTTTGTCTCACATTATGCCGTGTGATATCCGGCTGATTAGAATATACCAGCCTCATTTCTTACCGAGGTGTCGTAAAAGGGGACTAAGGTAAGTCGACCCACCGTGTGGCATCCGGTTGAGTAGAATAGACCACCTTCTTTCTTACCGAGATGTCGTAAAATAAGACTAAGGTAAGTTGATGTCAGGCAGGCGGCCGGTCGTAAAATACGTAGCCAAATCATGTGACAACATGTTGATGTACAGAAGAACCTTAGTTTCCAAAGCGGTCCAGGTGAAATAGATGAAGAATGAAGAGAATGGAGAATGAATTCAAATGAAATGAAATGAAGAGTGAAATTTTAAGATTCGTCACACAAAAGTTACAGTTTGAAGTTGCAACGGTTGCAACAATATGAAGTTGCAGCGGTTGCAGTCTTGAAACAAAAGCTAGCAACATAATAGAAATATAACCTCTTCTAGTCGCGCAAGTTGGCACTATCGTCGCCTGTGTTCATTGTTTTCATATTCATAGTATTTATTCACATGTTTTTAGTGCCTACATTCACACACGTGTTTCAGTTACATATAAGTGCAATTTATGTTTGTGCTGATAAATTATTGTACTTAGTTGACCGAGTCTTGCTCGGTAATTTAATAAAAAAAAGAAAGAAAATTGGGTAGGTGGGACTCGATCCTAGGTATTTTAATTTCTCAAGACCGCGCGTTCCCCGAATAAACTACGCTGTCTTGACAATTTACGGCAATAATAGCGTTTTATATACAAATGTTGTAGTATGTTATATAATGTTATTTGCTTTTAATGCCCAAAACAGGGTTTAAAAGATTTTTTAAAAATAAAACCTAGCTAGATCGATTTTTCTCGTCCACAACTCCCTACATCACCATGTATCGTAGATATGTTGCAAGGGATCGATCAGAACCAGGTAAATATTGACAGTTAGTCTATAAGAAAAAATCTGAGAACTTCTGATTAAAAGAGCCTGAAATCATTATTATGCATATAAATATCCAAATTTGTAACAATTCCTGCTCAGTACAGTCGCGTGGTAATCCTACTTAAGGTTCACGTTTAATATTCCACGTGCATATGTCAGTAAAAGTGACTGCGAATTATACAGTGACATAATGTATGAGGACGGCTTGTATAAAATGATAATATTCGTTTTTTTGGAATGTGTTTTGCGCATTTTTCAGCACCTGCTTTAACATAAAAAAACAAAAAGCTATTTTACTTCGGGCTGTAAGTGATAAGTGCCAGCTATTTTTTATTTTTTAAATTAGTTAAATTGTATTTATTTCTCAGTTGTCGTTAATTTGAAAGTTGTTATCACGTATCAGGTATCGGTGACCGAGACCTCCTTGGTAATTTTTTTAACATATAAAAGAAAAGGAAAAAATAACTGGGCTCGATCCTAGGTATTTTCATTTCTAGAGACCGCCCATTTCCCGAATACTCTACGCTGACTTAACATTTAACGGCAAAAATAGTGTTTTATATTCAATGTTAATTTTCTTAATGCCAAAAACAGTGATAAAACGTTTTGTTTTTAATTAAAACCTAGCTAGATTGATATTTCTCGTCCAAAACCCACCACATGCTAATAAATTTAAGGAAAATCGTTGGAATCATTCCGAAAAAAAATAGAATAAAGATCAAAAGATACTACTTATTTTTAGTTGTTCATTTATTTTGATAGTGATCTATAAATAAATAAACAAACATCCCAAGACACAACTATGATATTATAATGATTTTACACTGTGATCCAAAAATAAATTTCGTGTTCTTCTTCCTCGTCAACCGAAGAACTGCTGGACATAGGTCTCTTCAGGGGATCTCCTCACCACATGATCTTGTGCAGCTTAAATCCAGCGTGTTACCGCGAGCCATTTGAGGTCGTCAGTCCATCTTGTAGGGGGTCTTCCTTTGCGGGGCTGCCATTATAGCACCTTAAGATCCCAACGACCAACAGTCCTCCGAACTATATGCCCATCGGCACTTCAGCTTTGCGATACGATAAGCTATAACGGTGATTTTGGTTCTTCTAAGTTTTACAAAATAATAGCGACAGTACTAGTTGAACCCCTCCAATAAATCATACATAGAAGAGAATCCCATAGTTTAATGTAATTATTTCATATATGGTGTCTATCTATACTAATATATAAAGCTGAAGAGTTTGTTTGTTTGCACGCGCTAATCTCAGGAACTACTGGACCGATTTGAAAATTTTTTTCAGTGTAAGATAGTCCATTTATCAAGAAAAGCTATAGATTATATAACATCACGCTAAGTTGAATAGGAGAGGAGCAGTAATAATTTTTTTTATGAAAACGGCAAAATATTAAAATTTTCCTTGCGTGGGCTAAGTAAACGGTGAAAGTTATTAAAAAATCATGTGTTACAAAATTGTTTTCCTCTAAAGGTTCTTAATAAAAGTCCGCTACAGCATATGTCTAGCTTTCAAGGTTAACCCACTTTAATCATTTTTATGGTTGTCAAAATACTAATAAAATTAATAAAATTAATAGAACTTATTGAATTCGATACCATAAGAAATTTGTTCAACAATTCCTCATTCATTCTCCATTGATATTTCCCGCCAAATTACGAAAAGAAATAAAAGCGAATCAACTTTCTACAGGGCACTCGTCGTTTTGCGGCGGTACCAATATTTGTTTTTGTCAACCAGTACCAGACGCGCTGTTTATACATGTTTTAAGGCCGTTTTCGCTTTCATCCGTGTCGCGGCTGTGGATAGGCGCGTACAAAAGTTTGTACATTTTTTAAAGTTTATTTTTCTCCGCACTTTATCTTCTCAAAAAGTAAAAAAGTCCCAATAAGTTACTCTCTTTAAACTTATGTGGCTAATTTATATTTGCAATTTATCACACGCTTTTCGGTCAAGCAATGATTAGCTTCTATCTATCTATCTATCTAATTTCGGGGACGCCTGTCGGTGCAGGGCGGGTGGTCAGCTCCTATTCCGGACTATTCCACCCATTTCCCCATGTTGGGACAAGGGTTTCACTGCTGTCCCGACAGTATCGCCTGCTCTAATCTACCCGTGGCTTTTACGAACCTGATAATATTCCTGAAGGAGATATTTGTCAGATCCTCAACTTCAATTTCATCCTTACCTAGTATCTCCCATCTTACCAGCGAGTACATAGGGCACTCAGCCAAAAGGTGAAGACTCGTTTCTTCCTCTCCACAATCTGGGCACGCAGCATCTTCTGTTTAATGATTAGCTTAGTAGACGATAGTTCTACACAGATTTGCAGCTTCTGCGACCCCAAGGGAGTTATTCTCGTCAGATTCTTGTTTAGCTAATAAATGTAGATGCTGGATCGTCAATATGTTTGTGGGTTCCGTCATACTGCAAATAACATCAAAGTAAGCAATCAGTATTTACATATATTGGATACATGAGTTTGGGCAAATTCCAAATGATAACGAATTAAAGAAAGAAAGATTCCTTAACAGCAGAATAATGTATGACTGAAGGAATCATCACTATTGTTCAAGCTATGCCCCTATATCGAATTGCTTGTATTGTAGAAATAGATATTTAGCGTTCACACATATAGCAATAGCTCAGTCAAAGTTTTATACTTGGCAACATTTTCATGATTCTCCTTAGCAGTTAAATGGATTTTTGGCATTATAACATGGTATTTAAAATCGATTCTAATATTTTCTTTCCACTTTTCTACTCGATTGTACCTTTACTCGGTAAATGGTACAAGTGGTCGAGTACTATTTTTTAATATTTGATTTGCCCTTATAACGACTAAATAGGGCTTTTACATCGACGAAAATAAGAAAATATATATTTAGACAATAAGCATTTACTTCTGGCCTTATTTAGTCTATTTATTTATTTATATTGTCTATTTATCTGATTTGAATGGGTAAATACTTCGTTACAAGGAAAAAGAAACAGGAATAATGAAAGGTATATTTTTTTTGACCTGCCGTGCGGTATCCGACTGAGTAGAAAAGACCAGAGTGGTCTATTCTACTTATCTCACACTAAGTGGGGTCGGTACAACATGTTATGAACATGTAACATGATTTGGCTAGCTACGTTAGTTTACGCTAGTTACGACTGGCCGGCTGCCTGACGTCAACTTATCTAAGCCAGCTTTTGCGATATCTCGGTAAGAAATGAGGGTGGGCTATTCTACTCAGGAATCCTGCATGTATCAGGTATGATAACCGATTGTCCACTTACATTTAGCATTATATATATTTTCTATTTTACTTCTTCGCGGATTATAGCAAAATAATTTTATTATTACTTTTGTATTATGGATCCCCGCAAAGTAACGCCTAATTCTATAAATTATGAAAATATATAAAAATTATAAAGAACTTTTAAAAGTGATTAAAATACTTTCTGGTATGAAGTAGACAATGTTTAATACTGGGAGCATCGATTGAATACAAACTAGTAGTAGAAAAACTTAATTGGAATTGTAAAAACCATCTCTCATTAGTCGACACGGTTCTCAAAAACAAAGCGCGCCCCAGAATTTTAATGGCGGCCCGGTTCTCGTTATGATTGAATATTATCTATCGATTCTAATAATCCGCTGAGATGTTATCTCTTTGGGAGAGTGGACATTCTTGTGTTAACAATGTAACTAGATTCCGGACTGTCTGCTTGTTTTGGAATTATAAATAAGAAAGATTTATTTTATATTAATATATAAAGCTGAAGAGTTTGTTTGATTGTTTTAACGTAATTTATAGAAAAAGGCGTTAATTTGCGGAGGTCTATAATACAAAACCAATGAAAATATAATTTTATCGCGGATTATAGCAAAATAATATTTTCATTAGTTTTTTTTAACGCTCTAATCTCAGGAACTACTGGACCGATTTGAATAATTCTTTGAGTGTAAGGCCATTTATCGAGGAAAACTATAGATTACATAAGCTATAGCATAGGAGCAGCAATAAAAAATATTGCAAAATTAATAACTTCCCCGCGTATGCTAAGTTGTTCGATCTTTGCTTATTATATTGGTGGGTAGTTATACAAAACTTTGCATCAATTTTTGTTCGTCTACCATCGCATTCAAATGGTGCGTAGACGCCCACTTGCCTTCCGGACGTTCAACAGACGACACGTTGTCGTCTCAGTGAGGTGTGTGATCTTTAACATCAGACTCTTGCTTCGAGAACGTTCTGCGGACGATACGTTATTGTCCTTGTGAGGTGCGTGCATTTCCGAACAGTGAATAGTGCTGCGCCAAGTCCACATCCAGCTGGTGCGCCGTGCGTCTGGCAACAGGTCTCCGTCCATTCGGGGCGAATGTGGATAGCAAGGTTGGTGCGGTTTTTATTACTCACCGATTTGGGCAAAGATCTGCATATCAAGCACAAACATACAGTCCACTAACCAGCATTCTATTAAAGTTGTTGTGACGTTCACACAATTTTTTGGTCCTTCGAGCCGGATTTTCTAATTTCTATTTAGTTAGTATTTTTTATATCTAATTTATACATTCGAACGACCAGTGCTGACGTTCAGTACCTAGCGGCTTATGTGTATAATTTCATATAAAATAATTAATAATCATAAATCTTATTAAATTATTTCGTAATAACGTTTATTACACTATTCTTGACGTTCGAGAATACATATATATAGTGCGTAAAACAACTTTTTCGAATTTATTCGTGTTGTTTTCGTTTTATTATTTTAATTCGTAGGTAGAAACGTATCATGCCGCCTAAGAAAGATAACGAATCCAAAGATATTCCTATTGAACTATCCGTATTAATTAAGCGAAAAGAAAGATGTTTTCAACAAATGCAATGTTTATTTGACTTATCAAAAAATATTCACAACAATGAGACTAAGGATCTATTTTTGTTACGGTTTGCCGAAATAGATAGTTTAAGGTCTATATTTGAGAAAACAATTTTCAATATTTACCAAAAAGAATTAGAAATTGATTCTTCGACATTATTACATAGTCAGGATTTGAATACTTTTGATGATTTGTTTTTTAAAACTAAATTGGTTGCATCGAAATGTGAACCTAATTGTTCAAAGGATAAAGACGAGACTTCTTTGCAAGGGTCACGGCCACGTCTTCCTAAGCTAGAATTATACTGTTTTGACGGTGATATTGAGAATTTCACTACTTTTTACGAGACATGTTGTTCATTGGTTCATAATCAACCGCATATTCCAAAAATAGATAAATTTCATTACTTGTTATCGTGTACGAAAGGTCATGCGTTAAATATTGTCAAAAGCGTTCCGATTACTGCTAATAATTACGATTTAGTTTGGCAAAGTTTACTTAACAAATATCAAGATAATCGCGTATTACTTGGCAGATATTTGGATAAGATGTTAAATTTTTCGCCATTAATAAAAGAATCCTCTGTACATTTGAATGAATTTATAGAATCTTTTGAACACTCGTATAAGGCTATTCAAGCTTTAAAAATAGATAATTTAGGGAGTTATATTTTGTGTCACGTTGCGCTCAGAGCCTTAGATCCGCAAAGTCGTAAATTATTTGAACAAAATATAGACCAGAATTCTATTCCAGATTTTTCGGATTTAATAACGTTTATTCATAATCAAATTAAAGTTTTAGAACATTCTTCGTCATATTCGAATTTAAATAATTCTGCTATTCCGAATAAAAGGCAATTTAATAATAATAAGCAATCGAAACCTGATAAAACTTTAATTAAAAACTACTCGCACGCTAATTCCCGTTTAAATAAGGCGATTTGTTCTAATTGTGGAGGAAATCACATGATTTATCGCTGCGATAAATTTCGTAAATTGTCCAGTATACAGCGATTCAGCCGTGCTGATCGTCTGAAATTGTGCCACAATTGCCTAAAAAGTGACCATTCCGCTCAGGAGTGTAGAAGCGAGTACAGGTGTGTCGTGTGTCAAAAACCGCATCATTTTCTGTTACACACCGATGTCGGAATTGAACCCGTTCCCGCCGCGTCAGTGCCGTGCACTACGCCGGCCGCGCCGCCGCGATCGCTCGCTCCGGTCTGCGATAACACGACGCTTATGAATAGCTGCCATGCGTCATCTATGCACAGCTATAGTGCAGTCGTACTCGGCACGGCCGTGGTGCGCGTTAAGGATAGTTTTAATTGTTATCAACCGTGCAGAGTGCTCATCGATTCGGGCGCGCAATCTAACTTTATTTCGATTTCTTGTTTACAGCGTTTAGGGTTGGCACAACGTAGTTGTAATTTTAATATATTCGGTCTTTCCGGTGAGAGTATTAAGAATCATGGTATGACGTCATTAAATATAAGGCCTCGTCACAATGGTGAGCCGATATTTAATATTGATGCCGTAGTATTATCTAAAATTACTTCCGATTTACCTACGGTTAAAATCCCACAGAATATTATTCATGAATACAATAATTTAATTTTAGCTGATCCCCAGTGGTATAAAAAATCACCGATCGATATAATTTTGGCGGGTGATATTTTTCCTCATATTTATGACGGGAAAAAGTTTGTTTTCGATCGCGATATTCCCGCCGCGTTAAGCAGCGTGTTCGGTTACGTTATCTCGGGCAAATTAGAGATTCAATCATGCGATAATAATGTTGCAGCGTCTGCAACGTCCCTGGTGTCGTACACTAGTGAGCATAATTATCTTAACGACACTCTCAAACGGTTTTGGGAGGTGGAGTCTCCGCCGTGCGAAGCTCCAATGAGTCCGTCCGAGGAAATGGCTGAAAAAATATATATTGAGAAACATTATCGTGACGACACTGGCCGTTATGTTTCTCCTATTTTATTAAATCCAGACCGCAAACCATTAGGTGATTCGCGTGACATGGCTTTAAAACGGCTTAATCAAATAGAACGTCGATTTGTGCGTTTCCCCGAATTAGGAAAAGCGTACGCCGAATTTATGCAAGAGTACGAATCTTTGGGGCACATGGAACTGTACACGGGTACGGAACCTTCTAAATATATCATTCCACATCATTGCGTCTTGCGTCCTTCGAGTAGTACTACACCCCTCAGGGTAGTCTTTAACGGCTCGGCTCCGACAACAAGTGGTGTCGCTTTAAATGATATTCTTTTGACGGGTCCAAAGCTGCACGCTGACATTTTGAAAATTATAATTAATTTTAGGCTATACGACGTGTGTTTTACCGCCGACGTATCCAAAATGTATCGCGCCGTCCTCATCGATCCGTCGGAACGTAAATATCAACACATCCTCTGGCGCAGTTCGCCATCGGAACCTGTACGCGAGTATGAATTAAAAACTATAACGTACGGTCTCCGCAGTGCACCTTACGTCGCCGTCCGTACCTTGCATCAACTGGCGCTCGACAACCCGCAGTGTAGTGCGGCTCGCGTACTCACTGAGGGATTTTATGTCGATGATTTGTTATGGTCGTGTCAAACAATCACTGAAGCCCGTGCTTTACAAGACGAACTTGCGTCTTTGCTTAAAAGTGGGGGATTTGAATTAAAAAAGTGGGCCAGTAATTGTCCTGAGATAATTTCTAGACTTGATATTAATAATATTTCGAAAATCAATTTTGAAGACGATACGTTATCGAATTCTTTAAAGGTTCTAGGATTGACATGGCTCCCGTCGGTCGACTGCTCTTCTTTTAATTACACTTTAACCGATGTTAAGTCTACCAAGCGCTCTGTTTTGACATTACTCGCGAGTATATTTGATCCCGTCGGATTTATCTCACCTTGTACATTTCTAGCGAAATGCATTATGCAAGATTTGTGGAAATTGGGGCTCGGATGGGATGATAAGTTGCCAGATGAAATATATAAAAACTGGAATAAATTTATTAGTGAGTTGTCAACATTAGCCAATATGAGAATTGACCGCCATCTGTTAATTAGTAATTTTGATACCGTGCAGTTGATAGGTTTTAGCGATGCGTCATCGCGAGGCTATGCAGCGTGTGTTTATTTACGCAGCGTAGATAGGGATGGGAATGTTAAGGTTCGATTATTGACGAGTAAGTCTAAGGTCGCTCCCTTGAAGCCGATTTTGTCAATTCCTAGACTCGAACTGATGGCGGCCGTGCTGCTAGCAAAGGTTTTTAGGTTCGTTATAAAAAACCTAACTGATTTTAATTATACAATAGTCGCGCTTTGCGATTCAACTGTAGTTTTATCGTGGCTACAAACGCCACTTTATAAATTAAAAACCTTTGTATCAAATAAAGTTAGTGAAATTATCGATGTTATTCCACCGAATATTTGGCATCATATCAGCAGTGCAAACAACGCCGCAGATGTATGTTCGCGCGGTGCACTGCCTAGTCAACTTATACAAGTCGAGAAGGCTTGGCTTCATGGGCCGGAATGGTTGTCGCGTAGTCCCAGCGACTGGCCTACCAATACGTTTTTCATAAAAAATACGGATGATGTTTTGGAATTAAAAACAAATGTAGATACATTTTCATTTAATTCTTGTGACCGTATAGTTTTCAATAACGACCTTGAAGAAACTTTCAATAAGTTTTCATGTTTTAACAAGTTACAACGCGTTTTAGCTTGGGTTCATCGGTTTATTAATAACTTAAAATTAAAACGTTTGAACAGAATTTTTGGACCCTTGCACTCCACTGAATTGAAACAAAGTCGTGCTACAATTGTCCATGTCGTGCAAACAAATCATTTTGATTCCGAAATCCAATGCTTAAAAAAGAAAGGTTACGTGGCTTCTCTACGTAAACTTTCTCCCTTTATGGACCCCGAAGGTTTCCTCAGGGTGGGGGGTAGAATACTGCAGTCAGACCTACCCTATAATACAAAGCATCCGTTATTACTTCCTAAAAAATGTCACACTACAATTTTATTGATTGAATATTTTCATAAGATGTATTTACATACGGGTCCTCGTACGTTGCAGGGCATCTTATGTAAAACGTATTGGATTATCAATGCTCGTAGCATCATTCGCTCAGTGCTTTCAAAGTGCGCTAAGTGTTTTAAATTTCAACCAAGTATCGTTCAACCTTCTATGGGTACGTTACCCACTTATCGGTTGAAACCTGGCAAGGTTTTCGATCATGTAGGTTGCGATATTGGAGGTCCTTTTATGGTAAAAGAAAACCAACGTCGTAATGCTAAAACTTACAAGGCGTATTTATGCTTGTTTGTCTGTTTTACCACCAAAGCGGTTCATTTGGAGGTATTAACAGACCTCTCATGCGATTGTTTTCTCGCCACTTTCGATCGTTTCGTAGCTCGTCGTGGTCTTTGCAGTTGTTGTATTCTGACTGTGGTAAAAATTTTATTGCAGCAGCAAAACACTTAAAAGAGGTAGTTTACTTCTTTCAGAAGAAAGACAATTGTAATAGCATCTTAGACGGTCTCACGGCACGTAATATTCTTTGGCGTACCAACCCGCCGAATGCGGCATCAATGGGGGGCCTCTGGGAGTAGTAGTAGTAAGTAAGTAACTTTTACTACTTTTACTACCATTTATACCGAGCTGTAGGTGATCGCGTCCTAACATTTGAAGAACTGGCCACAGTGTTCTGTAAAACAGAGGCCATTATGAATTCACGTCCCTTGTGCGCGTTGTCGAATAATCCGAACGAATTTGACGTGCTAACAGCAGGACATTTTTTAATCGGGAAATATCTATTAGCTGTCCCAGAATATGAAGTTGAGGACGTTCCTCTAAACAGATTGTCTCGGTGGCAGGCGATTCAAAAGATTTCTCAGTCGTTTTGGAAGCGTTGGTCAGATGACTACATTCATACGCTCCAGCAAAGGGAGAAGTGGTTTTCTTCACCTCCTAATATTAAAGTAGGTGACTTGGCACTTCTCAAGTCTAACCTCACGCGACCATTACAGTGGTCTATGTGTAGAATAGTAGAAGTTCATCCCGGAGTAGATAAAATAGTTAGAGTAGTCACTGTCAGAACGCAAAACGGGACTTATAAAAGACCCGTTAATAAAATATGTCCGTTGCCTTATGCTAATTAAGAATAGGTTAGGAACGTTACTTAGCTTATGTTATTTAGATTAGTTTTTAATTTTTTATTGATAATTATAAGTACACTTAATATTTATTGTTACTAAGTTTAGGTCCACTTTACCGTACACTCCACAATTAGTTTCGTAAACTAGTAAATTTGCATCATTATTATACATTACATGCATTTAGGAGAAATCATCATGATGATTTCGGTGGGGGGTATGTTCGATCTTTGCTTATTATATTGGTGGGTAGTTATACAAAACTTTGCATCAATTTTTGTTCGTCTACCATCGCATTCAAATGGTGCGTAGACGCCCACTTGCCTTCCGGACGTTCAACAGACGACACGTTGTCGTCTCAGTGAGGTGTGTGATCTTTAACATCAGACTCTTGCTTCGAGAACGTTCTGCGGACGATACGTTATTGTCCTTGTGAGGTGCGTGCATTTCCGAACAGTGAATAGTGCTGCGCCAAGTCCACATCCAGCTGGTGCGCCGTGCGTCTGGCAACAGGTCTCCGTCCATTCGGGGCGAATGTGGATAGCAAGGTTGGTGCGGTTTTTATTACTCACCGATTTGGGCAAAGATCTGCATATCAAGCACAAACATACAGTCCACTAACCAGCATTCTATTAAAGTTGTTGTGACGTTCACACATAAGTAAACGGTGAAAGTTACTTGAAAAACTCTTAATTCTTATTAACTCACGATAACTAATTTTATGTTCAAAATATCAATTCGGGAAAAATTTCCAAAGATGCATCCTCCGGGTTGGAACCTTTTAAAAGTGAATTCCCCCTCCGCTAACCAGTGCATCGGGAGCACCAGATGCACCGACCGCCTCGGGGCCCTGTAAACCAGACATCCGATATACCCCGTTCGGAACATCCGAAGGTCCCCAGTTGGGGCGGCAGACGATTGTCTTGGGCAAGTCGCTTACACGTAGACTCACAGGGAGCAGATTGGATTCGCCCCCTACCCCAGCAGAGCAGAAGGAGGCCATCGCTGCCCACGATCGCTCCCTGCCCACCGAGTTTAAACCAATAAGGTTGACTCATAGTACTTTGGCCTGTTCTTATAACATTAAAACCACAATGACGGCTGATCGCTTCATTAATGACTGTTTTCACACAATCGCTGTGATAACGGTTTCATTCTAGTTACGATTAAATATTATTGATCGTTCAAGATATCGCGTTATACAGATGATATCTGGCGTAAGCGGGCAGCTTTTGTACTAACAATGTAACCAGATTTAACGTTGTCTCGATTTTACCAGTTAAAATCTACTTTAATATGATTTATAGCTTCATTCGTGTGTTCCTGTAAAGACACCTTGCCTAAGGATGAATAATTGATGTGAAAACCTTTTCTTTATAATTAGTAATTCAGAGATTTATTACTCTATGAACTGTTAGAAGTTAAGTGAAACTTCAAAGGTGATAGTTTGGTATTTTGCGGTATAAAATAGGTTCTAGCAACAACGAATAATTTAAATAATTTATAGAAGTATTTATCGAAGTGGCGGTAGCGGAGATGTCGTGGGGTTTACTAGTAATTTGTAACCAAAATTGCTATTAACCTTAAAAAAAAATTATGCGTTACTTCGCGGAATTCAATAGTTCAAAAGTAATAATACATCATTTTGGTATATTCCACAGTTTAGTGTTAAATTTATTCATTGCTTAGTGCAGGAGTAACAATTCGATCATTGACACTGTCTTAGTGAATGTCTGCAGTATTTATATAGTGTTGACGGTGTATGTACGATGTTTGATATACGTACATATATATTACATTTGATATATATGTTACCTAATTTAGCGAAGCAAGAAAATATATTACTTCACCCTTTTTGTACACTGTAAATAAAAATAACATTTAGGTAATGTATGTTTTATGTAATTTCAAATTTGGAACAGAATAAAATATATACAACCTTATTTTATAACATTTTTGAATATATATATCTTCCTGTCCTTATCCCACTCTAAGTGGGGTCGGCACAACATGTTTTTCTCTTCCATTCTGTCCTATCTTTCGTCAACTCTGGCGCCACTCCTTTTATATGCATATCATACTTCACACAATCCAACCATCTCTTTTTAGGCCTCCCTCTAGGCACATATCCATCCACATTCAAATTTGACACACGTTTGGTCACATGATTTTCATCCCTCCTCATTACATGTCCATACCACCTCAATCTTGCACTTCTCGTCTTTTCTATAATGGGCGCAACTTTCAGACTTCCCCATATTTTATAACATTTTTAAATATACAGTATATTTAAAAATGTTATAAAATTAGGCTTATCCTTAGTTCCGAGGGAACTTGAACGATATTTAGTGAAATTCGGTCCCCTAATTGTAAATTGAGAATACAACTAATTATAAAGTCAAATGGAGTTCTAATTATTTATCTATAGGATAGGCATTCTATATTGGATATTACAAATGGCGCTATAAATTATATGAAATGGATTTTAAACGGCCAAAACGAGGTGACATTAATTCTAGTTTTATTAGTATTAAAACTGCCTGATTACATTCGATATCATATTTCGATATAGTTTAAAAAAATAACAATTAATTATGACTAATAAAACAACCGTTGTGAAATCAGATAATGAAAAACATGTGGAAGCAATTGCTAAAACAGTAAAATATCTTAAAGTGATTGAAATTTCATGACATCCATGCAAAGTTAAGTTAAAGTAAAATAACTTCATCATTCTCCTGCCCTTATCCAACTTTAAGTGGGGTCGGCACATGTTATAATAATAATAATAATAACTTTATTTAGCTATGTTATAATGACTTTTCACTAGGTATTTTTCGACTGGCCGCCTGCCTGACGTCAATTTACCTTAGTCGTCTTTTTACGACACCTCGGTAAGAAAGAGATTGGTCTATTCTACTCAACCGGATGGCACACAGTCAACTTACTGTAATGTATTTTGTCACCTTTTACAACACCTCGGTAAGAATTGAGGTTGGTTTATTCTACTTAGCCGAATATACTCTTCTTTTTCAATGAGTCAATATGCTCAGAATATTGAGACAATGGCTATATTAGGTACCATAGGTTTCGTAATATTTATAATTGGTATCGAGGTGTCGTAAAATACGACTAAGATAAGTTGATGTCAGGCAGGCGGCCGGTCGTAAAATACGTAGCCAAATCATGTGACAGCATGTTTAACATGTGTATGTGTAACATCTTGTAGAACATGTTGTGCCGACTCCACTTACAGTGGGATAAGGGCAGGAAGATTGTTATATTACCATAGATGTACAAATAACAGTAGGTAGTCGCTCTGTTTATAAGCTGCTAGTTGATAAGAATAAGAATATATTTATTAGATCACAGAATTATAGAAGTAGAAACAAGAAAGAAATAAAAAATAATAAGATTAATACATAAAAAACAAACTATCCTAAATCATTATATAAACAAAAATTAAATATGATGGATGTGATGCAAAAAGGATCACCACTCAGATTATTTTGGGAGGAGTTGCCCCCAAACCTGATATTCATTGGCTTCTACGAGGTCTGGGAGCTACCATTCCTAGATCTGCACACCGAACCAGACATCCTCTAGGTCACCTAAGTGCCTGGGCTCACGGCCCGAATACCGACAACCCTTAGGTCACCTAGGTGACCTCGGCCTACGGCTGGAACATGGACCAGGCAGAATGCCTGCGAGGAAATGCCCCAGCAAAGAGGTATGCCTCGAGGCCCGTACCCCGCCTACACCCCAACCGGGGAGTAAGTAAGATGACCCTGCTGTTGATAAGTTAATGAAATTCAGTATCCTCTTCAATGTGTATTAATTAGGTAACCAATCAAGTCACTTGTTAAGTAGGCGTCAAGACGTATTTAAATACTTTATGCGGGCAACGGCATGTGTAATCTTGGTGAGTAATGGAAAGACAAAACCGCAAATCCGTATGCTTGAGGAAAATATAAATTTTTGCAGGGTACGCTAATGGAAAGGATTGACTATTTATTTATATATTATGACAAGCCAATAGCATTTTATTCATACTTATTAATATACTTTTTCATAAGGCAAGTTCTAGGTAAAACACTTTTTAAGGCGAGTACAGGGTTATCGTAGGTAGCAAGGTACAAAATTATTTGTATTACTAAAAGGAGACTTTTTCTTTTTATTGGTCAGCGGTGACTCCAAATAATAATCTTTATATAATCATGAATCTTTAATATTTAAATGAGTTAATATTGTATTTATTTATATATATACGACGATTTTTCTGAAATTCAGGATTTAGTGGTTTTGCGGGAGAAAAATCGATCCAGCTAGGTTTTATTCAAAAAATCTCGTTTTATCCCTGTTTTTTGGGCACTGAAAAAACTACGAAAATAGGAATAGATAGCAACTCATAATATAAACTGTTAAATGCAAAGGTGTGACAGTCTTATGGTAGTGCGCGGGCCAAAAAAGGTTCCTAACCTAGGTTCGATTCCCAATTTTATTCAATCAGTTATTCAGGACATAACCTTCATCATCCTCCTGCCCTTATCCCACCCAAAGTGGGGTCGGCACAACATGTTAAAACATGCTGTCACATGATTTGGCTGCGTTTCTACGATCTTACTGCCTGACGTCAACTAACCTTAGTCGTTTTTTACGACACCTCGGTAAAAAGGAGGTGGTTTATTCTACTAAACCGGATACCATACGGTGGGTGAACTCACCTTAGTCGCCTGTTAAGACACCTCGGTAAGAAAGAGGGTGGTCTATTCTCTTCACTCGGATACCACACGAATTTGTATTGTATATAACCGTATAACTTTATTAAATCGGTCATGCAGAACATAACCTTGTACATGTAAATTCATCATTTTGGTTATGTAGTTATGTAAATCGGTGTTGCATTATGAATCAACACGAATCCGTAAATGATTCAAACGTAGAGTGGGTCGAAGTTTAGCGGTTTGTAAATTTGTAAATTATTTGAAATATTTCAGTAATCAAATATGATATGCACAATAATGAAATAAAAAATCTGAATATTACGTATTTGATTTCTGAAACATGTATTAAATAGACGAAAACGTATAAAAATGAGTTCAATAACTGATAGTAATTGAACTCATTCCGAACCAGTCGTAGCTTTATTGTAATTTGACAAAAGTGCATTTATTTAAGAGATATTTGAATTTATGAGGAATGTGCAGGTTTCAATCTGATTACAACTTTCTACCCTAGATTCCTCCTATATCTCTTCTCACCTTTATACGACATGTTACAACATTTAGTGAAACAGGATTCGACCGCGTCAGTGCACGATAACTTATTTCCTTAACAGTTTCCTCTCAACTTTATTGAAGACTAGTAATATCCTGCTGTTTCAGCCGCGTACATCCCTATCTCATGGCAGTTGAAAGTCTACTTTATAAGGCGGACTATAAATTTAATTTTGTTAAATATATCATCAATAGTTGCTGCAGCGCATGCCATGACAGATTTTTATGACTATTTTTTTACACCTTATTACATTTTTATTACGGATCCCTATGTTTTTATTGTAATAAAGCTTATGTTGCTCAGTAAAGATGAAGCTTTCCAATGGTGATAGAATTTTTGAAATCGCTCCAGTAGTTTTTGTATGAAAACATCATCATCTTCCTGCCCTTATCCCACTCTAAGTGGGGTCGGCACAACATGTTATGTATTAAACATGTTGTCACATGATTTGGCTACGTATTTTACGACCGGCCGCCTGCCTGACGTCAACTTATCTTAGTCGCCTTTTACGACACCTCGGTAAGAAATGAGGGTGGTCTATTCTACTCAGCCGGATACCACACGGCGGGTCGACTTACCTTAGTCGCCTTTTACGACACCTCGGTAAGAAAAGAGGGTGGTACTATTCTATTCAGCCGGATACCACACGGCGTAGTTTTTGTGTGAAAACATTACAAATATATATACAAATTTTTTTATCTTTATATTATTAGTATAGATAAATGAAATTGTTAGAAAAGTAAACAAAAATAGCATATATACAAAGACAGCTTGATCCAAAAAGGAACCTCTTCTAAAAACAGAAAAAAAATAATAGTAAAATGCGAGTAGAAAATATAGAAAAAAGAAAGGAATATTAAGAAAAACTCTGTGCGTATCTATACAAAAATGTACGTAAAATGCTAATAAAATAAAAATTAATTTATAAATTAAATAGTTATATTTACTTTTATCTACAGCGCATAATTTATTTTATTTTATTTTTTATTTTTTGTGTTATCTCGAGTGCAAATATAAATTTAGTTACATAGTTTTGCGTTATTTTTTTTCTTTCATTCTATATTACCGATATATTACTTCTTGTCCTTTTGATTTTGTTACTCAAAGGTTGACTGGAAGTGATTCCTTTTAGGGTTAATTTCGGCAAAAGTAATAATAAAATTATTTTGCTATAATCCGCGATAAAATAGAGCAAAATCGATATATATTTTTTTATTGTATTATGGATGCAAAGAGACGTCTAATTCTATAAATGAGTTAATTTCGCCTTTATAAATATGTCCTCTTTTCTAACATTATGTATGTACGATAAATAAATAAACTTTAGCGTCCTACAAAGGGAGAATTGTTATAATCTATTAAAGGCTTAGTAGTTTAAAATGACTCGGTCATATAATTGAAAAGGCGAATAACAATATGCATAATCTTATACAATCTTGGGTGTAATCGAGTAACCTTTACCGCTGTCGCTTTGTCACTATAAAATCATGTAACGGTTCATTTTATAGCGTCTGTAAGTTGCCTTTGTATGTAAATTACGCTGATAAACTTTTTAGTGTCTAGTAATTGAAAACATGCAGTAGGTTAATACAATATTATGATACTGACTGGCGTTGGCACGGTTGGTATAAAGCTTTCGGCTCCGTAGGTCGCAGGTTCGATTCCAAGGGCGTAAATTTTCGGTAAACAATTTTGTTGGATAAGCCGTGTGGTAATTTTAAGTACATACTTAAGTTCAAAAGTACGCCGTGTGGTATCCGGCTGAATAGAATAGTACCACCCTCATTTCTTACCGAGGTATCGTAAAAGGCGACTAAGGTAAGTCGACCCGCCGTGTGGTATCCGGCTGAATAGAATAGACTACCCTGATTTCTTACCAAGGTGTCGTAAAAATAGACTAAGGTAAGTCGACCCGCCGTATATTATCCGGTTGAGTAGAATAGACCCACTTCATTTCTTACTGAGGTGTCGTAAAAGGCGACTAAGGTAAGTTGACCCACTGTGTGGTATCCGGTTTAGTAGAATAGACCACCCTCCTTCTTACCGAGGTGTCGTAAAATACGACAGAGGTAAGTTGACGTCAGGCAGTCGGCCGGTCGTAAAAACGCAGCCAAATCATGTGACAGCATGTCTATAACATGTGCCGACACCACTTAGAGTGGGATAAGGGCAGGAAGATGATGACTTAAGTTCAAAAGTACCTGGTTGACCGAGCCTTGCTCGGTAATTTTTTTCAAAATAAAAAAAATAAACTTCAAAAAAAAATAGGGTAGGTAGGTAGGTATTTTCATTTCTCTGCTTATAATAAATATGTCAAAGTAATTTCTTAGATATTGTAACCAATGTACTTTTCAACACAATCAGCTATCTGGGTTAATCCGACAGCTGACATTAAAATCGATAATAATACAGATTTATCACAAAAGCTTAATATCTCCGCCGTGTGGTACCCGGTTAAGTAGAATAGACCACTCTTTTTTTATCGAGGTACCGAGGTGTCGTAAAATGCGCCTAAGGTAAGTTGACCAGTCGGATGGTATCGAGCTGGGTAGAATAGACTATCCTCGTTTCTTACCGAGGTGTCGTAAAATGCGACTAAGGTAAGTTGACCCGTTGTGTGATATCCAGTCGAGTAGAATAGCCCACCTTCGTTTTTTACAGAGGTGTCGTAAAAATCGAGCACGGTAAGTTGACTTCAGGCAGGTGGCCGGTCCGTAAAATCAGCGTAATGTTAACGTAGCCTAATCAGGTGACAACATGTTTATAACATGTTGTGCCCACTTAGAGTGGATTAAGGTCGGGAGGAGGATTTCTCAAAGGAAATGTATGGAAAAGGAAATGTTTTTATTATCCTATATGTAAACCTAGTAGGACATAAGTCATAAGATTACCAACTTTCATCTAGGTTTCGGCAAATAAGACCGACAGACAGATTGTCGCATTTACTATATAAAAATGGACTCCGTTATCACTTTATGCTATATAAAAAAGCACGATTGTCGCATTTACAATATTAAAATGGACTCCGTTATCACTTTCTGCTGTATAAAAAAGCACGATTGTCGCATTTACAATATTAAAATGGACTCCGTTATGACTTTATGCTATATAAAAAAGCACGATAGTCGCATTTACAATATTAAAATGGACTCCGTTATCACTTTCTGATATATAAAAAAGCACGGTTGTCGCATTTACAATATTAAAAACGGACTCCGTTATCACTTTCTGCTATATAAAAAAGCACGATTGTCGCATTTACAATATTAAAAATGGACTCCGTTATCACTTTCTGCTATATAAAAAAAGCACGATTGTCGCATTTACAATATTAAAAATGGACTCCGTTATCATTTTCTGCTGTATAAAAAAGCACGATTGTCGCATTTACAATATTAAAATGGACTCCGTTATCACTTTCTGCTGTATAAAAAAGCACGATTGTCGCATTTAAATATTAAAATGGACTACATTATCACTTTCTGCTATATAAAAAAGCACGATTGTCGCATTCACAATATTAAAATGGACTCCGTTATCACTTTCTGCTATATAAAAAGGCACGATTGTCGCATTTAAATATTAAAATTGACTCCGTTATCACTTTATGCTATATAAAAAAGCACGATTGTCGCATTTACAATATTAAAATGGACTCCGTTATCACTTTCTGCTGTATAAAAAAGCACGATTGTCGCATTTAAATATTAAAATGGACTCCGTTATCACTTTCTGCTATATAAAAAAGCACGATTGTCGCATTTACAATATTAAAAATTGACTCCGTTATCACTTTCTGCTATATAAAAAAGCACTAATGTACTTCGTACTATAATCTTTTGTTATAAATCTAGATACAGCATAACATATATTCACTCCTACCAAGATTTATTCCATTAATAAATTTAGTCGTTGGTTTTCTATATAATTCCGCAAGTAACGACCACTTTTATAGACCATTTTATGATATCCGATTAACGAAACAGCATTAATCTATTATAATTAAGACGTAAAACTGTTTTATGCCTACCCAGCAAGGTTATTGTTCAATAAATATAATACTGTCAGATTTAGCATTATTACATATGAAAATAAGTCACCTGGGTGACCGAGCCAGGATTTTCAATAAAAAAATAATTAAGAATGTTCTGGTGATATCTGGGACTTGATCCCGGGTGTTTTCACTTAGTCCGCCAATAACTGAGCTATTACTACTTAGGCAAATGACAGCAAAATTAACATTTGTTTTCTATTCATATTTTTGCCGTTTTCAACAGTTTTTCAATGTCTGAATACAGGAATTAAACGACTTTTTTTTTAAATAAAACTTAGCTAGATCGATCTATCGCCTCTGAAACCCTATTGTTGTCTGATTGTGTATTGTTGTGTTATTGGTGGCGGATAGTGCATGAATTTTTACATATTCTCCATGTATCAAGTTTGAGAACGGATAGAACACTCTACATTTAGCATTACATATATTTTCTTTAATAACATTAATGTTTCATGTCACAAAAATTAAAAACTAAATATGAAGTATACTTATTTAGTTTTTAGGTCAAGGTTAGAAAGATTTGTTAGGGTACGGTCATTGATCTCTATAAAACATGGTTATTAAAAAAAATGTAATCTAACTCGTGCCTAAAAACTAAATATGTAGTCTATGTACTTACTTAGTTTTTAGGTCAAGGTTAGAATGGCGTGTTAGTACGGTCATTGATCTCTATAAGACGTGGTTAATTTGTAAAAAACGTAAACAAGCTTATGACTTAAATACTTCATTGAATCAACAGTTTATTTTTATGTATTTTTATCTTAAAATAAAATTGTCGTATGATCAGTACTACCCTGTATATCGGTGAACGTGATATGCGATATCAGGAAACTTTAACATAGATCAAATATTTAGCTACCTTCAATGTAGGTTATCGCTGAAAATACGTTACAGAAACAATAAAATCCATAAATAACCGTAAATTTAAAGTACGCAATTCCGCTTACGACAGGCGGACGTCTCAAACGCTTTAAGTTGGCAAATAAAACAAGCCATTTGGCACTTAAAGTATAAAACGAGTGAGATTCTCATCGACAAAGCACAGTAACCTCGTGCCGTGCTTGTAGTCTTATCAGATACGCTACCCATCAGATGACGTCGACGTGCCTGACACACGGTTAAACAATTCAGCGAATTCTATTCAAATTAAAATATATTTTGAAGAGAGGTAGACACTTTTGGAATACACGGGCTTTCATGCCATAGGAGCTCTGGTTGCCTTTTCCGTCATGGTTCTCTTAATTATACCAACAAAGGAGCTCTTGCCACCATCGACATTCCTGCACTTCTCGAGCCTTCAGGGATATGTCGGGATGATGGCAAGAGACCAGACGGCTTGACGCTGGTTCCTTGCGAACGGGGACGGGTCCCTCATGTGGACGCAACATATGTTGATACGTTAGCCTCGTCCCATATCAAGGAAACAGCGTCAAGACCAGGAGCTGCGGCGGAAATGGCCGAATCTGAAAAGCGGCGGAAGTATGCATCTCTCATCGAGACTTATATATTTGTGCCGTTTGCAGTTGAGACTCCAGGGCCATAGAGTCAAAGTGCAAATTTGAAACAAAATTAAAAGGATTAAAAACAAAAGAAGCCTTGTCATCCTACAGGTGACAAGAGGGCTGGCTCCTTTTTCGCACAAAGAGTCAGCTTAGCGATTCAGCGAGGAAACGCTGCCAGCATTCTTGGGACTTTTCCACGTGGGCATGATCTGTATAGTCCTAGCGTGTCAGTAATTTAAGATAGATATAACGTGTACATTTTTACTGTTATTAAAAAAAAATTGAAATTTATTTTTGGATAATATACTAAGAAAAATGTTATTATGTTTCCGGTGTATTTATTACTAAGAAATTGTTATGCAAATATGAACTCTGGCATTGTGAGTTCATAAACATGATAGAAATTATTAATTTTTGTTTTAAAACTTACAGTAACAAGAAGTCATTGACCTGCGCTCATTTTGATTACCTCAAGAGGCAATAGATAGATGTGATTTTTGGTGTTGATATTTTATTTCATATTCTATGCCCAATGTCTATCGATTGTCATCAATGATCAAAGTCTAGTCTATATTGGTCAAAGTCTATATTGGGTCCAGTAGTTATGAAAGCGTAACAGATAGAAACATAAACATTAATTATATTATATAAAGAAGTTATAGCACCAAACATTGTGAGTAAACCTGCATCTATATATGCATGCTGTATAGCATTTTGGAGTATTATTAACTAATATCTGGGTGAACGAACTTCGCTCTGTAATTTTTTACAAAAAAAAAAAACTTAAAAAAAAGAAAAAACAAGCAATTAAATAATTTATAGAATTAGGCGTTACTTTGCGGAGATCCATAATACAAAAGTAATAATAAAATTATTTTGCTATAATCCGCGATGAATGATTTTCATCGCGGATTATAGCAAAATAATTTTATTATTACTTTTGAACAATCATTTAGTTGGGATCGATCCTTGGCACTCACATTTCTCGAGGCTGCCCGCTAACCGAATAAGCTACGTTGACTTGACAGTTAATGGCGAAAATTCAATTCAATATAAATGTTAGTGTTTTTTAATGCCCAAAAATAGGGATAAAACAATATGATTTTTTCATAAAACCTTGCTAGATCAATTTTTCTCCCCCAAAACCTCCTACATGCTGAATTTCAGGAAAATCGTTGGAGCCGTTTCCGAGATTCGGAAAATATATATATATATATATATACAAGATTAAGTCATTTAAATATTAAGATAACATCCTACTACTAATATTATAAATGCGAAAGTTTGTGAGTATGGATGTATGTTTGTTACTCTTTCATGGAGTATCCGCTGAACCAATATCTATGAAATTTGGCACAATAATCCTTTATACACCGAAGTAACATAAGACAATAGAAATCCTGTTAATTCTATAGGAATAGGATGACATTGAAAGCGCTATCTATTATCAACCGATCACTCGACAACAGCGCACGCGAACGAAGTTGCTGGTAAAGCTATAAGTAACATTATATGTAACTTACCAAACCACATTAGAGCAGCGTAGTGGGTCAATTCTAACCCTTAGGTTATTAAATAAAGGTTATTGTCAAACTCAAATATCAGTAAAAAAAAACTTATTGCTGTATTTTCTAAATCTCAGTGTGTACTAAAGCCGCTATCTTGATGTATAGCGCGGGTTGGTCGCGCGGCACATTTGCTCACTGCCCTGTCGCCACAGACAGCTTTGTCTACAGTGTACACGATAGTGGCTGTTATACTGCCTGTGTTACAGATAACAACAATGTACTCTATATTTGAATCGAGATTTATTTAAAACTAGCTGCGCCCGGTTACTACCCTTATTATCATCTTCCAGCCCTTATTTCACTCTAAGCAGGTTCGACACAACATGTTATAAACATGTCACGTGATTTGGCTACATATTTTACTTCTGGCCGCCTTCCTGACGTTAACCTACGTTTCTACCTACCTATTCTACTCAGCCGGAAAAAATCACAACCGGCCGTCTTCCTGACATCAACATACCTTAGACGCCTTTTTTATTACCTCGTTAAGAAAGGGTCTATTCTATCCAGCCGTATACCACATGGCTGTTATATGGTAAAAGTAATGATAATATTATATTGCTATAGAAAAAATCTACGTAATGCTAAATCAAACCAAAATAATTTTTATTCAAGTTAGCTTTTTACAAGCACTTTTGAATCATCTAGGATCGATTACATTTAATGAAACTACAACTTGCTCAGAATGTTGCTCTTACCCAGAAGAACTAGAAAGAAACTCGGCTTTTAAACATTTTCAATTTTACATAATTAAACCGCAGTCTTGTATGTAAAAGTAGCGGCCTGTTATTATCCCACTGCTGGGAATAGGCCTCTTCTCTCCGTTTTTGGAAATAAGGATTGGAGGTAAGATCTACCATGCTGCTCCAATGCGGATTGGTAGGTTACATATATCTCCAGAATTCTTTACAGATATGCAGGTTTCCTCACAATGTTTTCCTTCACCGAAAAGCGTGTGATAAATTGTAATTATCAATTAGACACATAAGTTTTAATAGGAAAAATCATTGGTCCCCGAGTTTGAACCTGTGATCTCTTCGAAAGAGTCGCACGGTGTTGCCGCTGGGCTATCACAGCTTATATGTAGCTGTAATAGCCCAGATACAGTCTTGAATAGCTGAAAGGATTTTCAAATCCAGCCATGTTATCATCCAAATAATCTTCAATTTTGTATTTGCTTTACGTATAAGTAAGTATAGCTCTTATACTTAAATTAAACCTTTTTGTAGACTGTTCTAGAATGGATTGCGGAATTTTATTGTAGAAGCGAATACCGAGACCATGTCAGACTGATATCATTTCAGACTGTAATACTAGTGTATATATAGTTTGCCACTTGTGTACCGTATTAGATGCCAAGAGTCCGGACACAGCAAACACCTACAGTGTTTGCTAATTGAGCTCTCCAGAGAAGGTTTGAGCACTAGACGTAACTATACAAAGCATATAGTATTATAGTGCTTAGTAATAGAGCTTGAGAAACCTACAGATTAAATGGTCATTAGGAACAGATGTGATCGCCGAGTGCTGTGGCTTTTTATATATATATCTTTTTTTTATTTGGAATCTCGGAAACGGCTCCAACGATTTTCCTGAAATTCAGGATGCAGGAGATTTTTGAGGTGAACTAGCTAGGTTTTATTTAAAAAAATCGTTTTATCCCTGTTTGTAGGCATTAAAAAATACTCAAATTTACATTGAATATATAAAATACTATTTTTGTCGTAAATTGTCAAGTCAGCGTAAATTATTCGGGGAACAGGTGGTCTCGAGAAATGGAAATACACGATTGGGGATCGAGCCCCATCTAGCCAATTTTATTTTTGAAATTTTTTTTTTATTTTGTAAAAAATTACCGATCAAGGCTCGGTCAACCAGGTACCTACTTTTTTTTAACATTAAAACATAGCTACTTTTAACTTAAGTGAAGTGTCCTCGTCCAAAAAATTTCATTCGAAACTCTTTTATTTTTCCTCTTTTTATTATTTCTTTTTAAAATACTCAGCGTTATCTTTAAGCCAATTTTATTTGGTACTTCCGTAAAGATTGTTACTTTTGTTCAATAAAGCATCACTCGTATTGGCGTTCTCAAGGAGGTCTCTTCAGATATTGGGTCCTTGAGACATCGTAGCGAATTCGATACTCGAGTTTCAATACAAGGCGCTTCGAGTGGTAAACAAATAACAAGTAATGCATAAGGCTTTCTAATGGCTTCTACTTCTGTGATATCGGAAAATGTTCTAATAAGAAAGCATAGACAACTTGAAGAATAAAATTGAAGAAAATCATTCCAATTACAAAATTATCATCATCCTCCTGCCCTTATCCCACTCTAAGTGGGGTCGGCACAACATGTTACAAACATATTGTCATATGATTTGGCTACGTATTTTACGACCGGCCGCCTGCCTGACGTCAACATACCTTGATCGTATTTTACGACTCCTCGGTAAGAAAGAGGGTGGTCTATTTTACTCAACCGGATACCACACGGTGGGTCAACTTACCTTAGTCGCCTTTTACGACACCTCGGTAAGAAATGAGGGTGGTACTATTGTATTCAGCCGGATACCACACGGCGTCAATTACAAAATTATGAGTATATTATATTTAATCTTTTGCAAAGAAAATTTTCAAACAAACAATTTCGATCTGAAATATATGAGCTGTGTCACGTTGACAAGAAAGCATAGACAACTCAAAGAACAACATCGTAATATAATGATTCTAATTTCATAATTTAAAAAAAAATCATTTTGTGACAATGTAAAAAATGACACGAGGAAACCTGTGGAAACCTGAGGAAATATCTGTAGAGAACTCTGGGATATGTGTAACCTATCAATCCGGATTAGAGCAGAGTGATAGGTCTTAGCTCCAATTCTTTTCTCCAAAAACGGAGAGGAGACCTATATCTTTAATATTTATATGAGTTCATCTTTACTTTATATACATTTATATTTATATTTATATTTTCGGAATCTCGAAAACGGCTCAACGATTTTCCTGAAATATTCAGTGTGCAGGAGGTTTTTTGAAGGGAAAATCAATAGGTTTTTACTAAATATCGTTTTATCCCTGTTTATAGGCATTAGAAATTCAAAAATTTACATTTAATAAATAAAACACTATTTTTGCCCAAAACTGTCAAGTCATATTCGGTCATAGTCAGTCTTATTCGGGGAACGGGTGGTCTTTAGAAATGAAAATACCTAGGACCAAGCCCCACCCACCCAATTATTTTTTTTGATTTTTTTTTTAATTTTGAAACTTTGAAAATTACTGAGTAAGGCTTGGTACCGGTCAACCAGGGACTAATATCATTATGTGTATTGTATATCAATATTTATAATGGAATATAAATTAATTACATACACTACAAGACCAGGAGTGGGATAGTAATATGCCGTTACATTTTTTAATTTTACTGTCAATTGTAAGTAGCAGAGATAAAAAATAAATTATTTAATTAAAATTTATAATTAATTCTTTATTTTCAAAATTTTGGATGAAAATCATTTCACATTCTGGTTGTATATATAGTTTATTATTCATTTAAATTATAATTTGTAAAGTTTATTTATTATGTCAGGCGTTTGGGATCTTGAGATTAGATCTTCGTCGGATCTCGTAAAAAGTAGACCCACACCCTAAAATGGTCGCACAGAACTACCCAAGCGACGCAAGATCATGTTCTAATCGCTTGAAAAGACCTATGTCCCGAAGAGGAATTTCGCTCGATTTTGCGCATGCTACAGTGTGTGAATATCAAAACAGGTATCTAATGTAATATAGGTAACCCACAAAGCTAACAAACATATCCATCTTCCTAGCTTCACGTCTCTCAATTTAGAAATGCCCCAGAATTAGCTTGTCGCTACGAACGCCCTGCGTCAATTAATTCTTGTTAACCACTCAATGCACCGCTTGTCAATCTGTCAATCAGGTAATAAATTATCTATAAATTTTACCTATGTAACGGAAAATTGTTGAATAGTTACTTGTGCTAGTATTTCTTATACTTATATCGATGATAGACGAACGGTTAACCCGTATGGTCCTTATTTTTAATCCACATTTAGCATCACATAGTTTTTTATGGGTTCTTCTTCTTCCTCAACCGATGGACGTACACTGCTGGACATAGGTCTCTTCATGGGATCTCCACCATACACAATCTTGTGCCGCTTGGACTCAGCGGCTCCCGCGAACTTTTTGAGATCGTCAGTCCATCTCGTGGGGGGCCGACACTGCGTTTTCCGGTGCGGAGTCGCCATTCCAGCACCTTTTATGGGTTATAGAAAAATAACTTTTTTATTACTTTTGCCTTACTAGAGTTCAAAACAAAAGCTTTGTCTAACGATGATAAGTTTTTAAACAAATGTTGATATTAACAATTTCGTATGCATTTTTCACTTTCATTAAGGTTTAAATAGACGATCGAATATGGTGCGCCAAAAACCACGAATGTGATTTGTTCTCGAACTATATTCTATAATGCAGTGTATTGCACCGTAAATTATTCGTATCACTTTTTATTAATAATATTATCGTTTCGATTTGTTTGATTGATAGAACATCGAACTTGGTGCGCTACAACAAATCTGTTCTTGTAAGCGACACATCCAGCTGTTACAGCTCAATCGCTTTTCAATATTCGTGCGCACAACACGTTGTGTTGTACGCACATAAATACATACATAAATACATAAAGTAAAGTAAAGTAAGTACGTACAAGTTGTGGTGATGTACTCATCTAGAATTTATGATGATAAAGATGTTGCATATTACTGTAATGCATATTTCTGTTTTTAAAATAAAATTTCGTCCATTATTTTTTTTAATGGTTATTCTGCTTTATAGAACAGGTGGTATATTGTGAAACGTGTTTATACACTATTAGCACGAGGTCAACTTGACGGTCTGTTCTTTGGTGAGATATTGTAACAAATCGATTCGGTCTAACCTAATTCGATCGTCTATTAATGGTTTAACGACTGAAAAGCGACATAAGCGACTACCTTTTGCATTACTAAAATACTCAGGGAGAAAAACAGCGGCTCGAGTGCACCGTACAACAAATTAAAATCGTCGAACCAAATTCGATCGTCTATTTATGCTTTAAAGGCTGGAAAGTGAAATAGGCTTATTTTCTCTCTACTAATGTCTATGCTGCCGAAGAAGCGAGCGCTAAAATGTATTAAAAACTGTTTAACACGTGCCAATTCAGTAATCTTTATTAACAAAAACTGTCGACACTTAAATGCTTAACTCAAGTGAAAAAAAATCGCTGTTCATTTCTTTTAGGATTACAGACTTTCGCTTTCATTGTCGCTCGGCTTGAAATCGAATTTAATTAAACAGATTAAAAATCGATTTCGTTTCTGAGAATATAAAATGAGTAACTTGCAGAAAGCGGAATAACCGCAAAATGGAAAAATATAGAATACAGATTTCATATGTAGGATTATACTAATTTATAATCATATGAATATCTCGGTTATTTGAGTCCATATTTATTTATACTTATCTATATATATGTTTGTCAGTTTTTTCATGCAAAAATACTATCCAATTTTACTTTAAGATGTCATTGAATGAAGGGATGCTTTATTTGCAAACGATTGAACTAATCTACAAAACATCATCGGCACAATTGTAAACATGTTGATGCATTTGGCTTGGTATTTAAGACCGGCCGCCTGCCTGACGTCAACTTACCTTAGTCGCCTTTTACGGAACCTTGGTAAAAATGAGGGTGGTCTATTCTACTCAGCCGGATATCACACGGCTGGTGATTTGCCTTAGTCGCCTTTATGACACCTCGGTAAAAAATTATATGATTATTAATTCTATTTTGATTAGCTTTTCATGGTTAACAATGCTATTGTAGCGTATATCAAAATTGAAATACAAATGCAACTTATACTTATTCCATGTATATGGAAAATGTCATCCAATTTCCTAAGTAATTTAGACACCAAAAGAAATAAAATTTTACGAGCGCTACACAATCGAAAATGTCGGATTCTTGAAGCCAGTACAGTCTGTATTCAATGAGAAAGGCATAATCTATTTTATGTTTACTGCCTAACGTTTATTTACGAGGCGAGCATATTTTATCATTAAGAAAATATCATTGGAACATATAGACCTAGAGATGGCCGACAAAAGTCCTTCATGAAATGTCAATTGAGCTACAAGTAAATTCATAATAATGTTATTAACCATAGTAAAACCATAGTGAAAAAAACAAAGATTCTTTTGTTGGCCATTTTTCAAATCTGAACGGGGTAGATGTAATATGGTAGACAAAGATGCACTTAAAATCTACTTATATGTATTTGATGTAAGAAACGTGTCACGCGGAATTATGTGAAAAGAAGTATGGATAATATTTAATTTACTATTGAAAAATGTATTTTTTTATGTGTAACTGCTTTCTATTTATCTTGCACGCCTGTAAAAAAAAAACCTTTATAAAAGAGTACTCTTTAGCCAAGAAAATGCATAGATTCACTTTATCCCCCAGTTACCCACTCTGTACTTGGAAATGAGGATACTCGTAAATGTACAAAGGAAAATGAAATACACACGAACACGCGGGATATCAATCATGACTATAGGATGAATAGAATCCATATGATGCCTGGTAGTTATTAGTTAAATTGTTAGGTAGAAACGTTCGTATGATAGTCCCTAAATTTTACAAAAATTCTACAAAATGGGGCTATAACGACTTGTCATTTCACTTTTTTAATTATCATTGACCAATAAATCTTTGTAATTAATAATAATATTATTAGTAATATTTACTTAATTTGTCTATCAGGCAATTAATGTAAAGATACAATGCAATATTTTTAAAAGTTACTTCTTAGTAAGCGAGGGCGAGTTGATTTAATTTGTATTTGTCACATTAGATCTTTGACGGTCGGCTCTCGAACTGTTTTCCGCTTGTTGTGCTATCTTTGACACGTCGAGCCATATTTTCTTGGACTGAATAGATGGCGTAGGTACTTTTCTGATATCTATGCTGGGGTTGTATTTTCACAATACAGCGTATGACAGATATACACATGGTATGTTATTATTTACAATATCTCATAAAAAATAGCTTCGAGCCTATAATATTTTGCATAGCATCGCCCTTAAACGATAATGGTTCTATTTTATGGCTGTGACAGTTACTTGGTAATGTGCTTTATTTACCAAAGCGTGTCATGCGAAATAGAACGATTTTGTCCTGGGACTCCTGATATTGTTTCGGTTACTTGGTGAATCGATCGTAGAGTTTGTCATAGGGAATGTGTGTAGTGCTTGTGTAGTGTATTATTGGTGGTGATGTTTTGCTAAACGTGCGTTACTAGTCTTGCATGTATAAGGTATGTGAACGTTTTCTGCTATGACAATTTCTACCACCGTTTCGCCCCATAGCTGAAGCATCATCAGGAATATAGATTCCACTTCAAAATCGTAGTGCATAGCGTGATGTATCGTAGTGAGTGCGTGTAGTGCTTGAATAGTGTGTTGGTGCTGGTGTTATGCGAAACATGCGGTAACTAACCTGCATGTATATATGTGAACTTTACCTATTTCCTATACTTAGCTTATAAATATAAATAAATATATAGGACACTTAGACACACTGTCGTCCGTCTCCAAAGTAAGTAACTTAATACTTGTGTTATGGTAGACAGACAACTGGTGAATACATATACTACTTATATATTTTTAAATACATACTTAAATACAAATATACACCCAGACTCGAAGACCATCAAATTCATTTATAGAAAATGTTGGGCCTCGGTGGGAATCGAACCCGGTACCCGCGGAGCCGATGGCAGGGTCACTACCCACTGCGTCAACGGGCCAGTCAAACAACAATACAATATATTTAAGTATGTATTTTAAAATTATATAAGTATAAATTCACCAGTTTTCTGTCTACCATAACACAAGTATTAATTTACTTACTTTAGGGACGGACGACCGTGTGTGTAAGTGTACCGTATATTTATAAAAAAAAATACGAAACAATAAAATTTTCTTAACAAACGCGGATTACAGCAAAATATATCTATTATAACTTTTGCACTTACTTATACTTAAAATACAATTTAAAGCGGGTAAAGTTTCACAAGAAACATTCCAATTCGCGTGCAATAAAAGGGGAAAAAAGCATTATATTCTTAATAGAAAGTGAAAGCCTGTGAAGTACGCGAATTTCATCTTGAGATTTTTATCAACTTAAAAGGTAAGATTGAATAATTTTACACACTTTATTGCTCAGCATTTTTCCGTTTCCAATGGTAATTAACTTGATTCACATCCGATCGAAAGTGGTTATATTATCGTGGTTTTAACAGTTCTTAAGATATGCCGTGTGGTATCCGGCTCAGTAGAATAAATCACCCTCATTTCTAACCGAGATGTCGTAAAAAGCGACTAAGATACATCGACCCGCCGTTGTATCCGGGTAAGTAGAAAAGACCACCCTCATTTACCGAGGTGTAAAAGGCGACTAAGGTAAATCGATCTGCCGTGTGGTATCCGGTTGATTAAAATAGACCACCCTCATTTCTAACCGAGATGTCAAAAAAGTCGACTAAAGTAAGTCAACCCGACATTGTATCAGGCTGAGTAAAATAGGCCTTCTTCATTTCTTACCGAAGTGTCGTAAAAGGCAACTAAGGTACATCGACCCACCGTTGTATCCGGTTAAGTAGAATAGACCACCCTCATTTCTAACCGAGGTGTAGTAAAAGGCGACTAAGGTACATCGACCCGGCGTGTGTTATCAGGCTGAGTAGAATAAATCACCCTCATTTCTTACCGAGATGTCGTAAAAGGCGACTTATGTAGGACGACCCGCCGTGCGGTATCCGGCTGAGTAGAATAGACCACCCTCTACCTTACCTAGGTATCGTAAAATACGTAATAAACGTAGGTACGTACGTGACGTTACGTAAAAAGTAAGTAAGTACGTCGGCAAATCATGTGACAACATGTTTAAAACATGTTGTACCGACCCTACTTAGAGTGGGATAACAGTAGGAGAATGATGATTATAAGTATGTACTCAAAAATGGTATTACAATTTTCCCCCAATATAATTCTTTTTTTAATTTTTGCCTCTGAAATAATTTAAAAAAATATCTCTTTACCGATCTAAATTGGAAGATAAAATCCGAAGACGCAATCATCTTAAGTACACATCATCCAATTCCAATTTTTTGCTTCGATATTACGATTTGGAAAAGAAACCTACATCAGTTTCAAATGGATTCCACTCTAATCTATTTCATTTAGTGCCTTTAATAGGACGCTATATGAACAGTGGACAACATGTCATAATACATACAAGTAATATACGACCTTATTCCTTTCGTAATAAATCCTATAATCCTACGTGATGATTTGCATGTGTTTCTGTATCTAGTTTTGGACAATTGCTTCGCATAAAATCGATTTATATTTCGAGTGAAACACCTATAGAGTTTTATAATAACTTATAGCGAGCGCGACGCTTAGTATTAAAGAGACCTAATTCGTAAAAATTTGAAGAATGCTAAAATTTGTACGATTATCAATTTACTAGTTTATATCCGCGACTTTGTTCGCGTGGACTTTTGTCGTGTCATTAATAGATGGCGCTTTTCAATGTCAACCTATTCCTTTAAAATTAACAGGATTTCTATAGCCTATATGTTATTCCGGTGTATAAGGAATAATTGTGCCAAGTTTTATCGGTATTGGATCAGCGGATTCGTCGTGAAAGAGTAACAAACATACTCACAAAGTTTCGCATTTTTAATATTAGTACGATTAAGAAAATCTAATTCTCAGTATAGTTTGACCCTTATATCAATTGCGAATTTTTTTATGTTACTAGCAATTTGGGTTACAAATTACTAGTAAACTTGTTAACCCCTTGTGACGTTCCACCCTCCAGCTAAGCTAAATGCTTGTTAGGAGTGGATTCACGTCGATAGTGTAATGGCCGGGATTCGAACTCACGAATTCTAGAACGCAAGTCCGTTACTCTAACCATCGTTTTTTTGGATTATAATAAAAGAAATCACTACCGGGGTCCTCAAAAATGGTCTATTATATACTGGAATCTAGGTTAGCATTGTCTGGAAATCCTTTTCATAATTATTCTACTTTTAAAATCTAACCTTTTAAGAATAAATGTAGAAAGTATTTTTGATCTCTTATCTTAAACCTCACGTCCAACCACGGGCAATTATTAGTAGATCTTTGCAATAGGGATGGTACATTGAGTAGAAAAATCGATTAATAAACTAATAGATTTTATTCTTCATCACTACATATTATAAAACAAAGTTCATATTTCCGTATGTACGCATAAAACTTTAAAACTACGCAACCGATTTTATTGCGGTTTTTTTTAATAGATAGAGTGATTCCAGAGGAAGGTTTGTACGTATAATAACATTCAATACGGAGTAGAGAAATACTGTAATTTTTGAGGTTTCTGTAAATAATTACATTTTTTTCCGCTTACATTGGAAACGCAGGCTAAACCCTACGAGATTTATGAAAATGATGTACTGAGTATTTGTACACCTTGAAAAGGTCTACAGAAAAGTCCGCGATGGTATATGTCTATCTCTTATGTATAACCCACAAAAGCATTTTTTGTCATTTACTTTTTACGAAAAATAATACCTTATTTTTGAAGAAATTTTTATACAATACAGCATTAATCCTTATCCAATTAAGTACCTTAAATAAATTGTTGATTTAATATAGATTAATATAGCCGTTTACAGCATGTAATTTAAGTGAACATTTTCGGAGATATTACAGATTTAAAATGCCATGTGGACGCCGCGCTTCGCCCTATAACACTTTGACTTTAGCAGCTATGTCGCTCGAAAGAGCGACTCTTGAAAAAGAGTTTGTTTAAAGACATTCTGTAATTAATTGTAAAAATAAAATACATAGAGAAAAATGTAAAAATAAATATGTATTATATGAATTTAGATATTAGATACGCCGTGTGGTATCCGGCTAAATAGAATAGTACCACCCTCTTTTCTTACCGAGGTGTCGTAAAAGGCGACTAAGGTAAGTCGACCCGCCGTGTGGTATCCGGCTGAGTAGAATAGACCAACCTCATTTCTTACCGAGGTGTCGTAAAAGGCGACTAAGGTAAATTGACCCACCGTGTGGTATCCGGTTTAGTAAAATAGACCACCCTCTTTCTTACCGAGGTGTCGTAAAATACGACAGAGGTAAGTTGACGTCAGGCAGGCGGCCGGTCGTAAAAACGCAGCCAAATCATGTGACAGCATGTTTATAACATGTTGTGCCGACCCCACTTAGAGTGGGATAAGGGCAGGAAGATGATGAATTTAGATATTAGATATAGCGATAAGGGTGTAAGGGGGAGGCTCGTCCCAATCAGTCTCCCCAATTGTCAACCTCACCTGCACGCGGTGCACCCTGCAGATTAACCAACGAGGCTCTGGCGACCGACTAATGGCGGTATAACCATTCATATAGCGGACCTAAATTCTACCAGACCGACAGTGGGCAGCAGCACTGTCGGTGCGATATGGTCAGCACTGCGATCACCAACCCGCAGGCCAAGCGTGGTGATTACTGGCAATACCTTCATGGCATTAAAAACAAAACCACAGCCCCTAGTTCCCGGCAGCTCCGCTATTCCCAGCTCTGGCAGCGGTTTGGGTAACGGCGGGGCAGGGGGTGTCAAGAATCTCCGGTAGAGATTCCGCTGCCAACCCCGACGACTAGACCTGGCAACGTACAACGCACGCACTTTGAGGGAAGACGAAAAGATACTCGAGCTGGAAGAAACAGTAAGCAAGTTGCGCTGGGATGTGATGGGATTATCCGAAGTCCGAAGAGAGGGAGAGGACACGATGATCCTAAAATCCGGAAACTTGCTTTACTACCGGGAGGGCGAACAACAGTCCCAAGGTGGTGTCGGGTTTCTCGTCCACAAGTCCCTTGTCAACAACATTGTTCAAGTCGAGAGTGTATCGAGCAGGGTCGCGTTCCTGATACTCAGAATTACCAAACGGTATTCGCTTAAGGTCATACAGGTCTACGCACCGACATCGGCACATCCTGACGAAGAGGTAGAGGCCATGTATGAGGATTTATCTAGAGCCATGCATGCCTCCAAAACCTTCTACACTGTTGTGATGGGGGATTTCAACGCAAAGCTGGGCAAGCGAAGCGGCACCGAGTTGAGAGCAGGGCAATTTGGATATGGGCAACGGAACCACAGGGGCCAGATGTTGGCCGATTTCTTGGAGAGAGAAGATCTCTATATGATGAACTATTTCTTCAGGAAACGACCACATCGAAAATGGACCTGGGTAAGTCCCGACGGTTCCACGAGCAACGAGATCGACTTCATCATGTCGACCAGGCGTCATATATTCAATGATGTCTCTGTGATCAATACCGTGAAAACCGGGAGCGATCACCGTATGGTTAGAGGCACATTGAATATATGCGTACAGCTGGAAAGATCCAGACTGGTGAAGTCTACGCTCCGACCAACTCGAGCTCATATTCAAAACCCCGAGAACTTTCAACTCGAGCTGAAAAACCGTTTTGATTGCTTAGCTGACTGCGCTTCTGTGGACGATGTAAACGACAGGCTAGTGGAAACTGTCCATGCGGTGGGGTCCAAATTCTATAAGACTCACCGTAAGAGAACCAATAAATTCTCGACCCAGACTCTCAAGCTCATGGACGAGAGGAACGAAATGAGGCTACAGTCTTCAGTAGACGCTTCGAATTACCGTCTGATCAATAGACAGATTTCTAAGGCGCAGAAATGCGACCTGCGACACTTTAACACCGAATATATTCGAGATGCCATTGAGCGTAACAGGGGCTCAAAAGTGTTCGCAAGAGATCTGTCTATTGGGCAGAGGCAGGTAACGCGACTGAAGACCGATACTGGTAGTATCATTTCGTCTCGACCTGAGATTTTGGGAGAGGTTGAGAAGTTCTTTGGGCAGTTATACACCTCAACACAACAGCCTGTTGTCAATTTGGCAAAAGACCCAAGAGCCAAGTTGACCCGACACTATACCGAAGATATCCCGGACGTCAGCCTATACGAGATTAGTACGGCTCTCAAACAACTTAAGAACAACAAGGCTCCGGGTGATGACGGAATCACTACAGAACTCCTGAAGGCGGGTGGAAAACCGGTACTCCAAGTCCTTCAGCGGTTGTTCAATTCCGTCATTCACGAGGGCACTACGCCGGAAGCGTGGCACAGGAGCGTGGTGGTTCTTTTCTTCAAGAAGGGTGATAACACCTTATTGAAGAATTATAGACCCATCGCGCTGCTGAGTCAGGTTTATAAGTTGTTTTCGAGAGTCGTAACGAATCGTCTCGCTCGTAGGTTCGACGACTTCCAGCCTCCCGAACAAGCCGGTTTCCGCAAAGGCTATAGTACCATAGACCACATATTTACGCTGCGGCAGGTTATACAGAAGACCGAGGAGTATAACCGGCCACTTTGCTTGGCGTTTGTGGACTATGAGAAGGCCTTTGATTCGGTGGAAACATGGGCTGTGTTAAGATCGCTCCAGCGATGCCGAATCGACTATCGACTAATAACCAGAGTCACCGACATAGCTCAGCGGGTCGCGAAGCTGAAGTGGCGATGGGCGGGGCACATAGTGCGGAGAACCGATGGACGTTGGGGTCTCAAAGTGTTGGAATGGCGACCCCGCACCGGAAAGCGCAGTGTCGGAAGACCCCCTGCTAGATGGACAGACGACCTCAAAAGGGTCGCGGGGAGCCGCTGGATACAAGCGGCACAAAATCGTGTGTTCTGGAGATCCCATGAGGAGACCTATGTCCAGCAGTGGACGTCCATCGGTTGAAGAAGAAGAAGAAGAAGAAGATAGCGATAAATCTTCTTGGTATAGGGAGAGGGTAATTCGTTTTTCTCCAAATTTAACGCGTGCGGGCCACGGGCAGTAATGAATAAATCAAAACTACTCGATCGATTTTGATCATTATTTTCACTGAGTGACAAACTATATATCTTATATAGCCCGTGCGAAGCAGGGGCAGGCCGCTAGTTTCAAATAAATTGATTTTCATACGAAATAATCGATTTTTTTAAAACCGATCTTTTTCTGACTATTTGTAATGTTGCCTTTTTAATATTTATAATTATTAACAATAAAGGCTAATTAAAGTGGACAACTACCTAGAAATGACAATAGATGTGCTTGATGGCTTGTGAAATTCGATTAAAATGTGTAGTTTGGCTACATTGGTTTCATCCAACAATGCATAGCTAATCTTAAAAAAGAAGAAAAAAAGTTAAAAACAAAAGAGCATAATTAAAATCGATATACAAATCGATTTTAATGAAAAAATAATCGATTATTTAAAATCGATTATTAAAAAAACATCGATTCTTTTTTAACATCCCTAAATTGCAAGTTGAGTAGAAGTGAAAGTGACCTATGTTAAACAGCTATTCGATTCACAGGTTCAAATAAGACATTTGCTATATCTGATCATTCTCTTGTCACAATATATTATTTGGGAAAACACGCACAGTAACAGAATCGCTTTATAAAAGCGAGTCTAAGATATTATCGCAAACTCGAGTCTCGTTTAGCACGACTATTCTTATTTCAATGTTTCTTTGGGCATTAAAATATGGCATAATGTAAAATTGAAAGCAAAGGATTTTTTTGTTCACAAACGTAATGTTGCGATAGCCGATGGGTAACGGGAAGATTGAATATGATCAAAATCCGGGTTCAAATCCCACATGTCATGGGCGCCTTCTTTCTTTTTTATTTTTTTAAAATATTTTTTTTATATTCTTAAAAAAATTACGAAGCTAGTCTGGGTCAGCCAAGTACTATAAGTTTAAGTGACACTATAAACACGATCTATAAACTATATAAATACTATCCGTTTGTATAAAAATGGCCTGCGATTTGAAGGGTCAAAAGCTTATGAATAATTGTTATGCATTACATGATCTAATAATTAAGTCATCAGGGCTTATATGTATTATTAAATAAAACAGTATTTAAAAAAAAACAGAGAGTGCTGCTAATATTTTATATCTATATTAATATGTAAAGCTGAAGAGTTTGCCTGTTTCATTGTTTGAACGCGCTAATCTCAGGAACTACTGGACCGATTTGAAAAATTCTTTCAGTGAATGAAAGTTCATTTATTGAGAAAGGTTATATAACATCACGCTTAGATGAATAGGAGAGGAGCAGCAATAAAAAATAGTACGAAAACGGCAAAATTTAAAGCTTTCCTTGCGTGCGCTGAGTAAACGGTTACGGTACGGTAAATAATAGTTATTCAAAAATCATGTATTGCAAAATTATTCCCCTCTAAATGGTCTAAATAAAAGTCCGCGATAGCATATGTGTAGCTTAAGGTTGACCCACATTAACCATTTTTATGGTTATCAAAAGACTTTATTATTAAACTTTCCACGCGATTTACGGGCGGAGCGATTGCTAGTATGATATAAAGTGCACACACAACCACTCACACCGTTATTAAAATGCGCCGATATAAAAGCATTGACTGAGAAAGTGAACCGATTTGTAAGCATCCTTCGGGTTTATGGCGCGCGTGCAGACGACTGTCATCATAAAATTCGACATAATCAAAATTTGTGCGCCCCCTACCATTGTTTATCAAATTATTTATTATTATTATTAGTTAATTTTTAATGGGTTGAAATATTTTTATGCGTGTATAAGCCAAGCATAGCACATTCAATTGTAGAAGATGATGTAAATGAAATTTATGGTGCGTGGTAGCCCGGCTGAGTAGACTAGATCAGAGCTTCTTAAACTTTTTTATATAGCGACCCCCTTCAAGCTTAGGAAATTTTAAACGACCCCCTCCTTCATATAAATATTTTTCAAAAAATAGTTATAACAAAACTACAATAGTATTTTGTATGATTTTTATTTGTATTTATTTTATTTGTACGAAGTGTGTATACTAATTTCTTAGAATTTAATTACTAATTTTGTAATTATATCAATAATGATTGAAAAGTATCAGATCTTTGCGACACCCCTTTCAGTAGTCTCGCGATCCCCTCGGGGTCGCGACCCACAGTTTAAGAAGCCCTGGACTAGACCACCCACATTTCTTACCCAGGTGTCGTTAAAATGCGACTAAGGTAAGGTGACGTTCGTGAAATGACTAGCCATAACATAAATGAATATAAATATAAATTTAGCAGGGCAGGAGAATGACGATGACAAACTTGATGATGTCGTGAGAAACTTGCGAGTGATGCGGCAGGTGTTCAAAATATGGGTGTTTTGTAGTAAATAATTTATGTTCGAGCACATTTAAAATTTCAAGGAAAGAGTTTTGGGGGGAAGTGGATCACGTAGTTCAGTTATTATTATTAAATTATTATTTCTTCTTCGAGTACCAGAAACAGCATTAATATAAACATTGAATACGCTTGCTGGATGAGTTTAAAAGTAACAATAAGTAAAATTGATGTGGAAACTTTTGATTGGATTTTGACTATTACTTTGAAACACTCAATCATAAAACTCCCAGGCGGCCGGTCTTTTTAGTTATATTTATAATTCTTTACCAGATAAGACTTATATACAACATTAATTTTGCATGTTGTTTTATTTTCTAGTTTAAATTATAAAATTATCATTGTAATTTGTTTCGTAATTTGCCTTTATAACACTAAAAAGCCACGTTTGTAATGTATTTAATAGTTTATAAATAAAACTTAAAGCTGCAAACTAATACATGACGCAAAAATAAAAATAGAAAGATTTTGCTAAAATCCGTGAATTGTAGCAAAATTATTTCATTATTACTTTCGTATTATGGATCTTTTCAAAGTAACGCCTAGTAAATGGCGGTTTTTCCCGTGTTTTTGTGTTACTTACTGTAGAAGGTACATTGGACTCGAGCCAAGTAAATATTTGTTCAATTTCATTAAGTCTTTTACAAGTACTTTCGAAGTTAGTAGATCGTAAAAGGCGTCGTTAAATCGTGAAGAAAATAGCTTTTCCAAATATTATGTAACGATAGTAGTGGTAACATGTTTCGTGAAAGATTTTGGTTTACGACGGAGCTGTGTTTGGCAGAATTCCGTCGTGTGGATACTCGTTAAATAAAAATTGTTTTACTTTATAGGAGTCTATACTAATATAATAAATAGGAACGTCTGTCTGTCTTTTACGCTTTCACAGCTATACCGTTGAATCGATCATACCGAAAGTTTGTTCAATTGAAGCTTATATATCGGCCTAAAATATAGGACTTATTTTTTTTCTCAGTAACTCGTAAAAAGCATAGTTCAGAATTAGAGCTTAACATCTGTTGGCGCGAAAAATTCGTTGTAACTACTAATCTAAAATAAAGTACATAATGGCATTTTTTTATATATTTTAATTAAATATTAAAAGATGTAAAAAAAGCCATTTCAAAAATAAAAAAGAAAGAGACAGGAACTTTATACCGAATATTTTCAATTTTAAATTCCAACCGTTCTCAACTAAGCTAGTGAAACTTTACAGATGATATCAAAATTAACCTTTGTATTCTATTTATATTTTAGTAGACGCAATGTCTCACAGCAGGGATAGAAATACTTTTTTTTAAACAAAATCTAGCTGGATTTATCGCCCTTGAAACACCCTACATACTGAATTTTATGAAAATCTTTGGAGCAGTTACCTAAATTCAGATTACATATACAAGATTAGCTCATTTAAATATTAAAGATAATTAAAATTTCAAGTCAATTTCCTTTGAAAAATTAAAAGCGGCTTTAAAATTTTTGACATTCGTCATGAAAATACATACTTAGCGACGAGGTAGCTTTAGGGGCACGGGAAAATGGGTTTTCAGGTCAAAGTATTCAAAACTGTAGACGGCGGTTTGGTTTTGCGCTGCGCCAAAAGATTTTCATGCTACCAACCTTGCTTTGAAGTTCTGAGAAGTTTTTGACTTTTTAGCGCACTAACCTAAAAACTAATAGGTTGTTATATTCTCCCGCCTTGTGGTATCCGGCTGAATAGAATAGTGCCACCCTCATTTCTTACCGAGGTGTCGTAAAAGGCGACTAAGGTAAGTCGACCCGCCGTGTGGTATCCGGCTGAGTAGAATAAACCAACCTCATTTCTTACCGAGGTGTCGTAAAAGGCGACTAAGGTAAGTTGACCCACCGTGTGGTATCCGGTTTAGTAGAATAGACCACCCTCTCTCTTACCGAGGTGTCATAAAATACGACTGAGGTAAGTTGACGTCAGGCAGGCGGCCGGTCGTTAAAACGCAGCCAAATCATGTGACAGCATGTTTATAACATGTTGTGCCGACCCCACTTAGAGTGGGATAAGGGCAGGAAGATGATGGTGAGGTTGTTATATTCTCTGATAAAAGAAGAAATATACTGATATCATGGCAGTGGAAAGTCTTATAATGAGTGATTTTTTTTGTTAATAAAAAAGTACTATTTTCATTTAAATTTAAAAACGTAATATAGCCAATGTTGCTCAGTAAAGATGCAGCTTTCCAATCGTGAAAGAATTTTTGGAATCCGTCCAGCAGTTTTTATGTGAAAACATTACAAACATACATACAAATATTTTCTCCTTACAATCAAAGGTGTAACAATATAGTAATAGTAAAAACTTGTTTAGTCGTTTAGCTGACATGCAAATTTTATTATACGATTATATGTTATTATCTTATGTTATTTAAAAGATATTGTAAACACTGTGTGAGATGAATGAAATTGTGTTTAAACTTTTCCAAGAATCCAATACTGGAAGGATTTCAATTCTGTACCGTTTTGAAGATTTTCACAATTTCCTTCAAGGGAATAAATCTTTTACTAACAAGATATTGGAAATTTTAAACCGCTGAATATATATCGTAGAGGCGGTTGGATTTCACAGGAATTGTAAAATGTCTGTCGCATTGGAGGTGTATAAATTGTATAAACTAAAGAATAAAGATTTTTATTCTTACAAATTAATAGGAAAAAGAGACGTAACTAGCTAGGGTCATAAAGGTAATACTGTTCATAATTGTCAAATGTATTGCCAGAGCTTTTATACGTGTCACCTTTGGACAAATTTTCTTAAAAAATCATATACTGCAATACGCGTTCAGTATAATAATGCTTTTCGGATATTAATGGGGTTACCGAGATACTGTAGCGCATCCGGTATGTTCGCCGAGACGGGAGTTCCTGATTTTTATGCAATTCTTAGAGCCCGAGTTGCATCTTTCTGGGATCGACTAAGATCTACATCAAACAGCATTTTACAAAGAGTAAACGATGAGAACGTCGTGTGGTATCCAGTTGAATAGAATAGACCACCCTCTTTATTACCGAGATGTCGTAAAATACGACTGAAGTTAGTCAGGTAGGCGGCCGGTCGTAAAATACGTAGCCAAATAATGTGACAACATGTTTATAGCATGTTGTGCCGATCCCACTTAAAGTGGGATAAGGGCAGGAATTCTATTCTAGAATTTAATGAAGTTCTAAGTCGGTCCCAAAAAGTCACTAAAGTAAGTCGGAGTCAAAAACTCGAACTCTAATAATTGCATAAAAATCGGGAACTAACTATACTTCAAAGTCGGTTAAATTGCTAGCTTGAATGATATTCACTCCATTCAAAGATTCACTTTATATGATGATTTACGGTTGAGATTATCCCATTTGGTTTTCAGTGGAACCTATAAAGCATATCGCACGTTTAACGGTCGACTATGTGCGAAAATTCAATAAATTATTCATATGGGTAGAGTTTTATTGCATGGAAAATATAAGCTCAAATCGGAAGGGGGATATCTGAAAGTTGCGCCCATTATAGAAAAGACAAGAAGGTCAAGATTAAGATGGTATGGATGTAATATGGAGGGATGAAAATCATGTGACCAAACGAGTGTTAAAAATGAATCAAAATAAAAATATTCTTTATTCAAATAAACTTGTAAACAAGTGCTTTTGAATTAATTTATAGAATTAGGCGTTACTTTGCGGAGATCCATAATACAAAAGTAATAATTCATCAATTAATAATTAATAATTCATCAAAGTAATAATTCAATAATTCATCGCGGATTATAGCAAAATAATTTTATTATTACTTTTGCTTTTGAATTGTTAACTCTACTGCTGGTTCGGAAAGCTGTTCCTACCGAGAAGAGCCAGCAAGAAACTCAGCGGCGGAATGTCGATTGATTTGTTACTAAAGGGAGACCGAAAAAGAGATGGTTGGATTGTGTGAATGACATGCATGTAAAAGTAGCGCTAGAGTTAGCGAAAGATAAAAGAGAATGGAAAAGCAAAACATGTTCTGCCAACCCCACTTAGAGTGGGCTAAGGACAGAATTATAGTGCTTCCTACTATTGTGTATAACCGTATAATTTTATTGAACCAGTCATCCAGGACATAACCTTGTGGACGTCAATTCATGATTTTTGTTATGTAGTTATGTAAATGTATGATTTGTTACTTACTATAGAGGGAGACCGAAAGAAGAGGAGAAGAAAAGGAGCGCCAAAGTTGACAGAAGAGAATGGAAGAGAAAATATGCTGTGCTGACCTTATTTAGGACGTGATAAGGGCAGAATGATGATAATACGAAAATAGTCTAAAGTCAAATAGATATCAAACAGGAAAAAAGATAAAAATCAACGATTTCCAATGTGCCTCTCAAACTAAGTCCAGTTTACGTCAGTTAACATCCAGTTTGATAGGGATGTCAAAAATTAATCGATTTTTATGTTAATCAAAATTATCAATTATTTAAACATTATAAATCGTTTAAAAAATCAATTAATTAATTAACCTCTTTTCTTTCAATCTTTTATTCCATTTTTACCCTTTTTCTTGTCTTTGTAGATAAGATATGCGTTGTTGGATAAAATCTACTAGCATGTAGTCAAACAATACATTTTAATAGAATTTCGCTAACGAATAAAAAATAAAAAATGCGCTCAACTGTTATTTATAAACGCTTTTATTCAACTTGCAATGTAAATATGTGAAGGTGGAATTTTGCAAGTCGAATGGATTGGATGGAGCTGTAATTTTAGATACTGCTCCAGCTCCAATGAAAATGTTCATGATAAGCATGATTTGATGCTATATCAGGATTGGCTCTAGAAAAGGAACTCCTCAAAGGTTAACAGTACACTTTAATTAGTTTTAACTCTTATAAATTATTAAAATGAAAGAGCAAATTTTAAATAGTCAGAAAATAAATCGATTATAAAATAATCGTTTTTTTTCTTTTCGGTTAGGGTAACGGACCTGCGATCGAGAAGTCATGGATTTGAATCCCGGGCATTATACTACCGGCCATTATGCTTCATTATACGACCGTACCAACTCTTATTACAAGCATTTCGCTTAGCCGAAGGGGTTAATAAGTTGATTAGAAATTTGTAACCCAAATTGCTAATAACCTTTGTTTTAAAACTATTTTATAAATTGATTTTTTTGGACAGAGAAAAATCGATTATTTATTAATCGATTTTTTCCACTCCAAGTGACATCCCTAATTATAAACGGTTCATTGTGTAGTCGTCGCGTATGAAAACTGCAATATAATGCTTGTTTATTTGAAACGATGCAGTTTATTGTGCCATCTGATATAAAACCAGCCATTTGAATAGTAGTTTTCAGTTATACCTCTTACCGTGTGATGCTTTTGTGCGTAAAATTAACCCCATTCTCCGACCCTTATCCCATTCTAAGTGGAGTTGGCACAGCATGTATAAACATGTCACATGATTTGGCTAGGTATTTTACGACTGGCCGCCTGCTTGACGTCAACTTACCTTAGTCAGCTTTGGCGACACCTCGGTAAGAAAAAAGCGTGGTCTATTCTGCTCAGCCGTATACCACACGGCGGGTCAACTTACCTTAGTCACCTTTTACGACACCTCCGTAAGAAATGAGGGTGGTCTATTCTACTCAGCCGGATACCACACGGCGGGTGAAATTATCTTAGTAGTCTTTTACGACACTTCGGTAAGAAAAGAGGTTGGTCTGTTCTACAGCCAGATACCACATAGCTTGTGCATAGAATTAACCCAGTGTGCAAAAGAAAAGTTTTCATACTTTACTGATCCGCATTATTGGTGCCTGCATGACCCTGCTTTCTATAGATAATACACTGTATAGGATACTGCTTTCATTACGCAGGTCGCGGGTTCGATTCCCGCCGAGGGTAAATTTTTTCTATAAATAATTTGTTGGTTCTTGGAGTCTGGATGTATTATATATTAAAGTATATATTCAAAATTATATATCCGCATGGTATCCGATTGAGTGGGACAGACCACCCTCATTTCTAGCGACTAAGGTAAGTTGACTGTTGGTAAAAAAACCTAGCTAATTCACATAGCAACATGTTCATAACGTGTTATGCAGAATGGTATAAGGGCAGGAGGATATTTACCAGTTGCCTGTCACCTCAACACACAAGTATTATATTTATATTAATACATAATACTTATAGAATCTGTGAATTGTTAAACTAAATAACTTCGTTACGAAGCGAAAATTTAATTTAAATCTAAGAAACTTTATGAAAGCTGAAAACGTAACTACGCTTAAATTTGCAGACAAAGCTGACAAAGGAATCTCGCCGCCTAATTTCGCCATTAAGTCCTATCTCTGAATAATTTGCACTTTTACTGTAGATGCGGGCTGGACTAGAATTTGCAATGAAAATTTCCTTACACATTTCTCTTTACCTCATATCTTTAGATTTTTAACGTTTTATTTGTGGAATAATGGATGCAATCTTTGAACAAAGTGAATAGTTCATTATTTAAATTACTTATTTTACTTTACAGTAGAATAAGTGCTTAGTTAAAACGCAACACACAGCTCCAAAAATCAATGAGTTTACGTCAATCTCAAGCATTCTGCAGAGACGAGCAGGTTTCCTATAGTATTTTCCTTCAACGAAAAGCTGTCAAACGTAATGCTGTGATAGCCTAATGGTAATGTGCGGACCAAAAAAGTTTAAAACCCGGGTTCGATTCCCACATGTTACTGCCGCTTTTTATTTTATTTTATTTGTATTTTTTTAATATCCTAAATAAATTAAGGCAAAGCTCGGTCACCCAGGAACTATGAGTATTAAACGCTTCAAGGCACACCGTTCTGGTTTCATCCACACCACAAGTTTCTTATCACGCCGGTACACATTCTGTCATATAATTGCATTAATTTCTCTAAGCGGCGGAGAAAGTAAAAAAATAGGCTGAATTAAAAGTAAAATATGGCCGCAATGGTTTACAAGCCACCAATTATGGTAGGGAAAGTTGTCCGGCGAATTAATTAAAAGCCCATCAGAATCCAATCAAGGTGTATTTATGGGATACTTGCTTAGGAATTATGTATTAGACCATGCTGTGGCAATAACTAATACGTCTGTTAATTTGATTATGGGATACTTTAAAGCTGTGTACATATATAATTGGTACATTTATCAGAAATCATCATCCTCCTGCCTTTATCCCACTCTAAGTGGGGTGGGCACAACACGTTTTTTGCTTCCATTCGCTATCAATTCAGGCGCTAATACTTTTATATGCATGTCATATAAAAGTATTAGCGCCTGTCTGTCGCTGGCGTTGGTGGCGGATTAGTTTAGTTTTAGGGTATGGTCGCCACTGAAAACCAGTGTTGGGGGCTACCTCAACGTATACTGAGTGGTGTTCCTTTTTGCAACGTCACATTTCTCTGCATAGGTAGAATTTTTTATTTTATATTGTTTATTTTGTAAGTGTAAATGTTCATGTAGGGTAAGTGTGACTGTTGTTATTAAAAGGTTATTGATTTGATTTGATTTGATTTGATTCATAGTTCACACAAGTTGTCACATGATTTGGTTGCGTTTTTACGACTGACCGCCTGCCTGATGTCAACTTACCTTAGTCGTATTTTACGACACCTCGATAAGAAAGGGGGTGGTCTATTCTACTAAACCGGATACCACACGGTGGGTCAATTTACCTTAGTTACTTTTTACAACACCGCAGTAAGAAAGAGGGTGGTCTATTCTACTAAACCGGATACCACACAGTGGGTCTACTTACCTTAGTCCCCTTTTACGACACCTCGGTAAGAAATGAGGGTGGTACTATTCTATTCAGCCGGATACAACACGGCGTATGTAATTTAACTTATGTGTGTGTTCTATTTGTTCTAAAGTTGAGGGTTGTCTATTATACTTCGCGGGATACCATACGACGGGTCAACTTACCATAGTCGCCTTTTACGACACCTCGGTAAGAAATAAGGGTGATTCTCTTCTACTCAGCCGGATACCACACTCTTTGTACGAGTACCAAAAAGAAATTCTGTACGCGTTTTTTCTTTAAAATGGGTACAAAATTTTAAGCTTTTAATAAAATATGTACTAACTGATTGTATTCTTGGATCTCGGCGACCCATTTTTATTGTTCCAGTTTTCCCTCTTCGATTTGTAATTGTTAACGACCATTTATGAAGCGGTCGGGCCAGTTTGATTACCTTTCTCTGTGTCGAATGTACGTACTACAATATCATATAATATATAGTTGATAGTTAAGCAGTGATAACCGAACGGTAGTACTATCACAGGTTCGTACTAATATTATAAATGAGAAAATATGTGCATCACGCCTTTGTGTTACAACCCTTTAAAGGATGACATAGAAATGAAGTTAAAGAACCCAAAATAGCACATAACATACACATAAAAAAGCCGAGTAGAAGCTACTATTAGGTTTTTAGTCGGTGAGAGTTCGACATATCCGCCGTTCGTCCCTATCGGGCTGTGACGACGCATAACGGGTTTTTCTGACAAAAAAGGAGTTAACGAATGATAGAAGAGAATACAAGAGGAAAATTTATTTATGCCGACCTCATTTAGAGTGGGCTATATAAGTCATCATCATCCTTCTGCCTTGTCACATGATTTGGCAACGTATTTTACGACAGGCCACCTTATTTTTATACAGGAAAAACCCCTTATGGATGTATTCCGACATAACCGCCGCCCGCCAGGGACAGGCGGCGGTTATGTCGGACTCGCACCCACTAAAATGACCTATGTGCTCTACCACACTGCCTATGGCAAGGACAGGGTATCGTTGTACACATTGCATCCATCCCCGGCGACAGCTCTGATCCCAGAGAACACCTCCTCTGGGTAGGGACCCCTCGAATGAGAAGCCCCCCCTCCGCTAACCGGGGCATCGAGAGCACCAGATGCATCAACCGCCTCGGGGACCTGTAAGCCAGACGTCCGATATACCCCGTTCGGAACGTCTGAAGTTCCCCCGACAGGGCGGCAGACTGTGGTCTTTAGGTAAGTCGCTACCACCTGGAGTCGCCAGCAGCAGATTGAATCCAGAGCAAAAGTTCCCGGAACCGCTCCACCGCCCCCCTCCGCAGGGCAGAAGGAGGCCACCGCTGCCCGCGATCGCTCCCTGCCCACCGTACGATCGGCCACCTGCCTGACGTCAAGTCAGCTTAGTCGTATTTTACGACACCTCGGTAAGAAAGAGGGTGGTCTATTCTACTCAGCCGGATACCAAACGGCTTTAACATATATATCTTAACGGCTATACATCACTATGAACTTATTTATAGTGATTAATGCGTCTTGTGCTCACAACTATCCATATATGTCCAATGAACTATATTTGGTTTTTTTCATAACGACATAATTGAGACGGCGCTCATTGCGGCTTTCTCGATAATTGATAAAACACGAGCTTTAATATGTAATTGCTATGTTTGTATTGATAGCAGTAATGGACCGGTTCCTTTTGAAGCGATAATAAAAACTTTTATAGCATTCCGTGATAAAGGATAAGTAGCTTCTTGTTAAACCGGATATAGAGGAATTAAATACCAGATGTTAACAGAATTTTCTGATACTACTATTTATTTATCACAAGTTATATCTGCTACTTCCGTCGCTACCTGAATGTTAAAATACTAATTAGGTACTTCAAGGGTCACGAAATCAAACCTCTAGCAGCGAACCAATGAGTTTTTCTGTTAAAACTTATGTGTCTAATTGAAATTTATCAAACGCTTTTTGGTGACATTACTGTTTCGAAACCCTATCGGACTTAGAAGTAAATAAGAGGGTTAAAGCATAAAAAAAATCGCAAAAGTACGATTATTTATTAGTCGAGATAAAACCTAAAAATATTAATCGAGATCTTATCCCTTTAGTTGGACTAATATACATATAACTGCCTAGAAAATTTCATTGAAATCGGTCCAGTAGTTTTGAAGATTAGTTTAAACGCTCATTGTGACATGGGATATTTATATATAAATATTACTTTGTTTCAATTTTGAATTACACGAAAAATTGTATGAGATTTGCTAAATGGAAAAAAAACATTGAAAAAATAGCATTAAGAAAACTTGTTTATATTAGTAATAAGACTATGAGAAAACACAAAGGGCCCCCGACCCCAATCTACTAATAATACGTACTGTGTGAGATGTACTTATTAATTTCATGCATCAATTGGTGAGACGAGAAAGTGACAGCTGTCAAAACATTGTGACGAGTCATTTCGCACACGATATAAAGAAACACGACAATATGGCGCCGAAATGTTAAAGTTTATATTTTACTTGTTCCAGCGGCTGCGCGCGTGTAAGTCTGTTACGAAGTTTTTAGCGCGTTAAACCTTTTTTTCTGACCTAAAAATATAAATTAAACTAAAATGAAATAAAAACAAAATATCCAGACATGAAATGCATACAACATTGTGCGTTCAGCAAGTCGATGTGCGTATTACGTTTACTCGCTAACAAATTCCGATTACGATGGCATGTTATGGAAACAGCGCAGCGGTGGCATGTCATTGAAAAAGCAGCTGAGGCTAGCTAGAACTGGCCGCAGAGATAATTATTGTTTAGGTGGATTAAAATTTTAATATATATCTTCTAAAGTATATATTTTATTTATATGGTGTAAGGGATAATTTTAATCTATAGTAAATGACAAAGCAAACGAACGCATTTATTTAGATAAAGATACTAAACAGAAGAAAACAGTCTCGATAATAACGTAATATTTTTATGTCCTGGTAAATATATACATATATAATTTTAAATATATGTTTTTATGCACCCAGACTTGAAGAACTAACAAATTGTTTATTGAAAATATTGGCCCTCGACTGAAACTGATACCCGCAGAGCTGAAAGGTTCACTGCCGATAGCGTCACCGGATCAGCAACTTTATCGTACCAAAAAAAAAATATTTAAACAAACAACTCTTACTACCGTTTATTCAAATTGAATATTACAACGTGGGTTCAAGGTGATAAAATTTAAAATACATTTTATTTCTCTGACAACGTTAATTTTCCGGGACGAGAAAGTGACGTCTGTCAAAAAATTGTGACGAATCTGCATAGTCATTATGCATATGCGTTAAAGAACGGTACATGCAACCATCTGGCGGTTACAGATTGCTCATAGTTGGGTCATGGGATCGATGCTTAAATAAACATATTAGTTAAATTAATATAAAAGCAGTTCACCATTTTCTAACTAATATTCATGTTTTCCGAAGACTTAATTAATGTCACATACATTAATTAATTTAGCTGTGATAACCCAGCGGTAACATCGTGTGTCAATTTCGACAAGGTCACGGGTTCGAACCCGGGCGGACACCAATGAGTTTTCTATTAAAACTTATGTGTCTAATTGATAATTGCAATTTATCACACGCTTTTCGGTGAAGGAAAACATCGTGAGGAAACCTGCATATCTCTAGAGAATTCTGGAGGTATGTGTAACATACCAATCCGCATTGGAGCAGCGTGGTAGGTCTTAGCTCCAATCCTTCTCTCCCAAAACGGAGAGAAGAGGCCTATTCTCAGCAGTGGGATAGTAACAGGCCGTTACTTACTTACATTAATTAATTAAGCTGTGATAGTCTAGTAACACCGTGTGACACTTTCAAGAATGTCACGGCTGCGAACCCGAGCCAATGAGTTTTTCTGTTAAAACTTATGTGTCTAATTGATAATTGCAATATATTTTCGGCTTCGCTTTACGGTGAAGGGAAACATCGTCAAAAAACCTTTATATTTCTAGAGAATTCTGGAGATATATGTAACCTACCAATCCGCATTGGAGCAGCGTGGTAGGTTTTAGCTAAAATCCTTCTCTTCAAAAACGGAGAGAACAGGCCCTATTCTATCCTATTCTAAGTCTATTCCCTTAGTGAGAGAGTAAGAGGCCGCTACTTTTTTTTACATTAATTAATATCGCTTGGATTGGTTTGTTTATTAAATTTAAATTTAACAAAACTTTTGACACCAATAACGATGCTTGGTACACCTAGATTAAGAGACGATAAAATAACGATTTTATAGTCGTATGGGTAAATGAAAACATCTCCGATGGACAAATGTGAGAAAAGTTGTGAAGTTTTACCAATGTTCTTGATTAGTATCGTCATTAAGAAAAACGGTTACATGAAAGTATGAGCACATCCTAAGTACTTTGCTTCGAATTTGTCCTTAAAAGTTCCGGATGTTGAACGTGTATAAACTTCGTTCGTATGTCAACAAGCCGAGAAAGTAAGTACACCTCGCATAAAGTACAAAGGGCTAGCTGATAAAGCCGTCAATCATGCGAGATGAGAAAGTGAAGGCTGTCAAAACATTGTGACGAACATGTGCAGCGTTATACAATGTTCATGGTTGTGTTTACGATATACGCGTATTTGTTTAATATATACGACCATAGGCTCATATCACAGCTCAGCGTCACTCAGCGGGAGTGAAGAACTTCACAGGAATTAGAAGACTCTTATGAGAATTAAAATAACTGATAAACCCACAACCCATAAAAAAATCTAACGCACCATAAGGGTACTGTTAAAGAAAATTCAGAGGTGAATAATAAAACCTTAAGTTACAAGTGGATTATTACGGTAGCGTTACAGTGACACCTCTAAGACGGAACGAGAAACAGTTTCCTTTACTCGAACAAAATGAAGGAGTTTCTCATCTATGTCGTATATAGTGTAATATCTATATCGTTATCCATCGACTACACACATACGATAGCAGTGACCTCTTGTAATTGCCGTTAACAGTAAATAATTAAATTCCTATTATTAAATAATCAATAAAATCCAGATTTGCACACGCCAACCTTCCATAACCACGCGGACTAAATTCTTGGACATCCAATTACGACAAATAAATATATAAATTCGATTTCCAAAAACGAATTTCGGTCCGAAAATGTATCAGAAAAGGAAACAGAAATGTTATTTTCTTTATTCGATAAGCTCAGTAAAAGTTCTTCAGTATTATGAAAGCGTCGAGAAAATACACTCTCTCTAATGAACAGGAAATTGATTCCTTTTATTGTTCATGTAACAATATAACTTAACTATTCATTACTTGATGAATGAAATCAATAACTGCTTCGAAGGGCTGTTTTTTGTTCATCTTAAGTTAATATTCGGGACGTAAGAGATCGATATTGATCGATACATATATCGATGAATCGAACGAATATCGATGAATATTATTAAGTGAATAAATATGAACTTAGAGAGAGAATGTCTTCTATGAAAAAAGGTACTTAATTGATAATTCCTATTTACCGAGGTGCCGTAATAGGCGACTAAGGTAAGTTGAATAACCGTGTGGCATCCGGTTGAGTAGAATAAAGACCACCCTCTTTCTTACTGGGGTGTCGTAAAATACGACTATTGTAAGTTGACGTCAGGCAGGCGGCCGTTCGTAAAATACGCAGCATGTTTACGATGAAGAAAAGAAATTATTGTGATTAAAGATTCCATAATTCTATTCCATTTCTGGAATATGTGCTACCTACTTATTCATTTCAATATTTACTAGCTACACATATACTCAAATCTATTAAGCAAAAGCAGCAGTAAAATTTTAGGGTAGCAAAGTTTGCGACAATGGCACGTTACTAAAGTTTTTAGGAGGAAAGTTTAGTTCGCTTCATGCTGGGTTGTATCCGCAGGTCTTATATGACGAATAAAAGGTTGGTTTGGCTTTCGTGATAGTCAATTTTGACGATTTTATCTATGTAATTAGCTAGTAACGAAACTACATTAAAATAAGTTTATTAATATTTCTAATATCGCGTATCTGTCTAATATTTTGTATTGGGAAGATCGATAGAAATTAAGCTTTAATATAGGTCAACTGGTTAAGTTTTACTATAAGTATATGACTGCGGTTTAATAATGTTAATTGATAATGTTTAAATGTTTTCTTGCTGGTTTTTTTCAGTAAGAGCAATATTTCGAAGCATTACCATGCTTCGAAATATTGCTCTATTAAATGCTCTATTAAATATAATTGATCCTTGATTCACAAAGTGCTTGCAAAAGCTTACTTGAATTATGATTATTTTGATTTGATTTCAATATTCTCTTTTACATCTACGAACCGGACTAGCTATAGTTCAGTTTGTAGCAAATTCCAACAATGTTGCTACAGTAGATAAGCTGTTAAAGCCTAATGATGGACAGACAGAACTTCACATTCTTAGTTTTTATGTATTGTAAAATCTTATTCAACATGATTGAAAAGAATAAAGGGAAAAAATGTCGCGTGGAAATCCAGTTGAGTATAATAGACCACCCTCATTTCTTACCGATGTGTCGTAAAAGGCAACTTAGGTAAGTTGACCCACCATGTGGTATCTAATTGAGTAGAATAGACCACCCTCTTTCTTACCAAGGTGTCGTTAAATACGACTAAGGTAAGTTGACGTTAGGCAGGCGGCTGATCATAAAATACGCAGCCAAGTGACAACATCTTTATAACATGTTGTGCCGACCCTACTTAGAGTGGGATAAGGGCAGGAGGATGATGAGTTATTACGTATTGTGAAAACACCAATTTAGAAACCATAAGAATAAAGAATATCTCTTAATCCATATCTCCATTTCTCCTCTATGTTAGTTTCGAATGCGGACGACAATTATTTACAGACAGACAGACAGTAGTTAACTAATGTGTCGTTCAAATATGACATGCGATATTAATGCAGAGTTAATGCTAATTGCGTGACTGGCCACATTTGGTGCCGCGGCGCGATTTAACAAGTGGTTTGAATATTCATTAGCGGGCAAAGGTCAAAAAGAAATGGTTTCGTGCGAAATAGCAATATATCAGTGAGGTTGATTGAATTAGTGTACACAATTAATTTTTTCTGTGCTGCTTGTGAAATTTTGTTCAAAGTGACCCAGATTGTGTGACCTAAATTACAATTTATTATTTATTAATATGCGAAATTGGCCGTATGGTATCCGGCTGAGTAGAATAGACCACTCTCATTTCTTACCGAGGTGTCGTAAAAGGCGACTAAGGTAAGTTGACCAGCTGTGTGGTACTCTGCTGAGAAGAATAGACCACTCTCATTTCTACCGATGTGTCGTAAAAGGCGACTATGGTAACTTGAGCCGCCGTGTGGTACTCGGCTAAGTAGAATATACCATTCTCATTTCTTACCGATGTGATGTAAAAGGGGACAAAGGTAAGTTGATGCGCCGTATGGTATCCGGCTGAGTAGAATAGACCACCCACAATTCTTACCGAGGTGTTGTAAAAGGCGACTAAGGTCAATTGACGTCAGGCAGGCGGCGGGTCGTAAAATGACTCCAATGAAGCCAATTCAAAAACCAAAAATTTTTAAAACATGTTGTGCCGCCCCCACGTTGTGTGGGATAAGGGCAGGAGAATGATGATATAAATATGCGACATATAAACAAACTTGTTGGAAAAAAAATATCACGCCAGTAAGTGTGTGGAATTTAGCATATTTAAAGTTTAGATACAGAAATGGGCACTTAAAATTATATTTAGCTATAATAAGAATGTATTCATTTACGTTTGTCCTATAAATTTAATTTAAAACACGGAAACTATTTTTTATTTATTTTGCACTTACTTCGACAGTGTCTCGACAAAAATTATTGACGGGTCGGTCAAAGATAAGGAATATGACTCCTGTGGTTGATTACTGAAGTATCGGCATGCGATATCATTGTATGGAAATTTGGATATTTGTAATCTTAAGTCATTTTGGGAGAAAGGTGTTCAGTAGCTCTAGCTGTGGCGTAGTAAAAAGCCACTTTACTTCAATAAATCCCGGCTTGACATTTACTCGGTAATTTATAGAATTAGGCATTACTTTGTGGAGATCCATAATACAAAAGTAATAATAAAATTATTTTGCTATAAATCCGCGATGAAGTAAAATAGAAAATATACATAATGCTAAATGTAGAGTGGACAATCCATTTAATACCTGATACATACAAATGCTCCTCAGTGACTTACTCGAGCTTTCAAGATGTTAAGCTGTGGAGTGATTTACCAGTATCCATCCGCAAATCTCTTTCCCTTTCAGTATTTAAGTTACAGATTAGAAAATATTTATGTTAAGTAATTTTATATTAGTACCATCTTTTCATGTATTTATTTTACCAAAATTATTTAATAGATTAAATAGTTCAATTTATATAAACTTTTTCTTTTTCTCTATATGACCCGTACTCTCTTTCTTCTTCAATTCTTGTCCTTTTCCTTCTATTACTCAAAGGTTGACTGGAAGAGATCCCTTTTAGGGTTAAGTCCTTTATAAATGTTTTAAAAAGTTTTCTTTCTCTTTTCTAAATATACGTACAAAAAGAAAAAATAAATAAAATAAAAATAAAAAGATACATGCAGAATTTGTAAAAACACATGCACACCACAATACACCTCCACCACCGCCACCACAATACACAAGCGATAGCTTTGCGGTTTTGTCGCGGGGTCTATCTCCTGATGATTCTTCGGTTGCGGGGCGAAACGATTGTTGAGTTTGTGAACGTATGTAGTGGAGGAGGAAAAATTTTGTGTGAAAGTATCTGTTACATTTATATTTAATGGATGTAAATGTAACTTGAAAATGAAAGTGACAGATATGAGAATTAAGTGAGTTTTGCCGTCTTGAATTGAGGTTATCTGTGGCATAAACAAATATTGAACAAATGATATATCACACATTCACATCACATTGATATTCCATAGCATTATGTAGTAAGTTGTACGCGTTATTTAAGATCATATAATTCTAGCTATTCGTTTACGCGTTGCTGTGGCTCAGTCTGGTTACGAAAACTCCTCGAAACAGAAATCAACAGTAAAAAAAACTCCGATCGCTACCGAACTTTACAGGATCATAGGCTGAGTTATTCTAAACATTGTCTGAAAATTTCACTGAAATCGATCCAGCAGTTTCGGAGTCTATAAAGGACATACAGACATTTATTTTTATATCATCATCATCTGCCTGCCCTTATCCCACTCTTAAGTGGGGTCGGCACAACATGTTACAAACATGTTGTCATATGATTTGGCTACATATTTTACGACCGTCAACTTACCTTAATCGTATTTTACTACACCTTGGTACGAAAGAGGGTGGTCTATTTTACTCAACCGGATACCACACGGTGGGTCAACTTACCTTAGTCGCTTTTTACAACACCTCGGTAAGAAATGAGGGTGGTACTATTCTATTCAGCCGGATACCACGCGGCACACATTTCTTTTTATATACAGGCTTATAATTTAGTCAAAATCAAATTTCACGAAAGGTTTATTTCAAGAAACAAACAATTTTCTAGCACTTTGCGGAAATGTCATTTTCAATTGCGGCAGCGGGAGAATAGAGTTTGAAAACTCTCACAAAGGAAAATGCGATTTCATTACTGCTTCGAGTTCTCTGTAGAATTTTATATAGAAATTATTATCCTTTGTGTTGTATGACTGCCGTTAGTTAAGCCAGCTTTGCCGTGAGCAATAGGTTTTGTCGTTCATTTGACATTTTGTAGTAAGCTTTTTAGAGGTTTACTTTACTCATTTAAGGAAAGGGCACTAGTACATTGACCATGTAATAGTTGACCGTTTCGTATGAAATTTAAAATAATAAGCGTCGAAATCACCGTTTTCCTGCCCTTATTCCACTCTAAGAGGGGTCGGCGCAGCGTTTTATAAACGACACCTCGGTAAGAAAGAGGGTGGTCTATTCTACTCAGCCGGATACCAATCGGCGGGTCAACTTACCTTAGTCTCCTTTTATGACACCTTGGTAAGAAATCAGGGTGTTCTATGTTACAACCGGCCGCCTGCCTGACGTCAACTTACCTTAATCATATTTTAAGACACCTCGGTAAGAAAGGGGGTGGTCTATTCTATTCAATTGAATACCATGTGGTGGCTCAACTTTCCATTAGTCGCCTTTTATAACATCTCAGTAAGCAATGAAGGTGGTATATTATATTCAGCCGGATACCATACGGTAGGTCAATTTACCTTAGTCGTCTTTTACAACACACCGGTAAGAAATGAGGATGGTTTATTCTACTCAGCCGGATACCACACCGCGGGTCAACTTACCTTATTCGTCTTTTACGAAACCTGGGTAAAAATCAGGGTGGTCTATACTACTCAGCCGGATACTACACGGTTTCAATAAAATAAAACAGCGCCGATATTTCTCCTTTATTCTTATTCAATAAATAAAAAATAATTTTTCCAAAGTCAACTCATTTACTCCTTCGCAACAACTCAATGACACATAAAAATATGACAGCCACAATGCTTTCTCATATTAATGACGAACTCTATGAAGGAGGTTGTATAAAAATATGTTGTAACAAAAATAAATAGTACACTAAAATAACCTTTAACAAATTAAACCCATATAAATCAGATAAAAGTCGAACGAAATACAACCATATCAATAATCGCTAATGTTGCAATACATTTTCACCTAGTTTAGTGTCCCAGTTTTGCGAAATAAATCCCTTATCAGAGTTAGTACGTCGCATTGGACGCACACAGGTGCTTTCTAGTTACGCTTATCGGTTTACTAATAGGCCGATCGTACTTACAACTGGGCCAGCAAATCTAAACATTTGAATGAGGAATAAATATTTATTGGTCTGGTCGTTTGAAGGAAAGCTAATCCTATTCTACTAATATTGTACTCGTAAATGCGAAAGTTTGTGAGTATGGATGTATGTTTTTTACTCTTTTACGGCAAATCAATTTTAGCAATCAATTTTAGCTTTGCCATTATACCAGTATAAAAACACAGTTAAAAAGAGGCTGATACAGAAAGCCTACCTGTTGAGGATTACTTAGAAGATAAGAATATGTGGATATAGCTACTCTAAACTTACTACTTAAATTAACACAGATAAAAATAAAACCATTGCTTCGTTAAAAAAATGACATTTTTAGTGCCTCCGGCCATGTCAGGCCCGCAGGTAAAAAAATTGTTAAAGGGAGGCTGATAAAAAAAAACCTACTATACTGTTAAAGATTATTTAGATGATAAGAATGCGTGGATATAGCTACTGTCCGACCCTGTACAAGACAGTAATGACTAAATGTAACTAGTAATAAGAATTATATTTGTAATCGCCGAGTTTCTTGTTGGCTCTTCTCGGTAGAGTAGAGTTGACGATTTAAAAGCACTTGTTTACAAGTTTATTTGAATAAAGAATATTTTGAAGTTGAATCCGCTGAACCAATATCGATGATATTTGGCACAACTATACACTGGAACAACATACAGGATATAGAAATCTTGCGTAACCTTTGGACTTACTTTTACGGAAGTTCAAAAAACAATTTATAATTGACGTCACTTTGCGGAGCTGTTTAATTTTTTTTGTTTTTTTTTATATCTTTTATAAAATTAAAGATCAATTTTCGGTCATCCAACTGATAATTAAGCTTCGATAAAGCCATTTCGGAAATAATAACCAGATAAACGCTAGAGGATTCAAATAAACAAAATTTCATAGTGTTTTATCAGCCATTTTATACACTTGTCCTTAATATTCAGGTTATTAAAACAAAGCGGACCCGCGTTGAGACTCCAAGGCGAAATATAAATGAACACTATTTATTCAGTTACCCAATTTAACCAATTATAATATTTATATTGAGTTTAACATTGTTGAAACGTTTTATTATAATTAAGATATCTTAACCGTGAATTGTGTTTCGAAATAATTCATAATAAAACAAATTTATTTAGGTGATATTTTTTCACTGATTATAATTTTTAAATAAATAAATAAATACATGGGAAACTTATACACACGGTCGTCTGTCTCCAAAGTAAGTAACTTAATACTTGTGTTATGGGTGACAAACAACTGGTGAATAAATTCGTCTGGTATCTGGAGTACTCGTTTCTTACCGAGGTGTCGTAAAAGGCAATTAAATTAAGTGGACACACCGTGTGTTATCTGGCCGAGTAGAATAGACCATCCTCATTTCTTACCGAGGTGTTGTAAAAGGGTGACTAAGTTAAGTTAAGCCACTGTGTGGTATCTGGTTGAGTAAAATAGACCACCCTCTTTTTTCCTAGGTGTCTTAAAATATGACTAAGGTAAGTTGACTCCAGGCAGACGGCCGGGCGTAAAAAATATTGCCAAATCATTTGACAACACGTTTATAGCATGTTCGTCCGACCCAACTTAGAGTGGGATAAAGGCAGGAGGATGATGATAATTTTTAAATAAATCATGACTGCGAGTGCAAGAGAAAAGGCAAACATACAATGTATACAAAATTAAGATGGTGTAATATTTTGGGTCGTTTTTATTATTGTAAAAGTGATAGCTCAGATTATTTTATTATTATTTTATTATTGACAGATATAATGAAAACATTCAACCATATAAATTAACATATAATATAGATTGATAGGTAGATTGATAAAATACCTGATAACAAAGTATAAGTGACCGAGCCTCAACATAAAGATCGACTAGATAAAAATTGAAATGTCCCACAGACTAAAACGAAGATAAAAAATGTGTAAACTTTTAAATGCCAACGATATACTTAGTAAACTAGTATCCCTTTCAAATATCGCATAAATTCAAAAGATACGTCATTGGATAAGATAATATTACTATATCACTTACTTTTATATTATTAGTTTCATATTTTAATGTTCTGTGTTTTTTATAAATGCAATTTTTGAAGTTTTTTTTTCACCATCAATTACCAATTGTTTCTAGTAGTGTTATTAGTAGTAGTGGTTCATAGTTATAATAATGTTATGTCAAAGAATAGTCACAAATAAATACAGAGTGTCATCTCCGTTGTCCGCAATCACTATATAATATTGACGTTATCACATGAGGACCGCACATATTTACTTTAGATGAGATCAACGAGTTAAATGGAGTTAGTGATGTTAAGAAAGTTTTACACTTCATTCGAGCGTTATTATGGTTTGGTATAGTTAGGATCAAAGCGCAATTTAAGGAAATTTCACTTCTCGTTTAAGTATTAGGATAGTAATTATTTAATGCAGATTTATTGATAAAATTCAATTCGTTGGTTAAAAAAGTTGGACCTTGTTAAACTAGCAGGTTTTATTTTAAATTTTACTAGCAATTTCGGTTACAAATTACTACTAAATCCCTCCAGCTAAGCTAAATACTTGTGTTAGGAGTGGATTCGCGTCAGTAGTATAATGGCCGGTATTCGAACCCACGACCTCTCGATCGTAAGTCCGTTATGATACGATTTTTGTATGAAATTCAAATTCAAACTCAAAATTCTCTTTATTCGAATAAACTTCTAAACAAGTGCTTTTAATCGACAATTCGGAAAGCTGTTCCTACCGAGAAAAGCTAGCAAGAAACTCGGCGGTTGCTCTTTTCAAAATAATACCTATAACTAGTTACATTAAGGCATTACTAGCTTTTACAGGGTCGCACAGTAGCTATATCCACGCATTCTTATCATCTAAATAATCTTCAACAGTATAGTAGGCTTTTTGTATCAGCCTCCCTTTAACAATTTTTTTACCTGCGGCCTGTCGTGGCCGGCGGCACTAAAAATGTCAATTTTTTTTAACGAAGCAATGGTTTTATTTTTATGTGTTAATTTAAAAATCGATTGAAGTATTTGCCACAGAAAAAAACCCTGTTTATTTACAAGTAAAGCAAAAAATCGGACCCGCCCGCCGAATTTAACGGTCACTTTCATACCGGTCGTTTGTAAAAGATTGTCTAAGAAGAGAGGTTAAAATTGCTTTAATCTTCTTTTGAATTTTTGAAATTGAAATTAATCTTCTTTTCTTCCAGGTGTGGTTGTGATGTCATGGTGGTGGGCGCTGGCGCTGCTCGCGCTAAGTGCGCCTGCTCGCGCCGCGCCCCGGGCCGGCACCGGTGAGCTCTTTTACAGTAAGCATTTTTATGCACTTTTTCCTTTCATTTTCCTCAAACGCACAGCGCACGTCACTGTGTGTATCAATATAAGAATTTATTAATATATTGTATTTGAAGACAAAATATTTTATAGATCATTTGCTGTTTCAATAAGAACTACAATTATAGTATTTCGTAAGGCATTTGATAGAGTAAAATTTTCATTACGTACCCATTATTAAATTATGTTAGTTTTTATCAAAAATTAAAGCATAATGAATGTATATACATTAGGAAAATAGCTATAGTTGTTTACAAATGGTTAACTAAGAAAACGGTTCCCACAAGGGTGACATTTATACCGAATATATTCTTAATATATATTAGTATTATAATTTTTTGAGTAACAACTTGTATATAATGCATGATGATACACACTGTTCTTAAAACTAAAGGTAACACAGATGTGTTACCTTTAGTTTTAAGAATCTATGATAACAGAACATAATGGACTTTATTTCTGACCGTCTAGATAGATCTTCAACGGACTTTACTGCACACTTTTCTAAATATGTCAAATATTACTATTTACTATAGCACTCTTAATCCGAAATACACCACGAAAGTTCAGGCATTCAATTATTAGTATCTTAAAAAAAATACCTGAATGATACTGAATGAAAATTTCATCTATGCATATTAATCGATAGGAATCGACAGAAAAATATCAATTGTTTGCTCTATTTACGTATTCTATTTTATGTTTTAAATTTAACGCTACCATAGAAATAGAACTTGCATGTCCGTAATGTAGTTTTTAGCACAGTAAAATACCTTACACCGTTTGAACCGCCATGGGATACAGATAGAGTTTCCAGTAGTATTATTAAATTTTATCAAATATGAAATATTTAAATAATACAAGACCCAGTCAGTGGATTTCAAATGTGTTTATCTGTCATTTAATCTGATACGTCGCGTCATATGCATAATATATTTGATGTTAGCGAAAGTGTAACTATGACATGACATGATTCGTTCCGCTATCAAAGATTGGCGAAATTATTCATGGCGAAAGTGTGCAATGTTTTGAGATTTGTCTAGCGTGATTTACACGTACAAGTATATCTGTATTTTTTGTTTTGAATCATAACGATTTGTAGTGTCTGGCATACGCTTTGAATAATTTATATTGATATATCAAATGATAACGACAATTGAATACAAAGTGTATGTGTATGTGTGTGTAGTGGTTGTGTATGTGAGTTGAACTGTGTAATTCTTGCCTTGTATATTTACATACAGGACACATAACATGAACACAAACACCACACAAGGTATCGTTTACTTTTGTTTAGAATGTGTTTTCTTATTAATAGATTCTAATGGTTTTATTGCGACGTATTTACTAATATCAAAAGGCATATCTTTTTGGGTTAGAAATTCTTACTCTTCTGCAATCCGTTTATAGTATAAGAGACTCGTAAGTAAATGACCAAAAAATTAAATTTAACCCTCAAATAATCCATTCTGTCTTGGTCATGTCTTGGTTCATAACTGAAAAAATACAATCGTTTACATATGCTACCTTAACTCGGGCATATCTTACGGTAAGGTATACCTTTTCTTATCTTATATGAAACTATAAGTGTCTCCAGTGAGCTTTCAAGGAAGATTGAATATGTATTATACGTAGTCCCTTCAATTTGTAGGGGAAAAATTCGCTTACATCCACATTTTTGCGTCTCAAAGCAACTTCGTCATTGTCATTTTGATACGAGGGAAACGCACTGTTCAGGGAGAATATATAAATTTGTAGGGTGACCACATGGAAACAGTTTTAGTTTAGAAGAAATTTAAATTTTTCATTAGATCTATGAATGTATTGTACTAGTATCGGATTATGGTATTGTGCTGTATGTATTATAGTACTTTACGAACTGATTATTTTTAAATATTTTCCTTTATTCATTTAAATAAGAATATGGATAGATGTATGACTAGGGGGGAGGCTGAAAAAAGATGGATGGATCGTGTGAAAAGTGATATGCATGGTAAAAGAGTGGCACCAGAGTTGACGAATGATAGAGAAGACATATAGTGCTGACCTGACGGACTGACTGACTGAGTGTAGGTAAGAGAATGATTCATATATTTATTTATACATTTTGTTGTAACTATTCCCGTTAGACATACAATCGTGAATAATTAGTATATTATATTATTATTCATAGAAGTATCATTTATATGTACATTGACATGATCGACAATAACATTTGTGTTACTTTAATTAGTTTAACTATATCAAAATTTACAAGAATAAAACTAATTCTAAAACATCATAAGATACATCTTCTATACTATATATGGTAAATTACGTTTTAAACGCTTTTATTTACATTATGTCATCATAGTGTACAGAAAATCAGTGAAATATTTAAAAAAGTAAATTTACAAGTGTTTATAATTATCTGAGTTAATTCCTTTAATAAATTTGTATTTCTCTTTTAAAAACAAAATCTATCATATTGACAGGTTATCAGACAACCTTTGCTTCTTCTGTTGTGTTGTTTGGATTTGCGATCCATTTAGTGATACAAAATGTAAGAATATTTGAAAATTATATTATGTTTAAAACATCTAACTAAGTAATGTTTATAAAATTAAGTCCTGATTTTAAGTGCGGGAGTGCAATATTTTTGTAGAAATTGTGGTCACCTTACTGAACGCTATCTTATACCTTATCCGACTTGGTCCATAAAATGGGATTATATTCTGGTTGTTTATAGCTTGAAGCGGACTAGTGAAAGCTTTAAAGATTTTGATAGCCCTTTAGTACTTTAAGGAGGGAAATAAATCCTATTACCAACTGTTGCTGAGATTCGTCTTAAATAAATTACCAAAGAGTTTATTTATTTTATTTATTTAATATACTTTATAGCAAAACAAAATTTCAGAATATACAAAATAAACTTATATCTAGAAGACAAACTGTACAAAGAGGCGGTCTTATCGCTTAACAGCGACTTCTACCAGACAATTTTGGTGAAAGAAATTATATTATAAAGAGTTGGGTAGGAGGTGCTTAAACTTACATCTCTTCTTCCTGCCCTTATCCCACTCTAAGTGGGGTCGGCACAACATGTTATAAACATGTTGTCATATGATTTGGCTACGTATTTTACGACCGGCCGCCTGCCTGACGTCACCTTATCTTAGTCGTATTTTACGACCCCTCGATAAGATAGAGGGTGGTCTATTCTACTTAACCGGATACCACACGGTGAGTCAACTTGCCTTAGTCGCCTTTTACGACACCTCGGTAAGAAATGAGGTTGGTCTATTCTACTCAGCCGGATACCACACGGCGGGTCGACTTACCTTAGTCGCCTTTTACGACACCTCGGTAAGGAAAGAGGGTGGTACTATTCTATTCAGCCGGATACCACACGGCGTTTTCGAACTTAATTTATGGTCGTGATTAAGAATTGCCAAAAATCTATGACTGTTAGGTAATCTGAAGATTTTAGTAGTGCTTAAACTTACATATTACTATTTAATTAAAATACATAAATAGTTACTTACTATACTAAATACATATGGACAGATAAATAGTAGGTATATATTTAAAAAATAAATAAACATACTAAACATATACCTATAGATACAAAGAGTTCGAGTGTTTAGAAAATTTTGTTACGAGTATATTCCATTTGATAATGCTGTATAGCCTTAATGTATTATTTATTTGTTTTAGGGTAAAAGCTTTACCGCCGATAATCAGTCACCAGAGACTCATAAGTTCACAAGTTCACTAGCAGAGTAAAACATGTTTATATGATGATAGCTCTACGTTAGGTTGTACCAGTTTCTCCATAACATTCCCTTTATTATAAAAACATAGTTTCCAAAACAATTTCGAATCATACCGTTGTAAGTATGACCTTTCTATATTTCATTATGCATAAACTTTTTTAATCAATTTAAGAAGTTTATGAAAAAAAAATTATCTTATTAACTTGATTATTGATAAGTTGTTTTACAACTCCACTTTTGACGTAAGTCAGTTTCGCTTACATTTTATTTGACATTCATGTAGCAAAAAATTATCGCATTAATATTTAATTTTCAATATAGATCTCTTGATATGAGGCTGTGCCTTTTTATATTCTTTAAAAAGCCTTGCAGTGCCATAATTTTAATAATTAATAGTAGAAAACTTATTTTTTACTATTTTACTACTTTGTTACTATTAATACTGTCAATCCTGTTCAATTTTTAGAGAGAATGGTTGGAGCTTAGACTCATCTGGACTACTAAAGTATAAAAATAGCAGCGGCCTCTTACTATCCCACTGCTAGGCATAGACCTACTCTCTCCATTTTTGGAGAGAAGGATTGGAGCTAAAACCTACCGCGCTGCTCCAACGCTGATTGACAGGTTACACATATCACTAGAAATTTATAGAGAAATGCAGGTTCCTTCGCGATATTTTGCTTCACCAAAAATAATTTAATAAATTGCAATTATCGATGAGACATTTATCATATGTTTTTGACAGACAAAGTCATTGGTGCCTGGCTGAGATTTGAACCATGGCCTGTTTTAAAAGAGTCACGTTTCACATGAGCTATCACAGTTTTGCTAGACCAGTGCTCGATCATAATCACATCTGATAGAAAGTAATGAAGTTAAAATATATTTAAAAACGATATACCTTGATTAAACATAAGATAAAAGCTTAAAATAAACTTATATAGGCCCATTTATCTCAATATATTTTATCGCAGCGGATAAATCCACATGCCAACATACGATATTGATGTCGCAGTAGCCCCGTAGGTCATTATGGACCCTGTATAAATAACGTTAATTTATACGGGGCCATAATGACTCGTAACTTGTTCGAGGGCTGCCAGTTACGTTAATAGGTGTTAGAAGTATTAGATTGTAAATGAAAAAACAAAAAATATTTATTGAGAAAGTCCCGTTAGTTCTATCATCATTATCCTGCCCTTATCCCATTTTTAAGTAGTGATGTGATTTGGCTATGTGTTTTACGAACAGCCGCCTGTCTGATATCAAAATTACCTGTGTCGCCTTTAACGACGCCGCGGTTAAAAATGAAGGTAATTTATACCACACAGCACTTACCTTAGTCGCCTCTTACGACACCTTGGTAAGAAATGAAGGAATTCTATTCTACTCAGTCAGATACCAAACAGCGGGTCTACTTACCTTAGTCGCCTTTTACGACACCCCAGTAAGAAATGAAGATAGTCTATTCTACTCAGTCATATAAAACACGGCACTTACCTTAGTCGCCTTTTACGACACCTTGGTCAGAAATGAAGGTAGTCTATTCGGCCAGATACCACACGGTATTTACCTTAGTCGCCTTTTACGACACGGTTAGAAATGAAGGTGGTCTATTCTTCTCAGTCAGATACTGCACGGCACTTACCTTAGTCGCCTTTTACGACGCCTTGGTAAGAAATGAGGGTAGTCTATTTGATGTTTCAACGGTTCGACGGCCAAGAAATGTAGCCGGAGGGAGAGTGATGGGCTAATGTCGACGCAGCGCCGACGCAACGCGTATGCTTGGAACAACGGTCACTAGATGTCGCTGTTGCAGTGCCATACAAATTGGCGTTTCGGTAACGCGAACGAGTTGGTTAATAAAATCTAACACTAAGGCCATAGGTATGGCGTACAATGCGTTGTTCCGTTGCGACGACACGACGTATTGCTGCGCCATGGATTAATACGGCCTCGCTATTAGGACATCGTTCTCAGACGCTTTCACCCTCTATACGAAATCTAATTTCATAATGTCACGAAAACCTTGTAAAAAATATACGGTTAACGACGCAATGTGCGACGTCACATCGTAGCGCAACTAATGTGAGCTCGCCCTAAGGGTGTACCAATTAAGGTCAATGTGCTATTCCCTATTTAATTATTATATAATAAACTTTTTAATCATTTTTATATTAAGTACCTGGGTAACCGAGCCTAGCTCGGTAATTTTTAAAATGATGTAAAAAAAAATTAAAAAGAAGAATGAAAAAAAATCGGGCCCGCCCGTTCCCCTAACGGACTACCATGACTTGACGTTTGACAGCGAAAAATTGTGATTATACTAAACGTAAACTATAAAAAAATTTAGTGCCCTAAAACAGGGATAACACGACATTTTTTTTTAAATAAAAGTTATCTAGACCGATTTTCTCCACCAAAACCTTCTTCTGAATTTCAGGAAAATCGTTGTCCGAGAAAAAAATTAAAGATTCACTTCGAATCCCAAAAAGTAATAAGAAAGTATTAATCATACCAACATAGAAAGATTAATAGCACAATACGCCTCTGTAATTAACGTAGAAATGGTTGTTAGGGGGAGATCCTTAAAGTACCACGTCATAAGATACCGCTGTTCTGATGACAGTTTTCTCAGACAAGCGAAATTATTTATTATCTCGGCAAACTATTATTTCGGAAAGATTAGATAGGGGTGTTTAGGGGTGTATTTAATGTTTTAACAAAGGCAACTAACTTATAACGAGACTTTTTATTATCAATCACAGTCTTAGCTTTAGCATGCCGTGTGATATTCGGTTGAGTAAATTAGCCTCTTTCTTAACGAGGTGTCATAAAAGGTGACTAAGGTAAGTTGACCCGCTGTGTGGTGTCTGGCTGAGTAGAATAGACCACCCTCATTACTTAGCGAGGTATCGTCAAAGACGACTAAGGTAAGTTGACCCGCTGTGTGGGGTCTGGCTGAGTAGAATAGACAACCCTAATCTCTTAGCGAGGTGTCGTAAAAGGCGACTAAGGTAAGTTGACCCGCTGTGTAGTGTCCGGCTGAGTAGAATAGACCACCCTCATTTCTTTACCTTCTTTCTAGGTGGGGTCGGTACAACATGTTATAAATGTATTGTCACATTATTCGACTAGGTATTTTACGACTTGCTGCTTGTCTGACGTCAACTTACCTTAGTAGTCGCCTTTTACCAAACCTCGAGGGTGGTCTATTATAGTAAGCCGGATACTATATATAGAAAGAATAATTGCGAAAAAAACTCTCAATACACTTTCACTCGCGGACTCTGTTAATCATAACTGTAATGTCTGTGAACAAAAATACAGACACAATAATTACAAGCCCTGCAGCGAATGGAATAATGGAAGACTTTTACTTTTTTCACTATCCACGCCCTGCCAAGGTCATGAAAGTGAATTTATTAACCCGCACTTGTCGGTATGAAAGTATCGGTTTCGCTTTCATACAAATTACGGTGAGATGAGATTTTCAACTGTAATTGACTGGCCCTTTGAATAGGGTGACCACGATATAGATGAGTATGAAGAGACATTGTTGCGATTGTGATTAGGATTTTTTGAAAACATTTTCTAGACCAGTTATCTTATAAATTATTATTTATTTTATTATAATGAATGATAATAAATGAATAATTTTATTGAATGTTTCTTTCTTTCCTGCTTTGATTTTTTAATAATTTACGATTGATTACATAACCATTAAACTTAAAATTTGTTTAAGTGAATGTTAAGTTTTTACCTTTGTCTATTTTATATTTTACTAAGTGAACATACATAAATTATATTTTTAATTGAAACAAGTTGTTATAGGACAAACATATAGTGGAGTTAATAAAGATTTTAGTTGATACATATTTTACGTTACCATTAGTAAAATATAAACATGTCCAATTATTGTATGGTATACTTGTTACCTTAAACATATTTTATGACGTAAACAATACTGACCATTCACTCAACTCTATTTAAATCATTTGATATGAAATCATAGAACAAGTTAAGTATACTAATATACCTTTGTATTATCCAATCAATTATCAATATTATGTAAAGGCTAAATAATTTACATCCACGTTTTTTGAAATAAAAATTATTTTAAAATCTCAGCCCTCACTTAGTTACCAATGTAAGCTAAATCATATTGATATTAAAATACTCGTTAAACTATGCGATATACTGTTTTTTATAAAAAAGAAGTGAAAATTATAAACTTACTAAATAACTGTTGTTTTCTTTAAAAGCATGTCGTATTTCATTAAAATAATGCTTGTACTGGGAAAAGAATAAACGTTTCTTTAAGGATTAATAAAACACAAAATAACGCGTTTTTTACGACGTGTAAAATTCCCTACCCTTAAGTGGGGCACGATTTTATTGCGTATAAAAGATTTATTTGTTTTTAAAAACGAAGTACATCGGCTAACACACTTTAACTATCATCTGACTGCGTCTTTGTTTGCTAGATAAGATAGCCTTTCATACGTATGCTATATTTATGGTACTTACTTATTGTTGCTTTACAGACGCACATTAATTATACTAATCATAATAATATTGTTATGTTATTTTTTTATAGCATATAGTGATTAAATTCACGTCTCTGGTGTCTGTCTGTGTATGCCGAAATAAAGTTATAACTAGTTCAGCTATAGATATGTTAAAGCTCTGTAAGCTCTATTTGTCATATAAATAAATAAATATATTTTTTAATTCATACTTCTTTCATATATTATCTTTATGCCATGTGGTATTCGGCTGAGTAGAATAGACCACCCTCATTTCTTACCGAGGTGTCGGAAAAAATGATTAAGGTAAGTCGGCCTGCCGTGTGGTATCAGGTTATTTAGAATAGACCACCACTCATTTCTTATCGAGGTGTCGTAAAAGGTGACTAAGGTAAATTGACGTCAGGCAGCGGCCAGTCGTAAAATTTTTAGCCAAATCATGTGACAGTAGTTGATACGTAGCCAAATCATGTGACGACTTGTTGCGCCTGCCCTACTTAGAGTTGACTGACTTACTGACTGACTTTGTATTATCCCTTTAATTCGATTTAAAGAAATTGTTGTACAAAAAGTATGAGAACACTGTTAAGCGAAACATTAAAAAATTAAGACGAGTTATAAATTCAAGATGGCTACCCTAAGGAATAAATTAGTAACTATTACTATGTTACACGATAACATACTCATGGCGTGTTTGCATGTTGCTAATATATGCCTTTCAAACACCATGAGCTCCAGTAATCTAGGTATTTATGTTTATAAAACATTCAAGTGCACTACATTTAGCAACTTTTGCCTTCGCCTGAATTTTTTAATATAGTGCCTTATATTTCCACACGAATGTAAAGTGCTAAATATTAATGAATTTCTTTTCTTGACAGCAAAAATGACTTAATTTAAGTGATGTTCATCCAGATCTGTAGTTAGGTATTTAAAATTTGGCTTAAGACTTTTACAAATTTAATTTTTAATAAATTCCGAAACACATTCAGACACAGTCGAATTATTCTTAAAACTCAATAACATTCTTCTATATAAAGTTTAGCAAATTATTGAATTCTTCCTGTTTATTTGTAGTCTCTTGATTGCATTAATTAATATAAAAAATTATAAAAAAACAACATTTTTTGCAATTGCGGGCGTATTCCAGAATCGGAATCTCTTCCAGCCAACCAGACTAAAACTCTTTTTACTACCTAATTAATTTGATTTAGGCAAGATATATTTTAATGGATCATCTCAATACCATACTAAGCGCAAACGCAATTATTTCTAGCCATTACAGACGTAATTTTTTTTCCGAAATACGTGAACCATAATATGCTTTGCGAAGGTACATTCATAAATTCCTATTACTTTATATATATCAACGGGATTTTTATTCCATATTCGTCAATTTGTTTATGAGGTACGTATTGCGTACTGTTGTTCTGTAGAGCGAAATCAGTTATACGGGAATCTTACTGAGTAAAACCTAATGGTTTTCGATGGTGCCTATAGCACCTGTATACTGAACGATTCACCTCTATACCACCTGTCTAGTAAAATGCGATTTAGACGTACGAAAGTGCCGTAAATGTACATTTTTGGTTACCTTACTTTTTCATCATCCCCCTGCCCTTATCCCACTCTAAGTGGGGTCGGCAAAACATGTTATAAACATGCTGTCACATGGTTTGCTGCGTTTTACCTTAGTCGTATTTTACGACACATCGGCAAGAAAGAGGGTGGTATATTCTACTAAACCGGATACCACACGGTGGGTCATCTTAACTTAGTCGCCTTTTACGACACCTCGGTAAGAAAAGATGTTGGTCTATTCTACTCAGCCGGATACCACACGACGGGTCGACTTACCTTAGTCGCCTTTTACGACACCTCGGTAAGAAATGAGGGTGGTACTATTCTACTCAGCTGGATACCATACGGCTAAGTTACATTACTTTTTATCAGCCTTATATTTTCCTAGTATATTAAAATATGTAGTCACCTTAGTCGAGTAGCTCTGCACGACCGAGTGCATAATGTGTGAAAATCGCCCCAACGAACTAGGTTAAGTGGACAGCAGATCAAACGATCGTCAGTTTATAAAGATACATCAGGTGAAAACCTCGATATAGGTTCCAAGGGCCAAGTTTGGATAGAGAAAGGAAGGGGCGCGCGTGAGATAGGGATGTGAAGATAATTATTAATAATCGATTTTTCTAGTAACCGAATTTTATTATTATGATTGATTTTTAATAAATTTTTTTCTAAACATAAATAAATAAATAAATGGAACACGTACACACACGGTCGTCCGTCCCCAAAGTAAGTAACTTAATACTTGTGTTACTGTTTGACAGACAACTGATGGATATATACTTATATAATTTTTAAATACATACTTCAATACAAATATACATCCTATAATTTTTAAATACATACTTCAATACAAATATACATCCAGGCTCGAAGAAAAACATATTCATTTATAGAAAATACTGGCCCTCGGCAGGAATCGAACTCGCGACCCGTGAAGCTGTAGGCAGGGTCACTACCCACTGTGCCAACGGGCCAGTCAAAATTATAAATCGACCAGCTTTTACCCACGACTTCGTTGGCGTGGACTGTTGCGTGATAGGTTGATAATAAATGTTGCTTTTCAATGTCATCATATTTCTGTAGAATTAACAGGATTTAGCATATGTTACCCCGACGTTAAAGGAATAAATTGTGTCAAATTTCGTCGATATTCGTTCAGCGGATTCGCCGTGAAAGAGTAACAAATATACGTCCATACTCACAAACATTCGTATTTATAATCTTAGTAGGACTAAGAGGATTATTTATAATCGATTTTTATTAATTAATTTTCTAAACATTAGAAATCGATTTTTAATCGTATTCAATACCCTCTTTTTGTTCTTTTTTATTTTATTTTTCTTGTTCTTAAGGATGCGTTGTTAGATGAAACCAATGTAGCCAAACTAAACATATTTTAATCGAATACGCACAGCATATCTGTTATATTTTATTCGTACTTGTCCACTTTTATTAGACTTTATTCTAATTTATTATTAATATTTCTGTCTAAAAAGTAACTTTTCAAATACTAAAAAGATCGATTATTAATAATCAATTCGATCAAATAATTTTTTTCATCAGAGTTCATTTCTGTTACAACATGTTTTAAATACAACCTCCTTCATAGAGTTGGTCATTAATATGAAAAAACATTGTGGCTGTCATTATGTGTCACTGAGTTGTTGAGAGTGAGAGAGTATATGGGTTGACTTTGGGAAAATTGCTTTTTATTTATTGAATAAGTATAAAGGAGAAATATCGTTGTTAGCTATATTGATTTTTTACAAATCGATTTATTTTGAAGGAAGAAAAATCGATTATTTAATGATCGATTTCGCCCCTTAATGTCACATCCCTAGCGTGAGAACGGGCACACATACGAGTTATAACGTTCCATCTGTTATAAACCACGGTCTTTCCCTTTACCGAATACATTTGTTACTGTAAATATATCTATATCTTTTAGCATCTGTGGAGTGATATCTTTATGATGTATGTATGAACTACATACATCATAAAGATATCCATTTTACCTGTATTTACATACATTTTAAATATAAAATGAAGTACCTGAGTGACAGATCCTTACTCGGTAATTTTATTAAAATATATAAAAAATGACATTAAATAAATAAAAAAGAATGGGCCTGTGTGGGCCTTGATCCCGGGTATAAATATAATTTACTTTTTGAGTCCGCCCGCCCGGCTTCAACGATTTTCATGTAATTCAGTATGTAGGGTATTTCAGAGGCGATAAATCGATCTAAGGTTTCATTTAAAAAAGCTTCATTTTGCTGTCATTTGTAAAGTTGTAATAAATAGTTCAAGTAAGCGAGCGGTCCGAAAAATTAGAATACCCTGAATGCAGGTATCTCATATGCCTTTTTTATTTTTTTTCATATTGCATCTTTTTTTTAACCACCGTATGGCATCCGGGTAAATGAAATATACCACCTTCATTACTTACCGAGGTGTCATAAAAGGCGGTTAAGGTAAGTTGGCCCACCGTGTGGTATCCAGTCGAGTAGAATAGAACACCCTCTTTTTTACCGAGGTTTCGTAACGTAAAGGTAAGTTAACGTCAGGCTGGCGGCATAGTATATAGCCAAATCACGATGACAACATGCTTATGACATGTTGTGCCGACGCCACTTAGAGTGGGATAAGGATAGGAGAATGATGATTGCATCTTTATTTATATCTTGTTAAAAAACCGAGCTTTGGTCATCCAAGTTTTAATATTCCTTTTTATTTTTAAACTTACCTATATTTGTTTTGTTGTGTTTAGTTTTATTTACATTTGCATCGTTTTACATACTGATTTCTGTTATGATACTCGGGTAGCAGCTGAAAACCAGCGCCGTGTGTCATTAGTCCTAGTAATGACATGCGGCAATGCTGAGCTGTTTGCCCATTCTATAAATTATTAATTGCAGAATAAATATTTTTTCATTTCATTTTCATTTCATTTCAAGTGGTCTATGTTAACTATTTAATATGACGTCATTAAAAGATTTTTCATCCGATTTGATTTGATTTGATTTTGCATCGTGACTTCAACCGTTTTTAGGTTCCATATCCGTAGAATTTCCCCTTCTTATCTATGTCACGAGTCAGATGAGTTTACCTCAAATACGCGGAACGTGTTTAAGAATTTGTTTGGTTAAATCTTTGTTTACTTATTCAATCTTATAGAACTGGAAGCCGAAAGTAATAAGCGAGCTGTAGTATTACATGGTAATTGGTTAAATTTTAGATCGACAGAAAGTTTATTTTATTTTCTGCCAAAATAAATAAATATATATGGGACACTTACACACACAGTCGTCCGTCCCCAAAGTAAGTAACTTAATACTTGTGTTATGGGTGACAGACAACTGGTGAATGTATACTTATATATTTTTTTAATACATACTTAAATACAAATATACACCCAGGCTCGAAGACCAACAAATTCATTTATAGAAAATGCTGGCTCTTGGCGGAATTCGAACCCGCGATCCGCGGAGCCGAAGGTACGGTCACTACCCACTGCGCCAACGGGCCAGTCGGCAACCAAATGATTATACTGAGGAGTAAAATATATCTATTTTATTTACTATCCCACTGAGTAAGGGCTAAAAAAAAGGATTACAGCTTATACTGCTTCTACAATAAAATTCCGCAATCCATACTAGACCAGTCTTCAGAAAGGTTTAAGTTAAGTATAAGAGATGTACTTGTGCGTAAAGCATATTACAAAATTGAAGATTATTTGGATGATAAAAAAGCCTGGATTTGAAAATCTTTTCAGCTTCATACAGGACTGCGGTTGATTATGTAAAATTGAAAATGTTTAAAAGATTGACCGCCGACTTTCTTTCTGGTTCTTCTCGGTAAGAGCAACATTCTTAACCAGTTGTAGCTTCATTAATAATATTGATCCTTGACGATTCAAAAGTGCTTGTAAGAGCTTATTTGAATAAAGATTATTTTTATAAGATTTGATTTGACACATCTCTCCACAGTTGTCTAGAAATATGCAGGTTTCCTCATGATGTTTTCCTTCACCGAAAAGCGTGTAAAATTTCGTCATTCCGAACCAATTGTAAATAAATAATATTGATCCTTAACTATTCAAAAGTGCTTAGAGCTTATTTGAATAAAGATTATTTTGATTTTAGTGTGCTTTAATTGCTACAAATACTGATAATAAAACAAACAAACAATTTTTTTAAACTTTAATAATATTTCCTCTATCTCTACGCGTGTAGTATCCGGCTGAATATAATAGTACCACCCTAATTTCTTACCGAGGTGTCGTAAAAGGCGACTAAGGTAAGTTGACCCACCGCGTGGTATACGGTTTAGTAGAATAGACCACCCCCTTTCTTACCGAGGATTCGTAAAATACGAATAAGGTAATTTTACGTGGTCGCTCGTAAAAACGCAGCCAAATCATGTTATAGCATGTTTATAACATGTTGTGCCGACCCCACTTAGAGTGGGATAAGGGCAGGAGGATGATGTTCATTAATCTTTCATCCATCTATCCAGATAAATTACAATACGAATTTGATTTAATAGTACGCTCAGCAAAGTATGTATATTCTAACATCGGAAAGCGTGTCAAAAATCACTTTCGTTGGCCAACTCTAAGTACAAATGCACACTATTGTGTTTACAGACAGCACTTTCATTGATTAAATTCAATTTACGTGTCTAAGAAACAAGTATTCGAACCCGATAAGAAAATGAAACTCACATAATATTATTGTACGTATTCCATTTGATTTGCGAAGATAATCTTTAATATTTAGTTCCTGGCTGACCGAGCCTTGCTCGATAATTTTTAAAATGATAAAAAAAAAAAGGCCGTGTGGTATCCGGCTGAATAGAATAGTACCACCCTCATTTCTTACCGAGGTGTCGTAAAAGGCGACTAAGGTAAGTTGACCCACCGTGTGGTATCCGGTTGAGTAAAATAGACCACCCTCTTTCTTACCGAGGTGTCGTAAAAGGCGACTAAGGTCAGTCGACCCGCCGTGTGGTATCCGGCTGAGTAGAATAGACCACCCTCATTTCTTATCGAGGTGTCGTAAAAGGCGACTAAGGTAAGTTGACCCACCGTGTGGTATCCGGTTGAGTAAAATAGACCACCCTCTTTCTTACCGAGGTGTCGTAGGATACGACTAGGGTAAGTTGACGTCAGGCAGGCGGCCGGTCGTAAAATACGTAGCCAAATCATATGACAACATGTTTGTAACATGTTGTGCCGACCCCACTTAGAGTGGGATAAGGGCAGGAGGATGATGATGAAAAAAAAAAATAAGTTGAAAAGAAAAATAGGGCAGGTGGGGCTCGATCCTAGGTATTTTCACCTCTCTAAGCAATTATTGGAGATTTTGTTATATAATAAGTACAGATATAGATAGAAGGTTGTTTTTGTGAAAGAAAAAGTTTAAAGTTGTATATATAATCTAAATATCTTATTCTGAATGCCTATTAGTTGTTCACCTATTAAATAAATCCAATTCATCATCATCATCATCCTCCTGCCCTTATCCCACTCTAAGTGGGGTCGGCACAACATGTTACAAACATGTTGTCATATGATTTGGCTACGTAGTTTACGACCGGCCGTCTGCCTGACGTTAACTTACCTTAGTCGCCTTTTACGACACCTCGGTAAGAAATGAGGTTGGTCTATTCTATTCAGTCGGATACCACACGGTGGGTCAACTTACCTTAGTCGCCTTTTATGACACCTCGATAAGAATTGAGGGTGGTACTATTCTATTCAGCCGGATACCACACGGCGTTATTAAATAAATCCAACTAATATTATAAATGCGAAAGTTTGTGAGTATGGATGTATGTTTACTCTTTCACGGCGAATCCGCTGAACCAATATCTATGAAATTTGGCACAATTATTCCTTATACACTGGAATAACATAGGCTATAGAAATATTGGTAATTCTAAATAGATGACATTAAAGAGCGTCATCTATTATCGACACACGATAACAGTCCACGCGAACGAAATCGTGGGTAAATGCTACTAAAATAAAGAAACATTACTAAAGATTTTTTCTAGTTACACTAACCCACTTTACTTTGTAGCTATAAATTACTTTAGTTCTAAAGGCTTACCTGGAAATTTCTAATTAGTGATAAGAACGCCCTTTGCATGCTTTACTTTAGCCTTTATTTTTGATTATTCTGTAATTGTTTTCTCTATAGTGTAAGTGTGTGCAGCAAAGTGACCTGTATAAACTTAATTTGTCAATTTGTAATGAGCTTTTAATTACGTCGGGTTCTTCTGACCACCCTCAGACCCTCATTTCTTACCAAGTAGTCGTAAAAGGCGACTAAGGTAAGTCAACCCGCCGAGAGCTATCCGGCTGAGTAGATTAGACCACCCTCATTTCTTACCGAGGTGTTGTGAAATGCGACTAAGGTAAGTTGCCCCACCGTGTGGTGTCCGGCTGAGCAGAATAGACTACCATCATTTCTTACCGAGATGTCGTAAAATGCGACTTAGGTAAGTTCACCCACCGTATGGTATCCGGTTGACTAGAATATACCACCCTCTTTCTTACCGAGGTGTCGTAAAATACGACTAATGTAAAATACGAAGCCAAATCCAAATGCCAAATGACTGGCCCGTTGGAGCAGTGGGTAGTGACCCTACCTTCAGCTCCGCGGGTCGCGGGTTTGATTCCCGCCGAGGGCCAACATTTTCTATAAATGAATTTGTTGGTCTTTGAGCCTGGGTGTATATTTGTATTTAAGTATGTATTTAAAAAATATATAAGTATATATTCACCAGTTGTCTGTCACCCATAACACAAGTATTAAGCTACTTACTTTGGGGACGGACGACCGTGTGTGTAAGTGTCCCATATATTTATTTATTTATTTATTTATAATCATGTGACACATGCTTATAACATGTTATACCGACCCCATTTAGAGCGGGATAAGGGCAGGAGAATGACCTAAATGGCAGTTAGGTATCCAAGGCCTTAAAATAATTAATTCACGCTTTCCAAGTATTAGAAGCCACATTCCAGAAACTTCGCAGCTATAAAAAAAAATTTTATACCTTCCAAGCTTTTAAAAGGAATCCCTTAATTAAGTTTCGCGAGTTGTAAAACTTATTTCGCTATAACGATTCCAATTAAAACGAAATTTGTTACGAAAAAGGAGTATCTACGGGCTTTAATTTGCGGCTTCTTTCGAAAAAATTAGACTTTGATTGTGTGACGCTTAAGTAGAAAACTTTCTCATTTAAGAGAAGTTGTTGTTTTTGAGAGAAAATGTATTATACTCTAACCTAGCCGTGTGGTATCCAGCTGAGTAGAATAGTACCAACCTCATTTCTTACCGAGGTGTCGTAAAAGGCGACTAAGGTAAGATGACCCACCGTGTGGTATCCGGTTTAGTAGAATAGACCACCCTCTTTCTTACCGAGGTGTCGTGAAATACGACAGAGGTAAGTTGACGTCAGGCAGGCGGCCGGTCGTAAAAACGCAGCCAAATCATGTTACAGCATGTTTTAAACATGTTGTGCCGACCCCACTTAGAGTGGGATAAGGGCAGGAAGATGATGACCCTAACCTTAGTGAGATATTATTTAGGATGAAATCATAATTTTTAAATAATTTATGGAATTAGACGTTACTTTACGGAGATCCATAATACAAAAGTGGTAATCAAAATTATTTGGATTTATAAAAGCAGGCGTTAATTTGCGGTATTCATAGTACACAAGTTACAATAAAATTATTTTGCTCTAATCCGCGTTTGTTAAGAGAATATATGCAATGCTAAGTGTATGAAGCAGGCAACGATCACATAACAATATATGCAGGACAAGTCGCCACACGTATCACAAGACGGAGAGTGTTGGCTTATAGAAAAAAAAGTATATATATATATATATATACGTTACGATCATCCGTTGCATTCAATAATATTTCCAACGAGCATAAAATAGATCTTTTTTGTACCAGTGTTACATCTGTACGTAGAGTTTTGAGTGACTTTTTCTCATCGAACCAGAAATAAGTTTAATTATTATAAGTTTTATTTATAAGCGAGTTTTTTGAGTTTTAGACAAAATTTATTTGTGAAAACTTGTAATTGGCTTATTTTATTTCTATTGTTTTGTGTATCTTTATTATGCTGTAAGTTTTCCTGTAAAATAAAATAAAATAAAATAAAATATACATATATATATACATATATATATATATATATATATATATATATATATATATATATATATATATATATATATATATATATATATATATATATATATATATATATATATATATATATATATATGTATATATAAATAATTTATAGGATCAGGCGTTACTTTGCGGAGATCCATAATACAAAAGTAATAATAAAATTATTTTTTTATATATAGGATTATAGCAAAATAATTTTATTATTACTTTTGCATTTTATCCCTTTTTTTGGCGCATTAAAAAATATTAAAATTTATATGGAACTGAATTTTTCAGCGTAGCTTATTTTTACCATTAACTGTCAAGTCAGCGTAGCTTATTCGAGGAACGAAGAATCTTTCGTGGCCTCGAGAAATGAAAATACCTAGGATTTTATTGTTACTTTTGTAAATAGAAGTCTTTCAAAGCAATCCAATTATGATTCAACGCAGGAGCATAGTTTCTAAGAAAAGATCGTCCAATTTTCGACCATTGTCTTAATTATCGTATTTTCCTACGTTATCTATCTCATTACGGCTCAGTTTTGTTCAATTGTTTTCCTCATTAAGGTGAAACGAGGAAAATGGCTGAATGTTCGCGGTTAATTGCTTCACAGTGTTGGGATGGTAGATATACTTTTGGCCTCTTTTTTAACGCTTCTGTCTTAAGCTTAAACAGGTTAATTAAAACAAACCTTTTAATAAAATTTTATGTTCCTATTGTTAACCGTTGATGACCTTTCTTCTCTGAAGCTAATCCTGGCAACATTTTCAAGTCAAGTTTATCATTTTTTTAAAAGGTTACTAGCAATTTGAGTTACAAATTACTAGTAAACTTGGTAGCCCCTCCAGCTAAGCTAAATGCTTGTGTTAGGAGTGGGTTCACGTCGGTAGGATAATGACCGAGATTCGAACCCACGACCTCTAGATCTCAATTTACTCTAACCACTGTGCTACCGCCACTTCAAACTAAACAAATGAATAACATGCATTGTCATCGGGAATAGACTAGTATGTTAAATTTCAACTTGCGAGATTCCACCTTCATATATAAACATACATACAAGGCCAATTAAAAAGCTTTTAATTTTTTTAACTTGGTTTAGTCAGGACTTTTACATATCTTTATTGTTAAAATACCCTCAATTGAATAATAAAAAACCGGTAATTTAAGAAGAAGAAGAGTAAGAAAGAGTGTGGTCTGTTATATTTAGTGAATTATTCTGTCTCTTCATGAAAACTGCATGAAAAACGGGTTAGTAGTATTTTAATTTATCGTGACTACATAGATAGTTTTCGAAATGTGAAAAAAACTCGCTGCTCTTTTCAAAAAATGTTTTTCTAGTTACCTTACGTCATTGTTGTTAAAACGGTTTTGAAATATAATTAATATGATACAAAACAATTAAAATATAATTAGTAAAATAGGTGTTACGTGTAAATATTCTTTTATAGTTGTTTTGAACTGTTGTAATGGAAAAGTTAGATTGATACTAAATCTTTATTATGTAGGGAATGTTAGAACCTAGTTTATTACTTGTTGTATGTTGTTGTAACTAGGTAACCGCTACAGTAATAAAAATGTTAATTACCATTAAATTTAGACTTTATTCATTACGCACAAACGTTATTTTGGGAATATTATTACAAGTAATGTATATTTATACAAATATCGATCTTATGTCATTATATTTACGACTTCATCCGTGGCAACTTATGTGTTTAAATACCTTCAGTTATGTATTTTGATTGATTGATTAAGCTTTATGATTATTATGAATGAGTATTGATGAAGCTTTGATTAAACTGTATTGGATCAACATATTAGCCCTGAAAGCATGTCAGACAGACTCATATAATTTTAAGTATAATGAAAAGTATTTTTATATTAAGATAGCTACAAGTAGTTCGATGTTTCAATTCTTCTACGATGCTTCTGCGGTCGCCCATACCATCTGATGATGCTGTAAAAGCCGTTAGCATAAAGAACATTCGAAAAAGATCAGATTTCAGAAATAAAAATGTCACTCTCTAGCTTCTAATCAATATCATTTTTCCAAAAACTACATTAATTCGTTTAAACGTACATCATCCTCCTGCCCTTATCCCACTCTAAGTGGGGTTGGCTCTAGACGTTATAAACATTTTGTCACATACGTCATGGCTACGTATTTTACGACTGCCTGACGTCAAATTACCTTAGTCGTATTTTACGACATCTCGGTAAGAAATGAGGGTGGTCTATTCTACTCAACCGGATACCACACGGCGTGTACACTAACCTTAGTCTCCTTTTACGACATCTGGTTATGAAATGAGGGTGATCTATTCTACTCAACCGGATACCACACGGCGAGTCGACTTACCTTAGTCTCCTTTTACGACATCTGGGTAAGAAATGAGGGTGGTCTATTATATTCAGCCAGATACTAAACTGCTTAATTCCGTTAATTAGTTAATCCGAATTTATATTAATCTTATGGATTGTAAGAGCGAAGAAATACTTTTAATTTAATTAAGCTAAAAGAGAAATTACTAGCAATATAGCTTACAGAGACCGTTGGTTGAAATGAAAGCGAAACGGCCCATAAAATGTGATGGTATCATTTTTATTTATTACCATAACGGTGTGGCGTGATAGCTGAAGATGCGATAACTTGTATATTAGTCTAGTTTGTAATGCTCAAGGGGATTTGGTATATCCAAATCCTCTTGAGAAGTCCATCCAGAAAGACCATCTAAATTACCATTCTGTTGCAGTGGGTTAAAAGGTATTTAATGTAAATTAATAAATGTAATGTAAATTAATAAAGTAAATATAGTAATAATTAAAAATAGTAATGTAAAAATGTAAATTAATAAATTAATAATTAATAAATGTAATGTAAATGTTAAAACTAAATAAAAAGGTTTGAGGTGGAGTGGAGGCTATGGAATAAGTCGCGGTCGCACTAACTATGTCACATACCAGACGAACCTCTTTGGTTTGTATTTACTGTTATAAGTGTTTCTTTTGTTAAAAAAAATTGCTACAATTTGCGCTATACTTAGCTTATTCTTATATCTTCTGACTTTATTTGCATGTTGCAAAGCATAATTGATAGCCCATAGTCGATATTGTAGAATATAACTAGATATCAGCATTTCTAATATTTATCTGTTTTTATGGGTTACCGCCGTGTGGTATCCGGCTGAATAGAATAGTATAAATCTCATTTCTTACCGAGGTGTCGTAAAAGGCGACTAAGGTAAGTCGACCCGCCGTGTGGTATCCGGCTGAGTAGAATAGACCAATCTCATTTCTTACCGAGGTGTCGTAAAAGGCGACTAAGGTAAGTTGACCCACCGTGCGGCATCCGGTTTAGTAGAAAGACCACCGTCTTTCTTACCGAGGTGTCGTAAAATACGACTTAGGTAAGTTGACCCACCGTGTTGCATCCAGTTTAGTAGAATAGACCACCGTCTTTCTTACCTAGTATCTTCTTAGTATCAGTATTAGGGAATTGTTTTTCTCCAAATTTAACGCTTGCGGGCCACGGGCAGTAATGAATAAGTCAAAACTACCGGATCGATTTTAATAATTTTTTTTCACTGAGTGACATTGGCTATATATTATTTCCCGTGCGAAGCAGCGGCAGGCCGCTAGTGTACGAAAAATATTATTTTAATATTTACAATCAAGATAATATAAACAAGATCCAACACGTAGCTATTAGTTTTCGTGAAAACCGCATTAACTCGTGGAAAACATTATCTATCCATCTCGCTTTCACGAGATGAAATATGGCGGATGGGCAATCTCTGGATCGGATGCCGCCGTGTCAAGTGTAACACGCAACGTGTGCTTGCGTGTTGCTCAAATCTGATTCAGCTGATAGCTAACGAGAGAAAAGACGCCCTGGCTTAGTTGAGGCGTCTTCAAAGTTTAATTCAGTTCAATCACAATAACATTTTATTTAATCTGATATAGTTCCGTGTGGTATCCGGATGAATTGGATAGGTTACCCTCAAAAGTATACAAGTTATGCAAGTGCGCAGTATCTGTGTAAGTTAAATCGTAATTGAATCGTTTGACTCTAAACTTGAATCCGGCATTGAAATGCACGATTCTAGAAATTCGATTTCAATTTCAATCTCATAGCTGAAGCGTCTGATTCTAAAGTTAAATCCAGTTTTGTGATCGTTACGTTCATAGATTAAATTTTAATTTTGATTTTAGTTTGAGACTCATAGTCTGATTTTAAGGTATAGACCAGTTATAATTTTTTTTACGTTCATATCTATTACTAGCTTTTACCCGCAAGTTCGTTTGCGTGGACTATTGTCGCGTGATAGGTTGATGCTAAGGTAGCGCTTTTCAACGCCATCCTATTCCTGTAGAATTTCTATAGCTTATATACAGGATTTCTATATCCTATATGTTACCCCGACAAAACCCGAGTATAATTATTTACTTATTCACTTTATACGCTAATAATGTTCAATAGAATAGCATTTTGTGGACCGCTTTAAACACGAGAAGGGTGTTGATGTATTAAAAATCGACAAGCGCAGACGATGATAGGCGTTTAACAATAAAATTCCAATACAGATAAGACCTTCTCCAAATACATACTTATATTCTTCTTAAAATTAATCTTTAATGCTTTCGCTTGTAATATTTATAAAATTTGGTACCGCCGTGTGGCATCCGGATGAGTAGAATAGACCAACCTCTTTCTTACCGATGTGACGCAAAAGGCGACTGAGTTAAGTTGACGTCAGGCGGCTGATCATAAAATACGTTGACAAATCATGTGACATTTTTATAACATGTTGTGCCGACCCCACTTAGACTGGAATAAGGGCAGGCGAATGATGATAATTGAGAATATTTGGTACGATTGAAGTTTTTTTAAGGTCCGGCTTCAAGGACCAAAGTATGGTGATGAATTGCGGCTTCTAAATTTTAAGGCAACTTAACGTTTTTTTTTTTTCAAATTTTAGTGGTTTACAATGACGAATACTTTGTGTTAGTGCGTGAGAGATATGAAATATATGAATTTCGTTTTTCTAACGATGTTTAATTTATTATTAGCATCTTGTCATCTATTTATTTTACCAAAATTATTTAATAGATTAAATAGTTCAATTTATATTAACTTTTCTTTTTGTCTATATGACCCGTACTCTCTTTCTTCTTCAAATCTTGTCCTTTTCCTTCTGTTACTCAAAGGTTGACTGGAAGAGATCCCTTTTAGTTAGATAAGTCCGCCTTTATACATGCCTTTTTTATTTCTCTTTCTATTTTCTAAATATATGTATAAAAAGAAAAAATAAATAAATAAAATGACTATTGATGACGTTACGATTGATAGATATTTGAAATGGTCAATTTCATTTGCATTCAATAGATGGCGTTAACAATACAAGCTATCATATACGATAGAAAATTCCATTTTTCTTTCGTAAACAGGAAAACATAATATAAAAAGACGACGATATTTCTCCTTTACACTTATTCAATAAATAAAAAACAGTTTTCCCAGAGTCAACCCATTTACTCTTTTCGCTACAACTCAATGAACGACACATAAAAATATGACAGCCACAATGCTTTTTCATATTAACCGCCAACTCTATGAAGGAAGTTTTATTAAAAACATGTTGTAACAATAATACGCAATTGAGGGTATTATTAGTGAACGACGTTGCGAGTTCAGCTTGTTCTAGTCAAGTAATGCTAATGCAATCAGAGACAAATGGTGACGATGAAACAACACACGCCCACTTTTAACTCGATAATTTATAACTCGGTGCTTATTGAATATAAATCAAAGTGAATTACTTTGAAAACCATGATGTAGAAGGTAGAGCCGCGGGCAAAGCCTGTACGCCGTTATAGTGCAATTTACAACCAAGCTGTGCTAAGCCGCTGTATATAAGTAATTTCATCCATTAGCATTGCTAATAACTAGTAGAAATTAATATTTATTATTTGCAGAATAAATAAATTAATTAACAGTTACACGCTTTATATTAGTTTCACTATGAAAAGTAGTAGGAAGTATTTAAAATACATAAATAATAAATAAATATATGGGCCACTTACAAATTAATTACAAAAATAATATTCAAATGTTAACTAGAAAAAATGTCGCAGGAGAATAATATTGAATTTCTAAAATTTTGATAAAATTGGAACTTCTTCTATTGCGCGTTTTTTTAAGTTAACAAACAACATTAAAGCTTTGTGGAGATACACAATACAAAAGTAATAATAAAATATTTCGATATATTCCGCGATAAAGTAAAATAGAAAATGCACACACATAAGCACTACACACGTTCACTATCACAAACTCAACAATCGTTTCGCCACGCAACCGAAGCATCATCAGGAGATAGACTCCACGACAAAATTGCAAAGTATGAAAAAATAATGCGTATGAAAACGGATAGTCCATTCTACATTTAGCTTTATATATATATATTCTATTTTACTTTATTGCGGATTATAGCAAAATAATTTTATTATTACTTTTGTAAACTTAACATTAAATATGTTATATTAAGTTACTTTAAACGCCGTGTGGTATCCGGCTGAATAGAATAGTACCACCCTCATTTCTTACCGAGGTGTCGTAAAAGGCGACTAAGGTAAGTCGACCCGCCGTGTGGTATCCGGCTGAGTAGAATAGACCAACCTCATTTCTTACCGGGGTGTCCTAAAAGGCGACTAAGGTAAGTTGACCCGCCGTGTGGTATCCGGTTTAGTAGAATAGACCACCCTCTTCTTACCGAGGTGTCGTAAAATACGACTGAGGTAAGTTGACGTCAGGCAGGCGGTCGTAAAAACGCAGCCAAATCATGTAACAGCGTGTTTATAACATGTTGTGCCGACCCCACTTAGAGTGGGATAAGGGCAGGAAGATGATGATATTAAGTTACTCTTAATGCAAATCTTTCTTTAATATTTCAATGAGCTAATCTTGTATGAATATGTATTTATTTTCGGAATCTTTAAAACGACTACAACGATTTTCCGAAATTCGATTTTTTGAAGTTTCTTTTTTATCTTGTAAAAAATTACCAAGCAAGGCTTGGTCAACCAAATAGTTATAATTAAACGTTATTTTCCTATGCTTTTCAAAAATTAGCTAGTAAATCTGACACTGTGCACAGTGCTTAATAACAGAGTTCAAAATTACGTATTAATATGTAGAAAAATGCATATGACATAAATAGTTTTATAAATGTAAACTACAAAACCTAAAAAAACTACAAACCAGTAAGACGTTATAATGCAATTTACAACCATGTCGCTTTAACTCCTCTGTATAAATAATTTCCAAGATTAGCATTGCTGATAGCAATTGCGGATTGCCAGCGATTTATAACGATAGTACTTGAGTTAGTAGATAGGCTTTATTTGCCTTTATTTTTTATTTTTTTTCTTTAAAGGTTACCATTTGGGTTACAGTTTACTAGTAAACATGTTAACCCCACCAGCTAAGCTAAGCTAAAAAAAATCATTCGGTTTTTTTTTCAAATAATAACCATCACTAGTATTTCTAAGTGTGGAAACTAACGAATTAAACATTATATCAATACACGATCAGCCTGCAATTTCGCTGAGAGGCGTGAAATTAAGCGATGCAATTGGAGCTCACATATGAAAGGTGAATGCATCTGCGCGTTGCGAATGCTATCGCGCCAACTAGGATTAATAGAACCATTTCAATTGCAGTTATATGATCTATAAATTTTTATGTCGATGGTCAGCGAAATAAGGTAATAAGCAATATATTTGAGAGCTCTCTAACACAAGGTTCTGAGTATCTTATTTTATATTCCGATTGGATATGTCAAATAACCTTAATATTTAAATGAGTTAATCTTGTATATATGTATATAGAAGCATCAGGAAGCCTTCTAGAGAGCGGGCTATTGTCCTTCATTGTGGGCGCGATAGTGGCAGTAACTCGGAAATAAAACCACGCTTGTACGATGCAACAATTAGTTATTTAGTTTCAATACAATATACTTCGCAATACAATACTTAACGCCAGATTTAATAAGATCAAGAGCCAATAGATTAGAATTTCGCCCGTCTTGACATAACAACCCACGTTACCATGCCAACCATAGATAATACACTATATAGGATATAGATGAGCAACTCTGTCATTTTATTGAAGTAATGATAAGGGACTGTATTCGCTGATCTGGTAGAGATGTCGCTGTAACGTTATCATAATAATCCACTAGATGGCGCTGTACTGCATTCATATAGTGACCCTTATATAAAAATAGCATTTACAAAAAAATAGTTTGGCGCTATACCACTTCAATTTGAACGGACTTGGCATCTCCAAATTCCAGTTCAAATCAAAGAGTAGCACCAAACTATTATTCTAAATAAGGGTAATGAATAAAAGATTAAAGCTATGCAATATTTAATAATTTTTATTTTTTACGTCTTTTTAAATAGTATGTCAATTCAGGAAACACTTGAAAAATACTTTTAAAACATTTAAAAAAATAACAAGCGTATACAAATAATAAATGTTCATCAATTTACACGTTTATTTGTTGAAAACAACTAACTTTGCATACGTACTACACTCTGTAATTAGTTTTCATAATCATAATCTTCATTTGCTGTAAACCTGAAATCACACATTCGAATTTTTGTAGCTATAGTCTAAATCAGACCAAATATTTAAAATGTATACCAAAATAATGTAACCGAAAGTGTCAAAATATAATATTTATAACCACATACTTTTTTTCTAAAAAACAAAGTTAAAGATATTGTGGCACATAATAATTTTATTTAGTACATTTCAGCGATATGGCTGCTTTAACCCTCTTGTGTCGAAAGCCGATAAGTTGCTTCTCACTGCGCTCTCATAAAAATTGCATACAGTCAGAAAAAAAAAATACAAAGAAATATAAACAGGTTTTCAAAAATCCACACGGCGCTTACTGTAATACCTTTACCTGTGTGTTACCTTCGAGTATACTCTTTTTTTTGTTTATAGGTATTAGGTAATAGGTATTATTTATCTTGTTGCAAACTCATTTTTTAATATTGTTTGTATTACAAAAGTAATAATAAAATTATTTTGCTATAATCCGCGAAGAAGCGAATTCTTCGCGGATTATAGCAAAATAATTTTATTATTACTTTTGTATTATGGATCTCCGCAAAGTAACGCCTAATTCTATAAATTATCGTTTGTATTATTTTGTTGTGAATTTTTACTCCGATATGCTGTATGTCTTATTATTCACCGTGTGGTATAGAATAGACCAACCTTATGTCTTATCAAGGTGTCATAAAGGGCGACTAAGGTTAGTTGACGTCAGGCAGGCGGGTGCTCGTAAAATAACTAACATGCAACAAATTGCTTAAAACATGTAGTTAGAACCCTACTTAGAATGGGTTAAGGAGGAGCAAACATATTCCTATTTTATTCTTAGTATATTACTTTTTGAATCGTGTAAATATTATTTCTCGTTTGCTTTTAATTGCATAAGAATGTACATAAATAAAATTTAAAAAATTCGGCTGGTTATTCTCGTGTAGGCTATTTCCTTTTCGCCCGGCACTAAAAGGGTTAAAAATTAAATTTTTGCAGTCAAAATTTCTATTGTTAGAAAAAGGTATTAAATGGTTTCAAAAACATTATAGAAGTTACTTACCAACGTTTTCACATCCAAAATAACACATAAAATAATTTTTGGACGGCATAATTTCCAATTTGGACCTTTAAATAAGCAGTGATGCGTTTTTGGCAGAAAAATTTGAAAATTTATGACAAATACTTATATATATTACAGTGTATCATTTGCGACATCTAGTGAATAATGATATAAAACTAATTTTTGTTGTCCAATGCTTTCTGTGAGATGACGCTCTCGGCGACCTAAAGAGTGTTTCTTAGAGAGTTTCACCCCCCTGATGCCAACGTCGAACTACTACTCTATTCGGGGTTACCCGCTCTTAATGTTAATTTCTCCTTAGTACGTTTTTCGTATAATCATTGGTAAAATAACAATCTCATAACTATTTGTAATAATTAATCAAATAACTTAGTTCACAACTTATAATTACTCTACGCGCCGCCATGTATATATTTTCCAAATTTCGGAAACGGCTCGATTTTCATGAAATCACAAAGTAGGGGGTTTTGGAGGGAAAAAATCGATCTAGCTAACTTTCATTTTAAAAAATTAAGTTTTCGTCGTTTTATCTCTATTTTCGGGCCCTCAAAAAAATATTGAAATAGAGAATTGAATGCAAAGCTTTATTGAGCTGTCATTTGCAAAGATCCAATAGCTCAGGGGAACGGGTGGACTAGAGAAATCGAAATGGGATCAAGTCCCAAAGCGTTATTTCTTTTTTTTATTGCATTTTTCTCCTTGAAAAAAGTTGCCCGGGTCACCCGAGTACTGATCTTTAAACTTTTATATAGAATTTACGCGAAATAAGGTAATAAGCAATATATTTAAAAATTCTCTAACACAAGAGGTTTCGAGAATCTTATATGATATTCTGATTGAATACATCAAATATGTATTTCTATTACGTCTCGAGTATGTTTCCGTTGAAAGGTTTTGGGGTAAGAATTTTCATATACTTCTCCCTTATTTTTCAACTAATGTACATCCACTGCTGGTCTCTTCTTCAATGGATCTTGACGTCATAGACGCACGCTTTTTTTTTTTGAAAGGCCATCAACAATATAGACAATATGTAGAGCTACAAATACAAATTGTGAAATTATTTTAAGCTAAGTGCTATATTAATTATAGATCGCAACGGCATGCACAATTTGACAACAGTTATTTTGCCATTTCATACAAATACGTTTGCTTTATGTATGATGAAGAATACATTTTTTTAATTTAAAAAAAAAAATTATAATCTACTTAAGAGAAAAGATAAAAATAAAATAGATCGGTAGAAGGAATTAGGCTGGCGTTTTATAAATTTTAAGGCGCTTAATATTTATAAGAAATTATTTATTTTTTCACTGTTTTGATATACAATGTTTCACAAAAGCTTACGAGTATTATCATAATTACACTATCACCACTAGCAACCAAACTAAGGGCCTGTTTCACAAGTTACCAATAAACTGTCAGTTAGCTTATTCGGAACATATCTGACACATATCTCGGAATTTTGCGTTTCTCAGGTTTCTGATAGTCTAAGATCATGCGGCTGTTATTTTGTTTGTCTGCTAGATAGCAAATACTTATTTCAAAATGGTCGCAATTTTTTTTTTGAAAAAAGTTATTTTGAAAATCGTTGGAGCCGTTTCCGAGATTTAGAAAATATCATCCTTCTGCCCTTATCCCACCCTAAGTGGGGTCGGCACAACATGTTTCAAACATGTTGTCACATAATTTGGCTACGTATTTTACGACCGGCCACCTGCCTGACGCCAACTTACCTTAGTCGTATATTATGATTCCTCGGTAAGAAAGAGGGTGGTCTATTTTAATCAACCGGATACCACACGGTAGGTCAACTTACCTTAGTCGCCTTTTACGACACCTCGGTAACAAATGAGGTTGGTCTATTCTACTCAGCCGGATACCACACGGCGGGTAGACTTACCTTAGTTGCCTTTTACGACACCTCTGTAAGAAATGAGGGTGGTACTATTTTATTCAGCCGGATACCGCACGGCGTGAGATTTAGAAAATATATCATTTAAATATGAAAGATAGATACATTATTATCGTTAACTCAGTTAAGCCCAATTTTGAATTTGGTCAGTTTAATACTAAGCAAGCGAATATATACATTAAATTAAAACGGAATCGAATATTTGTAGTCGCTATTCGTCCTTCTTAATTTTAGTTAATCATTAAGGTTATTAAGACGGCCGCGTGGTATCCGGCTGAATAGAATAGTACCACCCTCATTTCTTACCGAGGTGTCGTAAAAGGCGACTAAGGTAAGTCGACCCGCCGTGTGGTATCCGGCTGAGTAGAATAGACCACCTTCATTTCTTACCGAGGTGTCGTAAAAGGCGATTAAGATATGTTGACCTACCGTTTGGTATCCGGTTTAGTAGAATAGACCACTCTCTTTCTTACCGAGGTGTCGTAAAATACGAGTAAGGTAAGTTGACGTCAGGCAGGTGGCCGGTCGTAAAAACGCAGCCAAATCATGTGACGGCATGTTTATAACATGTTGTGCCGACCACACTTAAAGTGGGATATGGGCAGAAGGAGATATATATATAATATTCGTTCTTCTTCATTTCGGTATATAAAGGTTATTGAGAGTAATTTGGTCCATTGTTTCAACAAACTAACCCATCTTATCGTACAAAAGTTACGAGCGATTTATTTACTTTACCAAGATTACTATTTGTTGTTGTTTAACCCAATTTCTCATAACCAAATATAGTGCCGGCAATACGTAAGTCCGCCAGTAAAACTAATTAACTTCTCCTAATTTGATATGACGTAAAAGGGCCTTTTAACTTTATTCGGCTCGTTTGTATTATTAAATTTGGCTTGATGGAAAGCGGTCTCGCTTGAACATTCAATTTAATAGTGATTTTATTTTGTACTTTGTTTTGATTTAGCGTAAATCAAATTTCAAATCGCGTAATCAATTTTAAAAATGTAATTTTTATTTCATTTTTAATTATGTAGAGACACCATGTATATTAAAATTTACCAAAAATTTATAATAAAATATATTTTAAAAATCCCTGGCTTATTCTAGCCGCTATGTGGTATTTGGCTGAGTAGAATAGACCACTCATTTCTTACCAAGATATCGTAAAAGGCGATTGATGTAAGAATGTTGATCCGTTATATGGTATGCGGTTGAGCAGAATAGACCACCCTCATTTGTTAACGAGATGTCGTAAAAGGCAACTAAGGTGAGTTGAACCGCCGTGTAGTATGCGATTGAGTAGAATAGACAACCCTCATTTCTTAACGAAATGTCGTAAAAGGCGTCTAAGGTAAGTTGACCCGCCGTGAGGTGTAGAGTAGAATAAACCACCCTCATTTCTTACCGAGGTATCGTAAAAGGCTGCTAAGGCAAGTTGACGTTTCGCAGGCGGCCGGTCGTGAAAAAAGGACGTAGCCAATTCATGTGACAACATGTAAACAACAATTGACAATTGATGGTTCAGATGCATTTACTCAGATCAAAATACGAAAACCTAAAATTTTGCAATAACAGCATCTAGTCCGCTCGCTGCCTTCAATATCCGTCCAGTGCAATCAAACATTTCCATTGAAACGAATAGGAAATGAAACTACCATTGCATTTCAAAACGTTAAAATAACTTACAACTACAACAGTCAAACGAAAATTAAAACCGCTTAACAAGCGTCTTTTGGTGACCGCTTAATTTAGTTAAGACCTTATGTTCTCATGTAAGTGGCCATTGGCTTTTGTTAAGAATAAATAATTTAAACCTAAAACCTAAAATGACTAGTATTTAGTTACAAGCACAGAAGAAGAGCTGTGATAGCCCAGCGGTAAGACCGTGCGGTCATGGGTTCAAACCCAGGCAGCCCCAGTGAGTTTTTTTCTATTAAAACTTATGTGTCTAATTGATAATTCCGCCGTGTGTATACGAATAGAAATCACCCTCATTTCTTACCGAGATGTCGTAAAAGGCGACTAAGGTAAGTTGACCCACCGTGTGGTATCCAGCTGAGTAGAATAGACCCAACCTCATTTCTTACAGAGGTGTCGTAAAAGGCGACTAAGGTAAGTTGACCCACCGTGTGGTATCCAGCTGAGTAGAATAGACCAACCTCATTTCTTACCGAGGTGTCGTAAAAGGCGACTAAGGTAAGACGACCCGCCGTGTGGTATCCGGCTAAGTAGAATAGACCAACCTCATTTCTTACCGAGGTGTCGTAAAAGGCGACTAAGGTAAGTTGACGTCAGGCTGGCGGCCGGCGTGGTAGATGTTAACTCCAACCCTTGTCCCCAAAAACAGGGATAAGATACCTATGCCCAGTACTGGGATAGTAACATACCGTTACTTTACTTTTTACTTTTACAAAAGTAATAATTTTCTTTTGCTATAAATCGCGATCCGTCTATTATAGCAAAGTAATTTTATTATTGCTTTTGTATTGTGGATCTCTGCAAAGTAAAGCCTAATTTTATATTTTTTTTTGATAAATTATTTTTATATTTCACTTTTAATTGTTGTTTTAATGGATATATGTTTGTTACTCTTTCACGGCAAATCCGCTGAACCAACTTCTATGAAATTTGGCACAATTATTCCTTATACACCGAAGTAACATATATAATAGAAATCCTAGAAAAGCGGCATCTATTATCAACCTATCATCCGACAACAGTCTATGCAAACAAAGTTGCGGGTAAAAGCTAGTACCCCAATAAGATTCACAGGCGCCCGAAGAGCGTCCTTAACGACCCCGACGATGCTATCACAGCATCCAACAAGATACACACATTACATTCACACAAACAGCGTCTTCGCCGGCGAAGACGAGGTCCCCGCTTGCTTGTGTCAAGCGGCCGTAGCCCTCTGCCGCGGCCGCCGTGACGCAGACTTCTTCCAAGTCATTTATTAGATGGAGACCTCCAAAAACGCGCCGCCTTAAGCCGAGGTTCGGTCTCGCATGAGACACCCTTAAGGCGACGCCCCCTGTAGGGCGGGTGCTTGTAATGCACCCGCTTGTATTATCCATCTCTTCTCGGCGATGCCTCTGCGCTCGCCCGTCTCATCGGTGACGCTATCATAGCCATTAGGGCTAACAGCATTAGTCATATTCGAAAAAAAAAAACAAAAAAAAAAGCTAGTATATTATATTTTCACAGGTTTCATGGTTTTTTCTATGAAATCTGCAAACCTTTGGAGAATTCCTGGAATATGTGAATCCTACCAATCCGCGAGTATATGTTACATTCAAATTTTAGTACAAAAATTCATTATATATACAAATGCAATTGAGTTTTTTTAGTGTATATCTTTATGTCACACTCCCAGATACTTTCATGTATAATAAATTTTTATTTTATATCTTCCTCGGTTACATGGTACGAACTTAATATATGACTGCAATTATTTGTAAGAATAAGGACATGCTTAAAGTGTATGACCTCGCATAATACTTTACAGTGACATTAACCCAGTTTGGGAACGGGTTATTAAAAGATATCGTATCCTAAGAACGAAAGGCATGTACTTATATCCTTTGAAATTTCGAGTGAATTTGACAATTATGAAAATAATAACGATTTGTCGATCAACAGAGGTAATTTAGTTTACAGAATAAGGTTACTTTACAGAGATTCATAATAAAAATTATTATAGCAAAATAGTACTAGTAATATACTTTTGTAAACCGAACCGAACCAGTATTGATTTTGTATATCATTTATCATTCTCCTTTATCCTACTCTAAGTGGGGTCGGCATAAGTAAGATGTGATAGGCCAGCGCCAAAACTGCGGGACCCTTTCGAGGGGGTCACGAGTTTAAACCTGAGCAGACACTAATGAGTTTTTCTTTTTAAACTAGAGCTGCAATGAACGGCTTTATACATGGATTTTCGTCTCAACTCTTTAAATTTCCTCTACTAAATCATAATAATAAACTTTAGCAGTGACGACATATTGAAAATTTGAATATGATTTTTTACGAATAAATTTCGTCATCCAGGTATACCTTTTTCTTTACCTTCACCTTCCACTTTTTTTTACATCAGGTCATAGGTAACTTAAACGGATGTCCACGCCACACGATCTTATACCGATTTGATCCACCAACTTCAAACTACATACATGATTGCAATCTAATCACGAGCTTAACAAAAAATAATATTACACAATAATTTCGATGTTGTTGAACTGCGAAAGGTCAAACTGTTGTAACAAAAAATGCATGATGTCAACCACCACCGATTATATTCAAAGATGGTTAGGATAACGGTGAGATGACGTACGGCTTAACTGCTGGACTCACCGCACTGACTGGGATCATTTATTGCGGTATATTTTGTTTGAGCGTCCTCCGTTTTCTGTCGAACGTAAGTGGCATCCATCCTCGACCGTTATGACATTAGGACTTTTTCGCAAGTCCGATACAGTCCTCCACAGCGCGTCGTTTTAAGCCGAGGCTGCGAGTCGCAGTTTTTACCCCAGCGATGCTTCTGCGCTCGCCCACTGCCTCTGACGCTGTAAAAGCCTCAGGGCTAACAGCTTAGTTCATCATCCTGCTCTTATCCCACTCTAACTGGAGTCGGCACAACATGTTATAAGCATGCTGTCACATGATTTGGCTGCGTTTTTACGACCGGCCGCCTGCCTGACATCAACTTAACTCAGTCGTATTTTACGACACCTTAGTAAGAAATGAGGGTGATACTATTATATTCAGCCGGATACCACACGGAGGGGCTAACAGCTTAGTTAGTGTTCGAAAAAAAAAATACGACCTAGACCATGCCGACCGCGGTCCGCCATTTGGCGACCCTTGACCTAGACGATCAAATAACGATCGCAAAAAGAGAAGCCCATAATAGCGTTTTCATTGGAGAATACGAGGTACCCAATTTTCTGACGTCGACCTGTCGAGTCTTCAGACTTCCGCCGGCGCGGCATGAAATCATGCCATTTACGACGCGTCGTCCTAAGTCGCGGTTACATGAGACACCCTTAGGATGACGCTTGCCGAGACTAGTAGAGCATTTGCTCTCTATTCTCAGGTAAGGTTAATTAAAATATGAAAAATAATTAGATAGAGATATGATTAAGTTAATATAGAAAATCCAAATTCGAAATTACGTTTACCAACGTAATTATTTTTTTTTTTTTTAAATTGGAAATCCCAAAGAGTCCAAGACGATAAATTAAATATATTAAATTAGAGATTCAAAGGTTTATTAAATTCAATTCATTAAAGGTGTAATTTCCGAATGATATGTAAAGTCCCTTTAGTAACAATCATATAATTCAACTTAAATACACTGACTTAGGGCTGTCAAACATATGTTATGCATTTTATTTGTTTTTACAAGAAAATTAAATAATTTATAGCCTTTATCGTGTTACGGTAAATAAATTATTGATTTCCATTTTTTTTTATAAAATTGTTGTATAAGCTGAACACTTTTTTTACATTATTTGAAATATTTAAAATTATAAAATATCTAGAAAAAAAAAACTAGAAAAAATATAAAATAAAAAAACACGATTAAAACAAGCTCTGACATTATTTCAAGATTGATACACATTATATATAGTCAACTAGTAATGAAACGCGCTACCCAGTTTGATATTTAACATTAAGTTTAACGTTATAATTCGAATAATTGGTATTGTAGTATTTCATTATTTTTGATATAAAATATTTTAATATAATTTTTAATTTGTATGTAAATGTATCATTATGTACAATGCAAATTATTCAAAAGAAGAAAAATAAAGAATATTTTTTAAGAATGGTGGTAACCCTAACAATTTTGCGTAGCGCTATTCACCGCACAAACTCAAAGACCTACTCATTTTCTGTTTTTCCGCTAAGATGTTCGCAAGTCATCACGACTAATTTTAAAAGAAAACCGACATAGCCAACGGCCTAGCTGAGCTAACCTTATAACAGAATACATAAAGCATAATTTTGGATATAAAAGAAGTTTTGTATATCATTAGGAACATAATAGATATTATAAAGCCCCGTGCAGAAGATGGATCTCTAAAGAAATTCCGAAAGTTAGAAAAATATCCATAAAAACTTTTTATATAATTGACACTATACGAATTCAAGGCATTGTTCTTATTGTTTGTGCTTTAGCAGTAATACTTTGATGAGAATCACGATTACATATTTTTACCTAACGCCTGATTTCACAGCGTATCCATAACGTTCACCAACTTTTGAGAGCTCCCTACAAAGCACTCGCTATTAAATCTTTGATCGATCCATTGAGAATATGCAAATAAGCTTTAAAAGAACTCATAAGAACGCTAAAAAAGTTGAAGCAGAAGTTAATCTTACCAAAATATATATTCATGATTGTAGCATTCCACATATATAAGACATATGTATAAAGTACTGCATTCACCTCGGGAACTATTTATCCAGTCAATAATTTATATTAAACCGAATGTATGAACTGTGTGTAGTTCTATTGCTTTATGTATAATACAATATATTTTTCAGTTTTTTTCCTGTAATAACCTCGCAAATTCATTATTATGAAGTACTTACATAAAATAAAGCAGCGATTGCTCTACTGAGTGTAAACTAATTTGAAATTCGTTTTATTTATATTTAATTTTCTTTATAATAAGCATGTTTTTATTGGTTTCTTAATCTAATAAGAACAAATCCGACGACTAACTGTTACTCGGATGACATTAATCTGTACGCGCATTAATGTTTTATCCGAAGGGGAATGTGCAAAAATAAAAAAGATCTCATTGAATCGCCATTGATTGCACCGACTTGCCATTAATATAATGAAGGTCTATTGATCACAGTGTTGAGAAATAAGAATGGAAATTCTAATGCTAGTAATATTGCGCTACTATAATCCCCTATACCCGACCCTTAGGATAACGTCTGGAAATCTTTTGTTATCCAGATATCCTAAACGTCACCGGGTAATATCTCATCTGCATATCTAATCTAATCGTTAATATTTAAATAAGTTTATCTTGTATGTGTGTATATATGAATGTTTTCCGAATTTCAAAAAACGGTTTAAACGATTTTCATTAAATTCAGCATGTAGAGGTTTTGGGGGGCAAAATCGATGTAGTTAGGTTGCATTTTAAATACATATAATTTTATTCCTGTTTTCAGGCATTAAAAAACTGTTACAATATTATTAGAGAATAAATGTTCATTAAGTTGTCATAAGGTTTTATTAAAAAAAACCCTTTTATCTCTCTTTTCAGGCATTGAAAAATTTACATGGAATACAAGACTATTTTGCTATCATTTGTAAAGTTGTAATAGCTCAGTAGGGAATGGGCGGACTAAAGAAGTAGAAATACCCATGATCAAGAGATATCACCATCCCTTTAATGCTTTTTTATTTGCATTCTTTTTTATATTTAAAAAAAAATTACCGAGCAAGGCTCAGTGATACTAATCAGCTAATCTTGTATATATATAAGCTGAATTTCAGAAACGGCTACAACAATTTTCATGACATTTATCATATACGTGGTTTCGGGGGCGCTAAATCGTTGTAGCTAGGTTTGATTAAAAAAGAACTCTTTTTATCCCTGTTTTCAGGCCTTAAAAAACTTACAATATTATTATAAAACAAAGGTTTATTACGCTGTCATGTGCAAAATCATAAAAGCTCAGTCAGGAATGGACGTTCTCGAATATAAAATACCCAGATCGAGTCCAGCAAAGCTCGGTCACCCGTGTAATTATACTGAAACAAAAACTTATCAGAATTCTCAAATTAATTGGAGACGCAATCTCCATTGGCGATATATCGCCATTAACATACAAACCAACAAATAACTTTATTCAGAAGTAACGTTACAGTGCAAATAGCTTGCGGTTGAGTATATTTATTTAATCTCACCACACAGAAGCTTATACATCCTTCATTGTACAGTTCTCCACGCGGATTTATAGAAAATTCAACACAAATAAATATCATCCATATAATTAACGATATAAAGTTGTTTTTAGCCTACAGTATTTTGAAATTATTATTTGTAGCGTGTATAAATTTCTCGTCTTAATTGATACTCGTGTTTTTGTCGGTATGCGCGTGGACTTTATTTATAAGGGTTCCGTGTGTAAAATGATATAGTGTTAAACTAAAACTTAGTTTGGATGAATTTTCTATGTAAGATGTACCCGGATAGTATATTATTCTTATCATCTTGGGATGTTTCAGGATGGTAAAATACATAAATAAATTTATATTTTGTTATGTAAATAACGTTACGCTTTTGTAAAAGTATCGACGTAAATAAAATAACTTACTTATTTGCGCACTATTGATATCTCTATTATAATAATTTTTATGTTTTTTCACGCGTATTAAACAAGCATGTCAAACATGTCTGAGAAACTCTCCAGCGATACACAGTTTCGGTTTAATTTAGCTGAAGGTTACTAAAAAAGTCACACAAATTTTGAGGTTTAACCGATCACCGTGACTTAAACTCTTTAAATATTTTTAAACTCTTTTAACATCGTATATATATATATATATATATATATATATATATATATATATATATATATATATATATAGCATGTAGGGGAAAATAATCGATCTAGCTAGAGAATGGGAAACGACCGGACTAAAGAAGTGAAAATACCTCCGGATCGAGTCCAACCACCTGTCCAACCATTTTTTTTATCAAGTTTCATCTTTTTTACATCTTTTAAGAAAAATTCCGCAAGGTTCGGTTACCCAAGTACTAACTTAAATGAGCATTATATTATAAAGGAAACACATACAAAGCAAACCAAACGGTGTCTACAAATTTATATACGGAACCTTTTTATGGTGAATTAATGACACTTTATATAAATTTTTTTGCTCACAGCTACTGTCTTCAGAAATTAATCGATGACCAAATATATATTTTATACCGTTAACCATAATGGTGCCGATTTGCAGCACTAACCGCATCATTATATTGTAAATGAACTCATCCTTTGTTGTTTTTGCTTGGCTACTCTTTCGTTTTTTTCACTCAATGGTAATCTTTATTTATATGTTATTACTAAAACATATGCCGGCTGTAATCTTTTAATAAATCATTGGATTAAAATGAGATTTAATTAAAAAACAAGTAACTTATATGTTTTAGTTATAGAATGGTGTAGGCACAACATGTTATAAACATGTTGTCACATGATTTGCCTACGCCTGCCTAACGTTAACTTAATATACTCGGTATGTAACGACACCTCGATAAGAGAGAGGGTGGTCTATTCTACTCAACCGGATACCTTACGGTAGGTCAACTTACCTTAGTCGCCTTTTACGACATCTCGGTAAGAAATAAGGGCGGTCTATTCTACTCAGCTGTGGTAACACCGTGCCCAGCGGTAACACCGTGCGACTCTTTCGAGGATGTCACAAGTTCGGACCCGGGCAGACACCAATGAGTTTTCTGTTAAAACTTATGTGTCTAATTGATAATTGCAATTTACTTTTTTTTACTTATTCCACTCAGCCGGATACCACGTGGCATACTTATTTTAATACCAACATTATTTTGAAACGGTTTTATACGGTTCTATACGGTAAGCGTTAACAAATCCATAGACAAAGTCGCAACCACTATATTTGTAAGTAAACAAACCTAGTCTACGGAGCTAGTTTAATTACCAGACACCGCTCCTAGCCGCAGCGGAGTTATGTTTACTATGGACGCTACATTCTGTCGCCGCTTGCGGTTTAGATTCCTGAAATTGTTGCTACCACGAGTTGTTACTTGATTTAATTAATACTTTGTATGTTACATGGAAGTAGCGTTAGTCTGTGACCTCGTTCATATTGTATATATATTTTATGTTGGCAACACTGATGAAGGTGGGGTAGAAAGATGGCGGTTTGCGCGGGAGGTCATTCTACAAAAATGGCCGTCGGGAGGTGACGGGCTTTCTGGGTATTCTGGTTGTGGTAGTGAACGGTGAACATGGAAACTGAATGAATGATTGATAACGGAATTGGAGCTTTCTACAATACATTACAATATAAGGTAAATTTATAAAGTATATAAATAAAACCACTCTACAGCGTGCTTGATTTTTAATTTATACAAAGATATTTTTACGAACAAGCAAGAAGAGTCTGTAAAATATACGCGACAGAGTTCAAATGACGCTAATTCTCTGGAACATTCACGTTGTTTACAAATCGTGTTCCGTATCCCTGTTACGACTCGCGAACTGTCGCGAACATTTTTTCGGATCGTTTCGTTCACTAAATAAGCGGTCGTACAGCGCGCCTTGGTAAATAATTTGCGGTATTATTCGACATAAATTTCATTGAAATCCACGAACCCCCGTACGTAACAATATCATTGTTATTATAGAAATAAATACAAAATGTAACAAAAAACAAGAACAATTAAGAAACATAAAAACACGAAAATAAAGAACTAAAAAATATAATGTTATTTATGTATTACCATTTTACGGTATTCTGGCTATTTCAGTTTTGTTGTAATTATATTATTTAATTACATTTGACTTCATAAATGTAGTCAGTAAATAACCAGTTTTATTTCGTTATCGATTTTGTTTATAGAACAATATTTTTTATGCTGCAGGGCATAAGAAAAAACTTCTATTTTTGAATCAAAACATATTCGTCAGTAGCTCAACGTTTCTCATACATTAAATGTAAGATAATGTAAGAATCGAGTCGAACAAACGAGATTCCCTAGTAGCTCCCATTACAGCTGACTACCGTCCTTGGTATTTAACGGTAACCAGGATCTTAATAGCTACTGGTTTTGACGCTTCGAATTATTACCAGCCTGCAAGGAATTGCTTGAACACAAGTTTGAACATTACAATTTATCCCCACAGGAAATTTTCCTAATTTATACGCCATTGATACTAATTTGTATATCTGCAAAATGTTTGTATCACTGATATTTATATTAGTCGACAATGACAACCCAGGTACCAGTTAAACCACGGAAAGTATCTGGTATTTCTATTTATATGTTATGATTTGATGGTATATAATATACAAGCAACCGCCAGCGGTTCTGCGCGCGTGGAGAGATTAAAACGTTAATATAGTATTTTGATAAAAAAATGGTTAAAGTCAGTTAACCTTAAAAGCTAGACATATGCTGACGCGGACTTTTTAACTTTTAGAGGGGAACAATTTTGTAATACATGATTTTTGGATAACGATCATCGTTTACTTGGCGCACGCAAGGAAAGTTGTAAATATTGCCGTTTTCGTAATATTCTTTATTGCTGCCCCTCTCCTATTCATCTTAGCGTGATGTTATATAACCTACAACCTTCCTCAATAAATGTACTATCTTACACTTAAAGAATTTTTCAAATCGGTCCAGTAATTACTGAGATTAACGCTTTCAAACAATCAATCGAACAAACTCTTCAGCTTTATACGAGTATATTAGAATAGATTCAAAGAAATATCTTCTTTGTTACTTTAAATCTCAAAACATAATCCAAATATTCCGGTATGCACGAATTCTAAATTCTAGAACAATAACCGTAGAATATAAGCCGTCATATAACGTTTATACAAAAGGCTTACGGCGGAAATGGGTTATATAACGTACATAATGCAGCTTATTGTTAGGAGGAATGGTTATTTCCTTCTCAGACAATGTGGGGAAGTTTCATGCTCTGTTACGTTATGGATCTTTATTGTTTTACGCTTATGCGGATGTGAGATCATATTGGAACATTTGTCATGAAATAATGGCGGAACGGAGCGCTCTAATGGTAGAAATGGCGTAAATGGTAGGATATTTTTTCTGTGGCCTCACATATAAATGATAGATTATTTTTTTCTAATGTATTACATATAACTTTATGTAACAATAAGTTCCTGGATGACCGAGCCTTGGTCGGTATTTTGTAAATGATGTAAAAAAAATTTAAAGTAAAAAAAAATTGAAAAGAAAAATGAAAAAATAATAGGGCAGGTTTTGCTCGATCCTAGGTATTTTCACCTCTACTTTTAGAAATATCTATCTTGATAAGTTTTTAGATAAGTTTACACATATATATATATTTCGGAATCTCGGAAACGGCTTCAACGTTTTTCCCGAAATTCATCATGTAGGGGTTTTGGGAGAGATCTAGCTAGGTTTTAGTTTTAAAAAATCTCAAAAATTTTTATCTCTATTTAGGGCACACACATACATATATATGTATATACAAGATTCACTCATTGAAATATTAAAGATTATTAAATTATCACGCGGTTATCAGTGAAAACATCCTGTATATACAAGGTTAGATTAAGAAAGATTAGAATGTATAGGACAACGACGTAGATTAACCCAACTTAGCGAATTATGTTATTACTTAAACATCATCCAACCATGATCAAATTGCGTCAACATTACACAAATCAAAGAAACTTTACGACGTATTTAGGGCATGAAGCGTTTACCCTTAAATAAGTTTTTTATGACGATCCTTTGTTTGTGCCACAACCAAAGTTGCAAATTATAATTTCGGAGGTTGTTTAATATTTTGTAACAACAATGGATGAATTTGGCTTCTTTTTTGCAACTGTTTCATTGTGTTCTGGAAGATTGTACCTATGTCATTTCGTCGTTTGTTTCTGAATAAAATTGGAAAGCTCTTTTTTTGTTGTTGTGGGAAAGTGATAGGTATAATATTGTTGCGTAATGGCCTTTTGACTGTCCCACTGCTGGACCTAGGTTTCCTTTCTCCGTTTTTGGAAAGAAGGAGTGAAGCTAAGTCCTACCAAGCTAAACTAATGCGGATTGTCTCTCATCGTAGGTTAGCTGGCAGAGATCTCTGTCATAGGGATATGTTGACCTATGTACACTTTTTTTTACCAATAATGTTTTTTCCCAAAAAAAATTATGGTACATAAATAAACAAAATGTTAGGTTACTCATATCCCTAGAATTCTCTAGAGATATGCAGGTTTCTTGACGATGTTTTCCTTCACCTAAAAGCTTTGTGATTTTGTCGTGAAGACTATCTCCTTATGATGCTTCGGTGGCGGGGCGAAACGATTGTTGAATTTGGTAGTAGTTGATTGTTGAAGTATTGTGGTGGTTGTTGGTTTGTGCATGTGTTTTTACAAATTCTGCATGAAACAGATATGAAAACGGAGAGTCCACTCTTTATTTAGCATTATATACATTTTCTACTTACTGAATCGCGGATTATAGTAAAATAATTTCATTATTACTTTTGTATTAGGGATATTCGCAGAGTAACGCCTAATTTTATAAAAGGTACTTTAATGATAATGTTTAGGCTTAAAAGTTGTTCGATTTTCGCACAAGACTGCAACTTAATTATGTAAATTGTAAATGTTTAAAAGATTGAACGTCAAGTTTCTTGCTCGGTAAGCTTTATAAATGTAATTGATCCTTGAAGTATGAAAAGTAATTGAATAAGCTTATTTGAATAAAGGTTACTTTGATTTGTTGTAAACAATGCTCACACGCAATACGCGTATTTTACGCACAATACTATTTCACTTTCGCTTTATGGCGCCAGCAATTGTTTGTGATTTGAATAACAAATCCAGTTCGCATAAAACGGTCTGGCGCAGTGTCTACAGTTCGATGGATTATTATATAATACCTGCTATACCCAGAAACTGTCGTGTCAATTTAAGTCTGTAAATTCCTGTTATGTACTATATTTATATGTAAAAAAAATCATTGGGTTGCAATCCGGGAGTACCGGCAATTAAAGTTGAGTATTTGCGATATTTCGGAAACGTTAGGGGTATCGTGGACACTATCTAACAAGGATTATAAATATCAAATTGTAGCATTTGTTTTGCTTTATATTTTACTAGCTGTGCTTTCGGCTTAGCCAGCTTGGAAATCAGTGTGTGTGAGTAAACCATAAGAGATAGAGACATACTGTGACGGACTTTTTTGTAGTACTTTTGTAGATCTACAATTCTCTAGTACATAACTTTAGTGTATCTTTGCTGGTTAACGCGGCGCTCGCGACTTAATCTCCCGGTAGCCATTTTTTTCAACCACGTGACCTCTTTAACACAATTTACGTAAAACCGTATGTAATCTAAACCTTCCGGAAGAATTGTCTCCGGAAATCTTTTAGTACGAACTGTACTAAAATTCGTTTAGTAGATATTAAGAAAATCGTACTCACAGGCAGCATTTGCTGACTTTGTATTATAATAAGTATAGAAAACAACCTCTTTTTTTCGATTCTATAATAAATAATTGCACATTATTATGACGCATTTCCGTCCACTTGTTAAGTTTCACATTGAATAAAATATTTGAATATTAAGTTGTGTAATAAAAGAAACACCGGCTATACTAACGCCTTATTCTATCGGGTTAGCCCGACTAGTTTCGGGCCTATCCGGAGCCCATATTCATCAGCTCTTTACACGGCATAATCCCAAAGGGAAGCCGTGAGTATAGTGGATTTCTATACAGAAACTTTTATATTTATTTAATGCATGATTTAATTAAATTAATTTAAAGATGGTATACTTACTCAACAAGCTTCTAAAATCATACGGCCTTATAATTAAATAAACATTCATTTCTTAGTGTAATGTTGTAAGAAACTCGAGTCGGCCTAAAAGCGGAGCACTCAACGTTGTGTGCCCAAATCCTATGTACATAATAATATGTAATTCGGGACTCCTTGCTGCTTGGGGAATAATATGGGTTCAAGGATACTGTAAAGTTGGTGTCTGATCGCTTGCTATAATATAAGAATAGGAATAGCAATATGAATGGGTTTGGGAACCGGGATTTGAACTTGGCATGAGTAAAGGAATAAGAATAATTTATTAATTTAACTTCAATTCTAACAGTATTGTTATGAAACCCCTAAAAACCATTTTTCAACGAGAATGTTTAAATCGTTCTTGCTGGAAAATATTTTTTTAACAAAGGTTCTGTCTGGTTATCCTGTTATTCCTTTTTACTTCGCTTCACGCTGTAAGCTTACCAGTAAAAAATAAATAAAAAAGTATTTTATGTGAATAAAAATTATATTTTATTGTATTATTAATGTCAGTTTTGTTTTGTCAGTTGTAAGTGACATCTTGTGTTATGGGCATCCTATATAGTGTATTATCTATGGTTATGGGTGACAGACAACTGGTAAATATATACATATAGTTGTAAATACATATTTGAAAACAAATACATACCTATGCTCGAAAAATTAAGAAAATGTTGGCACTTGGCGGAAATCGAACCCGCGACCCATGGAGCTGAAGGCATATACGTATGTTCTGTACTAACGAATTTACCAGATTCATATTATTTATATGAAGTTTGAATATACCGTAGTAATAAGAACAGAACTGATTATCTATCTTATAAGCAAATGACCTCTGAACAAAGGCTTCGTCACGTTCCGAGAAATGTAATTGCAGTCATGCATTCAATTGAAGCCGCAGTGACCTAGCGGTTAGAGTGCGTTAGCCTTACCGGAGGTTCTATGTTCAAATCCGGGTCAATTAGGTATCTTTCTCTAAAAATGTCCATATTTAAATTTTTATTCATCGTGCGCATAACATCAACATCCTCTTGCCCTTATCCAACTTTAAGGTGGGGTCGGCACAACATGTTATAAGCATGATGTCACATGATTTGGCCGCATTTTTACGACCGGGCGCCTTTTCTTTTTTTTTTGAATACAGAGAAATACGCCTTATGGGTACCGCCACCCGACGGGGACAGGCGGCAGTTATATCGGAGTCGCACCGACTAAAACGACCTGTGTGCTCCACCACGCTGACGATGGCAAGGACAGGGTATCATTGCCCTCGTCCCCGCCGACAGCTCTGATCCCAGAGAAGATACACCTTCTCCGGGTAAGGGCTCCTCGAAAGAGAAGCCCACTCCGCTAACCGGTGCATCAGGAGCACCAGATGTACAGACCGTCTCAGGGACCTGTAAGCCAGACGTCTGCTATATCCCGTTCGGAACGGCCGAAGGTCCCCTGACCCCTGATGGGCTAAGGCAAGTCGCTACCACCTGGACTCACCAGTAGTAGATCCAGAACAAAAGTTCCCGGAACCACTCCACCGCTCCCCTCAAGGTCTATCTATGTATATCTTCCATAGCAGTAATTTTAGTTACATAGCATCGCTAGCTGTAAGACATTTGCCCAATGGCTTCTATTCCCTTAGAATACAAGCATTAGTTAATTTAAATAACTAATTCATTAGGACATACAAGCTCATTATACAACTGGAGTACATTCTGTGTCTTTTCCGTTTTAATTATGTAACATGTTGTACTTAATTCTTTATCCGGTCTCACAGGAGGCATCCTTAGGGTGAGGTCCCCCTATATCGTGTTATCATAGTATATTGATAAAATGTCAAATGGTATTGCAGGAGATTGAAGGATCTTTGCTCCATTCCCTTTTTCAGATAGAGTATGCCTTTACCCATCTGTGGGATAGTAACTAGGCGCTACTAATATAAAGAAAGGTTCATCTATACTAGTTTAATAACAAGGAAAAATTTGGATGTATAAACATACATCCAAATTTTTCCTAATGTTTCCACACAAAAACTATTTGACCGATTTCAAAATTTCATTCACCATTGGAAGCTGTGTCTTTATTGAGCAACATAGGCTATAATATTAAATTTTATAAAATAGGGATCCTTTATTTAAATGAAATAAGATTAAAAACAAACAAAAACAAAATTACGCGGGTGAAACCGCGGATATGACTAGTTACTTATAATTTTATTTCGCAAAGATGCGGTTACATCATTTCCCTCATTTTTGTACACAATTTTTAAAGTAAGAGTCATTAATTCTGCAACACAATATCCTTGAGACATTCTTCGAAGCGCCAAAGTATAAGTTACTTCCTGAGAGTTCCATTTTCTATAACGGAAGCTCATTTCTAGAGGAGATTGTTCTTCAGAGCAATTTGTAGATGAAAGTTGATATAGAAATAAAGGCGTATTCTGTACAAAGAAATCATATACTATACTTATCTTTGATTATTAATGCCGGGTGGTATCCGGCTGAGTAGAATAGACTACCTCATTTTTTACCGAAGTGTCGTAAAAGTCGATTAACGTAAGTCGGCCCGCAGTGTGGCATCCGGCTGAGGAGAATAGGCCATCCTCTTTGTTACCGAGGTATCGTAATATGTAGGTAAAACACGAGTAAGGTAAGTTGACGTCAGGCAGGCAGCCGGTCATAAAATACGTAGCCAAACCATGTAAAAACATTTTCAGTGATCAGTGTGTAAATTTTTTTCCGAATTGTAATTTTGAACATAAAGGGTTAACTATAAGAGATAGAGACATGTAGTCGCGGACTTTTACGTAGAATATTTGTAGAGCTACAATTCTCTCTTACATTAGTTTGGTGTATGACTGTTAGTTTACGCGGTGCACGCGACTAAAGCTCCCAGCAAGGGACTTATTCTTCACACCTTTTCGACACAATTTACCAAAACCCGCAATGTGATATATTAACTTAAAGAAGCGTGAGAATCGCACTGCCTTTTGCCTTACCTTATATCAAATATAAAACCAGGTATTTTTATATGTTAATATAAAAATACCTGCATAAGAAAATAGGGAAAGGTATCTTTATCTGCGTCAGGCGTCAAATAAAATTTTCAATAACATTTATTCTACAGATTGAACGCTCAAAATATGGCATATTTCCCACAGAAAATCCTATTTCCCACGTGTCCATAGAATTCATCAATCCTCGCAAACGGTTATTGCACTTCAAAGTTAAATTTCCTAATATAAGGACGCTTTCATGGCGCGCTCATGTCTATACGACTTTACTTGATATACGAACAAATTTATAAGCACGTCTGAAATTCATCATCATCCTCCTGCCCTTATCCCACTCTAAGTGGGGTCGGCACAACATGTTATAAACACGCTGTTACATGATTTGGCTGAGTTTTTACGACCGGCCGCCTGCCTGACGTCAACTTACCTCTGTCGTATTTTATGACACCTCGGTAAGAATGAGGGTGGTCTATTCTACTAAACCGGATACCAAGCGGTGGGTCAACTTACCTTAGTCGCCTTTTACGACACCTCGGTAAGAAATGAGTTTGGTCTATTCTACTCAGCCGGATGCCACACTGCGAGCCGACTTACATTAATCGACTTTTACGAAAATTTTAAAAATGCGGCAATTTTAACGTTGGCAGTTTGAAATTTAGTTGCCAGTTTATATTAATTAATTTAAACCGGCATTTCACAAATGTATAGCGCATTTTTATTGTTGGCAATTCAGATAATTTATATACATAATTGAATGTCGCTCGATCAACAAAATGATAATCAAAAAAATAGTGAAACAAATACTTAACTAATCATCCAAAATTCCCAAAAATTAGTCATTTTTTCTCGTGCAGCAATACATTACGTAGCTCTCTTTATTGCATTATTTAATAAAGTGATTCACAAATATTACATCTATATATTTATATATTTTCTACATATAACAAAAGGAGCTTAAATATAATTATGATCATTTCTTTGCGAACTAATACTTAAATATTTAAAAAATTATTTATACGAATAAATTGTCTAGTAAATGGATTTTATGGATAAATTAAGCTTGTCGATTTTCTAGCAGTAATTATAATCAATACTATGTCCGCTTTTTACACTCGATAAGTTTAGTTTAAGACAGCTATTGAATTACATAATATCTTGGTTATATTTGCTATAATGCAAAAATATTTTAGAGTTAAACGATATATTTGTCACAATGAATATTGCTTTTGTTTAAACGTAGCTTTATACTTACGGGGCTATATGCTAGATTTACAGACATTTCGTAATTTATTGTTCTCGCACCAACGTCCCTTTACCTAAGAGTTTGATTAACTCGACTCAGAGCGCCAATCACTATCTGGTAAGATTGTTCCTACTAAATTGAGAAGGATAATGGAAGGGAAATCTGCCAGCTAGACGAAATGATTACGTAATGTTCTAACTTAAAGGATTTAATGTTTTCTGAAGCTGGCCATATTGATAGTAAAGGAGTTCAATAAACAATAATAATAACTATTAATATATTCTTTATGTACCATTTCTTACAGAGGTGTCGTAAAAGGCAACTAAGGTATGTTAACCCACCGTGTGGTATCCGAATTAGTAGAATAGACTACCCTCTTTCTTACCGAGGTGTCGTAAAATACGACTAATGTAAGTTGACGTCAGGCAGGCGGCCGGTCGTAAAAACGCAGCCAAATCATGTGACAGTATGTTTATAACATTTTGTACTGACCTCACTTAGAGTGGGGTAAGGGCAGGAGGATGATGATGATATTCTTTATGTACCAACGGAATATATGTGACTGAAATTACAATAGCATTATATTGCTATAATCCGTGTTTGTTAAGAGAATCTATGTAATGCTAAGTGTATGAAACAGGCGACATTCACATACCTTATATATGCAGTATGAGTCACCATACGTATAACAAAACGCCACCACCAGCAACACTCCACACAAGCACTACACACACTCACTACCACAACCTCTACGATCGTTTCGCCCCGTAACCGAAGCATCATCAGGAGGATAGGCTCCACGAACAAAATCGTAATGCTTTTGTAATTTTGTTCGTGGAGCCTATCGTGGGGCGAAACCATCGTAGAGATTGTGATAGTGAGTATGTGTAGTGCTTGTGTGGAGTATTGCTGGTGACAGCGTTTTGTGATACGTATGGTGACTCGTCCTGCATGTATAAGGTATGTGAATTTTGCCTGTTTCATACACTTAGCATTACATAGATTCTTTGAACAAACGCGGATTACAACAAAATAATTTTATTTTAATTTCTGTATTTTTTCATTGCTTTAAGACCTCTTTGAAATGTCTAAGTTATTTTAAATCCTTCCAATGGAAGTTGTTAAGTAAAACATTTTGGTCTTAATAACGAACATTTGCAGCAAAAATGTTATAAAGGCAATTTCGTTTTGTTTTGAATCTTACTACTAGTGAATAGAGTTTAAATTACTTTGGGTACAAATAACACATTTTTGAGTCAGATGGATTCCAGAATGAATTGGTATTTACGGTGAATTTCTCAGCGAAATACCATCGGGAGTTAATGGGAAATGAAATGAATGTTTCCCATGGGGGATACTGTCTATGGTATATGTATGCTTTACGGTTACGGTTGAGTAGCATAGACCACCCTAGTTTCTTACCGATGTGTCGTAAAAGGCGACTAAGGTAAGTCGACCCGCCGTGTGATATCCAGCTGAGTGAATAGATGTGGTATCCGGCTGAGTAGAATAGACCACACTTGTTTCTTACCGATGTGTCGAAAAAGTCGATTAAGGTAAGTCGACCCGCCGTGTGGTATCTGGCTGAGTAGAATAAATCACCCTCATTTCTTACCGAGGTGTCGTAAAAGGCGATTAATGAATGTCGTCCCACCGTATGGTATCCGGCTTAGTAGAATAGACCACCCTCATTTCTTGCCCAGGTGTTGTATAATGCTACTGACGTAAGTCGACCCGCCGTGTTGTATCCGGCTGAGTAAAATAAACCACCATTTCTTACCGAGGTGTCGTAAAAGGCGACTAGGTTAAGTTGACCCAATCGAAATAAACCCTGATAAAAGTGCAGCTATGCACTTTATCGGTAATCGTTTCCGATCTCACATAGACACACCTACGGAAATTTCCCTTTACGATACACCAATTCACTGGCAACAGAAAGTCAAGTACCTAGGTGTCACCTTCCAACCTTCCATGACCTTCCACGAGCACATACGCACAGTCTGCAATAAGGCTGCGTATGTCATGGGACGACTTTATCCGATGCTATGCAAGAAAAGTAAAATGTCACTCCGCAACAAAGTGACACTCTACAAAACTTGCATAAGACCAATAATGTCCTATGCGAGCGTTGCGTTCGCGCACGTTTCAAAGGTCAGATTGCTCACGCTCCAAAGAATGCAGAACCGATTTATGCGTACAGCCACTGGTTGTCCGTGGTTCATGCGGAACGTTGACCTCCATAGAGACCTCGACCTCCCTACCATTACTCACCTCTTTAAACGTTTTTCGAAGTCTTACTTCGAGAAATCCGAGGTACACCCGAACCCTCTAATTTCAGTTGCTTCCACCTACATCCCAGTTAGGTCTGACCACCGAAAATATAGGCGTCCAAAAAGCGTCCTATATGACCCTGACGATCAAATAACGATCGCAAACACAAAAACACGTAATACACACACACAGCGTCTTCGCCGGCGAAGACGAGGTCCCAGATTTCTGACATCGGTTGGTCGTGGCTTCTTGCCACCCTTCCGTCGTCGTATTGACTAATCATAGTCATAACATCAGCCCTCCACTACACGTCGTCCTAAGCCGTGGTCCGGCCTCACAGGAGGCACCCTTAGGACGACGTTCCCCGACGCTAGTAGAGCTTCTGCGCTCTACTCTACGCATTTCGCAACCTCGGCGATGCTTCTGCGCTCGCCCGTCCCGCCCGGTGACGCTGTAAAAGCCGTTAGGGCTAACAGCATATTGTCAAGATAAGCAAAGTCGCTTTTCCTGTTTGTCCCTATGTCCCTATATCCGTAAATCTTTAAAACTAGGCAACAGATTTTGATGCGGTTTTTTTTAATAGATAGAGTGATTCAAAAGGAAGGTTTATGTGCATATCAGTTTTTGTTTTACTCCAAATTTAACGCGTGCGGGCCACGGGCAGTAATGTATAAATCAAAACTGCTGGATCGATTTTAATCGTTTTTTCATTATGTCGCTCACATAGGCTATTTATTTTATACCTGTGCGTACCGGAGCGGGTCGTAAGTTAAATATATAGCATACTTTAAAACTTAGCTATTTAAAAGCGCAATTTGTATAATCTTGAAGTCGAAGTAAATTGAAAGGAGTTGCTATGTTCGAACATGATGTTATTTTATTTAGTAACCTGAAGTGGTTTTTAACAATAAAAAAATTATTAAAATTTTGCTTTGTTGCGAACTTTAACTAGCCATAGAGATCATTCGAAATTAAAGTAACAATTAAAAACTATTAGTCATTATTGATTATCTGTATAATTTCTATATATGTATATATATATATAGGTATTATACTACTACCAATACCAGTACTCTCAGTGATTACGAAAAAAACGGGGTATTATAAAGCGGTCTAGCCTTGCAGGACCTATATATTTATGATAGGCAATGATGATTTCTCTTGGCAAGACTTTTTTACTAAATTGATATTAAACGTCACAGGTACACTATTCGCACTGTGGTAAAATGGTTTGTCTATCTAATTTTTTCCAGGCTATCAAATGTAACTTTTATGATGATTAATATTGGATGTCACAGGTACTATACGCACTGCGGTAAAGCAGTTTGTCGTTATATTTTTTCCAGATAATCAAATGTAACTTTTAGATTAATTAATATTGGACGTCACAGGTGCACTATTCGCACTGTGGTAAAATGATCTGTTGTTTAATTTTCCCAGGCTATTATATGTAACTTTTATGATGATTAATATTGGACGTCACAGGTACTATACGCACTGTGGTATAATGGTTTTTGTTGCATTTTTCCAGGTTATCAAATGTCCCGCAAGTCGTGCTCGGTGGGGGGCGCGCGGGGTGCTTGCATGTGGGTCCAAGAGTGCAACCGGGTCGGCGGAGTGCACGCCGGCGTGTGTGTGGACGGCTTTATGTTCGGCTCGTGCTGCCGGCTGCCCGACAGGCCGATTGTCGTCGAAGGTCTGTTTCACTGAGCATATATTTTTTAAAGGTTACCTGCAATGGGTTTAGCCGCGTGGTGTCTGGCTGAGTAGAATATACCACCCTCTATCTTATCGAGATGTCGTAAAAAGCGACTAAAGTAAGTCGACTCGCCGCGCCGTGTGCTATTTGGCTGATTAAAATAGGCCACCCTCATTTCTTAACGAAATGTCGTTAAAGGCGACTAAGGTAAGTTAACCCGCCGTGTGGTATCCGGCTGAGTAGAATAGACCACCCTCTTTTCTTACCGAGGTGCCGTAAAAGGCGACTAAAGTACGTTGACCCACTGTGTGGTATCCGTAATTGACGTCGGGCAGGAAGCCGGTCGTAAAAACGCAGCCAAATCATGTGACAGCATGTTTGCAACGTGTTGTGCCGACCGCGCTTAGAGTGGGATAAGGGCAAGAGGATGATGATGATGAAATTTGTATACTAGGAAAATTTCCTCACAGCTCGTAAAGATACCTATGCACGAATGCATAATATATTAAGCTGAAGTGTTTGTTTGTTTGATTGTTTGAACGCGCTAATCTCAAGAACTAATGGACCGATTTAAAAAATTCTTGGAGTGTAAGAAGAGGAAGGTTATCGAGGAAGGCTATAGGCTATATAACATCACGCTAAGATGAATAGGAGCGGAGCAGCATAAAAAAATCTAGCTTTTGAGATCCACCCATTGTAACCATTTTTATGGTTATCAAAAGACTATATTACAGTTTTAATCTTACCATGCGGGCAGAGCCGCTGGCGATTGCTAGCACTTAATAAAATACTAGTATTTCTTATTATTTTCAGAAACATCGCCGCCCATAACGGTAACGGAGCGGCCGTATACAGCGCCACCGAGTGTCACTACCACCACACAGGCACCAACGGAGTCCCCCACAACCACCAGGCCCAATGCACAGACCATGAGGCCATCATTCATGACCAAACCCATAGATGGCGCCCCTACATCCTACAGCTATCACCCGCCCGAAATCATCTTACCAGTAGGCAACTTAGAAGCGAATAGCGAACAAAATAGTGATATATTTAATAAAATAACGTATAGCAATGTAAATAAGTACCAAAATATAAATAGGCCGAGCAGTGAATTGGAAGCTAGTCCCCACAACAAAATTTCGTCTAGTCTTAGTATAATGTCGGGAGCGCGACCTATGGCCGTGTCAGAGCATCATGCCGAGAACAGTATTCCCTCAGGTAAGAACCATAAGCTTTCGTTATTGGAGCATAGATGGCGCTGAAATAAAACATCTATATATTTTTAACTTTAATTCATATTTTCTTGTTACACGTTATTAGGTTTTCTAGAGAAAAAGAGAATATAAAGTGATAAAATCCCCAATAAATTCAAAAACCAATACCTCATGAAATAGATCAAACTTTAAATCTACAAATTTAAAATAAGTCGTTGTATAAGTTAAAAATAAAAATGTAACATTAACTTTATTTACATTTTCCATAACTAAAAATATGATTATAATAATTATATACCATACAATTTTTCCATACAAATCGCAAAAGTTAATTTATACTGTTATGTTTAATGGTCTACCTTTGTTACAATTTTAAGATTATTCCAGATAGAGAAGATTAGTCCAATTATTTGTCCCCCACCGCCGAACACGATATACAAACTTATTTTATGTTCCCTTCAGTCGCTTCAACTACAGCAGCAATGCGGTCACTCGAAGGCTGCTTAAAACTTACAACAAACGCTTTAACTCTATCGACCCTTTTTGCACGTCTAGAAAACCATTCAGAAATGCAATTTTAAACAACATTGAGTTACATAACTCATAATCTTCTTCACCAATCATCACAATCATCACATATACTTTATAAAAATTTTACAGCACATACACTACACATATACCAACACAAACAACCACACTAACACATAACACCATCATACATAATTTTGTTTACATATTTTATTTTTATTTTTTTCCTTGATTTGTTAACTTTAATTTAATTTAAAAATAATGTTCAACTAAAAAAGATTCTTTTTGTTTTTCTATTTAAACTTGTTAATTATATTATGTCTATAACCTACATAGTTTGACTCAATGTCTACAATGTTTAATCTAAGAAATGTAATCCTTAATGGCTTATGTTAATATTTTTATACTAAGAGTAATTTAGTCATAATAATAGCTGTGGATTTTTTTACAAATAAATAAATAAATAAATAAATAAATAAATTATTTATATGTTATAAAGTAAGTATATAATTACTATTATTGCTCAAGGGTTTATTTTTTTTATTAAAGATAAATTACCCAGATTCTAAGTGACAAATACATGATAAGCAATTGTCATAATTATTAAAACCACGATGATAGTAATAAATAAAAATAATATTTCAGCACACATGATGTCGCGGCCGAGCAATTTCAACACAATCCACTGGCAAGCAACCACCGAGCCATCCTTCATTACAAAACCAAGACCGAACTGGGATAAACCAATGGGAAAGCCTAAACCAACCAAGAAGTTCACGACAACTACTAGCAAGCCCTACAAAAACTATTTAAAACCAAAGGATCCAGCATTGAATATGATAAACAAGACAGAGGACTCTACGTCAGCGCCAATACAGACAACGGCTGCAACGTATAGTGTTGGTATGTTTTTTGTTATAGCTAAATTTTTCCCGCCAAAAGATCTTCTTGTCTTGGTCACTTTTGAACCTGCCTCTGTCTATTCCGTTCTAAAGTAGCCCTTACCGTCTGATAGAATTTGGATGAGAAGGTGGCTACTTTCACTTGGTTAGTGCTGGCAACCGGCCTTGTGGTCTCTTGCCTTCTGTATTGACAACAATGACCACCTTTTCAAGGTTGCCATCTCCTCTTTGCATTATGTGACTGAAATACGAAAGTGCGCATAGAAGACAAATGGTAGGTGGTTTTTATGGCGAGTTGAGAAAGAATAGATACACTTGTACACTTGTGCGTTTGGTCATCTAGGCTATTCGGAGCATTCACCTTCAGCACTACATATCGAATTCGTCTTTTCCTTCCTCGGATTGTCCAGGTCTTTACTTCATAGAGAAAAATCGGGAGTATTAAGGCTCTGACTAAAAATTTCATTACATATTTTACAAAAATGTTGCCGAACGCATTAGACATGCAACTTATATGTCATTGGATTATATGTTAATTAATAATAATTATTCGTCATTTTCAGAATGTGGTGTTACAGCGATGTGGCCTCGTCCTGAAACGCGAATTATGGGCGGTAAGGACTCAAGCTTTGGCCGGTGGCCGTGGCAGGTGTCAGTCAGACGTAACTCTTTCTTCGGGTTTTCTTCAACGCATCGATGCGGAGGCGCAATTATCAATGAGGGCTGGATCGCCACAGCTGGACATTGTGTAGATGAGTAAGTATATCATTATATACCCTATGATTATCCTACTTTAAGTAGGAATATATATCCCTTTCCATTCTTACCTATTAATTGGCAATTTAGGTATTACCTCTTTTATATACCGGTCATATTTTACATCATCAATTTCTTTCACCCTTCCTCTAGTTTCTAGTTTAATTGATCTACGAGTAGCGATCTACGAGTATTTTAAATACTTACTTTTAACGAGTAGCATTTTAAATATTTACTTTCAAATAATTGCAAATAAAATGACAATTATCTAGGCAATGCGAATAAAAATAATGGGACTGAAATATTTGCAGTCCTTTCATAATTGCTACATACCATCATATCTGATATAGTTAGAATAATATCGTTTGAATGCCGTGCCAAGAGGTTGGTAGCTAGCCTACCATCGTATCAGAAAACATTATGTGGTGGTATTGCCTTGTTAGAAGCTTGGTAACTAGCCATGGCTGTAACCTCCATACAGACTGGATTGGGGACTTCAATGATCATGTTTGAGCATCATTTGCATTTCATGCCTAGTTTTGTAAGCTACGATTCAGCTCAGATTTCATCAGAATTACTCAGTATTTCACACCTAAAATTTCTTTTTCAGTTTACTGACGTCACAAATAAGGATACGTGTTGGCGAATATGATTTTTCATCTGTATCAGAACAATATCCTTATGTAGAACGAGGGGTCGCCAGAAAAGCAGTTCATCCTAAATATAACTTCTACACGTATGAGTACGATCTCGCGTTAGTGAAGTTGGATTCGGCAGTGCAGTTTGCTCCGCATATCTCGCCAATATGTCTGCCGGCATCTGATGATTTACTGGTTGGTGAAAACGCCACTGTGACAGGATGGGGAAGGTTATCTGAAGGTGGAATTTTACCGTCCGTTCTACAAGAGGTATTATTTTATTGTAATGGTTACATAGTATGGCAAATAACTAGTAATGTGTGTATACAAGTCTTTCCTCCAACTTCGGTAACCTGGAATTGGTCATCGAGAGATCAATATTGCCCTAAGAAGATTCTCCCCCATACGTAGGCCGAATCTTTGCCATTAAAGAGTACTTCCAATACCGCTATAAATGCTCTTTGGGCTAAGAGAAACCCTTTCTAAGACTAACCCATTCAGTTAAAGTTTCATTTGTCCATATTGATTTAAGTGTCGATGCGGTAAAAATGTAGCTAAAACACCACCAATGACTTAAGAAAATTTATGTATATAATTCCAGGTTCAAGTTCCAATTGTCTCCAACGATAGGTGTAAGTCCATGTTTCTACGAGCAGGCAGGCATGAGTTCATCCCAGAAATATTCCTCTGTGCTGGTCACGAGAGGGGAGGGCATGATTCTTGTCAGGGTGATTCTGGAGGTCCATTACAGGTACTTAAGTTGAATTATTTAACAAAATATTCTTTGAATTGGCTTACTGTCGACACATATTTCATCTTTTTTCATAACATAGTCGATAAAAAATGGAGGATGTTAGGTAAGTTGACGTTACTTTTTGCCCTGGTTTAAAGCTCATGTAACCTTATGTTCAAATCTCATGTAAGACAGACAAAAAATGTTGCTAACAATTACTAAATCTAATTGAAATTTAGTTTACAAAATTAAATTAAAGTTAAAGAGAGAATAGCAACATTCATAAATATACTAAGTAAACAGTTAAGCATAGCTATAATAAAAAAATCAAATAATTCCAAGTGTACTTAATATTTGTAATTTTGTGAATAAACCTAAATGGGAGATACGACAAATAAGTTTACTGGCTTAGACAGTAACATCTAAAGTTGATATATACTCAGCTGGCAGATCTAGCTTAATAACTCTCTTGAGATGGTGGACATTATTCCCGGCTAGCAATTTGTGCTAATATTTATTTGCTTTAAATGGTTGTTAGCCTGCGTATCGTTCTGCTAAATTGTTGTACTCTTGTATTATATAACCTTTTATAATATCTCATTCATTTATTTACAAATTAGATTATATTTTAAAATATTTTCTTTAAAAAATTGACACCCACGGAGAGCGGAGAAAAGACCCAAGGCTCTCGGCAGTTAGGATAACAGAGTGAGGAACCTCCTCAAAATGCCTGCAGTTTTAAGGAACACTATCTTCTATATCCTTGCCTTGATCCAACAACTAAGCGAGAGCCTCTTTATATGTTGGTACTAGACCATTCCCCGATACAACAATCGGAACAATTATTATTGACTCAATATTCCATATGGCGGTAATCTCATGAGCTAGATCGAAATATTTAGTTAATTTTTTTTTTAGCTTTTATGGGATTCGTCATGTGTCACAGTGATATCAAAATAATTGCCCTACGCTCTGACCGACGCATTCCTTTATGAAGCAGGAAAGATATTAAAGTCCAAGCATTTCATAATTTATGTAGTCTTCAATTACTTATGATTACTTATTTATTACTATGCTTTGCTTATTAATATACTATGAATTTCAGTATAAAATTTTAAGTCAACATTCTAGTCCAGGCCTTTGGTTGTTGTATTTGATATAATTTTTCTTTATTTCCAGGTGAAGGGGAAAGATCAAAGATATTTCTTGGCAGGCATTATAAGTTGGGGCATCGGATGTGGCGAAGCGAACTTGCCTGGAGTTTGTACGAGAATATCAAAGTTTGTGCCTTGGATATTACAGACTGCGAATTCTTGAATCAACAATTCAGTTGATAGCCGTTTAAAGACAAAGTGACAGTGAGAACAATAAACATTTAGTGAAAAATTGCGGACGTAAATCATAGAGTTATGATATTAGAGTAGAAAAGCCAGTTTAAAGTGTGTTCTATTTCAACATAGAGACAACATATCAGACTGTATCTATCTGTCTCTCTTTTTTATGTGTGATTACACAAAGATATGTATATGAGTTATTGCGACACTCTCAATTACAGACCTACCTATGGTAGCCCCATTTTCAAATAACTCCATATTCTATTCCATAAAAATATTTGTGTCTTAAATAAGACATAAGAAAATTACACATATAAATATAAGTTTAACATGCAAATGTTCGTGAACATACATGTTCATACATGTTCATACATGTTCATGTGAACATACATGTTCGTGCGTAAACTTAAATGTGAAATTTTAATTATGAATTGTGTCTTTCGAAAGAAAGAAGAAAGACAAGAAGTTAAAAAGCAGTTGCACCCGGGAAGTAAGTTTTGGAACGAAATGATTTGCGTATAAGTAGAAAAATACAGAGTTGTGCTCATGTGCTCAGTTCAATCCAGCAAAGTTGCAGCTAGAAGAATATATTATGGTCGACGGAATTACCAAGAGTAACTCATTTTCTACCTAGCCAACCTACCTTAATACCTATGCTCAGTGCTGTCGATTTTGATACTGATATAACGCACAGAATAATATAAGCGTGGTACAACTTGTGAGAGTACATACAGAGGTCGTAAATGACCGACAAATGCCTATTAGAACTATGCCTATTAAGGTATACAATTTTGCTTTCCGACCAGCTATGTTATATGGCTGCGAGGATTGGCTAATGAAAAAGACTCAAGAGCAAAATTCACTCGGCTAATGCGCATGTTTAGGTGGTGGTAATGCGCACTCTTAGGAACAAAATATCAAATACCTAAATTGGCTCCTTTAAAGTGGCACCTATTACCGACAAATTTAGAAAATCACGTCAAGACAAGGCCTTATAGTAAAAAGTCTCGAGAAATCTCGACGGTAAAGATCCAAAAGAATCCCCAAGAGCAAGATGAAGGCCTCTTACCACTTGGTTGATTACTGTCCAAAGGGACAATAGACAGAAGGGGGGGATGAGGTATTGTACAAAGAAGATGACTGCTGTGAACATAAATGGCGCCGCATGATTAGGAGAGCAGCTCATATATAGCAGGATTATGCGAGGACAATGATGACTGGTTTCTGTATAAAAATGGGAACCTTTTTGTCCCACATTTTAGCCTTGTATATAAGCTTTGATTGTTTCAAAATTTCATCAATAATGCTGCGGCTTAACGGGAAAGCTTAACAGATAGATGGACATGGTAATGAGATAGTAAGTGTCCAAGTGGACCCCAAATTTGTTTAGAGGAAATAATGTTTGGAATTGTTTGAGCAAAAAGTAAAGTTTTTAGAAGAATACAAAATAATTTTACAAAGTTACTCATAAAACATATTTAAGGTATTTTGAGCACATCATAACTTTTTGTTTAAAAAAAATCACAATCGATAATGCATGTTTTTAATTAAAGCGAATAGCTTATACGTAAAACATAAATGTATTCGCATAATGCATGCCAGTAATTAAAGGAAATGAAGTATTTTGGTGTACTTTGTTTCCATGCAAAATTGTGATGTATAATTTAAAAAAGGACGCATTATAAAGACCAATTGAAAACTAGATTATGTGTGGTTTTGTGAATTGCTTTCTGAGAATGTCGGATACTAGATTATGTGTAACGTTGTTTTGTGAATTGTTTTTTCAGATAATCACTTGAATCTCGACTTAGAGCAGAATACAACCAGTGTATGTAAAATGTTAATTATGTAAATGTATAGTTTGTGTAATATTCATTTTATTTAACACAATAGGCTTGTGAACATTTATTTAGATCATTTAATTTGTATTACCAGATGTTATGAGAATTTTGTAATATCATATAATAAGGTAATTGACGAAAATCAACATGAAATTACACAATTTAACTTTTGTCTCGTACTTAGTTACTTGAAAACTTTTTTGTCTTTGTATCAGTTTTATATATACGAGTACGTTTAGACATATCATCACGAATTAAAATTTAAAAATTAAAAGAAGTCCATAGTATTAAGTGTAATTCTTAAATTGCTTACGGCCGTAGCTACTCGTCACAATTCTGATGGAGCGATGACTAGTCACAGTCATACCACCAGCCCACCACTACTTCTTTTTCTTCTTCAGCCGATGGACGTCCACTGCTGGACATAGGTCTCTTCATGTGATCACAACAACGATTTTGTGCCGCTTGTATCAGCGGCTCAGCGACCTGTTTGAGGTCGTCAATCCATCTAGTAGAGAGTCTTCCAAAACTGCGCTTTCTGGTTCGGGGTTGCCATTCCAACACTTTGAGACCCAAACGCCCATCGGTTCTTCGCCATTATGTACCCCACCCATCGCCACTTCAGCTTTGGGACCCGCTGAGCTGTACCGGTGTCTCTGGTTTTCTACGGATCTCCTCATTTCTGATTTGATCACGTAGAGATACTTCGAGCATAGCTCGCTCCATCGCCCGCTGAGCCTCTGATCCTTCTTATGAGGCCCATAGTCAGCGACCCACCGAGTCCGTCCCACGTCGCCCTAATCCGTGGTTCGGCCTCCCAACTCTTGTGAAGTTCCCAAATGTCTTAGACAGTTCGAATGAAAATGATAACTAGTCAATTACCTTATTATTAAAACTAACAAGAACATTGTTTGTAGAACATAATTTGATATTCCAATAAGTGTTGTCGACAACGAACTGACGATTACAGGTTTACCTTCAAAAATGTTGATTCAATTCAACATTTTCTGAGGCGTTTTATGGAAACGGTCCACCCGGAGGCTGAGCAGTGCTCGTGTAATGCGAGATTCTGTATCACGTTTGTTTAAACGGTGATGTATATAACTATCGCTTTTGCAGATTACTTCTCGATAATAATTTTCGTATTTATCGTGTCAAATTTCATTAAAATTACAAATTAATAATGTTTATTTTGGATGCGCATTGCGGAGAACCGGGATGTCTGGCGCAGACATGGGGAGGCCTATGTCCAGCAGTGGACTGCGATGGGCTGATGGATGGATGGATGGAATGTTTATTTGTTAGAAAAAAAAATATTCATAGTTTTAAATAGATGTTAACTAAAATTATTCCTATCCAAATTTCGAATATTAAAACCCAAGTTATTCGATTTCTACTTTAAGATAACCTAATTTATTGACGTAAAAAATTCCTAGCTTTATTAGTCTCTTGAAAAAATTGCCCTACAGCGTCGTAAAAATATAGCTTACAGCAATATTATACCCACGTTAAATATTCAGGGATAAATCTTTAATAATCTAAGATAGTATAAATTAAAATCAAGGTTTTATACGTTGTATATAGATAAGCCTTAATTGGTATAAAGTACATATAATGATCTATATTTAGCTATTTCATTACTCGACAAAGGGGTCTATCGACTCTTTATTTTGTCTTTAGTAACGGATTATTATAAAACGCAAAAACTATATAAATTTACAAATACTATACGGAATAATTACGAGCGGTAATCTGCAATAACCTTTCAGGATTGGACTTTAATAAACGCCTTTACACAATACAATCACAGCTTGTTTTCGACACAATTTTACTATCTGGTTCACGCATCACAGTAATATCAAAGAGCTTATTGTAAATACAAAATACATTTTGTACAATTTATTCCCGTATCATCGAAATTATTAATTGCATTAACGTATTCTGATGCTTTAACGAAAATAAACATAAGAACTATGGAAATGATAAATTTCAGCACGATAAAGTTCTTTACCTCATTATTCTCCTGTCCTTATCCCACTCTAAGTGGGGTCAGCACAATGTTTTTAACATGTTAGATCATTTGGCTAATTAATTTACGATCAGCCTGCATTTCGTTAACTTAACTTAGTCACCTTTTACGACACCTCAGTATGAAATAAGGGTCTATTCTACTCAGCCGGTTACCACGCGGCGGGATAAAGTCTCTATGCATATTATTAATTTATGGCTCCTCTTCATTATCGGCGACTACAATCGATTAAGCGCAAGCACAAGATTTGACTGTTATCGCCAACTCATCTATGATAGTCTACGATCCTACAACTTGGGAATTATCGGGTTTTACACACGCATCAGAGTGAATCGCTGGGTGATATACCATAATATGTATCCTATAATAATACGGACGATCTTGTGGACTTGTACAATGATCGTGTCGATTATAGATGATCACACAAGAAGTAGGCACTATTAGATTAATACCAAATTCTTTATCATACTGCCTCTGAAGTGATTTTAGTTGTCCAATTCAATTCAGTGTAAATGCCTCTTAGCATCATAATCATTATTAAGTTTACCTCTTAGTATATTTAACTTTAGTTTTTAAGTGTAAATAAATATTCTTGCCTTAGATGCTTATATTTATACAGTATTATTTATTTATATTAGCTCTTTCTCAGCACAATATTTTTTTTTTGTAAATACCACAGCTATTTTTGTAACAAATTTAATTAATTTAAATGTAAACAAATAAGATCAAATTTATCTCTAGCTTTAAGTTTACATTAGTTTTGTATAGATGCTTAAATAATTTTAAGGAATAAACAAAAAATGTGAAATTTACCAAATCACAATTTGTTATAGTAACTAGGTATGATATGTGCGTAGCAAATATACATTAGTGATGTTTATAATAATGTATATTATATTATAATTTTGTTTGAATGAATAGTTTATGATGATGTTGATGTATTGTCTGTTTGCACAGTAATTTTGTTAATAATTAAATATTGAATCAATTCTGGTATATATTTATTGAACTTTATAATAACGCGGTCCTGGACAGCCTTCAGAACTAACGTCTCCATTCTTAGTGCGCTGAAAGTAAAACAGAGACTCTCAAGCATATGTCTCCAAAGAATACTCCAATACTTTGGACATATTGCCAGAAAACCTAGCGATAACCTTGAGAAGCTCATGGTCACTGGGAAGGTAGATGGAAAGAGATCCAGGGGTCGGAGCCCTAAACGATGGACGGATCAGGTGTCTGAACATCTGGACATCAAACTGAGCGTGGCTATGCACAGTGCTGCTGACCGGGAAAAATGGAGGCAGCTAATCCACAATAGACGAGATTGGGATCATCACGATGCTCAGCAGTGAGCACGCGACTAAAGGAGGAGGATAATAACGCGGTGAAATAAATAAATATACGGGACATTTACACACACGGTCGTCCGTCCACAAAGTAATTCATTTAATGCTTGTGTCATGGGCGAGATACAACTGGTGAATATATACATATATAATTTATTAAAAAATACTTACACCCAATACAAATATACACCCAAGGCCCGAAGAACCAAAAAAATCTTTTTATAGAAAATATTGACCCTCGGCGGTAATCGAACCCGCGACCCGTGCAACATGATTACTACCCGCTGCCAACGGGCCAGTCAAAATAATAATACCTGAGAATGCTTTATAGAAGTAGGCGTTACTTAATTTCCGTAGTACAAAGTTATGATATGATTATTTTGCTATAATCTGCGTTTATTAAAAATATCTATGCATTGCTAAGTGTAGCAGGCAACACCGTTCTCATACCTAATACTATCCTATATAGTGTATTATCTATGCCTAATACACACAGGATTGGTTACCACACGAATTACAATACACCACCACTAGCACTCTACACGAGCACCACACATAGTCACTACGCATTGTCAAATATCATATCGCACCGTAACCGAAGCATCGCAGCATTACAAAGATTATCTAAATACAGTCGAATTATATCAAAATAATTCTATCTAACTTTTGTACTAAGAATGCTCTAAACGACATTTACGTCACCTCGGTAAGAAATGAGGTGGGTCTATTCTACACAGTTAGATACAACTTGGATGGTCGATTTATCCTAGTCGCCTTTTACGACATCCCATTAAAAAATGAGGGCGGTCTATTCTACTCAGCCGGATACCACACGGCTGGTCGACTTACCTTAGTCGCCTTTTACGACACTTCGGTAAGAAATGAGGTTGGTCTATTCTCCTCAGCCAGATAGCACACGACTGAAAAATTACCCTATCACTACATATAATAATTCAGAGGTCTCCTAAGCGAAAACCGTATTCGCTAATTACTAAGCCCAATTACTAATTCGGAGCATAGCTGTGGTCAATAGATTTGATTCTGTATTGAATTCCAGGGCTGCTGGAATATTCCGAAACCACCATTAAATGTCGGAACTCGTTTACATGATTGTAATACTACATCCATACTTATATTATAAATGCGAAAGTCTGTATGTCTGTCGACAAACAGACTTTGTTATAATTAAAGCTTATATAACGGGCTAATAAATAAACGGGACAAATAAATTGTCGTCTTTTCTCGGGATTGGCAAATATATAATACATAATTAAGGGTATGTGAACACAAAAACTGACGCGATCGATGTCACGGCTACTACTAGTCAAATAAAAAAATAATAATTAAATATTTTTAGAATCAAAAGTAGGATTTATAGAAATAGAACAAAACAAGTTAAGATAAAAAGCTTTTAACAAAATTGTTTATCGTAAACATGCATTGCCATCGGGTCTGGATCAGTATGCAAAATTTCAGCCCAATCGGATTCCGGAAAATGGGTCAAATTTAACTTACAAGATTCCACATTTACATACATACATTGCAAGTTAATAAAAGCTTGTAATTAACATTTTTGTAACTATAATTCATCATCATCATTCTCCTGTCCTTATTCCACTTTAAGGGGGGTCGGCACCGAATGTTATAAACATGTCACATGATTTACGACCGGCCGCCTTCTTACGTTAACTCACATAAGTCGCCTTTTATGACAGTCGGTAGTCAGAGTGGTCTATTCTACTCAGTCGGATACCACATGGCAGGTCGATTTACCTTAGTCCATTTAGTCATGTTATGAGTGATGAATTAATTAGTCAACTGCCACTATTGCTTTTCTGTGCCCCTCACACAATATTAGTGTTTAATTAAGTTCACGATACGGTTATATGTAAACGTGTCAAACATTCTGAACGGCAATGAACACGAATTTCGAAATGAAATTACACACGCATCAAGAAGATATTTTGCCTGAGCATGATACGGCTAATGATTATAATCGTTAGCTTCATATTTGGAGTATTTTAAATTATATAAGTAACATAATTGAATTATTATCCTGAATTAATTGCTATACTGAATAATAATTTCTTTCACCGAGGTTATCTGATAGAAATTCGGGCTATCAAAGGTTATTTGTTTTTTATCCTCAAAAAACAACACTTTCAGATAATGTAGATTATGAATTATTAATTATTATGACATCATATAATGATTGTTCTATTTATAAAATAATAATTACTTAATAAAACACTTATTTTATTTTTCTCTGCATTTATTTATTATTATTTACATATAAGCAACACATTAAGATATGTACAGTTTTTACTATCATTTTTACGGATCAATTTGATTATCACTTTATTTCAAAAGATGTTTGGAATTTTGAAAGAATAAATCTATCTTGTCTTGGAAATATCACATAACTGCGTCATTTAAGATTAAAATTACTAAGATAATCTCAATTCAACCCGTAAAAATAACGCATAAAGAGAAACTTTGAAATTTTAAAGCTACAAAGAAAACATTTATTCTATATTTACAGATCTAAAAAGCCACACGCTAAGGCCAACACATTCCAAACATCTGCATCGGTGTCGACAGCCACGATTGAAAATTCTCTACCGATTTATCGTTCTTCAAAATAATATAGCCATTATACCAGTTGGATACAATACAGTCGTAGTAGAAGAGGATAGTGCGTTTAAAATCACTATTGCACTTCTCAAATCCTGGATGTATTGCATTTGGAGTATTCTTGCAATGGATGCTGTTAAATTTTACATCATAAGTCGCAATAGTTCTTGTAATAGCGACTCTAGGCACACCGAATTCTACATCTAATATCCAAGAAACATGCTCTATTATGTTTTCTAACTTACATAACTGGTCTATTATAGGATTTGGATCGATTGATAACATTTTTGCCTTTGGAAATAACTCCTTTGGCAAACTCAAATAAACTTCAACTGGGTCCGCAACTACAGCTTTTTTATCCTTGGCTTTATCGCTCATTTCATCTGTTATTTCTTTGGGTACATCAACCATAAAGTGTTGAATCTGATCATTTTCTATTTCTATTGGTAGCGTTTCTGAATTTTTTACACAAAGATATTTAGGAGCAATAGAATATGTGTAATTTCCACAAGTTAAGGACTCGTCAGCTCCATTTAAAAATATTTTTGAATGAACTTCATTTAGCGGAGATTCCAATTCTTTTACACAATTTACTTCAAATTGAAAAGGATAACTGTAATGATTGCATATTAAGGGCATAAGATCACCACCAGTTATAGGTGCAGTATGTACTAATGACTCAGTTGTAACTAAAGCACCTGTATATGGACACATAGATGCTATTAATTGTGAAGTTACAACTGCTATTGGTAGATGAACTATCGGTGCTGTATAAATATTTTCTACATGGCTCCATTCTGTCACCATCAATGGAAAATTACATGTCTGTGGAATTTGACACTGGGGATAGTATGTAGTCATTGTGATGATTATTTGCAAGTGTTTATAAATTGGTTTTTAAATTGTTTGAACTTCTAGAATATTTTATAAATTAGTTTGCTTTCTTTGATCTTATTTTTTGCTTTTATTTAACTATAACGTTACTGAATTATATAATTCATCTTCTTAATTTATCAGATACTAGGGTTCTTTTATATTATTTCAACTTATTTACTCTTTGATGTTTGCTAAACTTTGACTTATAGCCGCAATTTTTAAGCCCGTTCTTTTAACTTTATTTATTTCAAAAATATATATATTCTCACTGTTTTTTACTTTGCGTTTATTTAATTTTTGCTTTACGTTTGCCTTTTGTTGCAATTTGGTTTCTTCAGTTTCCAGATATCTTCGCTTATTTTGAGCCAAATGTGTTCTGACATCAATTTCAATGTAATTACAGGCCATAACTGAACATTCCTATAAAAGAATTACAAACATTGTCTTTAAAAATACAACTTAAACTTGTATACAGACCTTTTACAAAAACTAAATCAAAATGTTAATCCGAATTTATTAATGAAAAAACTGATATAATAAAAGTAATCCGTTATAATCCTGTTATTATTGCTAAAAATTACCAATTCATCATTCATTTTTTTCGTATCATGACGTAGTTTTCGTTTAATTCTTTTATATAAAAATACAAATTAAACAACACTGGTCAATCTTCTAAATGACAGATCAGATATCAATTGAACGATTACAACATCAAACAAAATGCAAACTCAACACAAGATTTAATATATAAGAAAACAATAACATTACTTACTTTCAATTGATGCCAATATATCGGCGTACGCTGTTCATCACATCAAGTTATAAATCCACTTTCGTCGACTATTTAAAACAGTTTTCCTTTTATTCAAATTAATTTATTGAGTGTCACAACTAAGCACCGTTATTTGTTATTGTTATTGTATATGTCAAGAAATGTAAAAAAAACGTATGGAGATAAAATGAAGCTGAGGGTAAGTGGTAAATCACTAGTATATGTTACGTTTGTCACAGTCAATATTTATAACGTAATAATTTGGGTAAATTGAAATATTCCTCATAAAAATGATCATATAAAACAAAACGTAGAAGTAAAATAGAAGTGTACATTTAATATAAATACATATTTATTTTATTTTGATAATAACATTTTTTTATTAAAAAATATGTAAAGATTAAAAAATTAGGCACCTTTTTTTGATGGACATTGAAACTCATAAAATTTTCCACCGTGTGGTAGAACATTACCACCCTCATTTCTTACCGAGGTGTCTTAAGAGGCGACTAAGGTAAGTCAACCCGCCGTGTGGTATCCGGTTGAGTAGAATAGACCACCCTCTTTCTTACCGAGGTATCGTAAAATACGACTAAGGTAAGTTGAGGTCAGGCAGGCGGCCGGTCGTAAAAACGCAGCCAAATCATGTAACAACATGTTCATAACATGTTGTGCCGACCCCACTTAGAGTGGGATAAAGGATGATTGAAACTTATTAAATTTTATTCATCCATCATCATCATCTATATCAACGTCCATAAAACGATTTTTACAGTTAAAAGAAACTGTAAAATTTATTTTATTATATTTTGACATGACAAAGTCTTAAATTAGGTTGAGGCTTGGAGTCACTCATGAAAAAGTGTAACCCGCTCACGTCTGTTACGATGAGTCACCGAACGAAAGAGAGGCCCGCCGGACTGGCGAATGCCTTGCGTCTCTCCCCCACTCCAATCCATCACATTAAAAAGACGTTGTCACTTGTCACGTAAAATCTTTGCCCGTAAAACCGACTTTATAGGCAACCATTTTTTTTTAAACATTCATTTTATCAACTAGTATAACAAGACTCATTATTTTAAAACAAGTGCACCAATTGTCTGTATCGACTACCCGCGTTTCTATACAATCATACACGTTGGGAAAAATGTGAAGAAAACATGTAGGCAAAACTGTATTGTAATACATTGAACAAAAGATCCATATTCCTCTGAACAGGTAAGTTCTGTTACCTTACAACGTATCTTTTAAAAGAATTTTCTGCGCTGCAAATTGCTTCCCGTCGACTACTTCTAACGACTTCATTGTGCACTTTTCATTCAACGCGTAGATGAATGTAGTGGAGTTTTAGTTTGTATTGTAAGTTTGAAACATACAAAATACCAGACGCCGTGTAAGTTTTAATAAACGGAAAGGCAAATAAAAAATACGTGCACAAAACACGCACGGGATTTACGGCGCTATATTTTCTAACTACTTTGGTTGTTTTATTTATCATGATTTAAAATTATTCCAACCTTTAAATGATTTATAGAATAAGTCGATCCGCCGTGTGGTATCCGGCTGAGTAGAATAGACCAACCTCATTTCTTACCAAGGTCTCGTAAAAGGCGACTAAGGTTAGTTGACCCACCGTGTGGTATCCGGTTTAGTAGAATAGACCTCCCTCTTTCTTACCGAGGTGTCATGAAATACGACAGAGGTAAGTTGACGTCAGACAGGCGGCCGGTCGTAAAAACGCAGCCAAATAACGTGTCAGCATGCTTATAACATATTGTGCCGACCCCACTTAGAGTGGGATAACGGCTAGAGGGAGATGATAGAAGCATGCGTTACTTTGCGGAATTCCAAAGTATAGAAGTTACAATAAAATTATTTTGCTGTATTCTGCGTTTCTTAAGAGAATCTATGTAATGCCGAGTGTATGAAATAGGCAAAATTCATATAACTTATACATGCAGGATCCTCCCTGCCCTTATGAAACTCTAAGTGGGGTTAGCACAACATGTTATAAGCATGTTGTCGATTTGGGTACGTATTTTACGACCGGCCTTACCTTAGTTGTGTTTTACGACACCTCGCAGAAAGTAGGCGGTTTATGATTTTCATTTATTTTCAATTTATTATTTTCTATTTTGTATCCTTTTTTGTCTTTGTTATATTATGATTTATTTTAAGTTTAATTTTGAATGATAATAAATGTTATTCGTTAACCGTTCTAAATAATCCAAATAACTAGTTGTTAACTGTAAATGCTAAGTTAACTGCAATCAAAACGTGCAGTAGCATAGTTTTTTTCCGTAAAAGCACGTTCATAGTAAACATACTAATAAGCGCATAACCATTTGGAAAAAGAAGAATGGAAATAAAATATATTCACGCAGTATCTGGTTAGTTTATAATCTATGACATTAAATCACAATCTCTTGTTCAAATGAATATTTCAATTATTGAGCTAGTGGGAATAATTTTCTATTGCAGTTCTACTAGGAATTGCATAGATGTTTTTCGTAGCTTAAGAAATATTTATTCTGTGAATTCGTATTTGTCAGTATTTGTCAGTCATTAATATAAATTGTCGAGTACCAATAAATTGGGAGAACCTCTTTCCTGTACCGGTTTTTATGTGTTACAATTTCATTGCTGGGCTAAGGCCTAGTCTTTGCTTTCAGGGAATAATAATGAATTTCACCGATGTCGCGGATTCACACCTGATTATTCGTAAAAGAGTTTTCTTTAGCTTTTAGCCCAGTAGTGGGATATTAATACGCCTTATAATACGCTATTTTATGTTCTTTATAGTAGAGTTTATGATGAATTGTGAATCTCAATTAAGTACGTAGTACCTGGGTGATCGAACACTGCGAGGTAAATTTTTGGTCCGCTCGTTATCTTTGCAATTGACAGCTCAAATATCATTTGCATCCAATTCTACATTTAAGTTTCTTTTAATGCCCGAAAATAGGTATCAAACGTCATTTTTTTAAATAAAACCTAGTTACCGATTTTTCCCCCCCAAAACCCCCTACATGCTGAATTTCATGAAAATCTTTGGAGCCGTTTCCGAGATTCAGAAAAAATATAAGACAAACTACTAGACGCCAACCGGGGGTTTGAGCTCTGATTAAGCGTGCTTCTTTACAATCGGCCATTACCATAGTTTCCATGGACTTTCCACTAAAAAAACGAAAACTTACTGTGAAATGAATATCTTGTAGAATATCTAAATATTTTATGCATTACTTATTTTATACTTATGTGCTGGTATACATAACTTTTCTATGCAAGTGTAGCAACACTCCTATTTGCTTAAGTGTACACGCTCTTCAAATCTCACTTCGGATTAAGTTGAAATAATCCTTATTTCGCTGGAAATATCTCGAGCGCTTGTATTAAACTCTCTTTTGACCGTTTCAAGAGCGCGAGACCGCTCAACGCGGTTTTAATGCAAATTGGCACAAAACACAAGCGCCAGCGATTTATCGGCGTCATATTAACGGTGTTTTATTTCATCAAATTTCACTCGATAAACTTTAATATTAATAAAAATGACTTCAATGTATTCGTTTCTACTTCTACGCCTTGTGTTTATAATTACATATTAGACCATCAGTTAGGTACTACTCGTCTTCCCGTCTACTATAACTAAACAAAACCTATCTATCCATCGGCGACCCACACTTCTACTAAACTGACGATACAGTGAGCGAATATTAGATCTATTATCACATATAGTGATTAAATTAATCATCATGTCAGCACTTTTGGTGAGTAAATCATCTGCATAACGAAGATATATTGTAAATTTAGTTCTGATACCTGAAATGTTGACGTATAAAGATTAAGTAAACACATAAACAAACATCCATAAAATTTTTTTGAATATGAAGATTTAATCAAAACATTCATAAAATTACATCAAAAATAATATTATTCTTTTCAGTGATATGCTTTTTCTATTGTATACTTAAGATGTAATTGTCCAGCGGTAAGACAGTACGACCCTTTTAGATTGTCAAGAGCTCAACCCTCGGGCAGGTACTAATGAATTTTCCTATCAAAACTTATGTGTCTAATTTATAATAATATATCAAACGCTTTTCAGATAAGGAAAATGCATATCTCTAGATAATTCTGGTGATATGTGTATTGCAATCAATTATTTTGCAATGTGGTGGGTTTTAGCTCAAAACCTATTGTCGCAAAACGAAAAGCGGAGGTCTATGCACTAGTGTGGGTTAGTATGGAGCCGTTACTGTATTTCTTACTGCTTTTTAATTTTCTTAGCAAATGAGGTGATCATTCCAAGTCAATGTCTTATGCCTTGGACCACAAAACAGTTCAAGTCCAATTGTTCGTACGTTCTTTGTCCCTCGCGTTAGTTTGCAAAAAAAGGAAAGACACCCGACCATCTTTTAAACTCGGAAATACTTTGTTAGAACACAAAAGTGTTACTTTACGTTTTGTTGCAAGTATTAGGTGTATTACAAAATTGCTATTAGTTTTAAAACTTTTACATATAACAGGCGGCATTTAAGAAAATTAGAAGATCAGTATCGTGTTTGATTTAAATAACATATCAATACACTAGTGGCCTTTAGTTTACCCACGTTGGAAATATTGAAAGTAAAATTATCTGAGAACAAATCTATCTTCTATTTATTCTTTTTAACGATGGACTTCCACTATTGGACATAAGTTTCGGATCCAGCGGAATCCCGCAATCTTTTTGAGGTAATCAGTCCATCTCGTAGGTGGTTTACCAACGCTGCTTTTTTCAGCGTGAGGTTGCCATTCAAGTTCTTTAAGACCTCGACGAAAATACAAAAGTTAATTTATTTGAATTTCCAGACTGAATAGTAGCTTCTTTAGACTAGGTGGAGACTTATGTGTATGCCACTTTTTGCAAAATTATACTGCGTCCATCATATTATCAGTCTTTTGACAGCTCACGCTCATTAAGTTTTGTATTGCTTACGTACAAATATCATACAAATAATATTTGTACTTTATGGATGGGTACCGCCCACTTAGTGATGTCACACATAATGGTTACTACGATTATGCCACAGATTAAAAATAATCGGTAGAAATCGATGTTACGAGTATTAAAAGACATTTAATAACATTATATAAAGTTTTACTTTCTTCTTAGTTAATACATGAATACAAATAAAACAATCAGGATATTTTAATTTATTTTATTAGCACGAGTCGTCGGAATGATAATCAACACTAGACTCCTCCGATGAGGAGTCTTCAGTAGCAGTTATTATTAGCTCTTGTGTAGATAATATATTATCAAACGCAATATCACGTTCCCAATCAGAGAATATTACTCTTTTAGTTCTTTCCACCACACTTGCCCAGTTCTCGGCCGTTACGTGGGTGCAAGCATTTTTTAGCAATTGCAACATTTTATTCGCTGTGAATGGGGGGCTTGTATTGCATCTCGCAGCATGCCCTTTTACTTGTGCCCATATAAGTTCTATTGCGTTGTACTGGCAGTGGTATGGAGGAATCCGAAGAACAGTATGGCCATATTCTGCTGCCATTTCATTGATTACATAGCGTTTTGCTCTCTTTTTGGTTTTTAATATTTTTATTAATTCAACTTTTAACATTGAGTCGTCCACATTTTCTCCATTGTCCCGAAGCCAATTAATTATTTCATGCTTTTTATTAGCCTGTGTTGGCATTTTGTCAATTTGACGGGAGTGGTAGGACGCATTATCAATAAATATTATTGATGGTTCTTCCAATGAAATGAGCATTTTTTTGAACCACTCTTCATACACATTTGCATTCATCTCTTCGTGGTAGTCATTTGATTTCTTCGATTTAAATGCCAACAGTGCGTCTTGTACAAATCCTTTTGCTGTACCTGCATGGCAAATGATTAGGCGCTCACCTTTTCCCATTGGTACTGAGGAAGTGGAATCGGCAGTATCATCAGTCCAGAAACGAGATAGTGTGTGGTTAGCGTTGAGCCATGTTTCATCCGTGAAAACAATATTTGCCCAATCTTGTATTTTCTTTGCCTCTCTTAAAAAATCACAACGTGCTATAGCTATATCTGTGCGTTCCATTAATAATTTTCTTTTATTTAACTTTTTATATGAAAAGCCAATTGTGTTCAAAACTTTGACCAAAGAAGATTTTTCACCATGAAATAGACCACTTCTTTTCAAAGAAACAATAAGTTTTCTCAAAGTTGGAATTTCTTTTCTCAAGTAGTAATCATATACATGACGACGAATAGCGTCAGCGTCAAAGTCATCAACAGCTGTCACCTTATGAGCCCGGCGCTTTCTTTTTGGTGTAGATGGTTTGTTTTGCTCCAAGCCGCTCCTGCCGTAGGCATCAGTAGTGATTTTAGTCACAGTTGATAGACCGATCCCCAACGCGGCTGCAACACGGTTTCGGACTTGCGTGATAGGTATAAGAGGTCCGCCATTTTGATTTTCTTGCTCAAAATACTCATGAAGTTTTAACACTAACTGTCTCGATTGTGCTTTCAACACACGTCCTTTCGGCATTTTCACGATCAATTAATATAAGTTTCACAAAAGTTTTTCCGAGGAATAAAGCTACTTAACTCAAGGTGTAACAGATGCGAGAGAACACTCAGCGAACGTAAATGCGTGTGACTATCACGGGCGTTTCGTTGAGAGTGACAGATCACGTCAAAATGGCGGCCGAGCGGAAGGTCTGTTGATGTTGCCAGTTGATGTATAATATATTTTTTATGATTATAATAAATACACACGGATTAACATTTATTTTCAAAAAACTAAGGCAATATTAAATCAAAATGTTGATTTCTATATCTGTTATTAGTTTACGTAGGTTATCATTAATCGAATTACTTAGGTACGTAATTCGATTAATGATAGTAGGTACTATAATCGGAATGGTATCGCATACGAGAATCTTTAGGACATCACTAAATATGTAAATCGTCAATCTGTCAAAAGATGGTTAATATAATGGACAGTGTATAGAGCGTTACGTCGCAAACATACACATTCAAAAATACTATTTTTTGTTTTATTGCTATGTCAATGCTTACTAGGTCGGCATAAGACCTTGGGGTATGGAGGTACCTTTTAGAGATCTGTGCAGATGATGAGATGATGATGATAATGATGATGAGATAATTGGAGATGTACATCAGTGGAGTTGGTTGAAGAAGGTCGGAACTTAGTTTGTCGACAGCTTTGTAGGAGGCATCTTAGGTTAAGTAAATTGTGATTACCTATATTCATGAAGTAGGCTGTATTAATAGAAAACGCAATACCCGTTTATGTTAACTTTAAAATACAAATGCTTAAAATGTTTTGCTGACGTAAAATTTATGTTAGCTAGTCATCATATTCCAAGTAATAGATGTTATGAACACGTGAGCTTAAAGCTACACAGTCCTGACACTCGTGCCGGTATAACCTGTTTGTTTAAGCGTTGGTTGCTATTGATAGCGGGGATATTAACCCTTTGACCGATAAGGTGAAGGTGCGAACGAATTTTTGACATATATTTTTAAATTATGTTATTTAGTATATAATAATTATTTATTTTTACTATTTGTATACCATTTTCTTTATTATAAAATTCCCCATTGAATACTATAAATCATTTATGATGATAACTTACATTTATATGATGACGTATAATTTTGATTTTTCTCAATTGAATTTGTGCACATGGTGCTCACTTTTGAGGGTTAAAACATTAACAACAGATTATATTATAATGTAATCTTTCGTTTAAAATTTCAGTTTTATATTTAACGTTTACTAAATACAGAAATGTACTTGTCATGTATTTTAATACTTGTATCTAACTAAGCGTACTTTTATTCTTACTATTATTATTACTAGTATTTTTTTATATATAAAAATATAAAAATTTAAATGTTTAAGTCTTTCTGTCAGTTTCTTATGTGGTTTGTATTAGTTTTGTAAATTTTTCTTTTAAGTAAAGATTAATTAACATTGGCTAAGTAATTTTGTATCACTATTAGTACAATATGTAAATGCCTGGGTGACCGAGCCTTGTTCGTTAATTTGTTTTAAAACATGTAACTGGAAAAAAAATAAAAAGTTATTGGGCAGGTGGGGCAAGATTTGGGGCATTTTCACTTCTTTAATCCGCTCGCTATCTACTGGGTTATTACAACTTACAAATGACAGAAAAATATCATTTGGATTCTATTTTACATTTAAGCTTTTTTTCAGTGCCCGAAAATAAGAATAAAGAGACATTAAAATGAAATCTAGCTAGATAATTTTTTCCCCCCAAAACCCGATACATGATAAATTTTATAAAAATCAAAGCTTATATATATTAACTCATTTAAATATTAAAGATAAAGATTATTGTAAATTTTTTAGTTTGAAAAATCCCCTGTATGACACAGAATTAATTCTAGCAAATTATATTTTTTTCAAACTCGCTATTATACAAGACTCGCCTTATTATCTTGAACATGTGAATGCCCTGAGGGCTACTGTTATGATTTCCACTGCAAACATTATCATATTGCTTATGAAACAATTGACACGTGTGGATTTAATTATAACTTCGTTGTACGTAAGAATGCTGAATGAGTATTTATTCATCATCTTCCTGCCCTTATCCCACTCTAAGTAGGGTCGGCACAGCATGTTATTAACATGTTATCAAAAATGAGGGTCGTCTATTCAATTCAGCCGGATACCACACGGCGGGTCGACTTACCTTATTCTTAAGACACCTCGGTAAGAAATGAGGGTGGTACTATTCTATTCAGCCGGATACCACACGGCGTAGCTATGTGCTTAGTATTGCATGATTTTTTAAATATTTTGTATCCATTTAGAGAAATAAAGAAATATTTTTTATTGTAATTCATATTATTTTAATAATCTACGCGCATTTAAAATGTAGAACAATAGCTTAGAAAGTACATTTTTTCCCTTTTTTCTTTTCAATAATGTCAAAATAAAGAATATCGAAGGGTCAAATAGAACTCGCTAAAACGCATCGGTTAACTCTTTTCAACGACGGTTGCAAAAAAAAGGCTTGATACGTGAACTTTTTCACTTTCAACGCAATTGTCAGCTTTTAGAGGTACATATTGGATATGTGCCTAGAGGGAGGCCTAAAAAGAGATGGCTGGATTGTGTGAAGTATGATATGGATATAAAAGGAGTGGCGCCAGAGTTGACGAAAGATAGGATAGAATGGAAGAGAAAAACATGTTGTGCCGACCCCACTTAGAGTGGGATAAGGACAGGGAGATATATATATTGGCAATTGGAGGTAGTTTTTAACCATGAGTCAGGCCAGGCATCGGTAACCTTCGGCTTTTAGATTTAAATTTGTGGCTCTTCAGTTACGCATAAAAAAATATATTATAATATTAAAAACATTCATAAAAGCAGACCCAATAATTCCATTGACCTAATAAAGTTGCATCCATGCAATCATTTACTAAGTATTACTTCTTAAATTCATTTATTTTAAATCAAAAATGAAATTCAAAAAGTTTTCTTATATTTTTAACGGCTATTTATAACCTAGGCTTTTTTAAATTGCTACTTGTGTCTCCAGTTTTAAACGGTTACTGACCCCTGATCTAGGTGATATTCAAATTCAAATTCAAAATATTCTTTATTCAAATAAACTTGTAAACAAGTGCTTTTGAATCGTCAACTCTACTGCTGGTTCGGAAAGCTGTTCCTACCGAGAAGAGTCACAAAGAAACTCGGCGGTTGCTCTTTTTAAAAAATACAATTCTCAATGCTAGTTACATTTAATGTTTCTATCTTGTAAAGGGTCGAACAATATTTATATCCACGCATTTTTATCGTCTAAATAATCCTCAACAGTATAGTAGGCTTTCTGTATCAGCCTCTTCTTAATAGTGTTTTTAAACTGCTGTAATGGCAAAGTTAAAATTGATTGCGGAATTTTATTATAGAATCTTATACCAAAACCCACAAACGAATTACGTACTTTTGCAAGGCGCAAAGCAGGAGCCGCAAGCTTATGTCGGTTCCTGCTTTGTCTATTGTATACATCACCTATCGTTTTATAATTCTTTATATTTTTTATATACAAAAATTAAATTACTTAAAATATACTGTGAAGCAAATGTAAGAATACCTATTTCCTTAAACTTCTCGCGCAGGGAATCCCGCGGTCTTAAATTGTAAATGCCACGTACGGCTCTTTTTTGTAATACAAATATTTTTTCATTATCCGTGCATTTACCCCATAGCAATATTCCATAGGACATAACGATATGGAAGTAAGCAAAATAAACAAGTTTTGCCGTTTCGACGTCAGTAAACTGTCTTATCTTTCGAACGGCATAGGCCGCTGAACTGAGTTTCCCTGCAAGAGTTGTTATGTGTGTGCTCCATTGGAGTTTTGTATCCAAAGTCATTCCCAAAAATACAGTTGCATTATCTGTTTTTAGTGAAACATTATTTATAAAAAGTCTATTTGCTTTGATACTTAGTAACTTTAAAATTATGAACTTATACGTACTTTATATAAGTACTTTGACCTGCTTCTTGTATTGAAAAGTGGCGCCAATAAATTCGGTTATCCTAACTATATACTATTAATTTGAATATCAAGAATATCATCATATGTACCGTATAATTAAATCTTTAAGCCGACCAGAGAACAATTTTGGTATTTAACTTTTAGAATCCATCATATTCAATGCCGTCGTCACGTATTAAACCATCACCTTGTTTTGTAGAACATAATATATTACAGGAAATTTTAATTCTCCATAACCCAGAGCGACTCAGAAACATGGATATACCTACATTACTGGAATAGAAATTTTAATTAAAATTTTCATATTTGAAAAAATGTATAGTTATATAATTTATTTGCTACAAATCTGGCTAGATTTTCATTTCAACTATATTTTATAATAAAAATAAAATTGTTTAAGTACTACTTTTCGAAGTGAAATAGGTCAAATTCAATTTTGACACGCTCAAAACAATTTAATTAACTCCTGCTCTACAGTATGACTTATATATAACAAAATTAAGTGGATATAACAGCTCACAAATCTAGGATGCATGGAAGGAAAAATCAACCTATAATTTACTATAAAAACAGATATATATATATATATATATATATATATATATATATATATATATATATATATATATATATATATATATATATATATATATATATATATATATATATATATATATATAACAGCTCACAAATGTAGGATGCATGGAAGGAAAAATCAACCTATAATTTACTATAAAACAGATATATATATATATAAGTAAGTAAGTAAGTAACGGCCTGTTACTATCCCACTGCTGAGAATAGGCCTCTTCTGTCCGTTTTTGGGAGAGAAGGATTGGAGCTAAGACCTACCACGTTGCTCCAATGCGGATTGGTAGGTTACACATACCTCCAGAATTCTCTAGAGATATGCAGGTTTCCTCAAGATGTTTTCCTTCACCGAAAAGCGTGTGATAAATTGCAATTATCAATTAGACACATAAGTTTTAAGAGAAAAACTCATTGGTGTCTGCCCGGGTTCGAACCCGTGATCGTCTCTAGAGATTCACACGGTCGCACCGATGGGCCATCACAGCTTATATATATATATATATATATATATATATATATATATATATATATATATATATATATATATATATATATATATCTGTCGAGAGTGCTTTATGTCAATACCTATGTATTACTTTTACCCGCAACTTCGTTTGCGTGGAAAGTTTTGGGTGATAGGTTAATAATAAAAGGAACTTTTCAATGACATCCTATTCATGTAGAATTAACCCGATTTCTATAGCCTATATGTTATCCTGGTGTATATGGCATAATTGTGCAAATTTCATTCATATTTATTCAGCGGATTCGCCGTGAAAGATTGACAAACATACATCCAGACACACAAACTCATATATAGTATAAGTAGGATAAGCTTATTATTTTGTGTACATTAAAGATTATAAAGTCCTTGTAAAATACATATTTTCTTCAGGAAAAAGGCTTTGTGGGCTTTAATTTTTTGAGATTATTTAATTTTCTTATTTTATCCCATCCTATGATCATAAGATACACCTTCGTAACAAGTCAATTGTTGTTCCCAAAAAACTAAATTGATATCGCTTCCATTTATTTTAATTTCAAACCTTTAATACGGACAAATTTTACCGTCACCCGCGAGATAGGAACAATTTGTTTCCGTAAGCTAAATTTATTATTCCTCGAAACGATGCTTTGAAGAATGCATTTAATACATTCTTTGCAGAACAATGTTAAATATTAATTGTATATTATACAAAAAGAAGATATAAAGAAATAAAAAAAAATTAAGTTATTTTAATGTTGTTTCAAAGCGTTAGTAGAAACCTTAGGAACGAATCTCTTCATTTATTTTACTAAAGAAATTTATTTGTAATAACTTTTATGATGAAAATTAATTTAAGTAGTAACAATACAAATATTAAAAAATAACAATTACAAATATAATATCTGTTATTTTTCGTGAAAAATATTTTAATATATACTGTCCAGATATATTATTTAGTTAAATCTAATATTCGAAAGATATTGCAGACGATATATGTAGGTACATTATTTAATTTCTTATTTTTCAGTTGGTATAGAGGTATAAATAATGTAGGCTAATTAAAGCTGGCTTGGAAAATAATACTGTTGGCTAACATCTTTATTATGCAGATAAATACGTAAAGCACAGAAGAAAGAAGATTGTCTTAGTGAATATGTATAGTGTTATGGTAATTGCAATAATTCGTTGTATATACGGCTACTAATCCTGCATGTATAAGGTATGAGAACGCATTGCGCATTTTCGCATTGTATAGATTCGCTTCGAAAATGCGGGTAATCGCGAAAATTTATCATTACTTTTGTAGTATAAATTCTATAAATTCTAACAATTGTGTTTCAAAAATGGAACATAAAAATCAATAGTAATAAAACACGCGACGGAATAGAAAACAAGCCCAACGTACCGAACAACTTGTTTGTCTAAAATACATTTTATACTTTGAACAGTGAGTGTTAATAGTAAACAAATTGTGTAAATATATCTTTACAGCAAAAACAGCTGTATTTCATACGACATAAACACTAAAATGGAATATAATAAAGAGGTATGTATGCAGTTTGTTGTGGCAATTGAAAACTTTTATAGTATGTTCGTAAATTCGGCAGTTCTGCATTTCGCGGGCCATTGGCTGACATGGGTGTATAGAGAGAACAAGTTTCTTTTACAATAGTTGCAAGAGTTGTTATTTGTCTCGGTACATAAAAGCAAGTCCGCAGATGCGTTTGATTGCTTCGAGGGAGATCTCTTGTTGAGAAGTTATATTAATTTTGTTTTAAATTGCGTTATGCGCTTCAGATATAATGAAATAAGTTTGATGTTCCATGGACTTTAATAAATAATTTTGTTGGTATTTATTATATTATCTGTACAAAAAGTAATGCATTTAATTTTCTAATGGCCACACTAAATTAAGTATATAAAAGCAGCGTGCGCCATATTTAGTTCTCTTACTTCGTTCACCGCTGTGCTAGGAGAAGAACACGTAACCGTCTAAGGTATAAGATATTTGAATATACTTTTGTTTCTTCGACATTATAATTTAAATGTGTGTTTTATTTTATTGCGTTAGCTCTGCATATTCCAACTACGTATAGGTTATGGGCCCAGCTACAAAGATCTGAGTAAGTGATAAAACAGTATATCTACCTACAATATTTTTCGTGAAAAATTTTAATATGGATAATTTGAAGACCAAGCGAAATATCAAGCCGTTTGATGGTGAGAGATACAATGTGTGGAAATTTCGTGTTCGAGCTTTGCTCACCGAGATGGACCTTATAAAGACAATTGACGATGAACCTATTTTACGGACGGAAGCATGGGACAAGAAAAACCGAATCGCTAAGAGTGTGATCGTGGAGTATTTAGCAGACTCTTTCCTAGGCTTCGCGAAAGAAGAATTAACCGCTCGTGAAATATTAAAAAGTTTGGACGCGCTGTACGAAAGAAAAAGTTTGGCAACTCAATTAGAAATTCGTAAAAAGCTACTGGGATTAAAACTTAAAGGTGATACGACATTGATAAAACATTTTACAGTGTTTGACGATTTTATTACGGAATTGATGGCCGCTGGCGCTAAGCTAGATGAAACCGATAAAGTATCTCATTTGTTATTAACTTTACCGTCATCATACGATGGTGTAATTACAGCTATCGAAACACTGACTGAAGATAATTTGACCTTGGCTTTCGTTAAAACGAGATTATTAGATTACGAGGTTAAATTAAGAAATGAGGGTAGTGACACCTTTGCGAAGATTTTGCACGTTGAAAATAAAAAGAATATGAGAAAAAGAAGCTTTCACAATGTTAAAACTGAACAGTATAAGAACAAGAAATCTTTAATCAAGTGTTATCATTGTGGCCGCCGCGGACATATCCGAAGTCAGTGTTATTATTTCAAGCCTGCTAATAAAGCTATCCAACAGCCAGAAAAGAAGCGAACAATTCAAGTAGTAGATATTATTGAAGGGGCGACTCAGTCCTCTTCTGGGTTTGCATTTATGGCCGGAAATTGTTAGGGTAGCACAAATGAAAATCAGATTACTTTTATTCTTGATTCCGGAGCATCTGACCACATAGTTAACCGGGAAGATCTTTTTGTTACTCACACAACGCTTAATACGCCGTTTAAATTATCTATAGCTAAACACGGTGAATTTATTACAGCTTCTAAACAAGGCACTTTGCAGGTTATTAGCAATACTGGTGTCCCAGGGGCACTTGAGGACGTATTGTTTTGTCCTGAGGCACCGTACAACCTGCTTTCAGTGTCTAGGATGCAGCGTGCCGGGCTAACAATTACTTTCGATCAGCAAGGAACAAAAATCAGTAAGGATGGCATAATACTGATGCGAGGTAAGCCGATTAATAATTTAATATCGGTAGATTTTCAAGTTAAAGTAAATCAGTCTGTTTCTCAATTATGTAGCAGTGATAAAAACGATTACAATCTGTGGCATCAACGCTTGGGGCATATAAGTAAACAAAAGTTTTTAGATTTGAAAAATAACTGTATGATTGATGATATAAACCTAATTAAAGGTATGATGCCTGATGACAACTTGTGTGAAGCTTGCATAAGCGGGAAACAGACAAGATTGCCATTTAACTCGTGTAAAGATAAAAGTTTCGTTAAACGACCATTATTTGTTCATTCTGACGTTTGTGGGCCAATCACTCCTTCTACAATCGATAATAAGAATTATTTTGTTTTGTTTGTTGATCAATTTACTCACTACTGCGTTGCATATCTGATAGCGTATAAATCGGATGTGTTCTCAGCTTTTAAAGATTTTGTGGCAAAAAGTGAGGCTAAATTTAATACGAAACTAGTTTATTTATATTGTGACAATGGCAGAGAATATTTATCTAATGAAATGAAAGAATACTGTGTTTCTAAAGGAATTTCATATCATTTTACAATTCCTAGAACACCACAGCAAAATGGGGTATCGGAGCGTATGGTTAGAACGATAACAGAAAAAGCCCGCGCTTTGATTAACGGTGCTAAATTACCAAAGTGTTTTTGGGGTGAGGCAGTTTTAACTGCAGTATATTTAATAAATATTACACCTACTCGCGCTCTTAAACAAAAACAAACTCCGTTTGAATTGTGGCACGATATAAAACCCGTAATTAAATATTTAAAAATATTCGGTTCTACTGTCTATGTCCATAACAAAACTAGTAAAACTAAATTTGATGAAAAATCGTGGAAAGGTATTCTAGTGGGATATGTACCGAATGGCTATAAGGTATGGAATACTGAACGTGAAAAGTATGAAATGGTTAGGGATGTCATAGTTGATGAGGTAAATTTTCTGGTGTCGAGACCAGTGTTGCGATTTGAAGGGAATGAAGTTGAACATTTCCATAGTGACGATTCGTTTTCATCGTCATTAAAGCCTCAAAGTTGTGACAATCCTAAATCTGGTAATTCCGAAACTGATAGTGCTAAATCTGATAGTTGGAAATCAGATGGTGTGAAGTCAGTGGAATTTGAATCAGATAGTTTAAGGGTAAATAATTTAAAATCAGATAGTTCAAAATCTGGTCAAGTTTGCCCTAGTAAAATTCGAAAGTTAGACGATTCTAGTACCATACTAAAGCCAAATATTGTTGTTCAAGCAAGGTCTAGTAAAACTTGTTCGTTTGGTAAAAATAATGACGATTTTCAATTGAGAAGGAGTGAGAGGTTAAAAGGTCGTACTCTTAAAAGGTATAGTGACATCACTGATGATGTTCTGTTGTGTGCAGAGTCAATTAATTGTAAATTGCCTGTTTCATATAATGAAATTAAAAATCGGGATGATAGGATGCAATGGGAAGTTGCGATTAAAGATGAGTTAGATTCACTTCTAGCTAATGATACTTGGACATTGGTACCTAAGCCTGATAATAAAAACATTGTTGATTGTAAATGGATTTTTAGTATTAAAAATGATGAGTTTGGTAATCTATTAAGATATAAGGCACGTCTTGTTGCCAGGGGTTTTAGTCAGGAATATTTAACTGATTACAATGAAACTTTTGCCCCAGTTGCTTGTATAGCCAGTTTTAGGTTTATTATAAGTTTTGCTAATCAATATAATTTAATGATACACTATATGGACGTTAAAACTGCATTTTTAAATGGTATTTTGAAGCAAGAAATTTACATGAAAGTACCAGAAGGTGTAGTTAGTAAAGAGGGTTATATTTGTAGATTAAATAAAGCTTTGTATGGGTTGAAACAAGCTGCAAGGTGTTGGTTTGAAATATTTGATCAGTGTCTTAAAGAAAAAGGTTTTCATTCATTTGTAGATCGATGTATTTATATTCTTGATAAGGGTGAATTAATGAAAACATTTATATATTATTATATGTTGATGATTTGGTCTTGGCTTGTGCTAATCAGAAATCAATTGACAGCCTTAAAGACTATTTAATGAGTAGATTTAAAATGATCGATTTAAAAGATATTAAATTATTTCTGGGTTTTAAAGTTACTCGGTATAATGACAAAATAACGTTAGATCAAAGTTCATACATACAAACTATCTTAGATAAATTTGGTATGTCTGACTGTAATCCCATCAGTACACCTATTGAGAATAAGCCTAACTATGAAGCTTTAAACTTAGAGAGTGAATATAATGCACCTTGTCGCAACCTTCTTGGGTGTTTAATGTATATTATGTTGTGCACACGTCCTGACTTAAGTGTTAGTGTAAATATCTTGAGCAGATATATAAATAAAAATAATAGGGAATTGTGGCAGTGTCTTAAGAGAGTGCTTAGATATTTGAAAGGCACAATAGAACTTAAACTAACATATAAAAGATGTAATAGTTTTGAACATATTTTATGTGGTTTTGTAGATTCAGATTGGGGTGGTAGTGATGTCAATGACAGAAAAAGTACCTCGGGTTATTTATTTAAACTATTTAACAGCTGTACGATAACTTGGAATACAAAGTGTCAGTTGCAGCTTCTTCAACTGAGGCTGAGTATTTGGCATTATTTGAGGCTGTAAAAGAGGCATTATGGCTAAAGTCTCTAGCTATGAGTGTTAAACTTAATATTGTCAGTCCAATAGCTATTTTTGAAGACAATAATGGATGTATTAGTATAGCAAATAACCCTACTAGTCACAAGAGGTCAAAACACATTGACATCAAGTACCATTTCTCCAGAGAACAAGTTGAAAACAATGTAATAAAATTGTTTTATATACCCACAGGTCAACAGATGGCTGATATGCTGACTAAGCCACTACCAGCTGTTACATTCAAGCAGTTTAGAGACAACATGGGCTTATGTATATAATAATTGTAAATTATTAAATTGATTTGTTTTGATTGAAATGGTCTGATTAGGTTTTCTGGGTTTTCCTAATCCTTAGCAACAAATGTTGGACCATTAAAATTATTGTTACTCCCAGAATACTTGGATGGTTTATGGTGTTCTTCTTAGTCAGAAAACTATTGTAAATAGTCAATAACAAATCTTTTTAAATGCAATAACTTTTTGAGGGGGCGTGTTGGTATTTATTATATTATCTGTACAAAAAGTAATGCATTTAATTTTCTAATGGCCACACTAAATTAAGTATATAAAAGCAGCGTGCGCCATATTTAGTTCTCTTACTTCGTTCACCGCTGTGCTAGGAGAAGAACACGTAACCGTCTAAGGTATAAGATATTTGAATATACTTTTGTTTCTTCGACATTATAATTTAAATGTGTGTTTTATTTTATTGCGTTAGCTCTGCATATTCCAACTACGTATAAATTTAACTTAAGAATATATTTTGCTGCATTTTTAAACACCATGTGTATAGAATAGACCATTCATATTTCTTACCGAGGTGTCGTAAAAGGCGACTAAGGTAAGTTGAGCCGCCGTCTGTTACCCACCTAACTAGAATAGATAACCCTCATTTCTTACCGAGGTGTCGTAAAAGGCAAATAAAGTAAGTTGACCCGCCGTGTGGTATCCGGCGAGTAGAATAGACCATCCTCATTTCTTAACGAGGTGTCGTAAAACGCGACTAAGGTAAGTTGAACCGCCGTGTGGTATCCGGTTATGTTGAATAGACCAACCTTGTTTCTTATCGAGGTGTCATTATATATGACGAAATTCGATGTATATCATAGACATACGAGAGGTCACAAAAAGCTTATAATACCTGTGTCGCGACTCAGCAGAGTGGGCAACTCATTCGATGGTCTCGGTATTCGCTTTTACAATAAAATTCCGCAATCAATACTAGATCAGTCTACAGAAAGGTTTAATTAAGTATAAGAGATATGCTTATACGTAAAGCATATCACAAAATTGAAGATTATTTGGATGATAAAAAGCCTGGATTTGAAAATCCTTTTAGCTTCATACAAGACTGCAGTTCAATAATGTAAAATTGAAAATGTTTAAAAGATTGACCGCCGAGTTTCTTTCTGGTTCTTCTCGGTGAGAGCAACATTCCAAACCAGTTGTAGCTTCATTAATCATACTGATCCTTGACGATTCAAAAGTGCTTGTAAGAGCTTATTTGAATAAATATATTTTGATTTGATTTGATTAAAGGCAACCAAGGTAAGTTGATGTCATGAAGGCGGCTGGTCTTAAATACCTAGCCAAATCGTATAATCTAAAACCCACTTAGAGTGGGATAAAGGCCTAAAAGGGGAGAATGATAATAGAACGTTTAGAATATTAAATTTCATCGCCAATCTACATACCTAATACTTTCAAGATTTTCAGCTGCAAAACGAATAAAAGTGGATACTAATTTATAAATATTTCTTGAAGACGTAAAATGTAATCTCGCAATTGACTTTCTTTCACTCTATAGACAGGCGTCACATAGTATTTATATGAAAATTCCTCTTATATACTTACACTGAATATTTTCGTGAAAATAAATTTCTCAGTATTTTTCTTGTTCATTGACTAACCACAGCGTTTGTATAAGGTCATAAACCTATACTAGATTCAAAAGTTTTTTAAACCGGAAAAACTCACTATTAGGTATGTCGGACTCCCACTGGCTAAAACGACCTAAGTACACCACCACGCTGCTGGTGGTAAGGCCTAACGTTGTTAGTATTAATTTATAGTATCTGGGTGACCGACCGACTTGCTCAATAATTTTTAAAATTATGTAAAAAATATAAAATAAAAAAAATATTAAAAAATAATAGGGCAGGTGGGGCTCGATCCTAGGTATTTTCACCTCTCTAGATCGCCAAATAACCTACCGTGACTTTACGTTTGACAGCGAAAAATTGTGATTGTATTCAACGGAATATCAAAAAAAAAATTTAGAGCCCGAAAACAGGGATAAAACTACATTTTTTTAAAAATAAAACTTATCTAGATCGATTTTTCTCCACCCAAAACCCCTGCGTGCTGAATTTACCAGGGACATCATTGGAGCGGTTTCCGAGATTCCTTAAAATATATAAAAACTAGCGGCCTGCCCCTGCTTCGCACGGGTATAAAATATATATCCCATGTCAGTCAGTGTAAAAAAAATGATTAAAATCGATCCAGTAGTTTTGATTTATTCATTACTGCCCGTGGCCCGCAAGCGTTAAATTTAGAGAAAAACAATTTCCTTTCCCTATACCAAGAAGATTTCCTGCTATCTTTGAAATATCTAAATTCATATAGTAATACATTTTTACTTATTTACTTTAACATTTTCCCTATGTATTTTATTTTTACAATTAATTACAGAATTTCGTTAAACAAACTCTTGAAAGAGGGACATAGCTGCTAAAGTCGAAGTGTTATAGGGCGAAGCGCGGCGTCCTCACGGCATTTTAAATCTGTAATATCTCCGAAAATGTTCACTTAAATTACATGCTGTAAACGGCCATATTGATCTATATTAAATCAACTATTTATTTAAGGTCCTTAATTGGATAAGGATTAATGCTGTATTGTATAAAAATTGCTTCAAAAATATGGCATTATTTTTCGTAAAAAGTAAATGCCAAAAAATGCTATAGTGGGTTATCCATAAGAGATAGACATATACCACCGCGGACTTTTCTGTAGACCTTGTCAAGATGTACAAATACTTAGTAAATTATTTTGATAAATCTCGTAGGGTTTAGCCTGCGTTTGCAATGTAAGCGGAAAAAAATGTAATTATTTACAGAAACCTCAAAAATTACAGTATTTCTCTACTCCGTATTGAATGTTATTATACGTACAAACCTTCCTCTGGAATCACTCTATCTATTAAAAAAAACCGCATCAAAATCTGTTGCGTAGTTTTAAAGTTTTATGCGTACATAGGGATATAGGGCGAAGCGCGGCGTCCTCACGGCATTTTAAATCTGTAATATCTCCGAAAATGTTCACTTAAATTACATGCTGTAAACGGCCATATTGATCTATATTAAATCAACTATTTATTTAAGGTCCTTAATTGGATAAGGATTAATGCTGTATTGTATAAAAATTGCTTCAAAAATATGGCATTATTTTTCGTAAAAAGTAAATGAAAAAAACTGCTATTGTGGGTTATCCATAAGAAATAGATATATACCATCGCGGACTTTTCTGTAGACCTTTTTAAGGTGTACAAATACTTAGTACATTATTTTGATAAATCTCGAAGGGTTTAGCCTGCGTTTGCAATGTAAGCGGAAAAAAATGTAATTATTTACAGAAACCTCAAAAATTACAGTATTTCCGTATACTCCGTATTGAATGTTATTATACGAATATATTATTATATTATCTATTAAAAAAAACCGCATCAAAATCTGTTGCGTAGTTTTAAAGTTTTATAAATACATAGGGAATATTATGTTTTATAATATGTAGTGATAGTGATTGTTATTTTCCTCGCTAGAGAGCTCCGATCATAAATGCGTCCGATCGCTGCTAAATTCAAACGGTTAAAGGGCGAACCGCGTTTTTTTTTCGAATTTGACTAATGCTGTTAGCCCTAATGGCTTTGACAGCGTCACCGATAAGACGGGCGAGCGCGGAAGCATCGCCAAGAGGCGAACAGCGACCTCCGACGCGCTATTTATAGGCTCGCGGCGAGGCCCCTGCATTTTAAATCTGTAATATCTTCGAAACTGTTTATTTAAATTACATGCTGTAAAGGGTCATATTGATCAATATTAAATTAACAATATATTTAAGGTTCTTAATTGGATAAGGATTAATGCTGTATTGTATAAAAATTGCTTTGAACATAAGGCATCATTTTTCGTAAAAAGAAAATGACAAAAACTGCTATTGTGGGTTATCCATAAGAGATAGACATATACTATCACGGACTTTTCTGTAGACCTTTTCATGGTGTACAAATACTTAGTACATCATTTTGATAAATCTCGTAGGGTTTAGCCTGCGTTTGCAATGTAAGCGGAAAAAAATGTAATTATTTACAACATCACATTAGAAACCTCAAAAATTACAGTATTTCTCTACTCCATATTGAATATTATTAGACATGTAAACCTTCCTCTTACTTCACTCTATCTATTTAAAAAAAAACCGCATCAAAATCTGTTGCATAGTTTTAAAGATTGAAGCATACATAGGGATATACGGACATAGGGACAGACAGAGAATACGACTTTGTTTTATACTATGTAGTGATATTATTTATTTTTACAATTGATTAGACAATGTCTTTACATACAACATTCATAGCTTTCTTATCATTAGACAATATAAACTTGAAAGAAGGACATTTAGTTGCGCCTCCGGTCGCTGCTAAATTCGAAGTGCTTATAGGTCTAAGCGCGGCCTCCTCGCGGGATTTTAAATCTGTAATATCTCCGAAAATGTTCGCTTAAATTACATGCTGTAAACGGCAATATTGATCTATATTAAATCAACAATTTATTTAAGGTACTCAATTGGATAAGGATTAATGCTGTATTGTATAAAAATTGCTTTGAACATAAGGCATCATTTTTCGTAAAAAGTAAATGAAAAAAACTGCTATTGTGGGTTATCCTTAAGAGATAGATATATACCATCGCGGACTTTTCTGTAGACCTTTTTAAGGTGTACAAATACTTAGTACATCATTTTGATAAATCTCGTAGGGTTTAGCCTGCGTTTGCAATGTAAGCGGAAAAAATGTAATTATTTACAGAAACCTCAAAAGTTACATTATTTCTCTACTTTGTACTGAATGTTATTATACGTACAAACCTTCCTCTGGAATCACTCTATCTATTAAAAAAAACCGCATCAAAATCGGTTCTGTAGTTTTAAAGTTTTATGCGTACATACGGAAATATGGACTTTGTTTTATAATATGTAGTGATAAAGGAAATAAGGCGATAATTGTACGCACTTATGTGCTTAAAATCGGTATTATTGCATTAAAATGTTGAAGAAAGCATGTTTTAATTTTTATTTTATCACCGATATTAATAATATTAAATATCAAAATTTTAAAAAGATTTAATGTAAAATTAACGATAGATGCTAGCGCGGCAAAAAATGTTGTCTTGAGATTGTAGATTTGGATATAATAGCTAACAACTTACACTGATCGGATGTTCAAGATCGGACAAAGTAAAGAAAAATTACTGGAAACAATATCTATATGCGAAGGCTGAGTACATGAAGATCAAAAAGAAATAGATATAAATAAAAAAATGAATAAATTAGTACGTAGAACTGATGAGCGTTAAGGAGCTAAGGTCCTGGAATTGCGACATCGCACCGGAAAACGCGTCGGAAGACCGCCTAAGAAGTGGACTGATGACCTCAAAGCCATGGATCCAAGCGGTACAAGAAAAAATGGAGCCTAAGAACAGCTTCAAACTCATAGTACTACATATTCGTTCTATTATATTATATACTGTATTACATATTAATATCATTTTAACGTTTATGTGGATACGAACAATGTCTCAGAAACGATTTGTTAATATATATTGAAACAAAAAATGACATGCGTCCCTTTCAAAAGCACTTGTTTACAAGTTTATTTGAATAAAGAATATTTTGAATTTGAATTTGAATTTAACCATTTCTACCTTATGCAGTATCTGGACTTATTTTAAACTCCGTGACATAGACCCGTTACAAGAACGAGATGAGCGTGTTTTGATCGATCGAGAATTAGTTCAATTGACTTTCAGGGCCATAGGAATGTTGTTAATGATTACTTGTCTTTTAATTGGAATCAAATTCCGGGGATCGTTCGGCAAAACATCGTTCAAACAAAAATTCTTTAAAAAAATGATGGGAACAGCTCTGAAAGACTCAGAGTTTAAGTTTACTAATAAAATCGTGTAAAAGTTACGAACTATTTTGTACAATATCAAATAGTTGCAAAAAAAAAAACCGTCGATATCCTACTAACTCCTACTAATATAAATGCGAATGTTTGTATGGATGTATGTTTGTTTGTTGTATGTTTACGGCGAATCCACTGAACGAATATCGATGAAATGTGGCACGATTATTCCTTATAAGTATTTTAATATAAAGTAGTTATATTTTAATATAGATAATATTTTAAAGACAAAGTTTGTAGTTTTTACCACTTTATCCTACCATAGAAGAACTACTAATGACTAAAGAAACACTAAATGGATTCAAAACTAGTTGGGCTAACCCGATATCAAATCAAACCTACAAAATAATCTTTATTCATATAAACTCTTTCAAGCATTTGAATCGTCAAGGATCAATATGAATAATGAAGCTACAACTGGTTCGGAATGTTGCTCTTACCGAGAAGAACCAGAAAGAAACTCGGCGGTCACACTTTTAAACATTTTTAATTTTACATTTAGGATTTTCAAATCCAGAGATTTTTATCATCCAATTAATCGTCAGTTTTGTAATATGCTTTACGTATATATACAACGAGAGTATAGTTGGTTTCTATATACCACTCACACCAATCTAAGCAAAAGAACGTAACTTTCTCTGACATTACAAAATTCCGTTGTCCATTCCCCCTAACTACCCCCCTAATAAATCCAAGCACTCACCTGCAAGACTCACTTCGCACTTAAAACTCCTTGTATCTTGTACAGACCTCTCAAAAAGTTCCCCTAACAGATGTACTAACTTTGTTAATTGAATTGGCACATTGGGATCGGGCGTTTGCAGAGGTGTATACTTACAGGTAATAAATTTGGGACATTATTTTCTTGCGATGTATATATTTTTATTGGCTACAGATTTATATATCCTTATCCTTATTAGGGTATATCCTTTTACTGTAATAAGAGTACCTGGGTGACCGTGCCTTGCGCCCTCATTTCTTACCGAGGTGTCGTAAAAGTCGACTAAGGTAAGTTGACTTCAGGCAAGCGGCCAAACCAAATCGTGCAGCAACATGTTCATAACATGTTGTGCCGTACTTAGAGTGGGATATATGCAGGAGAATGATGTTAATAGAACATTTTACATTTCTCGTGACCATCCGTTGCCCGAATAAGTTACGCTGACTTGACGATTAACAGCAAAAATTGAGGGAACTTAATTAACTTAAATTAAGTTAGCGCGAACGAAGTCGCAGGTACTGCCGATGTTTTATATATATAAAAATGAATCTTTGTCTGTATGTCCTCTATAGACTCCGAAACGGTTGGATAGATTTCAATGAAATTTTCAAACAATATGTAAATTGACCCAGTGGATAATTCTGTAAAATTTCGTGACGCATTTTTTTAACTGTACCAAGTTCTGTTTCGAGGGAAATTCGAAACTTCTGAGCCACAGCAATGAGTGGCCGGACAGCTAGTGCTCAATGAAAATTATAATTCCTTTATAATCTTAAATAATAAATTCCAAACAATGTAACCACTAACTAACAATGGAATTTTAGGAACAATTAAATGCATTCCACTCAAAAAAGAGGAATTGAAATGGACAATTTGTCCGTAGCCGGCTCGCACAATTGGAAATAGGCTGAGCCACCTGACACACGGGCGTTAATTCTGTTAACATTTCCACGACAACCGAAAATCGACGAGCATTGGGAATTAACTGTACGGTTTTAGGGAGAGAATTTGGGACGTATTCAACCGGTGTATTGACAATTAGTCGCATGTCGCCTGTGTGTCATGTGTCAAAAAGTGTCAATTTTATACATCGTATCATGATTATTCTCCTTTTTGGATACAGGACGAAAACCCTTATGGGTACCGCCCCCCGATGGGCACTAGGGATGTGACATGGATTTGAATAAATCGATAAATAAATAATCGATCGAACCTTCCCCCCGTCATCCATTATCCCCCATCGGTCCCAGAGGCATAGGGACCTCACCTAGGGGTCACACGATTTGGTTATGTATTTAATGACCGGCCACCTGCGTGACCTCAACTTACCTTAGTCGTATTTTACGACACCTCAGTAAGAAAGGGGCTGGTCTATTTTTCTCAGCCGGATACCACACGGCGAGTCAACTTACCTTAAGTCGCCTTTTTCGGCACCTTTTTAAGAAATGAGGATGGTTTATTATACTCAGCCAAATACCACACGGCCGGTCAACATGCTTCAGTCGCTTTTTACGACACCTCGGTATTAAATAAGTGAGATCTATTCTACTCAACCGGATACCACACGGCCGATCAACTTACCTAAATCGTCTTTTACTAAACGTCGCTATGAAATAATGTTGGTCTAGTATCAGCCGGATACCACATGGCCGGTCAACTTACCTTAGTCGCTTTTTACGACACCTCGGTAATGAATGAGGATGGTCTATTCTACTCAACCGGATATCACGCGGTAGGTCCACTTTTTTATGTCAGGAAAACCCATTATGGGTCGTCACCGCCCGACGGGGACGAGCGGCGGGTATGTCAGACTCGCACCGACTAAAAACCTGACAGTGCTCTATCACGCTGCTGGTGGCGGGTATAGGGTATCCATGAAGACATTTCCCCCATCCTCGCCAGCAGCAACTCTGTACCCCAGAGTGCGCCTCCTCTGGGTCGGGGCCTCTCTAAAAGCGGCCCCTCCCTCCGCTGGACGATGCACCGAGAGCGCCAGATGCATAGACCGCCGCGGGGACCTTATAGAGCGGGCGTCCGATTAAACCCCGTTCGGAACGCCCGGAAGGTCCCCGTTAGGGCGGCACGCGACGGTCTTGAGGGAGTCGCCTGCGCCCGGCTCGCCTGCGGCGGATCGGATCCAAGGACTCGACTTCCCGGATCCGCCTCCTTCCGCGAGATAACATTCTCACAGAAGGAGGCCGTCGCTGCCCACGATCGCTCCCTGTCCACCATGGCGCGAACCACAGTGGGCAGGGAGAGATCATGCCCCACCTGCGCCACGAGTTCCACCCGCTGAACCACCCAAGCTGGACAGTCTGCGAGCGTGTGCAGCGCCGTGTCAAAGTCGGCGCCGCATTCGTGGCACCCACCAGTCGCTTCGCGCTGGGCCACCTTCCACAGATACCACCCGAAACAACCATGTCCGGAAAGCACCTGTGTCAGGCGGAAAGTGAGGACCCCATGCCTCCTGGCGACCCAGCCCTGGAGAATGGGCTGGATAGCCGAAATTATCCAGGCTCCTGCACTGGGGGATTCAAGCCGCCGCCTCCATTGGCGGAGGAGCTCTTCCTGAGCTGCCCTCCGCCAATCCACCTCTGCCGCCGCTGGGTCTCCCCCCGGTGAACGGGCTTCGACTCTACGGCGGTAAGCCTGAGCTAGCACCTCAGCCTCAAGGTCCCATGGAGGGGACCCGGCCAATGCGCAGGCCGCCTCGCCGGAGATGGTCCGGTAGCCCCGTACAAGTCTGACCGCCATGATCCTCTGCACCCTGCGCAGCAGGGGCAAGGATCTGGCGGTGCGGTAGGTCCACTTTACCTTACTTGCCTTTTACGACACCTTGTTAAGAAATCAGGGTGGTCTATTCTACTCAACTGGACATCGCACGGTAGATCCACTTACTTTAATTACCTTTTACGACACCTCGTTATTAATGAGGGTGGTCTATTCTACTCAGCCGGATATCACATGGTAGTTCCACTTACCTTAATTGCCTTTTACGACACTTTGTTAAGAAATCAGGGTGGTCTATTCTACTCAACTGGACATCGCACGGTAGATCCACTTACTCTAATTACCTTTTACGACACCTCGTTAATAAATGAGGGTGATCTGTTCCACTCAGCCGGATACCATAAGAATTTAAAAATATCCTACATACATATTTTGGATTGGAGTTTAGACATTAAATATTCCACCCCAGTGCAGCAAAGTTACCTCACCTCGTGTCAGAAGTTGGTCTCCGAGGTACAATCAAACTTTTGAATCTCCCAACTTGTAACGTATCGGAAAATAATTCCTCGAAGTTCCTATCATATAATAGCGCTTGGCTTACCAAGTTTTACTCTGAACAAACATTAAACATATTATATGTTCAATGGGGCGCGTGGAATACAAAAACGCCGTTATATACAGAGTGGTACTGACGATACGACATTAAATAACTTCACTGCTAACTTGGAAGCATTACATTACTTTGGTATAATTCAATGTATTTAAATATAGAATTTAAGAAAAATATATATTCTAAAAAACTAAATACGTTTAAATTGCGAAACACGCTTATTCATTAGGGTTCACTCACCTTGAAGTGCGCGCGTACGGCGCTCGGTGTAGATATGACGATAGCCGCGTAGCTATTTAGGATTAAAATTAATGTCGTATCGTCGGTACCACTCTGTATATGTCAGTATACAACGAAAGTATGAACTTTGCGAACTATATACTAAGTGGACTATATACCACTAGATTTTACCCACAATTTCATTTGCGTGGACTGTTGTCGCTGTTGTTGTGATAGGTTGGTAATAGATGGCGCTTTCAATGTCATCCTATTCTTGTAGAATTAACAGGATGTCTATACCCTATATGTTACCGCCATATATAAGGAATAATTGTGCCAAATTTCATCGATATTGGTTCAGCGGATTCGCCGTGTAACAATAACAAACATACATTCATACTCTGATTTTACGGTTTACTTTGAAGCTATATTAATGAAGTTTTGCGAAATTGAAACTTAAATACCTACCAGGAAAACATATTAGATAGACCAGTCTACAGAAAGATTTTAATGAAGTTTACAAAATACGCTTTGATTTTAATTATGAAAATGCTTGGATTTAAATATCCTTTCAGCTTTAAACATCGCGGTTAAGTAATATACATGTAAAATGTTTAAAAGATGGACGGGTTTCTTTCTGGCACTTCTCAGAAAGAGCAACATTCCGAACCAACTGTAGCTTCATTAAATCTAATTGATCCTTGACGATTCAAAAGAGCTTGTAATCTTTATTCAAATAAATCTTACTTGAATAAAGATTGTTTTGATTCGATTTAATTTGATTTGGTTCTACCTTTGCGTTAGCTCCAATAAACGTAAATTACTTAAAGACAGCAGTAATAATATAATCAAATTTAGAAACTGCTTTCATTTCAAATTTATTATAAATTTCGCTATTACTTTATTAATTAACGCTACGTTCAAAATGCGTCTTTAGCTGAAAGACATTAAATCCTTTAGCGTAAAAGTTGATTATTTCATAAAAGTTAACATTAAAGTGACATCATAAAAGTTTGGACTGAAATCAAAATAAACGAATGCTTCAAAACTGAATACGATCCATAAACTTGACGTAGAACCTATTATGGCTGTCGAAGCTGTATCAAGTGCTATAATAAATTTGGCCTTGTTTTTACTAATTGTTTTACTAAAAACTAACTTCGCCCACGATTTTGCCTCTTCTTCGCGTTCTTCGAACTGGGATAAAATAGCCTATGCCACTCTAAATAATTTATAGAAGCAGTCGGTACTTTGCGGAATCCCATAGTACAAAAGTTAAGTTTTGCGATTTTGTCCTGTCAACAGATGTCATGTTTCATATCTGCTATTTACTACTCCAGCTATGATTATGACTCCATTATGATAAAAATCGATGGTTGTAGATTCGTGGTTAGCAATGGCTTTCTTTGTATTAAAAGACTCGCGATAGAGTGTAGCTACTAGAGTGACTTCTTGAGACAGAGAGGTCTGATTTAATTTAGAAACCACTGAATATTTAGCTGTTTGAAAACTTCCTCCTTAACTCTGATGATCAAATAATGATCTTTCTTCATTCAATCTAAAGGCCAACTTGAATAAAGAATAGAAATAAAGCAGCTAGCAGCTTCGCCCGCATGGAAATCTGTATCACAATTTTTTTCACAAATTGAAATTTTGAACATAAAAGTAGTTATCGTGAGTTAACTTTTACCTCGCACGTAGGGAAAGCTCCTATTCATCTTAGCGTGATATTATAGAGGCTATAGTCTTTCTCGATAAATAGGCTATGTTACACTCAGAGAATTTTTCAAATCGGTCCGGTAGTTCCTTAGACAGAGACCCGAGGCTTGAACGCGCTAGCGTTCAAACAAACAAACTCTTCAGCTCTATATATTAGTATAAATGACACAATCCATCGCTGCACGCTTCACGATTTCACGAAGCTTTTGCTTTGCGATTTACACTGTAAAAATCGTTTCAGTATTTTCACACTAAAGTTATAAAAGTTACGAAACAAGAAATTTCAATGTGAGATGCGCACAGCCGCGGCTTGTTGCGTTGCATATGCATGTTTCAAATCCCATTACAATCCGGATACTGCAACGAGGTGAAAGGCGATGCGGTGTAGACCACATTCCACACTCATTTGAATTACCAATGATGATATTCCATAGAAAAACTAAAAATACTAACTGATACAGAAAGCCTACTATACTCTTGAAGATTATTTGGAATTTGAATTTCAATTTGAATACTATTCATACTACAGACTGTATAAATTCAAAATATTCTTTGTTAAAATAAACTTGTCAACTCTGCTGCTGGTTCGGAAAGCTGTTCCTACCGAGAAGGGCCAACAAGAAACTCGGCGGTTGCTCTTTTAAAAATATAATTCTTAATACTAGTTACATATAGTAATTGCTACTATTACTATATGTAACTAGTATAGTAATTACCGTGCGCCTCTTTCGAGGAGGTCTAGGGTTCGAACCCTGGGCAGACAACAATGAGTTTTCTAGTAAAACTTATGTGTCTAATTGATAATTGCAATTTATCACACGCTTTTCGGTGAAGGAACACATCGTGAGGAAACCTGCATATTTCTAAACAACTTTGGGGATATGTGTAACCTACCAATCCGCATTGGAGCAGCGTGGTAGGTCTTAATCCTTCTCTCCAAAAAAAGAACGGAGAGAAGAGGCCTATGCCCAGCAGTGGGATAGTAACAGGCCGTTACTTACTTATAGTAATTACTATCTTGTACACGTTCGAAGAGAGCTATATCCACACATTTTTATCATCTAAGTAATCCTCTACATATATATAGTAGGCTTTTTGTATCAGCCTCTCTTTAACAGTATTTTTAAACTGCTGTAATGGCAAAGGTAAAATTGCAGAATTTTATTATAGAATCTCATACCCAAACCCACAAACGACTTACGTACTTTTGCAAGGCGCAAAGCAGGAGTGGCAAGCTTATGTCGGCTCCTGCTTTTGTCTATTATATACACAAACAATCGTTTTATAATCTTTTATATTTTTATGTACATGAATTAAATTGCTCAAAATATACTGTAAAGCAAATGTAAGAATACTTGTTTCCTTAAACAATCCTCTAGTACTTAACTTTTGTGTATCTCTGCTGGTTTACGATGCGCGCGCGACTAAAGCTCCCAGCAGGCTTTTTTTTTAAACCGGGTGACATAATTTACAATCAGTAATCTCTTTAACATAATTTACAATAAGTAATGCACTATTAACCTAAATGTTCTGAAGGAATTGCACGATCTTTTAGTAAAAACCGTACAAAAGTCCGTTGAGTAAATTTTGAGAAAATCGATCACATAAAGCTTTTGTGGACTTTGTTTTATAATAAGTGTTGATAGCATATTATAGGCTGGCCGCTGTGTGATATCCGGCTAAAAAGAATAGACCACCCTTGACCTGACCGAGGTGTCGTAAAAGGCGACCAAAGTAAGTCGGCCCGCCGCGCCGTATGGTATCCGGCTGAGTAGAATAGACCACCCTCATTTATTACCGAGGTGTCCTAAGAGGCGACTAAAATAAGTTGACCCACCGTGTGGTTTACGCTTGAGTAGAATAGACCACTCTCATTTCTTACCGAAGTGTCATAAAAAGCGACTAAGGTGAGTTGACGTCAGGCAGACGGCCGGTTGTTAAATACGTAGCCAAATTATGTGACAACAAATTTTTAACATGTGCTAACCCCACTTAGAACGGAGTAAGGGCAGGAGAATGTATAAGCATATTATAGGTTGGCTTCTCTACTCTAGTATAATAACTCTATGGTAATGTCACACGTATTAAATACACGTACATACTTGTTAACGTATTTACCAAATGTAATTTTGCAGTATAATTAAATACGATGTTAATTGATGTTGTTAATTATGTTTTTAATGCTGTTAAATGTAATCGACAGTAATAATCGCACGTACGAAAGTCTACATCGCTGTTTTTAACAGGGGCCCACGGCCACTAGAAGTCGGTGCCAAATCAAATTCAGTTCAAATTCCAAGAAGTTTGAAAGATATGACGCGATGGGTGACCTTATAAGGAATACTGAGTCTATAAGCTTTTTGTAGTTTGAAGAAAGAACTATGTCCTATGTTAAAAATCAACCAAAAACCCAAATAGCTAATAAGCCAATTCTCTATGGCTTCACCCAAAATAATAAGTGAGATTATGGAAAATAGCCGACAGGCGGCCATGATGGCGCTAGTTTTCATAAGTGGAGGACGGAAAAACAAAAGAATGATAAACATTATAGATATTATACCAATGTAGATTGATAATAAAATTAAAAAAATAAATAAAATAAAATTAGTTTTTTTTTAAATTTTTTAATAATTAATAATAATCTAATACCAATTAATTTGCTTAAAAATTAAAAATATTTAAAATAAAAGTACAATGCCCTTAACTACTAGCATACTAAAGATATCACCAAAAAAGAAGGCGAAGCTATTTACACAATGATCACCCACTCATCACTGGCTTTTTTTTCTAATTAACTATATGTTTTTAACTCTCATAGTTTTTTCGTCCCGGGCGAAAGCAGAAGTATCTTTGAGACTGTATAATGCGCAGAGTAGAGCTTAGAAACTCTAATAGCTTCATCGTTGAACAGGGAAAGGGTGTTAGAAAGGGTAGAGAAAGGGCGAAAGGGGTCAAAGCTTGCTTTCAACCATTAATTAAACTAAGGAACAGCGTAAAGTTGTACGTGTCTAAAAATGTTAGAATGTCTACTAGAAATTACATGATTTGTTATAATCCTGTTTGTTAATTAGCTTATTTGAGTTTGGTAATCGCAATTATAGTGCTAATTACGTTTGATTAGCATTCTTCTAATGTTTATGGTATACCACGTGACTGGGTACGCATAGACACCTGTGTTATATTTTCCACGTACGCCATTTTGTTTTATCTATGTACTAGCCGTTACCCGCAACTTCGTTCGTTCGATGGTGCTTTTCAATGTCATCCTATTCCTGTAGTATTAACAGGATTTCTATAGCCTATATGTTATCCCGGTGTATAGGGAATTGTGTCAAATTTCTTCGTGATAAAGCTAGCTTTTGGTCACGACAGACAGTCGGACTTTGGTATTCATTCTTCAATCATGTTCTTCCGCCGTGTCGTATCCGCCTGACTAGATTGTTACACCCTTATTTTTTACCGAGGTGGCGTAAAATGCGATTAATGTAAGTGGACTCGACGTGTGGTATCCGGCTGAGTAGAATAGACCACCCTCATTTCTTACCGAGGTGTCGTGAAAGGTGACTAAGGGAAGTTGGCGTCAGGCAGATGGCCGGTCGTAAAATCATCATCATGTGACAACATGTTCAAACATGTTGTTTACATACGTTTTTATGCCGTATGAAACTGCGGTAGATTCGCCATGCGTTGACACGGTGGTAAGTATATGATGAAAAGGTCTAATCCGACGGCATTGGGAATTGTTATTTTAGAAGCTAAGGATAATATAATATCAATTGCAAAAGAAATCTGTACATAACTGGGTTTTCCTTTACACTGTCTACTGGGTATCCTTTACACTATTACTGGGTTTTTCTTTACACTATCTCTCTGTATACTCTAGAAGTTTCTTATTATCTTAAGACGATTATAATCTCAAGCTCTAATCACCTCGTGATGCGCAATTCATCCTAACGACTTTACACTCCCTGAAGTGAAGTCATTGTGTAGTGCCATAATGCACGTACACAAATAATACCTGAGAATCGAACTCGTGTACCTTTGTTATGATTCTATACAATTCATAACCATAATTTTAAAAAAGATCTGGAAATAAATATAACAAAGATTTACTACGAATTGAAATTAGAATTTCCAAGAAAATTAAAAATATTCTTGAAAGTTTGTCACGCAGTTGTACAAAAGCTTAAATAGATAAAGAGACAATAGAAAGGCGAACAATAGGTAATTCTATAACAAGCTGATTTATAATTTGGCTGCCCGTTGATGCAGGTGGCAGAGACTCTGCCTTTAGCACTATAGGTCACGGGTTAGATTTCCGCCGAAGACTAATACTTTCTAAATATCATTTATTGTTACTTGTGTACTGATTCTGGGTGTATTTACGTGTTTATTTAAATTTATATATGTATATATTTACCATTTATCAGGCACATATAAGAAAAGTATTAAGTCACTTATGGGACGGTTGACCGTGTGTGTAATTCTCCTATATATATATCTTTAATATTTAATCTTTAATCTTTAATAGTTAATCATTCAGCATTTCTCATCTTTTTTTGCTGAAAATTGTCAGGTCAGCGTAACTTATTCGAGTAACGGGTGGTATCTAGAAATGAAAATACCTAGAATCAGGCCCCACCTGCCCCAATTATTTGTTTCTTTTTTTTGAAGTTTTTTTTGTCAAAAAATACCGAGCAAGGCTCGGTCAACAGGGTACTACAATAAAATTCCAAAAAAATACATCTTAGAACCTTTATATGTCCGAATACCATCATTCTGCTGCCCTCATTCCACTCTGAGTGGGCTGGGCACATTATGTTATAAACATGTTGTAACATGATTTGACTAGGTATTTTATGGTAGGTACGGTACTGTGGTACGGTAGGTATGACCGGTCGCCTGCCTGACGTCAACTTACTTCAGTCTCCTTTTACGACACCTCGATAAGAAACTATCCTTTTTCACTTGATACATGCAGGATTTATAGGAACACATGCACAAACTCAACTCGCCAGCACAATTATATTTATATTTAAAATGCTTAATAAACTTTTTTTTTACAGATTCTATCTGTACGAAAAAAGTTTATTTTGTACAGATAGAATTTGTGCAGAATCTATCTGTACAAAAAAAGTTTATTAAGCATTTTAAATAATATAATTGTGCTGGCGAGTAATGCCTTTTTCTATTCCTTTACTTGAAAATCGCCGATTACAAAGAGATCAGATTTTTTCTATAAAATTATGAATAATGATATTGATGAACCGTACCTTTTAAGTAGAATATTATTACGATGTCCTCAATCAGGATCGCGAATGTTTAAATTATTCCATGTACCTTCCTAAATATGCTAGAAATACTGTGATAAATCGTTCTAGTAAGGCGTATAATGATTTATTTCACGACATTAATATATTTAACGATAATATATTTTATTTCATAAGAAAAATACTGTATTAAACATTAGGTACATTAAAAAGTTAAACTCTTAACTTACTAATATTTGTGTAACATTTTTTAGTGGAAACTTTATTGAATTATTAAATATTTATTTAGTAATAGAACTGTTTGTTTCCCAAATGAAATAAAAAAAAATAAAACCTCCACCACAGCCACCACAATACAAAAGCATAACACAGGTTCACCCCGACAACGCAAACGAAGCATCATCAGAAGAGAGACTCCAAGATAAAATCGCTTTGCGATCTTCATCGGATTATAGTATAATAATTTTACTTATTACTTTTGTATTGTTTACTTAATGCATGAATTGTGGACCATTTTATGACGTCACCTTATCTTTAAAGATATACGTCATTGTTTAGACGTCATTAAAAAATTATTATCTCTACAAAAAAACGCCGACAATAGCGTAAGCAGCTGTCATTTCTACGAAACGTACACTAAAGCTCCTGAACATCTGTTGCTTTTGTTGTCTTTATTACTTGAACTGTATTTAATATTACTTTAGTAAGAAGTAATTATATATAGTTTTTGTGGTTTTTGGGACAATTACATAGATAATTCGGATCTCTGGTAATTACAAATAATATATTTCCATCATTATCTTCCTGCCTTTATCGAGGTGCCGTGAAAAGCGACTAAGGTAAGTCAGCCTGCCGTGTGGTATTCGGCTGAGTAGAATAACCCACCCTTATTTCTTACCGAGGTGTCGAAAAAGGCGACAAAGGTAAGTTAACCCACCGTGTGGTACACGGTTTAGTAGAATAGACCAGCCCCTTTCTTACCGAGGTGTCATAAAATACGACTAGGGTAAGTTGATGTCAGGCAGGCAGCCATAAAATAAGTAGCCAAATCATGTGACAGCATGTTTATAACATGTTATGCCGACCCCACTTAAAGTGGGATAACGGCAAGAAGAAGATAATCCATGACATTATACTCGTAAATGCGAAAGTCTGTACGTCTGTTATGCTTCACAACAAATTCGCTGAATAATATTTATGAATTTGGTACTATCAAGAGTTACCAGGCAAGAACATAGGATAAAAAGTTCCCGTTTTTCCTTCTAGAACAGGAAAGAACATAAATACTATGTCAACAATCATAAAGGTTTCGGCTTTGTGATTTTGTCGTGGACTCTATCTCCTGACGATGCTTCGATTGCAGAGCGAAACGATCGTTGAGTTTGTGATAGTGAACGTATGTAGTGCTTTTAAATTGTGATATAGGTTTGTGCATTTGTTTTACGAATCCTGACGTCCAATATCTTAAATTTTAATTAAAATCAGTTCAGCCTTTTCTTTAACATAAGAAACATAACATACTTTCTCTTTTATTTACATAGACTATGGTTATATTTCACAACTGAGGTGATAAGCTCAACTGCTAATGCAAAATTAATTATCGCAAATTGCTTGCGTACTTGGAAGGTGTTAATGGGAAAATAATTACTTGTTGAAATTATACAATAAGTTAGACAATGGCGTTGTGACACGGGATAATGGGATTTAGCAATGTAATAATGTATTAGGGAGAAGCCTTCTTGAGACGCTTCCTGTGGGAATTGTTTCCAGTGAGTTAATACTTACAACACTCATGTCTTTCGCTTTCATTCTCTCCCATTTTTCGTCAATTTTGGCCTACCCTACTCACGTCTTTCGCTTTCATTCTCTCCTATTATTCGTCAATTCTGGCTTACCCTACTCACGTCTTTCGCTTCCATTCTCTCCCATTTTTCGTCAATTTTGGCCTTTCCTACTCACGTCTTGCGCTTTCATTCTCTCCTATTTTTCGTCAATTTTGGCCTACCCTACTCACGTCTTTCGCTTTCATTCTCTCCTATTTTTCGTCAATTCTGGCTTACCCTACTCATGTCTTTCGATTTCATTCTCTCCTATTTTTCGTCAATTCTGGCCTACCCTACTCATGTCTTTCGCTTTCATTCTCTCCTATTATTCGTCAACTCTGGCCTACCCTACTCATGTCTTTTTTTCATTCTCTCCTATTATTTGTCAACTCTGGCCTACCCTACTCATGTCTTTTGCTTTCATTCTCTCCTATTATTCGTCAACTCTCGCCTACCCTACTCATGTCTTTTGCTTTCATTCTCTCCTATTTTTCTTCAATTTTGGCCTACCCTACTCATGTCTTTCGCTTTCATTCTTTCCTATTTTTCGTCTATTTTGGCCTTCCCTACTCACGTCTTTTGCTTTCATTCTCTCCTATTATTCGTCAACTCTCGCTCTACTCCTTTTATATGCATACTTTAGACAATCCAACCATCTCTTTATAAACCTCCCTCTAGTCACATATCCATCGATATTTATATTTAACACTCGTTTGGTCACATGATTTTCATCTCTATATATATAATGAGATATGTCCATACCACTAATCTTGCAATTTTCTCTGTCAAAACTAATATGTACTACTCATGTATGTTATACCTAATCTAATAATATATATAAAAATATTTTTTAAATAAAAATACTGTCGCATTATCATATTCTGATATGCCTTTATATTTAAATGACTTTTGTGTTTCAAATAAACAATAATAATAAAACAATAATTAAGTATACCGTGTGGTATCCGGGTGAGTTGAATAGACCACCCTCATTTCTTACCGAGGTGTCGTAAAATGTGACTAAGATAAGTCGACCCGCCGTGTGGTCTCCGGCTGAGTAAAACAGACCATTCTTATTTCTTACTGAGGTGTCGTAAAATGTGACTTAGGCAAGTTGACCCACCGTGTGGTATCCGGTTGAGTAGAAAAGACCACGATCTTTCATACCGAGGTATCGTAAAATACGACTAAGGTAAGTTGAAGTCAGGCAGGCGGTCAGGTAAAATACGTAGCCGTTTGGCAACATTTTATAAGATGTTGTGTCGACCCCACTTAGAGTAGGATAAGGACAGGAGGATAATGAATAAAACAATTGAATATCTTATTAATATTGTTCTAATAATGAAATTATCGGAATTTTGTATTTAAAGACAAGGGATTATATTTAAATTAAATTTACCTTTGAATGGGACTTGTATTAAATTACGAATATTTAACGTAAACTCTTGCGCATCTCGCGGTTGCATATTACTGAAATCTTAAAACATTGCATTATTTCTATACAAATAACAAAGAAAATCCAATAAGCTGAGTATCAAAATAAACCCCACGCCATAAATTTCTAGCTATTTAAATTAATCCGAACTAAAAAGCTTAAAGCGATAAAGTTCCAAGTACATACAACCTACCTGTACCTACTTATACAACAACGGTGTATTTTCTCCCACAATCTATTTATAAACTGGTCCAGAACCTGTTTGGTGGGTCTTTGGAACGCAGGTAGACTTGTCCCGGCAGCCTGACTCACAATGGGGATTAGCATCCGCGAAAAGGGTATACAACCTTATCTGTATTACTTTAAGATTCATTATCTTTTGAATACTGATAATTTCAAGTTATGGATGACTTTGTGTGGTGCATGAAGGGAATCAATTAGTCTTCTTGCCAATTTATTGTTTTCTTTCAGTCAGTGTTCGACTATCGACAAGTCAAGTGGTGTATTGTGTATTGTTTTGATAAATCGGTGATTGTTTGTGGATCTCGAGGTCTTTGCATTCAGGTAATATATATTTTTAATACTATTGTTTCTAAACTAACATTCATTTACATACTAATTTTAGATAATGAATAATTTTCAGTTATTGTTATTGTAATTCTTTGTATTTTTTTATATGGAACCCAACGCTATATACATTCGTAAATTATAGTTTTGTATTATATCCCATTTATAGTATATCCCACTATACCTAGTTTATCGCACTAAGAGGGTACAGCATGCATAATAAAAGCTAAATAATGTTTAGTAAATCAAAAAAGTGTATAAAGATGTAGAGATAAAGAAAAAAATATCTCTCAATTTTAAAAATGTTAAATACTGATTATTTTTTTGTTTAAAAGTTGTATCTTTAAATATTACTTATTTTTTAATCCTTTGTATTAAATTAAAGTCATTGAATGTTATTAAACATATTTTATTTTGATTCGAGTAAAAAATCAGAATAAATTTAGAAAAATAATATTCCAAACTGTAGTATAATAATTACATAACAATTGTTTAATTTTATTAAATTATCATAAATTAATTTGTGTTCGCGTTAAGTATAATACTTAATTCACTAGTACAAAGTGAATATTAAAGTGATGAATTTAAAAATACCGTAATTATTTTAGGAACTATTTAAAGTAAAATATGTATTAATGTTCTATTATTAAGATAATTAAAAATAATTGCAAATTAGTAACAGATATGGGATATTGTATAATATACGTGACCTTGTATAATAAATATAAATTACTTATTTAATAATTTGTTTTGCTGTAAATTACTCAATTGTATACGATATAAGTAGAGTCAATCTTTTACGTATTCGAGCAATGAATAATATCTTGTTATATATTTAGTATTCGAATATAGTTCAGACGTCTATAGTACCTAGGTATAGTAAAATAAAATATTTTTTAATCAACAGTGCAAATTAGGGTTAAATCACTCTGGTCTCTGCCACAGTAGATATTTACAGTGATATTTTAAATTATAATACCTAAAATACTTCTTTATGTTAAGTAAGTCTTATTAACGGCACGGAATCAAGTCCTTTAAGGCGACGTTTAAAGACATAGACGGACAAAATTAAACCCGATCTCAGACAAAAAAAAAACTAAATTCGAGTAATAGTATATATTGATAGATATAATTATTGTTAATTGTCCAACGAAATTCATAGCATACAATTAAAAAAACATTAAGGTTGAAAATAACAGTTGAAATAAACGTAAATTGAATTCGACAAATTTGACTAGTAATAAGTTATCTTTTAATAACATGTTTATGATTTAAATATTTTACGGTGGCTTGACCGTTAACATTTGAAATCGGTTTTTGTAAACGAAGGCAAATGATGACATCACAACCGCTTGTTAACGATAAGTAGTTATTACTCGATCGCCTGTAACTTGGAGTAGAAAAAATCAATAAAAATAATCGACAATTTCGCTTCAAAAATAATCGATTTTTTCGTATCTAAACAATCGATTATTAATAATTGATTTTTTCTGACTATATGAAAAGTTGCCTATTTTAATAAAAATAATTAATTAAGTTAATTAGAGTTAAGGCTTATTAAAGTGGTCAACTACCAATAAATAATAACAGATGAGCTGTTTGTGCAATTCTATTAATATGTGTAGTTTGTCTACATTGGTTTCATCTGACAGTGCATATGTAATCTTAAAAAAACTAGAAAAAAAGAGTGAAACGAGAAAAGGATGATAAAAATAATCGATTTGAAAAAAAACTATTTTTTTTATGAAAAATTGATTATATTTAAAAAAATCGATTATTGTGAAAATCGATTATTTTTTCACATCTGCCAGAGATGTATCGGTTATTTATAGTGGGTTTTGCGGATGGCATAGTGGGTCGACAGAAGCGTCCAGTTGTCAAATATTAGATATTATTATACATATATGTGGGCGCTATCAAATAGCGCCATCTAGCAGCGACTCTAAGCATCAAATTGTAAAACTCAGCTGCGTCATCTATTGAATATCGAAGTTACTAATCCGATGAATTTAGAGATTTTTATTAGTTTTTAAATATTTAAGACTAATTGTAATGTATAGAATTATTAAATTTCAATTGTTTAATTATTTTAGGATTAATTAAGTAATTATAATCTTTATATATGCTTTTTTTAATTTAACAGGTCCTTATTTGTATTTTAATTTTGGTCATTATAGTTCTTATATATAAAATTAGATTGTTTTCAATAATTCTTATATATAGGCAAATACTATAAATAATAATTAAATAAATTATCAGGTATTTGATTTGTAAATACTAATTTTATTTAAAATGAACATTGTTTTGATTAATGATTGTTTTGATGTGTTAAATATTAATAACTATCTTTCATTAAGTAAAATTATTGATTGTATTACATAAATTCATTTAAAAATAATATCTCTATATATTAAAACTATTTAAGACTGTACTTTACATTTTCTTGAATTCTGGAATAAATAATTTAACAATTGACTACACATTTCCTGTCATTGTTAAGTTTTATATTAAATAAAATATTTAAATATCATTAACTATGTGATAAAATTATGTTATAAAAGAAAGGGTGTTTAAATTGGAAGAGTGACTATATTTGTAATTTACAACTATTCAAAATAAATATAGGTACCGAGAAAATGGTAACTAAATCGATTGTAACTAGAATGGCGCCATTCTTAAGAAAAGCGCGGGTAGCAACTGGCATTAAGGCGGGATTCTATGATTCATGTATGGTTCAAGACAGTTCAAGTTGTAAAATTGATTAAATGTGTTTTCTTTACGAGTTTTTAGTATTTTTGTGAGTTTCCTCTTGTTTTTATTGGGTTCTTCACGGAGAGGCAATGGACGCAGGCAGGCAGCCTGGCCACGCGCCGACATATACATAGTCTTGTCTTTTAACTTTCCCCGTATAATAAAATAACGACAATTCGGATTTGAAAAAAGAATAATAAATAACTTTGTCATAAATAATATTCTGTTTTTAAATATTTTTTAACACTTCAAACACTTTTCGAGTATTTCTATAAAATAGAATCACAGTATTTAGCGTTACGAATCTAGTTCTGCGATACGCGGCCTTGGAAAGTAATACAATGGATTGAGGATATGAAACAAAAATATCAGCTGTTTTGTTTGTAAAAGGTCATTTTGTGAGAACAATACCCTATTATTATACCGGTGCGAATGTTGTATGGTTAGATCGATAATAACATCGCTGACACTCGCGGAATCCGATGAACATATCAATATGTTAATTGGGAAGGTTGTATGCAACTGTCAAATAGACAATTTATAGAAGCACGTGTGGAATTCCATATAAATACATTGTAAGAATTTTGAAAAGAACAAACGCCGATTTCTGACGATTCAAAAGTACTTGTTTACAAGTTTACTTGAATATGTATGTACGTAAAAAGTACATAAGTCGTTTGTGGGTTTGAATATAAGATAATAAAATTCCGCACTCAATTTTAGCTTTGCAATTACAGCAGCTTAAAAACGCTATTAATAAAGGGCTAATACAGAAAGCCTACTACACTATTGAGGATTACTTAGCTGATAAGAATGCGTGGATATAGCCAACCGACTCTGTATAAGACAGTAATGACTAAGTGTAACTAGTAATAAGAATTATATTTTTACAACCGCCGAGTTTCTTGCTGGTTCTTCTCGGTAGTTTTCTGTTGACGCTTCAAAACCTATTGTTTACAAGTTTACGAGAACAAAGAATATTTTGAATTAATAAGAATTGATGGAATAATTAGAACTGGTATATGAATATAAAAGAAAAGAATAAATTATGTTTTATGGTATAGCAGAATTTTGTCTCTTCTTTACTTTTCGCTAAGTTAAATAAAAAAAGTTATTTATTTACTCCTAATAACAACAACACAAGGATTTTTATTTATTTCACAAATTTAGATTTTTAATTTATTTTTATTATAAATTTATTTATTTCACAAATTTAATTGATAAATTTATTTAAAAATCACAATCGTGGTTTTCAAAAAAACCTAGTGACAGACGATCCGTAAAAATATTAAGGTGACCCAAAATAGATTTATTTATATAATTAGACAAATTTTGCCATTATTAACTAGATAGCTAACAAAAAATAATAATTAATAATATTAAATTTTAAATATTGAACAATGGGCAACAGTTCTGAGCTTTTGGGCAGTTAATAGATGGGTAATTACAAATTTATTTTTTATAAACTACTACAAACAAAACGCTTATTATTTAAAAATTCATACAAAACGGTCAACTACTAGTACATAGTCAATTACTAGTGCACTTACCTTAGTTTTTTTTACAATTTTAAAAATCCTGTAAGTGAAAGGAGCCGGTTTCGAAATAAAATACATGTATCGAGAATTTTGCTCGTGTATGACTTAATTAATTAAAAAAATGATTCACAACCAGCTTCGACGGTTGATGTTGAAATTTTAATTGGATTCGTGCAATCAAACGATGAAAGGCTGTTCTTATAAGTGGCTATTGACAGTTTTGGTAATAAATGTTACGTATTTGTATTGGAAGCTGTATGGCGAATAATCTAATGAGTTACATTTAACATTTCATTTACATGATTCAAGTTACATTTAATAAAAATGCCTGATCGGCGAGAGCAGGTATATGGCAGCAGTAGGAGCAGACTTATGATTTTTCCATCATAATAATTCTCCTGCCCTTATCCCACTCTAAGTGGGTCGGCACAACGTGTTATGATTATGTTGTCACTTTATTTGGTATTTTACGATTGACTGCCTGTCTAACGTACTTACCTTAGTCACCCTTCACGTCACCTCGGTAACAAAGATGGTGTTCTATTCTACTCAGCTGGATACCGCACGGCGAGGCAACTTACCTTAGTCGCCTTTTACGACACCTCTGATTTTTCTATGAAAAAGTTATTTTCTCGATACTTATGATATTGATATTAACAATAAAAGGCATTATCGTAAATGAAGACATTATGAAAAAACTATCTACTAGGCATTAAAGTAAAATTAAACTGTTGCATTAAAAATCAGTCAAATCCAGGCATAAGTTTTTCAGTTTTATTGACTTAAATATAAATTTTAAAACTTTTTTTAAAATTTCTGGTATGATATTTATGTAAAAATATAATGCACATATTCATTCTTCCCTAAACTAATTTTATTTATGTTACTTTTAGGCAATTCCATTTGTAATATAATTGCTTGGGAATTATTTCCATTCTGTTTTTGTCTAGAAATTTCATTTTGTTTGTACGTATATTAAAACTTAGTAAAATGAAACATTTATTCTTGTTACAGATCTAATAGAGAAGATGTCAAATATGAGTAAAGATGAGCTACAGCCGGCAACATTACATGAAGCTATAAATATAATCACATTCCTCAAACTCACACATAAACAAGAAATTGCAAGAATGAAAGAAACTTATGCAAAACAAGCGGAAGTTATAAAGAAATTGGAAATGACAAGAAAAAAGGAACTCGAATACTTATCTACAGAACTCCAAAAGTACGAACTCAATTTAGCATTAAGAACAGAATCAGTTAAAAAACAATTGACACAAAAAGATGACGTAATACAAAAACAGCAAGAAATAATTGACGAGCTTAACGAAAAGCTGAAGATTAAGGAAGATTGTATTGTGCCAGAAATTACTATTAATGTCGAGTCGAATTCTGACTCCGGTGTTGCTATGGAAAATGATGATAGCTTAGACAAAACCGAACCAATCAAGACTGAAACGAAAGCAACAAGGAAATACAGTCGACGATTTGCAGATCCTATTAGTTTTTTGCGTAGAGTTGACTTTTCTCCTATGAAATACAAGCCAAGTAATCGAGAGGGCGCTAAAAAGAAAGACGAGAAAAAGAAAAATTTAGAAGTACCATCCACGGAAACCAGGGTTTTAGTACGTCAATTGAGTAATGAAAAAATTACGAGCGACGATGACAGAGCTTTCGAGGACAGCCTCTTCTCTAATGGGACAACAGAATCAGTTTTATTAAGACCCAAGAAAATGAATGATAGCATGAATAATCATTTCTCCGATGATGGAAGCGAAGACACCAGTGAGGAGATATTCGACAGGGTTATGACTAGAAGCAGCATCAGAAGATCTGTTAAAGCCAATCCAAAGTATAAAAAAATAAGTAGAACTAAATCTAAACTGTTGGAACAAGTAAAAGTTAATATTGTAGATTGATATATTTATCTGAACTGATATTTATGTATTATTTATGATTTAAGTTCAATTTAATTGAATATTACTTAAATAAATTTTATTAAACGAAAATAGTCTTTTATTTGAGTCTAAATTATTATTGCAGACGTTTAAGGAAATAGGTATTCTTACCATTAGTTTAATTGGTTTATAATGTATATATTTAGCAATTTCATTTTTGTGCATGAGAATACATAATTTAAAAAAAATGGCGTTGTATAAATAATAGACAAAGAAGGAACCGATAAGCTTGAGGCTCCTGCTTTGCACCTTGCAAAAGTACGTAAAACGTCTGGTGGTGATGACCCATAATGGGTTTTCCTGACACCAAAAAGGGTGCTTCCTGTGAAGCCAGACCACAGTAGTCATTTCGACGACGGAAGGGTGGCAAGAAGCCACGACAACCGACGTCAGGAATCTGGGACCTCGTGATCCCCGGCGAAGACGCTGTGTGTGTGTATTACGTGTTTCTGTGCTTGCGATCGTTAGGTATTTGATCGTCGGGGTCATATAGGACGCTTTTAGGAGGCCTATATTTTCTGTGGTCAGACCTAACTGAGACTTACCTAAATAAACCATTGCATTCCTATACCAAACTTTACACGCAGTAATAAAAGTAAAGTTGTCAACAAAATTCCAAACAACGTCGATAATTCGGCTCGCGGGATATCAGAACAATCATAAAACTTTTTATATTGTCATATCAAAGGCCTTTTACGACTCCTCGGAAACCCTGTATTTACGTCTGATAGTGTTCATAAGAATTCTAAAAGTCTCTAGAGACTCGTTACCTAACCAACGTCCTTACATGAAGTTGAAAATTTTAGACAATATTATAAATATTTATCTAACTACGCCGTGTGGTACCCGGCTGAGTAGAATAGACCACCCTCATTTCTTATCGAGGTGTCGTATAAAGCGACTAAGGTAAGTAGACCCGCCGTGTACTATCCGGTGAGTAGAATAGACCAACCGCATTTCTTACCGAGGTGTCGTAAAATATGACAAAGGTAACTCTATGTCATGCAGGCGGCCGGTCTTAAAATACGTAGCCAAATCATGTGACAACATGTTTATGACATGTTGTGCCGACCCCACTTAGAATGGGATAAGGGCAGGAAGATATTATAAATACTTATTGAACTGTTTGAAGATGCGTTTAAGATGTATAATATACCAGCTTTTACCGGCAACTTTATGAACTGTAGTCTTGGAATAAATCAGTAGCTTCTGTCATTCTCCAACCCTGCAAATATCTCCATCAGTTGATACTAGATGGCGCTTTTTAATGTCATTCTATACCTTTAGAATAACTAGGATTTCTATAGCCTACATGTGAAACCGGTGTATAAGAAATAATTCCAATCCATCAAATTTGACACAATTATTTCTTTCTACAGTTCATAAAGTTGCGGGTAAAACCTGATATATTATATATCTTAAACACATTTTCAACAGGAATATGATGACATTAAAAACCGCCAACTAATATCAACCTATCACGCGACAACAGTCCACGTTAACGAAGTTGCGGGTAAAAGCTAGTCTATACTAATATATAAAGCTGAAGAGTTTGTTTGATTGTTTAAACGCGCTAATCTTAGGAACTACTGAACTGATTTCAAAAATTCTTTCAGTGTAAGGTAGTTTATTTATCGAGGAAGGCTATAGACTATCACATCACGCTAAGATGAATAGGAGAGGAGCAGCAATAAAAGATATTGCGAAATTTAAAGCTTTCGTTGCGTGCGCTGAGTAAACGGTGATAGTTATTCGAAAACCATGTATTACAAAATTGTTTCCCTCTAAAATTTATACATGGGCTGACATACACATGTAGTGTAAAAGCCCTTTAATCACAGAATAAAAAAATAAAAAAAATTTATACATAAAACTTCGCGACAGCATATGTCTAGCTTTTAAGGGTAACCTACTTTAACCATTTTTATAGTTCCACGCGGGCATAGCCGCTGGTGATTGCTATTCATTAATAAAACACTCAAGATCACAATATCCAAGGTCGTATTATACAGAAATTTGCTTTATCCAACACGTTAATACCTTATCCGATTTGGTATTAATTAGACCAATTATCGACGTAGATATAGCTTTGGCAAACATACATTGCGAGTTCGCAATTCAATTACCGAGTTTGTATAGGACTGTACATCTGTACCCGAACTTTCCAAGAGGCTTGCGCGGTTCAAAGAGGCTTTTACGTGAAATTATTCTAAGAGGTAACTAGAATATTGATATATAGATTTTATACAAGGAGTGACAAAAGTAATTTATTATTTTGGTATAATCCGTGATCAATAAATGAATGAATGAATAACTCTTTATTAAACACCAGGTAAGCATTTTATTTATTTATTAAAGGGACTCCAACAAATGTACACACAAAATTTCCTTAATAACTACTTTAACAAATTGACTTAAATGTACCCCTAATTCGGGAGAACACAATATGCTTAATATTGTCATAATAGTGTTATAAAAAACATACAAACTTACATTAAAAAAAACATAAAAACATACAAACTTACATAAACAAAACATACAAAGTTACATAAAAAACAAAAAAAAAATAATCTTGACTTTTTAAATACAGAAGAAACAAAAGTAAAAGTAAGTAATATACATAAACAAGAGAAATAAGAATTTAAGAATGCAAGGGCGGCCTTATCACTAGCGATCTCTTACAGACATCCCCTACGTTAAAGTAATAAAGATAAGAGACAGGTTGAGATCGGTGCACAAGATGAACTATACAATAAAATCGATAAACTTACTTAGTAATATTAGTTTACGTAACACAAATAGAATATAATAAAATATATATTTAAATATCCATATGCTATAAATATATACAAATAAGTATGTTTATAACAAGAAAAAATATAATTATAAATATAATATAATATAAATATATAATTACACATATCTATACAAATATATTATGCATCTATTGTATATAAACGTATAAATAATGTATATCAATGATTGAGATAAATCTTTTTTTGGACGATGTTCAAAAATTTCTAGAGATTTTGAATATCTTATATGCCATGGAAGTACATTCACATGGACATGAATGAATTACGATTTTCACATAAACATGAATGAAAATGAGAGAATGAGAAATGAAGCCTATCCTTCTGATGATTCTTCGGTTGCGGGGCAAAACGATTGTTGAGTTTGTGATAGTGAACGTGTGTAGTCCTTGTATGTGTTGTGGTGGAGATTTGTAGTGCATTTGTTTTACGAAACCTGCATGTATCAGGTGTGCATATATCAGTTTAAATTAAGCATTATATTTTCTATTTGATTTATCGTCGATTATAGCAAAATGATTTTAGTATTACTTTTGTATTATAGATATTCGCAAAGTAACCCCTAATTTTCTTTATTTAATATTTAAATGAGTTAATGGGCATTAAAAAATATACTAATTTACATTGAATATATAAAAAACTATGTTTGCCGAAAACTTAGTCAGCGTAGCTTATTCGGGGAACGGGTAGCCTACCTATCCAACCTACCCAATTATTTTTCATTTTTTTTAAGTTTTATTTTGTAAAAAATTACCGAGCAAGGCTCGGTCAAGCAGATATTAAACTATTTATTAGAATTCTTTTGTTTTTTTAACGTTTAATAGAAACTCTAAAAACGCAATGTTTTTTTAAATCAATTTTCAAATTATCGGTACGCGGATATAACTTTTGAAACAATCGTTTAAAGTTGGCAATTCAATTAAGAAGTTTGCACACACCTGTACACCTGTGGCAGAACTTTTGTAAGAAGGTAATGGATTTGGAGTGTAATTATATATTTACTAGCAATTGGTAGCGGTTCCGCCTCGAATACCTGTAATATAGTATTTCGATAACCATAAAAATGGTTAAAGTGGGTAAATTTAAAATTCAAAATTTAAATTTAAATTCAAAATTCAAATTCAAAATATTCTTTATTCAAATAAACTTGTAAACAAGTGCTTTTGAATCGTCAACTCTACTGCTAGTTCGGAAAGCTGTTCCTACCGAGAAGAGCCAGCAAGAAACTCGGCGGTTGCTGTTTTCAAAATAATTCTTATAACTTGTTACATTGTCATTACTGTCTTGTACAGGGTCGAACAGTAGCTATATCCACGAATTCTTATCATCTAAATAATCCGCAACAGTTAAGTTAAGTTTTTTGTATCCCTTTTTTGCCCCCCTTTAACAGCTTTTTTAAACTGCTGTAACGGCAAAGCTAAAATTGATTGCGGAATTTTATTATAGAATCAATTATCAAATTATAAACAAACCTACGAACGACTTAAGTACCTTTCCAACGCTCAAACCAGGAGCCGCAAGCTTATTATGTAAGTATGTGTGGTATCGGACTAAGTAGAAGAGACCTTTCTAGAGAGATATATTATGTACGAATTGCTTATTATAGCCATTAGGACTTAAGTTAAAAATCTGCGAACAAATCGAGATTATAAAACATAACAATGGCACCCTCATTAACGATCAGATAAATGTTTCTAGTTCAAGCTTGTTACACTTGTTCGCAGAATAAAATAAATGGTGGGGTTGAACCGATTAGTATACAACTAAACTTATTTGGGTATTGCTTCGTTTAATCGATTCATGCGTACAGCCACTGGCTGTCCGTGGTTCGTGCGCAACGTGAACCTCCATAGAGATCTCGACCTACCTACGATAGCCGATCTTTTCAGACGATTCTCGACGACTTACTTCGAGAAAGCGTCCATCCACCCAAACCCCCTTATAGTGGCCGCGTCCAACTATAAGGTGTTCAGGCACCCCAACAAGATTCACAGGCGCCCGAAGAGCGTCCTTAACGACCCCGATGATGCTATCACAGCATCCAACAAGATATACACACTACACGCACACAAACAGCGTCTCCGGCGAAGACGAGGTCCCCGCTTGCTTGTGTCAAGCGGCCGCAGCCCTCTGCCGCGGCCGCCGTGACGCAGACTTCTTCCAAGTCATTTATTAGATGCAGCCCTCCGCGCGCCGCCTTAAGCCGAGGTTCGGTCTCGCAGGAAACACCCTTAAGACGACGCCATATGGGCGAAACGATTGTTGAGTTTGTGATAGTGAACGTATATAGTGCTTGTGTATCGTGGTGGCGGTGGTTGAGGTTAGTGCATGTGTTTTTTACGACTTCTGCATGTATCAGGTATGATAACCGATTGTCCACATTACATTTAGTATTATATATATTTTCTATTTTACTTCATCGCGGATTATAGCAAAATAATTTTATTATTACTTTTGAAGCGTCTTTGGGTTTAGACTCCGCGAAATCATAAAAAGTATTGTTACTATGTTGGAAATTGATATCAGCTGGTATGAAGAATTATTTTACCACTTGGTTATTGAACCTCGTCAGGTCAGCACACTGCCAGCAGCTGAAGCTCGTAATTGGGGAAATGTAGTACTAGTTTACCCTTATAGAGCAAAGCGTAAATGGTCTTGTTAATAAATGCATCGGGTTCCACACATTCCTTCCCGATTACCACGTTTGTCCCGTTAATATAACGGGAATACGTGTGGTATTAAATATCATGTTCCCACGGGAACTAGGGATATCGATCATATAGTATAATAGGAATTTGTGACCTATTGCTACTTTATTCCTTCTAAAAGCATTTAAACATTAGCCTACTATCTATGAGTCATATAGTAAATAAATAATTGCGAAATGTTACTATCACATTACCTTTTTACTACTTCTAGAAGCTTCTGAACATAGACCTAGTATATCATCATCTTCCTACCCTTATCCCACTCTAAGTGGGGTCGGCACGACATGTTATAAACATACTGTCACGTGATTTGGCTGCGTTTTTACGACCGGCCGCCTGCCTGACATCAACTTACCTCAGTCGTATTAGGACACCTCGGTAAGAAAGAGGGTGGTCTATTCTATACTAAACCGGATACCACACGGTGGGTCAACTTACCTTAGTCGCCTTAGTCCTTCTAGAAGAATTTGAACACATAAATTTTATGTATTAATCGTATAGTTAAGAAATAATTGCGAAATATTGCTATCACATTACCGTTTCACTCCTTCTAGAAGCATCTGAAGAGTTTGTTTGTTTGTTTCATTGTTTGAACGCGCTAATCTCAAGAACTACGGGACCCATTTGAAAATTACTTTGGAGTGTAAGATAATCCATTTATTGAGGAAGACTATAGGTTATATAACATCACGCTAAGATGAATACGAGAGGAGCAGCAATAAAAAATAGTAAGTAAACGGCAAAATTTCAAACTTGCGTGCGCTAAGCAAACGGTAATAGTTATTTAAAAATCATGTATTACAAAATTGTTCCTCTTTAAAAGTTTTAAATAAAAGTCCACAGTAGCATATATCTAGCTTTTAAGGTTAACTCACTTTAACCATTTTTATGGTAATCAAGGACTATATTACTGTTTTAAACTTTCCACGCGGGCGGAACCGCTGGCAATTGCTGGTAGACTATAAGATGTAAGAAAAAAATAGTCTATTTGTTTTCAAAATACATCTTTTGACATAAATTATTAGTTACAGGCAGTCGTAATGGCGGTAGAACCATAAATCGCCACAGAACCGCCAAATGTGACATTAATTCGTTCCCCATTTAATCCCCTAAAGCGCTCGGAACTCATTTTAGTATTCAATTGCGTTTGGTGATTAAAATAATGTCGTAGTTTAATTACCACACGATTTTACATCATTATCTCACATCGATGGCTGGATTAAGGTACAAATGAGGTACCTTTTTGAGAAGAAAGTTATAAAGATGAGAAATTTAGACAAAAAAGGCAAATAAAATATATATTTTTAAGACACTGTAAAAAACTACAATCCAACATTTGCAATTGTAATAAAATATCCGTTTTAGCACCTCATTTAATTGCCTCTTCAGGTGACAAAGTGCTCCTTTTCGCACAAAGAATCATCTTAGTGATTCAACGCGGAAACTCTGTTAGCATTCTTTTACCCATGTCATGTACGCTGTTTTTGCATAGTTAAAACTTATGTCTAATTGATAATTGTAATTTATCACACGCTTTTCGGTGAAACAAAAATATCATTTATACCTCCTCTCTCCATAGTAACAGGCCGAAGTTTACCTTTTTTATAACTTTATATTTTCGTTGTAAATACGCCGTGTGGTATCCGGCTGAATAGAATAGTACCACCCTCATTTCTTACCGAGGTGTCGTAAAAGGCGACTAAAGTAAGTCGACCCGCCGTGTGGTATCCGGCTGAGTAGAATAGACCACCCTCTTTTCTTACCGAGGTGTTGTAAAAGGCGACTAAGGGAAGTTGACCCACCGTGTGGTATCCGGTTTAGTACAATAGGCCACCTTCTTTCTTACCGAGGTATTTTAAAATACGACTGATGTGAGTTGACGTCAGGCAGGCGGCCAGTCGTAAAAACGCAGCCAAATCATTTGACAACATGTTTGTAACATGTTGTACTGACCCCACTTAGAGTGGGATAAGGGCAGGAGGATGATGATGTTTTTTCGTTGTTAATAAAAAAATGTAAAGTATCATTTGGCGATTCCAAGTGCTTGTTTCAAATATTTTTAATTTAATTTCAATAAACGTACTCTGCAGAAGTTCAAGCCTATAGCACTCAGAGTCACTGCCAACGTAGAGACCAAAGTGTGGACTGGCGAACATAAAGTTAATTTAAAGTTTCCTTCGAATTTGTAAATTTACCTGCTATCACGCAATTTCTGGTAACGGAAACTAAGTAAAGAGTTCCGACATTAGGGAACTTTGTTGGGAAAACAGGCCTCGGTCATGAGCGAGTTCTAGGGCTGCCAGATTAAAAACCACAAAAATACCACGAAAAGTAGAACGATCGCTATGACAGCTTTTTTTAGCCATTTTTTCAAAATGATTTGACTTTAAAATACAACTTAATAATTAGACTATACATTCAAGGTCATTCCCGAATCAATAAAATTTTGGAATTTGATATTCCAGTATCAATTTTTATTGTGGTCCAATATTTTTGTGGTTTTATTCCAGTAACTTTTTTTAATAAATCAGTTAATTTTAGTCTTTTTGTGTTTATTTTTTTGTTGAGTAGCTAACGAAATTATAATGATTTATTGTTAATATAATTTACTGTCATGTAATTATTATTCCCAAAAAATGCTTGCTTTTTTTGGGAATAATAATTAGTTTCTTGTTAGCTTTTCAAACACAAGTTCAGTCTGGTAATTATATTTTAAATTAATATAATTATATTCCGATCACTGCTCGATCCCTTTAAAATTTAATATCAAAGTAATACACGTCAGAAAATTTAAAATATTAAAAATCTAAAATTCTTGAAATATACGTACCTAAACTTTAAATCCGAAATGAAACGTGTTATTTATTATTACTTTTTCAAATATATTAGCTTCTTACATTTGGATAATTTATGTCTAGCAACAAATGATTTATGTAGCCTTCACAGATCAATGAATAAGATAAGCAGAACGACATTGGATTAGTCATGGATTTTGGAGTGCCAAGAATTGAAAATAAAAATAAAATAATTAGAAGTGGTTTTATTTTTATACTATTATGATCCGTGATTACTGATATTGATTACTGAATTTCTGGAATATAGTTAGTTACCTTGGCAATTTCGTTTGTATGTAGAAGTTAGTTTTTGTGTAATTAGTTCACATAATCTTTAATATTTAAATAAGTTAATTATATATATATATATATATATATACATATATATATATATATATATATATATATATATATATATATATATATATATATATATATATATATATATATATATATATATATATATATATATATATCTATTCGGAATCTCGAAAACGGGGCTAAACGTCTTGAATCTTGGGGAGGGACGCGCCATGTTAGATGGTCTACCTATGTGCATACTTTAGAACACCGTCCTTTTCTGCTTAGTCTCCGCATTTAACAGACTCACCGACGCTTCTACATCCGCCAGCCAGATCTAATATAAACCGTTAGGCACCATATTTCATAAGGTTTTGTCATAGATTTTGTTTTAGGCTATAATATTTAAAAAAGTTAATTATAAAGTGGCAACCCTTGCCAGGTATAATAAAGTTTAGGTAGTCATAATGAGTCGTTATACCAAGTTTAAGGCTCGTAATCAGTTTCCCTCGAATTAGAGAACTTTCGTTTTGATTTCAACGCAAATTGTTTATGAAGTGTAACTAAGAGAAGATGTATTTAGATCATCATTATCTTCCTGCCTTCTTTCCACTCTAAGTGGGGTCGGCAGACATGTTACAAACATGTTGTCATATGATTTGGCTTCGTACTTTGCGACCGGCCGCTTACCTGACGTCAAGTTACCTTAATCGTATTTTACGACACCTCGGTAAGAAGGAGTGTGGCCAATTTTACTCAATCGGATACCACACGGTGAGTCAAATTACCTTAATCGCCTTTTACGACACCTTGGTAAAAAAGAGGGTGGTCTATTTTATTCAACTGGATACCACACGGTGGGTCGACTTACCTTAGTCGCCTTTCACGACACGTCAGTAAAAATGAGGGTGGTCTATTCTACTTAGCCGGATACCACACGGCGGGTCGACTTACCTTAGTCGCCTTTTACGACACCTCGGTAAGAAATGAGGGTGGTACTATCCGTACGTACGTTGCTACTGTTAACCGTTCACCAGTTCTCTCGTCTGGAGCCAATACTAACTGCAGTATCAGGTCATGCTTATTATAAATATACATTGTCATCAAGACTGAACCAGTATGTAAGATTTTCGCTCAATCGGACCCCAGGAAGTGGGTTAAATTTAACTTACAAGATTGCGCCTTTAAATACATACATTGCAACTTGAAAAAAGCTTTTAAATAAAAAAATGGAAATATAGAATGAAATAAAAACATTCAATTTTTAATTTAATTAATTTTTAAAATGTACATTCCTTTTTTTTAATTACTTACTCTTACACTTTAGTTAAGTTGAAGAAAGTTCAGTATTTTACCAATACAGTTAAGTTAAAACTTTAAAAGTGATTGGTTGTTAGGCACAGTAACTTTCACTTACTTTACTTGTGAAGTCGTTGAGTATTTTAATTAAGGGAATGGAGGTAGAAATGAAGTGTAGTTGAGGGCGGAAGTAATTGGGGTCGTTAATTACATTTATTATTCCCCACAGCTATGTTACAAAACGAGCTGGATTACCGCCTATGTGGATTTTTATGTCTAAAGCGCGTAATCAAACTCAAAATCAAAATTTTCTTCATTGAAGTAAACTTGTAAAATACAAAAGTTATAATAGATATATTTTGCTATAATCCGCATTTAAGTAAATCTATATAACGCTGTAGGAAGCAAAAACTGTTCTCATACCTTTTACATGCAAGATTCGTTACCGCGCGTATCACAAAACACTACCACTACCAATAAAAGCACTGCATACATTCTCAATTCCGCATGTATCACGGATATTACACTCTACATTTAGCGTTATATATTTTCGTTTATTGCCGATTGTAGTAAAATAATCTTTTCATTACTTTCTGTATTATGGACCTCCGCAAAGTAACCTGATTCTATAAATTATTATCTAGTGAAAAAAGTTCAAGAAATGTGAAATTTATCTTTGGAGTAACAAACTACTGTTGTGTTATTAGTGTATAAGTTTTTACAAATTCTGCATGTATCAAGTATGAGAAAGGATAGTACACTCTTAATTTAGCATTAAATAAATTTTCTAGATTAGCACTAAATAATGAAAAATGATGCAGTTATTAAAACGCCTGTTCCATACAACATAATACATTAGTAGCAACTTGTTATTGCGGCACAAATTTAACAGGCGTTGTTCAGTTGCCTACATTTTTTATCACATAGCATTCTATCTGAGCACACCTAGCACATAGCATTCTATCTGAGAGACCTAACAGCTTTGCCTCTTTTCCCTAGTCCTCGTTTTATGTTTTACTCCGGGTTAACTGTTTAGTCGACAGTGAGCTGGTAACATGCATTACAATTAAGGTGCGTGCCTAAAGGTAATATCTAGTTAAGTGGTTGGAAATTTGTATCATCAGTTACCGAGTCTGCGCGGCGGGTTTTTTACGTCAATAATTCATCGACTTATTGTGCTGTGTGGTATCCGGCTGAATAAAATAGTACCACCCTCATTTTTTTACCGAGGTGTCGTAAAAGGCGACTAAGGTAAATCGACCTGCCGTGTGGTATCCGGCTGAGTAGAATAGACCACTTCATTTCTTACCTAGGTGTCGTAAAAGGCGACTAAGGTAAATTGACCAACCGTGTGGTATCCGGCTGAGTAGAATAGACCACCCTCATTCTTACCGAGGTGTCGTTAAATACGACAAGGTAAGTTGATAAGGCTGGCGGCCGGTCGTAAAATACATAGCCAAATCATGTGACAACATGTTTAAAACATGTTGTGCCGACCCCACTTAGAGTGGGATAAGGGCAGGAAGATGATGATTAATTCATTGACCTATTATACTAGAGTTACGACCGCCTTACAAATAAAGCTTAACGAATTATACATGTCACAAGCTGTGGTAGCCCAGCGGTAACATCGTGCGCCTCTTTCGAGGAGGTCTAGGGTTCAAACCCCGGGCAGGCACCAATGAGAAAATTGTAATTTATCACACCCTTTTCGGTGAAGGAAAACATCGTGAGGAAACCTGCATATCTCTAGAGAATTCTGGGGATATGCGTAACCTACCAATCCGCATTGGAGCAGCGTGGTAGGTCTTAGCTCCAATCCTTCTCTCCAAAAAACAAAAAAACGGAGAGAAGAGGCCTATGCCCAGCAGTGGGATAGTAACAGGCCGTTACTTACTTACTTACTTACTTTGTGACCATGTCTATACAATGCTTATCTATCACTCATCATACGGTAATCACGGTCGTGTACCGTGATAGCCGAATTATACCTTGACCTTTACCAAGAAGACGCGAGTTCAAACTCGGGGGTAAAAATTAATGATGAAATTTGTATGCGTAATAGCTAATCGCAATTTATCACGTTTCTCAGTGAAGGAACATCAGAATCTGTATCTCTTTGGGAAGAGCATGGGGGGCCAAACCTCCAACTCTTCTTTCCGTAAAGAAGAGAGGAATATGCCCAACCGTGGGATACTAAACATTTCATTGTATGGAATACCTAAACATCACATGACTCTGAAATTTATATATATATATATATATATATATATATATATATATATATATATATATAGTACTTACTTAAAAAAAAAATTGAATAGAGAAATAAAAAACTAATAGTCCAGGCAAGGCTCGATCCTAGGTATTTTCACCTCGCTAGACGCCCGTTCCCAAATGAACTACCATGACTTTAAATTTCACAGCGAAAAATTGTGATTGTATCCAACGTAAATTTTAAAAAAAACCCGAAAACAGAGATAAAAAGACATTTTTCTTACTTAAAACTACATACAAGATAAACTCATTTAAATATTAAAGATATTCTGATTGCTTTATTTTATTTTATGACTATCTACATACTAACATATAAAGCTGAAGAGTTTGTTTGTTTGAACGCGCTAATATCAGGAGCTACTGGACCCATTTCTAAAAATTCTTTGAGTGTAACATAGTCCATTTATCGAGGAAAGCTTTAAAACATCACGGTAAGATGAATAGGAGAGGGGCAGAAATAAAAAATAGTACGAAAACTGCATAATTTAAAGCCTCCCTTGTACTAATGAATAAAGCTGAAGAGTTTATTTGTTTGATCGTTTTAACGCGTTAATCTCAGGAAATAATGCACCATATAACATCATGCTGAGATAAATATAAGAGGAGCAGCAACAAAAAATATTACGAAAACGGCAAAATTTAAAACGTTCCTTGCGTGTGCTAAGTAAAAGGTGAAAGTTATTCAAAAGTCATGTATTACAAAATTGTTCCCCTATAAAAGTTCTGAATAAAAGACCGCGACAGCATATGACTAGCTTTTGTGGTTAACCAACTTTAACCATTTTTATGATAATCAAATACTATATTACGGTTTTAATCTTTCCACGCGGGCGGAGCCGCTAGTGATGACTAGTACCATATAATCATGTAAATGGCGGGTGAAATAATAAAATTCTTCATTTATATTTACGAGGGATGCTTAATTCTAATAGAAGGGATAAAAGAAAGCAAAATGCGAATGTTTCGTTCGCAAACAATATTAATATGAAGCAGGGTGTAAAGAGGACGTTAACATGATATGTTGCAAAGATACGTCAGTTTTATGTACGTTTTTCAGAGTTTGAAGTTGAAATTAGGGTATTTTTAAATTAATAAAAATATCAATACAGTAACAAGGCGTCCTTGTTTCGCTTTCACGGCTAATCTGCTGTAGGAAAATCGATGATATTTGGTACAATTAGGAATTATAATTCTCTTTTCTTAACGAGGTGTTCAAAACCGTAGGTAAGATAAGTGCCGTGTGGTATCCGGCTAAGTAGAACAGACCACCTTCATTTCTTATCGAGGTGTCGTAAAAGGCGGCTTAGGTAATTTGATTTGTAACGATTTGTTTACCGGTGAGTGGTTTTCTGTTGTATGAGATAATGAGCAGTCAGGATATATGGCTGGAATATACAAGGTTAAACAAGATAGGCATAGATAATGCCTGTATTTAGGAGACAAATTGTGCAGGTTAACATTAAACGGATACGTGGCGCTGTATTCCGAACTAACGAGCTGTGGACCGATAGATTAGCCGTCACGGACCTGCTAATATATTACTTCAGCCCGACCATTTGTCAGGGCCTTATTAAATTGTTGCGGCATTTCGTATGGTATGAGGCGGCGGTTTTATTTTATTGAATTGCTGCAGTGCGGGAGAACTAATTGATTCAAATACAAATTCAAATTATTATTTATTCAAGGCTGTTTTCAGTACTTTTGAATCGTCAAACGTGTTTAATAAGCTACCACTGATTCAGAAGTTTGCCCCTACCGAAAAGAACTAGCAAGAAACTCGAAAATCTTTGCAACAAAAAATAAGTACAAATTGAATGATGGTTATGGTTAATCGATTGTAATTGCACTTGAATTCAATTCAATCAAAGATTTAAGAACTTTGATAACTCTTTCGAGGGGGGTCACGATTTCTAATACCGGATAAGCACTAATGAGTTTTTCTATAAAAAAACTTATGTGTCTAATTGATAATTGCAATTTATCACACGCTTTTCGGTGAAGGAAAACATCGTGAGCAAACCTGCATATCTATAGAGAATTCTGGGGATATGTGTAACCTACCAATCCGCATTGGAGCAGCGTGGTAGGTCTTAGCTCCAAGCCCTCTCCAGAAACGGAGAAAGGAGGCTTATACCCAGCAATGGGATACTAATAGGTCTTTACTTTACAATAAAGATTAAACCTTATACAACGGGGTAGCACCAACTCTTTGCTCCAGAAACGGATAGAGGAGGCCTATGCCCAGCAATGGGATTATATCAGGTCGTAACTTTACTTTAAATATTAAACCTTTTACACCGTAGTTAAAAACGTATTTTAACGCTGAAGTTGGCGCAAACAGAACAAACGATTTTTGAATAAACCTTATTTCAATTTTGGATAGAATACTAGTAAATTTAACGTTAACGTGTTTAACCAGTGAGTTCTTTAATTACATTAAAAATTAGAAATTCTTTCGTAAGTTGTCAGAAAGCTATGAATTAACTATTACTCGGTAAATTTAAATTTGTAAAAGTACTGCTCCCTTGTGGGAGATATTTTTTTGAACTTTAAGTACCTAAGAGCGTGCGTGATGTTCCCGCCAGTTAAAATATTTAAATACCTTCAATTATGTATTTTAGTCTCTTTTCTGTTCCTTAAAGAAAAAATTAATATTAGAATATCTTAGTATTTATTATTATCCTCCTTATACCAATCCAAGTGGGGTCAGAACAACATGTTATAAATATGTTATCACAAGATTTGTCTATGTATTTTACGACCTGCCGCCTGCCTGACGTTAATTTACCTTAGTCGTATTTTACGACACCTCGGTAAGAAAGAGGGTGGTCTATTATACTCAGCCGATATCACACGGCTATACCAGTTATAAGAATTATATTTTGAAAAGTGCAATCGCTGGCTAATTACTTGTTCACTCTTCTTAGTAGAAGCAATTTTCTCAATTTGCAGTTCAATTGACTATTTCAGAGTAATTTTGTCTATTTCAACGCGAAAAAAAAGCTGTGGTAGCCCAGCGGTTACACCGTGCGACTCTTACGAGGAGGTCAGGGTCTCAAACCCGGGCAGACCCCAATGAGTTTTTCTGTTAAAACTTATGTGTCTTATTGATAATTGCAATTTATCACACGCTTTTCGGTGAAGGAAAACATCGTGAGGAAACCTGTATATCTCTAGAGAATTCTGTAGATATGTGTAACCTACCAATCCGCATTGGAGCAGCGTGGTAGGTCTTAGCAATCCTTCTCTCCGAAAACGGAGAGAAGAGGCCTATTCCCAGCAGTGGGAGAGTAACAGGCCGCTACTTACAACGCGAAAAAGTCGTTGGTTTTTCAATACTACTGTATTGCTTAGCTCAGAATTGCTTTGAACTTACAGAATGTGCGTTTTACTAAATACATTAAAGCGTTTGTGCAAGCATGAAAATTCAAAACGACAAATTCCCTAGAGTTTTTCATTTAATTGAAACTGTACAAAAACGCTCATCTACCTTAAGCAAATTTAAATTTCCCAAGTCACAACCGAACAAAAGAAACTTCAACGCTTTTTGGAAACTTAAACAATAAATTTCTAATTGGCAATGTAATCAGAAATTTCACTGTTTGAACATTAAAATTGAAACTTCAATTTCATTAGAATTTTGCACGATTTTATGACGACAAATTGGTACTTATAAAAGAAACTTTAAAATTACAACATATATATGTATATATAAATAAGCTGCTATATTTTGAAAAGAGCAATCGTCGAGTCTCTTGCTGGCTCTTCTCGAAAGGAACAGCTTTCCGAACCAGTAGTAGAGTTGGTGATTCAAAGCACTTGTTTACAAGTTTATTTGAATAAAAATATAGTAAGTAGCGGCCTGTTTCTCTCCCACTGCTGGCAATAGGTCTCTTCTCGTTTTTGGAGAGAAAATTTGGAATTATGACTCACAATGCTGCTCCAATGCGGATTGGTAGGTTACGCATATTTACAGAATTCTTAAGAGATACGCAGGTTTTCTCACGATGTTTTCCATCACCGAAAAGCGTGTGATAAATTGCAATTATCAATTAGACACATAAGTTTTAATAGAGAAACTCGTTGGTGTCTGCCCAGGTTTGAACCCGTGACCTCCTCGAAAGAGTCGCACGGTGTTACCGCTGGACTATCGCAGCTTATAAAGAATATATTGAATTTTAATTTTCCTGGTATCCTGTCTTTGTGATATTATAAGGTTCTTGAAGCTAGGAGATCTTCTTCTTCCTGACCTTATCCCACTCTAAGTGGGGTCGGCACAAAATGTTATAAACATGTTGTCACATGATTTGGCTACGTATTTTACGACCGGCCGCCTGCCTGACGTCAACTTATCTTAGTCATATTTTACGACGCCTCGATAAGAAAGGGCGGTCTATTCTACTTAACCGGATACCACACGGTGAGTCAACTTACCTTAGTCGCCTTTTACGACACCTCGGTAAGAAATGAGGGTGGTCTATTCTACTCAGCCGGATACAACACGGCGAGTCGACTTACCTCAGTCGCCTTTTACGACACCTCGGAAATAAAAGAGGGTGGTACTATTCTCTTCAGTCGGATACCACACGGCTTGAAAGCTAGGAGATGTTATGAGGCATAGTCAGCGACCACGTATCGGATCCGCAGCGATTAAAAATACCTTTTATATTTCATCAAGACTTTCTAACAATTCGCACGCCATACCAAATTTTAGTACCTTGTTTACACCGCCCGCTTCCTAAAGTATGTGAAACTTCTGGCTGCCGTCCCGTCTTAAATCTTTTTCTTTTTTATTTTCCTTTTACGTGGGTACAACGTTATTTACGTCCAGTTGGTATTTCTTAAGACGAGATCGTAACGTGTTTGTGCTTTTTATAAAATTCCAGAACTTTTATTGCGTTTCCTACATTCAAACTATTGATCAAAATAAACTTTTTTGGTGATAGTTGTTGGAGGTTGGTTACCAGACTTTAAAAAGGTTCTTCTCAAATTAAATTATTAATATATCCATCCATATTGCATCATCATCATTCTCCTGCCCTTATCCCACTCTAAGTGGGGTCCATCCGCCTTTCTTAAGACCCAGCGTCAATTCGATAATTCGCCATTATGACTACTCATCCGTGAATCATCATTCTCCTGCCCTTATTCCACTCTAAGTAGGGTCCATTCGTCTTTCTTAAGACCCAGCGTTTATTCGTTAATTCACCATCATCGGTATTCATCCGTGAATCATCGTTAATCATTCTACTGCCATTATACCACTCTAAGTGGGGTCGGCTTGTTGATACATGATTGGCAAGTTATTATACAACTGGCCACCTGCCTGATGTTACTTTATCTTAGTCGCCTTCAACGACACCTCGAAAAGAAAAGAGGAGGAGGGAATAATACTACTAATACTAAATATTCTACTCATCCGGATACCACACGGCGGGTCCAACTTACCTTAAGTCGCCTTTTGCAAGACCTCGGTAAGAAATGAGGGTACACTATTCTGCACAGCTGGATAGTTCGCGGCAGGCCAACTTAACTTAGTCGCCTTTTACGAATGAGGGTTGTCTATTCTACTCAGCAGGATACCACACAGCAGGTCAACTTTCCCTAGGAAACGAAACCTCAGTAAGAAATAAGAACGGTCCATTCTACACAGCCGGATACTACACGGCGGGTCAACTTACCTTAGTCGTCTTTTATAAGATGTCGTCGTTAAGAAATGAGGATGCTCTATTATACTCAGCCGGATACCACACGGCATGTCAACTTACCTTAGTCGCCTTTTACGAATGAGGGTTATCTATTCTACTCAGCAGATACCAAACGGCGATATTCCTAAAAATCGCTTTTCAATAAATTACGTGCGACTTAAAAGCAATCCCTAGGTAAAACCCACTAAATATTTCATCCGAGATCAGGTGAAGCAAACAAAATTCCTAAACTGTGACGTAGATTTATTGGGGGCGGGGAAATTGCGAAAATTGGGTTACATTTTATCGGATCAGCGAGGTGGTGCGGAGGTGTTTCTCGCGAAAGGTTGATGTGGTGCTATGTTTTATATTAGTTTTCGGGAAAAAAGAAGTTTTTAAATACCTAATTTGTTTAGTAGGCATCTATACTAATATATAAAGCTGAAGAGTTTGTTTGTTTGATTGTTTAAACGCGCTAATCTCAGGGACTACTAGACCGATTTGACAAGTTCTTTTAATGTAAGATGGCCCATTTATCGAGAAAGGCTATAGACTATATAACATCACGCTAAGATGAATAGGAGAGGAGCAGCATTAAAAATATTACGGAAACGGCAAAATTTAAAGCGTTCCTTATTAGCTTTTGTTATTCAAAATTTTCTTATAATTAACTCACGATAACTACTTATGTGTTCCAAATTTCATTTCGGGAAAAAAAATGTGACACATTGATATCCACGGGCGAAGCTGTTGGCTCAGCTAGTAGTAAATAAAAAAGTTTGGCATTTAATTTTCAACTCGTTGTTATTAAATAATTTAAAGAAATAGCCGTTACTGTGCGGATATCCATAATACAAAAGTAATAATAAAATTAATTTGCTATAATCCGCGATAACGTAAATAGAAAATATATATAATGCTAAATGTAGGCTATCCGTTTTCATACCCGATACATGCAGGATTCGTAAAACACATGTACAAACCTCCACCACCGCCACTACAATATACAAGCACTACACATGTTCACTAACACAAACACAAGCGCAAGCGAATCATCAGGAGATAGAATACTCAGTATAGGGATAACATATAGGCTATAGAAATCCTGTTAATTCTACAGGAATTGGATGACATTGAAAAGCGCCATCTATTATCAACCTATCACACGACAATAGTCCACTCAAACGAAGTTGAGGGTAAAAGCTAATAATATTATAATGGAGATTTATGTTTTATTACAGACCTGGAGAGGAAGGAGAAATAACATAAAACAGATCCACGCATTTTAATTCATACATACAATGAATTTACCTATTATAATTAATGCATATCGTCTCATATTCAGCATATAAAATCTGAGGAAACATTTTATAAAGCAAATATTACTAGGAACAAAAATATTTAACTATTTAGAGAGCAAAGGTAATAAGCTATTTAACGAATCCGCATAGTAATCTGGTCTTAAAGTTTCATGCGCCATCATCTCCTCTTTTGTTTTGTTGCTTAAGATCAGAAGAGTTTTGAAGCCTGTCGCTTTGCCTAATCCGACATCTTGCTCTATCCTGAAAAAAAAACCTTACAATTCAGAAAAGCTGGAATAAAACTTGAAAATGTATTTGAAACAATTGAGATAAAGGGGTAATTTTTGAGAATAAAGACAAAGTTACGCCCAAAAAAAGGCGGTACTAAAATGACACAAAATATTGGCTATCAATGTTCATGTTAAGCGCGAGAAATAATAAAGAATGAATGTCTTCGGAGAATACTCCAATACTTTGGACATATTGCTAGAAAATCCAGCAATAATCTTGAGATACTCATAGTCACTAGCAAAAGGAGACGGCAAGAGATCCATGGATCGGAGCCCAAAAAGATGGATGGGACATCAGGACATCAAACTAAACACACTAACTGGTGACCCGAAAATGTCGCGCCAGCTTATTCATAATTGACGGGATTGGGACCATTACGATGCTTAGCAGTGAGCCCACGACTTAAGGAGGAGAAGGTAGTGGAAGGATGTGACAACATGGCTGTATTTTATTGGCTAGCTGGCATCGCATTAGTGCACTCTCATTGGCTGGCTGGCATCGCATTATTGCACTCTCATTGGCTGGCTGGCATCGCAGTAGCGCCATCTCTTAGCAGCTTGTTACATATATATAATATGAAGAATCAGATGGACTTTAAGATTGGATATAGCTGCATTTAAGGACTTCAAGGTAGATAATATATGTTTCACAGAAGTAACACTTTTTACCTACTTTTGCTGGTTTTAATTATGTCTTAGTCATAGATCTGATGACTCTGAATCGAAATGATAGAATTAACGTAATAAAAATGAGATCTATGTAACAATAGCAAATTTATACTTCCAAAACCTACCTCCAGTGGATATTTTTAACTATAACATTTAAGCAATCAATGGATCGATTGATATCGCTGTAGCTGGCGATACTGTTGTATTTACTGAATCCGGCAAGTTAATTCAACCTGTATTGCCAGTACAGTTAATGAAGGTATCAAAGATTAGATTCAAATTCAAAATATTTTTCATTCAAATAAACTTCTAAACAAGTGCTTTTGAATCGTCAACTGTACTGTTAGAAGGCTAACAGTAACTGAAAATGTGAAAATTGTCTAGCACATCTGTAATAATTAATGTTCACCAAAATTAAAGGCAATATCCCAATGTATTACTTACATATCACCCATGAACAGCACTCGACTAACATCAGACACCTTCGCACGTTTCATTGCAAATTCGCCGAACATCTTTCCGGGCTTACCCAGTATTATTGGTGTTCTTTTAGATTGTTCGTTAACTACATCACTAAATACGCCAGGGCCTGCAATAATACTATGAATATCAATTATCTTTAATTATCAATGAATACAATTCTCGCATCACAGTGTTAGTTACCATACTCCTCCGAAACGGCTTGATCGATTTTTATGACATTTTATATGCATATTCAGTAGGTAGGTATCGGATATCTGTTTTTCATACCCCTAAGTGATAAGGGTTGTTTACCCCTAACATTTTTTGGACTTTTTCATATACTAGAAATTCCCTAGAAATATTTTATATTGCAAAACAAAACTTGTCGGAAAAGTTATAGAATTAGGCGTTACTTTGCGGAGATCTATTATACAAAAGTAATAATAAAATTATTTTGCTATAATCCGCGATGAAGTAAAAAAGAAAATATATATAATGCTAAATATAGAGTGGACTATCCGGTGTTCATACCTAATTTGAGTGAATTATTGGTTCTTATGAAAGACAAAACATTAAAATTCTAGTGGAACGTTAGACAATTAAATAAATTCAAAACAACAGAACTTTTTTACATAAATAGTTAAGACAGTATAACGCCAGGTCAACTAGTCTTTATATAAAATTTTTTTAACAAGGAGACCAATCTGCACGTTATTAGTTTTAAAATTATGATTTTTCTATAAGCATATTAATAGTAGCAACAAATATATACCTAAAGACAATTCTCCCGGGCGTATAGGTGCATATCTGTCGGTAGCTCCGTTGATGAAAAGGACATCAGGCCTTTTTAGGTAGGTAAGAGCTTTATACAATTTGGGTAGATTTATCTGGAAATCACTGTCGAAAACTACAGCGCCGATTTCTTCGTCATCGGTCAGATACTGGATGTAATCGCCGTAGTAATATGTGCCTACATCCGGCTAAAAGAAAGGTAGAAAGGCGTTAATATTCTAATACATCTTCCTGCCCTTATCCGGCTCTAAGTGGTGTCGGCACAATTAATTGTCACTCGATTTGGCTACGTATTTCACGACTGGCCGCCTGGCGACCCGATTTGTGATATCCAGCTGAGTAAAATAGACCACCCTCATTTCTTACCGAGGTATCGTAAAAGACGACTAAGGTAAATTGATCCACTGTGTACTATCCGCTTGAGTATAATAGACAACCCTCTTTCTTACCGACCGTGGTCGACGCCTCCTAAAGTGGGATAAGGGCAGGAGCATTATGTAATATTCTATCTTCATTGTAAATGTCTCTTACCCCTTCTTTACATTTGAATCCTTGGGATTTCAGCACTGCAATAGTCTGGGGGCATGTTATGCAATATACAGTTTTGTTGAAGTTTACTGATTTTAAGTACTCTGCAACTGCCGTTGAAGGTATTGTAAGATTATCCTGTGAAAATGTAAAGCAGCATATAAAATTATAAGATTAATAATATATAGGCATACGTTTAAGGCTTCGACGCCCCCAGAGCTATGTGGGTCACAGGTGTCTCAACATGCGTGTTTCTGGCCAAATACCACGTGGCCGACCGAAAAAACGCTGGCTTGATATTGCGTAGTCCACCATGCGTTCCAAAAGTAACCAACTTTAACTAGAAGAAAGAGGAAGTTGTAAACTAACATAAAGGCTACTTTCCCACGGGAGTTACGCTGGAAAAACTTTGTTATACACTAATTTCTACACTGTCAAAGCCACGGGCACGCCACAAAGTAAGAAAAATAAATAAAATTATAAGTTTACAAAAGCATAAATGAGAAGATCTTTCAATATTTAATCTAAATTATATGTAGAAAACCTTTACAATCGGAAAAGATTGCTCCATCTTCTCTGTTCTGAAATTATATCATATATTGTATTTGTTAGTTCAAAGAGTTCGCCCTAATGTTATTAATAATCAGTGAATACAAAGAACGTAAAAATAGTAATATTTTCGCAACCATAATGTGCGTGCATTCTATAGAATGCTTCAATAGTCCCAGATTAGACCAATCAATCAATTGTATTATTCTCATCCTATTCTATCATATTACTGAAATAAATGTATAGCGGTATAGAAAATAAAATACAAGGCGTAAATTGTTTTTGTATTATCAATCTTAGGAATTACTCTTATTTATCTTTTAAAAATATTTTATCGTAAATTCTAGTAAAAATTCGTTGATTCATAAAATTAATTTGACGTCAGTGGTTTATTTGCGGACATGTATTGCGTAAAATATCTACGTTGACGAACACAAGTACATGTGTTTATGGATTTAATATTCATAATATAATAATTGTTTTTGAACGCCGTGTGGTATCCGGCTGAATAGAATAGTACCACCCTCTTTTCTTACCGAGGTGTCGTAAAAGGCGACTAAGGTAAGTCGACCCGCCGTTTGGTATCCGGCTGAGTAGAATAGACCAACCTCATTTCTTACCGAGGTGTCGTAAAAGGCGACTAAGTTAAGTTGACCTACCGTGTGGTATCCGGTTTAGTAGAATAGACCACCCTCATTCTTACCGAGGTGTCGTAAAATACGACAGAGGTAAGTTGACGTCAGGCTGGCGGCCGGTCGTAAAAACGCAGCCAAATCATGTAACAGCGTGTTTATAACATGTTGTGCCGACCCCACTTAGAGTGGGATAAGGGCAGGAGGATGATGAATAATTGTTTTTGAGTAGATTCTTTCTACTCAAGGCTCGACTTTTTAAGGAACAGAAAGAAGCTTTCTTAAAGTAATGACAATGGAATGAATATGTTAGAAAAAAATTTACAAATGATGACGTTAAATAAATGTTATATATGGATTAAAAAATAGCGTATGCATAACCATTGCAAGATTTAAATAAGTAAAAGGTTAAACAAACATCACTTTCTGATGTGTGTCGCGATATTAATTAAAGAAACAGATTCAAGCTTTTGTCAGTATAGTTTGAACTTAGAACCGAATTTTTAGATCAAGTAACTTTTGGATTTCTTTTAAAAATATTACTTACAACACCCCTTTCAATTCCTGCCGCTTTGAACATAGATTCATAGTCTTCTTGTGTTCTCAGACTGTTGTTGGATACGAAGTGAACGGTCTTGCCCATTTTTTTTATAAGTTCAAAGAATTTTCCTACTCCTGGAAAGGGTTTTTTCGTTTCCCAGATAACTCCTAAAACAATATTATATATTAAATATTATATGTTACTTAAGTTATCTTATCTTAATATTTAAATGAGTTAATCTTGTATATATATATTTTCCGAATCTCGGAAACGGCTCCAACGATTTTCCTGAAATTCAGCATGTAGGAGGTTTTAGGGGAGAAAAATTGATCTAGCTAGGTTTTATGTAAAAAAAATATTGTTTTATCCCTATTTTTGGAAATTAAAAAACACTAACATTTATATTGAATTGAATTTTCGCCATTAACTGTCAAGTCGACGTAGCTTTTTCGGTTAGCGGGCAGCCTCGAGAAATGTGAATGCCAAGGATCGATCCCGAACTAATTGATTGTTTTTTCTTTTTTTTAAGTTTTTTATTTTTTTGTAAAAAATTACCGAGCGAAGCTCGGTCACCCAGATATTTAAATTAAAGAGACGAAGAATTTTAATTATTCTTTATATATAACACTCTGACAATTTTTTTTATATATTACTAGCAATCGCCAGCTGCTCCGCCCGCGTAGAAAGTTTAAACCGTAAATCGTAATATAGTATTTTGATAACCATAAAAATGGTTAAAGTGGTTAGACAAGCTAGACATATGCTCTCGCGGACTTTTATTCAAAATTTTTGGAGGGGAACAATTTTGTGATACATGATTTTTGACTAACTTTCACCATTTACTTAGCACACGCAAAGAATGCTTTAAATTTTGCCATTTTTGCGATATTTTTTATTACTGCTTCTCTTATTCATCTTAGCGCGATGTTATTTTTCGCAATGTTGTTTTTAGAATTTTTCAAATCGGTCCAATAGTTCCTGAGATTAGCGCGTTCAAATATTCAAACCAACAAACAAACTCTATAGCTTTATATATATATTAGTATAGATATTCTTGGTGATAGCTGGTTGTGTGATCATTGGCACCAAGTCAGTTTTTTTAATGGTCTGTTACTATCCCACTGCTGGGCATAGTCCTCCTCTCTCCGTCTTTTTGAATAGAAGGGTTGGAGCTAAAACCTACTACGCTGCTCCAATGCGGATACGTTACACATATCCTTGGAATTCTCTAGATATATGAACGCTACGCTACGCTAGAAAAGCGTGTGATAAATTGCATTTATCAATTAGACATGTTAAAGTTTGTTGTATTCACGTACGTAGTTTATGCATGATTACTAGTTCAGTTGCTAATAAACGTTAATAAAGTGCACACGTATTTTAATTTCATAATTATAGTTACAAGGAAAAGTAGACCTTAAAACAAAGACATATGGTCGCATTCGAGCCGAACTATATACCAAGCTATCGAAGGACAAGCGGCCGGCGAGAGCATTAGCAACCGCATTCCATTGCGATAATGATGAGTACGCCGACAGAGTTAATTAATTTATTGGAAGATACGGCATCATTATTACAAAAAACTCAATCGAATTTAAAAAAATGTCCTAAGGCAAGACTTACACAGGGTTATGTTGAAGCAAGAATAAGGCTTATTGAAGATTATTGGCTCACGTTTAAACGAGCACATCAAGATTTGGTCAGAATTACGCCAAAGGAAAAAAAATCCTCATTACCCTATTTTGTAAACGAAGATTTTTTCATTTATGAAGACTTATATCTTGTGTTGTTAGCGGATTTGCGAGACTTATTAAATACCCTGACTCCCGGGACTGCTTCGTTATCGCACAATAATTCAAGTGCTAATTTTAATTCGGATCAATTCGCCAGGCTGCCGCGAATAGAATTACAGAAATTTAGCGGGAATTATGAAGAATGGCCTACATTTCAGGACATGTTTTTAGCCCTTGTTCACGAAAATACGACGATTAGTGAGGTTCAAAAATTACATTATTTGAAGAGCAGTGTTACGGGGGAAGCTGAAACATTATTAAAGCGCATTCCGGTTACAAATCGAAATTATGAACAAGCATGGAGTACTCTTAAATCTAGGTATGGAAATAAAAGATTAATTATAAACTCAGTTTTGAAAAAATTATTTAATCAAAAAAGGCTAAATTCGCAGTCATGCAGTCAGATCAAAGGTTTACTAGATGTAACAAGTGACTGTTTAAATAACCTTAAAAACCTTGATATATCAACGGATTCATGGGATCCTATAATCATATTTCTGATCACACAGAAATTGGACCCTGAGTCCCATAAAGACTGGGAACAAACTGCTTACAAAGAGGATTCAGAGGAACTACCTACTTGGGATGCTTTAAAGAATTTTTTACAAGCAAAATATCGAATGTTGGAACTAGTAACATCCTCATCTTCGCCGTCGGTCCTTCGCGACAAACCTGTAAGAGAACGATCATTCCACGTAGCCACTGCATCATCATCATCGACGACGTCGGCACGAGCATGTATTTTATGTAAGGAAAATCACACTTTATGCCACTGTAAAGAATTTACCAAGCTGCAACCCTATGAAAGATCTGAATATGTCAAGAAAGTCAATTTGTGTTTCAATTGCTTGGTGCCAGGGCATTCAGCACATCAATGTAAATTGCCAGTGTCGTGTCGTATATGTAAACGACGCCATCACACGCTTCTACACCGAAATCAAAACAATGATTTTTCACAATCGTCAGACTCTGAGCAACAGCAGGCAATGCACCAAAGTATAGAAGAGCAAGAAGAAGTTCATGTTAATACCAAGATTGCTTCACATACAACTACCAGACAAAGCACAAGCACAGCCTTGTTAGCAACGGCAACCGTGATAGTACGAGGTGAGCAAAATCGCACAGTTGTCCTACGAGCCCTGGTAGATCAAGGTTCCCAAGCTTCGTTCATAAGTGAAAAAGCAACTCAAATGCTCAATCTTAACAAACAGTCAGCACGAGGAAGTATCATTGGAGTAGGAACTACAAGAACAAATATCAATCACGTGGTGCAGTTTCAAATAAGTTCTTGTTGGGATGAGAACTTCAGTATGAACATTCAAGCTTACGTAATGAGTAAACAACTCACCGCGAAGATACCCTCCAAGGCCGTTATTATTAAGGACTGGCCGCATCTAGAAGGACTTCATTTAGCTGATACCGACTATCATAAACCTGGTCCCATTGATTTGCTTCTAGGTGTCAAGGAATATGCACAAATTCTACAACAACAATTAATCAAGGGTCCACCAGGTTCTCCGTGTGCACAAAAAACAAACCTTGGTTGGATCCTATTTGGAGAAATTGATACGAACTCACAAGAAGAATCTTTTCTGGTCCTTCACCATCAAGTAGACATAGATGAAATGCTAAAGTCTCTTTGGGAATTAGATATAGATTTTAACAGAAAAAGAACAAAGGAAGAATATTTATGTGAAAGTATTTATGAAGAAACTTATAAAAGAACAATAGACGGAAGATATGTGGTGAGATTACCTTTTAAAACGAAACACCCTATATCACCTGAAGGAAACACGAAGGAGATAGCTAAAAATAGACTATTACAATTAGAAAAAAGATTTAAACGATCACTACTGCTGAAAGAAGACTATAAGAAAGTTATGCAAGAGTATTTGAAATTAGGCCACATGGAAGAAATACCTGAAAATGAAATAATGAAAGATGCTGTATACTTACCTCACCATGCGGTAATCCGTTGTGATAAAGATACTTCAAAGACACGCGTTGTATTTGATGCTTCGGCAAAAGGCGCAAACAATGTGTCACTTAATGATGAACTGCTTGTAGGCCCTCAACTCCAGGATGATCTAAGGAATCTGATTCTTCGGTGGCGACTGAAACGAGTTTGTTACGCTAGTGACATTCAACAAATGTATAGACAGATTTTGGTGGACAAAGAAGATGCGAATACATATCAGCGCGTTTTATGGAGAGAAGATGAATCACAGAGAATCAAAGAATATCGTATGCTCAGAGTTACATTTGGTGTTGCTTCGGCACCTTATCTCGCTGTAAGAACTCTCCATCAAGTTGCTGAAGATGAAGCTCAAAATAATCCAGCTGTTAGTCAAATTATAAAACGAGATTTTTACATGGATGATTTATTGTCTGGTAATGATAATACTGAACAGGCTATAGTTACAGCACAAGAAATAACCCGCGTATTAAAAAGGGGTGGTTTTGCTCTCTCTAAATGGTCATCTAACTGCCCTAAATTTATGAAATCCATTGGTCCAAATGAACGAGCTACTCATGCTAAAATGAATATTGAGTTAAATGGGACTGTGAAAGCCTTGGGATTAATTTGGAACCTAGGAACAGACAACTTTCAGTACCAATTGAATTTGCCAACAACTTCATCAAGAATTACAAAGAGAGCTATTTTGTCAAGCGTCCAAAGGCTATTTGATCCACTGGGGTGGATTGCACCAAGTATGATAATGGCTAAAATACTGATGCAAAAACTTTGGTTGGAAAAGGTTAGCTGGGATGATGAAATAAGCACATTGCTAGCAGAAGAATGGTTAAAGATTAGAGCAGACTTGGAAAATGTAAAACATATACATATTGAACGATGGCTTGGAACTACAAGTACGGACATCAAAAATGTTCAAATTCATGGCTTCAGTGATGCTTCAATGGAGGCATACGCCGCAGTTACGTACATTCGAACAGAAACTATAGATGGTTATATTGCGACTAAACTCATAGCAGCAAGAACTAGGGTAGCGCCTTTACGAACCATCTCTTTACCACGTTTGGAACTGTTGGGAGCAGTCCTTCTGTCAAAATTGATGCATCAAATAGGAGAAGCCATGCAAATAGCACTTGAACAAATGTTTGCATGGACTGATTCATCGATTGTGATTGCTTGGTTGTCCGGTGAACCACATAAATGGAAGCCATTTGTTGCAAACCGCGTCGTTGAAATTATTGAAAATTTAAATAACGATCGTTGGTATCATGTTTCATCTAATGATAATCCCGCTGACATCGCTTCCAGAGGTATGTTGCTAGACGAGCTAAAAGATTCCGAATTATGGTGGCGAGGGCCATCTTGGTTATCTGAAAAAAAGATAAAAGTTAAACAAACAAAAATGTGTACTGATCTAGAAATGAAAGCTGTTAAAATACAAACTAATTTAACGGTAGAGGGTGGAAAAGGAGGTTTAACATCACAAATGGAGGAATTTGAAAATTTAAAGGAATTGTTAATTGCTATTGTTTATTGTAGGAGATTTCTTAATTTCAAAAGGAAATTGGACGAATTAGATAATAATTTTACAACGGAAGAACTAGAAAAAGCTTTACTATCGTGCATTAAACTTGTGCAAGAGGATGAATACAAAGATGATATAGATAGATTAAGGAATAAAAAGGATGTTAATAGAAACAGTAATATAAAAACACTCTGTCCTTACCTTGACGAAGAGAATATTCTTAAAGTGGGCGGTCGATTACGACACGCAAATTTGGATGAACAAACCAAACATCCCATAATATTGGGTAATAAAAATAATTTAGTTCCTTTGATAGTAGCTGAAGCTCATAGGCGTACATTGCATGGAGGCGTACAGCTAATGTTGTGTTACTTGCGAACTAAATATTGGATTATAAGAGTTAAAGGATTGGTAAAATCATGCATTCACAAATGTTTGGTATGTGCAAGACAAAGAGCTTCAACCAGAAATCAAATCATGGGCGACCTTCCTAAACAAAGAGTAACTCCAGCAAGGGCATTTCTGCATAGCGGAGTAGATTTCGCTGGCCCTTTCCAAATATTAACTTACAGAGGAAGGGGCGCAAAGACTCGGAAGGCATATATTTCCTTATTTGTATGTATGTCGACTAAAGCCATCCACCTAGAATTAGTAGGTGATCTAACAAAGGAAGCCTTTATTGCTGCTTTTAAACGTTTCGTCTCCAGGAGAGGACAGTGCACAAATATATGGAGCGATCAAGGAACAAATTTTGTTGGTGCAAACAGAGAGTTAAGGCTAGCATTTAAAGAAGCTAATTTAAATTTTGAAGATACTATACCTAATGCATTGGCATTAGAAGGAACCCAATGGCATTTTATACCAGCGTATGCGCCGAACTTCGGAGGCTTGTGGGAGGCTGGAGTAAAATCTGTGAAATACCACCTCAAACGTGTACTAAACTCCAACCTTACCTTTGAAGAAATGACCACCGTGTTATGTCAAATCGAAGCTTGTCTGAATTCCCGACCTATATGTCCAATTGATGATGATGAAATTATAGACACGCTCACACCAGGGCACTTTCTAATAGGCGAAGCTCCAGTTCTTGTTCCCTCTCCAGACTTTAAAGATATGAAAGTTCACAACTTATCACGATGGCAATATACGCAAAAATTGTTAGGTGATTTTTGGCGTAGATGGCAACAAGAATATTTATCAAGACTACAGCAACGTCCAATTTGGCTAAAAAGGATAAAAGAATTTAATATAGGGGACATAGTTTTAATAAAGGTCGATGGATTACCTCCCGGTAAATGGTCTATGGGCCGAATAGTAAACAAACATCCGGGTGATGATGGGATAACACGTGTTTATAGTGTTAAGGATAAAAATGGCGTTATCAAAAGAGCGGTATCGAAACTGTGTCCACTACCCATTACTACAGAATGAATTTTTATGATAAGATTTTATGATTGTTAAATAATGATTGTACATGTATGTTTTGATTACTATGATGATTTACATAAATGGAAAAGACCATGTGGTCTTTTGGGTGGCGGCATGTTAAAGTTTGTTGTATTCACGTACGTAGTTTATGCATGATTACTAGTTCAGTTGCTAATAAACGTTAATAAAGTGCACACGTATTTTAATTTCATAATTATAGTTACAAGGAAAAGTAGACCTTAAAACAAAGACAAGACACATAAATTTAAGAGAAAAACTCATTGGTGGTTGCCTGGGGTTCGAACCTGTGATCCCTAGAAAGAGACTTACGGTTTAACCGTTAATAATGGGTTATCACGGCTTATAAGAGCCATATCTGCCTATGTCCTAGTCAGTATGTGATTTAGTATTATATGATTCATTGACACTTTAGATAGGGAGATTAGATAGGGTATGCTATAGTATTACAAAATAAATGGTTGACCGTGAATTGTAGCAAAATCATAATTTATAGAATTAGGCGTTACTTTCCGGTCCATAATACAAAAGTAATGAGATTATTATTTTGCTATAATCCGCGATAAAAGAAAATATATGTAATGCTAAATGTACTATTATAGTACACACTATAATATAATAGTACACTCTACATTTAGCATTACATATATTTTCTTATATCGCGGATTATAGCAAAATAATAATCTCATTACTTTTGTATAGCAAAATAGTCAAAATTAACTATACTTTGTGTGACTGTACTGTTGGTCTGCAAAATTGCTTCTTAAGAAAAAAGCCGACAAGAAACTCAGTAGTTTTACAAAAGTAATAATAATATTATTTTGCTACATATGTTTTCTATTTTACTTCATCGCGAAATACGTATAGCAAAATAATTTTATTATTACTTTTGTGTTATGGATCCCCGGAAAGTAACGCCTAATTCTATAAATTATTCAGTAGTTTTACTTTTGATATTATTTTTATAGCTAGTAACATTTTATAAAAGATTTTCTAGGCAAGTGAAAAGTAATAGAGTATTATTAAATCCACGCATTTCTATAATTTAAATATTCTCCGACACTGTAATATTCCACTAAGTACATGTAAAAGCGCCTTACGTAAAAAGTTAGCAATATTGCTTTTATATGAATCACTCGGACTATTTATAAGGTTTTTTACTATGAACTGACTTCCATAGTCTATTATGTTATACCGGTGTATAAATAATGATTGTGCCAAATTTCATCAACCAACCAAAATCATAGCGGTGTGGGTTTTGACTGGCTCATTGGCGCAGTGGGAAGTGATCCTGCCTTCAGCACCGCGGGTCGCGGGTTCGATTCCCGCCGATGGCCAACATTTTCTATAAATGAATTTGCTGGTCTTTGAGCCTGGGTGTATATTTAAGTATGTATTTAAACAATATATAAGTATATATTCACCAGTTATTTGTCACCCATGACACAAGTATTATTACTCTAAGGACGGATGACCGTGTGTGTAAGTGTCCCATATATTTATATTTATATTTATATGAACCTTGGGCAACCAGAGACTGTCAAGATCAATCGGTTCTGTAGCCTTTAAAGTGTAAGCAATGAAACTTAACATGCGACGCTCGAATGAGACATTATTGATGTTATAAAAGTTTTATAGAGTGTCACTCTGTTGCTGAGTGATATCTTACTCTCCTTGCGTGACATCGGATATTGTAGTAATGCGCAGTTATTGATAAAATGTTAATATAATAATGGATCTATATGTAATTTATTCGTAATTCTCTTTCAAATGTTTAAGACAATTAAAATTTATATTATCTCTGTATGTAAAAGGAAATAGAAATGCATAAATTAGCTTTTATATATGTTAATAACAATACGCCGTGTGGTATCCGGCTGAATAGAATAGTACCACCCTCATTTCTTACCGAGGTGTCGTAAAAGGCGACTAAGGTAAGTCGACCCGCCGTGTGGTATCCGGCTGAGTAGAATAGACCACCCTCATTTCTTACCGAGGTGTCGTAAAAGGCGACTAAGGTATGTTGACGTCAGGCAGGCGGCCGGTCGAAAATACGTAGCCAAATCATATGACAACATGTTTGTAACATGTTGTGCCGACCCCACTTAGAGTGGGATAAGGGCAGGAGGATGATGATATGTTAATAACAATGTATATTACCTTTTGTGCAGAAAAAATTACACCTGAGAAAACCCGCAATTTCTTTAGCTTTAACTTATTTAACTTTCAATTGAAATACTAGTTGTTTTCGCGACTTTGCTGTAATCTTCGTAATTAATTAAATAAATTAAACTAATTATTATTCATAATTTCTTTCTAAATTATTTTCTCAAATCTTAATATTGTGTCATTCCTTTTAAAATAAACAAGATATTCTTATTTATGTGAGATACTTTCTTCCAAAGCTCAAAATCATCAAAATGTTATTCCTAATCGCTAACGGGAAATTATTTTACTAAATTTAACGACACAGCAATATTCGCACATTTCCGCGTATGTCAAATATGAAACTCCAGAACTGGTTTTATATACCTATTTAAGAATAGAATAAAATCAATAATTCATATTACTATTACAAACTAAATTTGGCCTCGCTGTGCTATGACAAATTTCTGGTACTGTAGAAACGTCTGTATATAATGTAAATACAGACATTCTTATACATATACAGAAATACATATATTAAAAACTTTACAGTCAATTTAATTAATACTTGAGTTTGGCAGCTGCAAACATGGTTTTTAAGTTTTAATATACACTGAGATTTTACTGCAATTTTGATTTTACAAAATGTACAGAATAAGTGGAAATTAAATATTTTTACAGATATGCGCTTAGGTATATGAGTTTGGACTACAGTATTTCCAAAATTAACATTAACATAATTTAGTTTAGTTATCATTGGAACACTGTTTATTGTTAAATTTTAAGGAGACGGGCGTTGACATTTGCAGCGCAGTTTTTACTTTTGCAGTGTCTTCGTTGCCATTGTATAAGTGCATTTTTATAGTTCCGAATAAATTTTATTTCATTTCGTTTCAAAATGTCAAACAACATAAGAAAAAAAAGATATAATTTTTATGAAACAAAATTGTTCTTATTTCCGACGTAACAAATAAGACAATTATTTGAAAGTGCTTATTGAATGGAATTTTAAAATTATTATACTCGTTTTTGAAACAGCTGCATTTTAAAACACGAATCATATTTGGACTTTAAAAACGATGCACAGAAGTGGATTTCTGAAAGGTTGGGTCTTTATACCTCGATTTCAAAATCAATGAACATTTTCAGCTAAAAAACCGATTTATGTTTACAACTGGATTTTAAAACTGATTCTTTCAAATCTGAAATTGAAGGACATTTACAATTACCTAGATTTTTAAACCAACACACATACATACAGCTGGACTCTGGTCCTTTTAAAATCGTTTTAATTTAGCGGTATTTTATACTATTTTATAATACTATCTATCCTTATATTAAATAATGAATCCCAGGAACAGAAATGATCTATTAGGTTATTAGGTAAATTATTTATAAACTGGTAGCCGATAGGCGTGGATTCTATTGCACCAAAAACGCTTCGGTCACTTTCAAATGTCAGATATAGTCCTACAAAACGCGCAGCTTAAAGCCGAGGCTCGGTTTCGGAGGAGACACCATTAAGGCGACGCTCCTAGAGAGTTGCCAGAGCGTCAATGCACTTGCTCTTACCAATTTTACCCAGCAAAGCTTCTGCTATCGCCCGTCCTTCCGGTTATGCTGTCGAAGCCATTAGGGCTAACAGTATAAGTCAATTGGAAAAAAGACTCATTTTCGGACGATTTTGAACTCTGTCGACATTTTTTTGTTTTTTGCTTCGATATCTTCCGATATATAATCATCATCCTCCTGCCCTTATCCCACTCTTAGTGGGGGTCATCTTTACATGTTATAAACGTGTTGTCACATGATTTGGCTACGTATTTTACGACCGGCCGCCTGCCTGACATCAACTTAATCGTATTCTACGACACCTCGGTAAGAAAGAAGGTAGTCTATTCTACTTAACCGGATACCACACAATGGGTCAACTTACCTTAGTCGCTTTTTACGACACCTCGGTAAGAAAGAGGGTGGTCTATTCTACTCAGCCGGATACCACATATAATAACAATGATGATGATATAATACGTCTTGATGCATGAAACTGAAAATTTATTTACTTTTAAGTAACTAATACATTTATAAAGAAATTCTAGTAAATAAGAAATTGTAGGTAATTGCTTCAATGTATGTAGTTGTAAGTAAACCTTTTAAATAAATAAATACTTTTTATATACAACTACTGCATTTTCGAAAGACTGGTATCCCGAAACTTAGAAGGAAGACAAAGTTCCACGCAATGGAATAGCAGCGATTCGACCCCGCATCGTAATTTTGTGATTTGTCCCATAACCATTGCTTGATATGCCAAGCCCCAATATGTTCTTTGGTAAGTAGGGATGTAACTTGGAGTAGAAAAAACGATTATTTAAAAATCGATTTTTATCCCTTTAAAAATAATCGATTAAAAAAACGATTATTTTGTTACGAAATAATCGATTTTTTAAATATCGATTGTATTCTAATTCAAAAGTTGTTATTTTTAATATTAATAATTAATTACAATAAAGGCTAATTAAAGTGGACAACTACCAAGAAATAATATCAAATGCGCTGTTTGTGAAATTGGATTAAAATGTATAGTTTGGCTAAATTAGTTTCATCCAACAATGCATAGGTATCTAATCTTAAAGAACCAGAAAAACAGTAAAAAAGAAAAACGAATACCTAAAATAATCGACTTTTAAAAAATCGATTTTTGATAAAAAAAGAAGCGATTATTATTTTACATCGCTATTGGTAAGTGCGTCTTGTCCGTGATTTTGGCATAGAGTTATTATACTTAGAGTAGGCATATGAAGGCCTGTAAGTGACAATGAGACAATAAATAATACAGAGATAATACTTGTATAATTCGTGTTTGTCTAATCACATATAAAAAAGAGAGACAGATAGACCACCATTTACTTTCTTTGCAGGCATTTCTTTATTTTGATGTCACATTTTAGACTGGCCTTCTTCCTCAAGAATAATAAGTCTATGGATTTTGGTTGTTTGTGGTACAAGCGATCACTAATCATGCATGTATAAGGTATTAGAACATATTGTGTAAATACATTTCATAGATTAAAAAAAATGCAAATTATCCTGCTGATCCTACTAATATTATAAATGCGAAAATTTTGTGAGTATGGATCTAACGCTAACATAAAGGCTATAGAAATCCTGTTAATTGTACAGGAATAGGATGACATTGAAAAGCGCCATCTAATATGAATCTATAACAACAGTCAACGCGAAGTTGCGGGTAAAAGCGAGTATCTATATAAATCTGGCATTACTTTTTTTACAATGAAATTTTGCAAATTTTAAGTTATAAAAAAGTGTAATTTCAATTTAAAAAAAAAGAATTTTTTAGTGATCGATTGTCATTATAAAATTAAATAATTTATATTGATATATTAGGTATATTAACGAATATATCTAATTTGATACACGATAATACATAAGAGCGTTATCACACTACATATAGTCACGAATTAGCGACCTCGGCCTTCAGACTGAAAAATCCATAGAAAAAAATTGACGCGACCACTGCGCAAACTCACCATCGCAATCCGAGAACACATGATCGAAGGAATCCAAGAACTCCTTAAACTCTGTCTCATTTAATTCCATTAAATTCACCGGTTCCATATTTATAACAATATGTATTTACTAAAATATCGTGCGAAAAAAAACACGTGCACTCATTAACTGGCGTGCGTAGACACTACGTCCGAACTCCGAGTCGATTCGAACATAAATATATGTTTACACACTTTTATCTATTGAACTTTATTGTTATAACAATAAGTGTCAAATTCGAACTAAATTTTATCGAGTGCTTGATTTTATAGTTTCCATTGCCCGCCGGTTTTATTATGTATGTATGACGTCATTCTTTAAAGCAACGCTTTCTTAGAATTGCGTCAGAAAGTAGCTTCGTGCTAAAAAGCAATTAAAGCGCTTTTTGGTTTACTAGCTATGCCCCGCGGGACGATCCCATAGTATGTGTAGTTATGAAAGTATTTCCATAGAAAATAAAGAGAAAGAGACGGAGAATTATTATCTGTCTCTCTTTTTCATGTGTGATTAGATAAAGATATTATTTTATTTTATTAGATAGATATTAGATTATTTTAAAGCTGTGATGGCCTAGCGGTGCGACCGTGTGAATCTCTAGAGACGATCATGGGTTCAAATCCGGGCAGACACCAATGAGTTAATCTATTAAAACTTATGTGTCTAATTGATAATTGCAATTTATCATACGCTTTTCGGTGAAGGAAAACATCGTGAGGAAACCTGCATATCTCTAGAGAATCCTAGAGATATGTGTAACCTACCAATCCGCATTGGAGCAGCGTGGTAGGTCTTAGCTCCAACCCTTCTCTCCAAAAATGGAGAGAGGAGGCCTATACCAAGCAGTGGGATAGTAACAGGCCGTTACTTACTTACTATATGGGTTTCATATTTCCTCTGTTATTATTTGTTACAGGATTGTCTATGGCTCCCCTGTAATAACTCTATGGTTAAACCACAGTGTATATGTATGTGTTATAGTAAGTAATGGCCTGTTACTATCCCACTGCTGCGAATAGGCCTCCTCTCTCCGTTCTTGGAAAGAGGGATTGGAGCTAAGACCTACCACGCTGCTCCAATACGGATTGGTAGGTTACACATACCCGTAGGATTCTCTAGAGATATGCAGGTTTCCTCACGAAATTCCGTCACCGAAAAGCATGTGATAAATTGCAATTATAAATTAGACACATAAGTTTTAATAGAAAAACTCATTTGTGTCTGCCCAGATTTGAACCCATGATCGTCTCTAGAGATTCACACGGTCGCACCGCTGGGCTATCACAGCTTAAATGTGTAATCTTTTCAATTTTGTCGTGGGCTCTATCTCCCAATGATGCTATGTCGGTTAGGGGGCGAACAATCGTTGATATTGTCGTAGGGAATGTGTTTAGTGTGATGTTGGTGGCGATGTTTTGTAATACGTGCGGTAACTAATTGTGCATGTATAAGGTATGAAAACGGTTTTGTTTCCTGAGCTCATGAATAAGGGCCCCAAATGGGCTCGAAACTAATCGGGCTAACGCGATAAAACAAGACGTGTGTAGCCGTTTTTTTACATAAACTATGAACACTACTCACAAAAGTTAAGATTCAAAAATATGATAAAAAAAATATATTACATAATTTACTTTGTGCAATGGAATCAAACATCACATCGATTATTCGCGCTGTAAAATGCCATAGCTTTGACCTTGATAATTTAAAGAACAAGTTTTGCAGACGACCTTAAAACAGCCGTAAGATTTAAGCGGTCCAAGCGCTGCAAAAAAAATTAAATGAAAAAGATTTATATGTTTTGTTATTAATCATTATGTAACTTTTTTAATTAAAAAGAAGGTTTAAAAAAAATTCTATTTAAACTTATGTGTTTCATTGATATTTGCAATTTATCAGACGCTTTTCGGTGAAGGAAAACATTGTGCAGGAAACCTGCATATCTCTAGAGAAGTCTATGGATATGTGTAACCTATTAATCCGTATTAGAGCAGCGTGATATGTCTTCCCTCCAAACCTTCTTTCCAAAAACGGAAACAGGAGGCCTGTGCCCAGCAGTGGGATAGTAACACACCGTAAATTTACTTTTATATATATTAGTCCGACGTACAAGCTACAATTGCCCAAAATTTTATTTACATTGCTACAGCGGATCAAGCACGATAGCGTAACACACAAACCGACAGAATATACGGACAGACTTTCACATTTACAATATTAGTACCTTTGGATTGGAATAAAATATGTTTTTTTCAAATTAAATTTTATTGTATTACACCATTAATTTTACAAGCACCACAATGTATTAAAGCAAACCGATAATTGGTCATATTCAAAGTATAATAAATAACTATGTTTATTCTAGACCCTCACAAATTTTGCAATACTTACTATACTAGCATCTGCTTGTGACTTTATTTTCGTAGAGATCACTATTAAGCTAAAAGTTTATTAGTCTTTAGCCCAACTTTAACAACTATAGCCATAACTAAAATCACATTGATAAGTTACTTTGTCCAGATTTGAAATACAAACATCATCATCTTCATCTTCCTGCCCTTATCCCACTCTAAGTGGGGTCGGCACAACATGTTATAAACATGCTGTCACATGATTTGGCTGCGTTTTTACGACCGGCCGCCTGCCTGAAGTCAACTTGCCTCAGTCGTATTTAACGACACCTCGATAAGAAAGAGAATGGTCTATTCTACTAAACCGGATACCACACGGTGGGTCAACTTACCTTAGGCGCCTTTTACGACACCTCGATAAGAAATGAGAGTGGTGTAATTAAATTGAAATACAATCATTTATATATATATATATATATATATATATATATATATATATATATATATATATATATATATATATATATATATATATATATATATATATATATATATATATATATATATATATATATATATATAAATGATTGTATTTTAATAAGGTAATTCTAATTCATAATCTTTGATATTCGCGTGCCAACTTTTCCTTAACTATAAATTCACTTCTCAATTCAAATCTCTGTCATAGGGATAAGTTGACCTTTGTATACTTTTTTCTACCAATAACGTTTTTTTCTAACATTGTTATTTACGTAAATAAATTAAAAAATAATAATAATAAAATATACCTATTGCTCATATTTCATTCAGTGTCCCTTAATCATGATAGTAAAAATATATAAGTACTTTAAAAGGAAATATATAGAGATTCGTTTTAACCGAAATACAAAAGATACAAAATTTTTATATATCTAAGTTTCCTTAAATAAAACCATACAAAAGTAAAATTAAAGAAAGTAAAATTTTACGTACTATTTCACAGTATCTGGGTAACGTTCAAAAGCAATAAGACACATTTTATTAAGTAGCAAATAATTAGGAACTATAATTATAATATTTTTAATATTCAACTACTTAGAGAGTATAGGTACTAGGCTATTTAACGAATCCGCATAGTAATCGGGTTTTAAAGTTTTATGCGACATCATTTCATCTTTCGTTTTGCTGGTCAACACGAGAAGGGTTTTGAAACCTGTTGCTTTACCCAATCCAACATCTTGCTCTATCCTGGAATGAAAACAAACAAATAAAGCATACAAATAGGGAAATTTGATACACTATGAAAATAATTGAAGAATTAGGCGTTACTTTGCGGAGATCCGTACAAAAGAATAATAAAATTATTTTGCTGTAATCCGCGATAAAGAAATAAAAGAAAGAAGGAAGATAAAACTTAAAAAAAAACTGAAAATGAAAAAGAAGATGAAGAAGAGATGAAAAAAGACGTGAAAAAAAAGATAAAACTTTATCGGGGATTATACCAAAATAATTTTATTATTACTTTTGTACAGAATGAAAACTAAAAAAAGAATGCTACGGATTATGCGACTGTATACAGCAGCATTTGACGATTTTATTTAAGCAGCTTTAAACATAAGATAACTTTTATAGTATTTGAAATACCGCACTTCTTCCAGTTATCGGTTCCACTTCTGCGTTAGGATCTGATTAATAACCTTAGTAAAACTTAAAAGGGTTTTATTTAGATTTATCATTAACTAATGCAAATATGACTATTACTAATAAAACATAAAATATAAAGATTATAAACGTATTATTTTAAGCAATTGGACGAAATTATCAATAGCGCAAAAGCATACGATCTAAAATCTATACTGAACTCAGGAAGTTCTTATTCGTTGGCGTTTCTTTCCACAACTAATTATAAAAAAAAATCTTTTATTTTCATTAACATCGTTACATTTGTTGAAGTAAGGTTGGAGCCTTCTTTTAAGCATGAGTATGCTTGTGCCAGTAGACTCTTCCATCATATTGTATATATACTATTTATTTAACAATATAACTTATTTACTATTGGGTATGTGTTGCAATAGTGTGTGTGTGTGTGTGTGTGTGTGTGAGTGCGTGTGTGTGTGCATGAGTGTGTGTGATTGGCATTTTACTTGCAGTTGTCTCTTAATGAAGCCGCGTTGAATATCGGTACTTAAAAATTCCACATTAAAAAGTTAAAGCGATATATATATACTCTCTATATATACTCTATATATGTATAACATACATATCACCGATAAATAACACTCGACCAGGGTCTGATACCGCTGCACGTTTCATTGCAAATTCGCCAAATATCTTCCCAGGCTTACCCAATAATATTGGGGTACGTTTTGATTCTTCGCTGACTATGTCACTGAATACGCCAGTACCTGTAGTAATAATATGTATATCAAATATAAACATCAAATTATTTGCAAGGGTGAAATTCTCCACATGGAGAATAGAGAATATAAAGGCTCATTTAGATTAAGAGTATCGCAGTTCCTTAGTATTGCCTTATGTCAGATGAACATAATTTTTATTACATTTTGATACCATAATACAATAAATTAAACATAATAAAAGTTTAACGCTTTTAACAAAATTTATGTTTCTATTGTTAACTATCGAGAAGTTCCCTCGTCTGGAGCTAATCCTGACAGCAGTATCAAGTCATGCTTATCATAAACATGCATTGTCATCGGTTTTAGACCGGTATGTACAATTTCAGCACAATCGAATAGCGGGAAGTGGGTTGCATTTAACTTGCAAGATACTTAATCGGAAAGTTAAATAAAAGTTTTTAAAAATGGATTAGTTTGATAATTTTGTTTTTTTTTAAATTACCGATGAAAAACAACAATATCATCGACAATATGGACGAATGTTTGAGGTAAATACCGAATTTGTCCCAAAAAATTATTTGTATACTCGTGTTAGAGTGATTCATCTTTTCTGGTTAAGAATTTATAGGTACTATGATAGCCTCCTCTTTAAGAATATTACCTAAAGATAAAACTCCCGGCCGTAAAGGTACATATCTATCAGTAGCTCCGTTGATAAGGATAACATCAGGCCTCTTAAGGTACGCGAGAGCTTTGTACAATTTGGCAAGATTGACTTGGAAGTCGCTGTCGAAAACCACAGCGCCGATTTCTTCATCATCGGTGAGATATTGGATGTAATCACCGTAGTAATATGTGCCGACGTCAGGCTGAAAGAAAACATAACAGCTTATTTATATTCTAATTAGGCTGAAACTTGGTTTTGGTCTAGCTGAATATGGGCCTCAAAAGATAGCTCAGAGTCACTTAACAGGCGATAGAGCTATGCTTCGAGTATCTCTACGCGTTCAAATCCGAATGATTTCTTTATTACTGATTTGATTTGTTTCGATATCGTGGTCGAGAAGTACCCAAATTACCGCTATAACAACGTGTCCCCTTATTCCCCTTTATCCCTTATTCCCGTCAGAGTGTAATGGTCATCCCATCCCCAAAGTACAGGCGGGGCGGCTGTGAACGTATCCAATAGCGGAAGCCGTCACCCCTGACTTGTAGCGAGTTTGGCCATAAGTTGGGCGTTTCTGGCCACTGGAACAAAATACCACAACCGAGATCCACTGAAAAAAGTGGCTGAAGTGAAAGCGGTAGGGCGCGTAGTAAGAAGAGTTGGCAAATCTGCTGCAGAAAACGAGGAGATAGATGATGACTTCAAAAATCTCGGCCGGAGACTTTGCATTCAAGCGAAACAAAAGTGTGTGGTGTGTAGACCCCTGAAGAGGTCTATGTCTAACAGTGGACGTCTATTGGTTGAAGAAGAAGAGGAATATTGTTACTTATTACTAGTGTTGTATTATAATTAAAATGCGTGTTCACTTACTCCTTCCTTGCATTTTAGTCCTTGTGATGTCAGCACTGCAATAGTCTCAGGGCACGTCACACAATATATGGTTTTATTGAATTTTATTGACTTCAGATACTCAGCGATTGCAGTAGAAGGTATCGTTAGATGATCCTGTGTCAATAAAAATTATTGGTTCTCAAAATTAAGTAATTAAAAATCACCCATCTTGAATCATCAGATCAGATGCAATGGTCGCGAATGACGAAGAGGTTTGGACCGGTTTTTAGAAATGAGGATGGATTAAATGCTGATTTTAAGCTTGTTCCATATTAAAGAATTGGCATCGAGGCCAGCAACCTGGCACTTATGGCAGAAATGGCCAAATAGCCATTGACATATTGGTATGGACATATAGGTGGCATATAGACTTTGCACAAATTTTGTACAGAGTTATGTATGTCTTATTTTCTCTTCAAAGATGGAACTTTTGGACCCAATAGATTAAATCGTTATTAAAATATTACTTACGAAACCTTCTTCAATTTCAGCTGCTTTGAACATTGATTCGTAGTCGTCTTTCGTTCTCAGGCTGTTATTAGAGACGAAGTGGACAGTTTTTCCCAATCTTTTCATTAATTCAAAGAATTTTCCCACACCTGGTAATGGTTTTCTTGATTCCCAAACAACTCCTTAAAAAAATATAAAATTCTGTCAGATGAGCAATAAATATTTTTTACAATTAGGCGTTACTTTGCGGACAGAATGGCTTTTTTTGATAAGGATCAGAAAATAGTAAATAATTAAATAATTTTAATACACGCCTTGTGATATCCTTCTGAGTAGAATAAACCACCCTCATGTGTTACCGAGGTGTCGTAAAATGCGACTAAGGTAAGTTAACCCGCCGTGTTGTAACCGGCTGAGTAGAATAGACCACCGTCTAACCGAGGTGTCGTAAAAGGAGACTAAGGTAAGTGGATCCGCCGTATGGTATCCGTCTGACTAGAATATACAACCCTAATTTCTTGCCGCGGTGTCGTAAAACGCGACTAAGGTAATACGTGAGGCAGGTGGCCAATCGTAAAATAATCAGCCAAATCACGTTACAACATGTCTATAACATGTTGTCCCCAACCCACTTAGAGTGGAATAAGGGCAGATATGATGAATTAAATAATAAAAATTAATTTGAATTACTCAGTAACATATTTATAATATATCCATTTATAATTAGAAACACGATAAGGTTTAAATTCAAGTACCATTATCATACTATAAGTAATTACCAACTTCGACCCGACAGACACTACATAGGTACTTCCGTAATAAGGAAAACAAATTTGAATTCCACACACGTCCTTAACTCACCATCGCAATCCGAGAACACATGATCGAAGGATTCTAAGAATTCCTTAAACTGTGTTTCATTTAATTCCATTAAATTCACTGGTTCCATATCTCTATACAATAAAATATGGAATAAAAAGACACGTGCACTCAATAACAAGCATGCGTGGACACTGCGCTCGAGTCGACTTAAACATAAATATATGTTTGCAAAACTAGTCGTTATCTATTGAACTTTATGTCTATAGTTATAAGTGTTAATTTCGAACGGAATCCAATCAAGTGATGGTTGCTGTATTTTATCGAGTTGTTTCCATTGCCTGCCGACTTTATGTTGTATGACGTCATGTTTAACGGATTAACGCTTTCACAATATTGCATCTCACCAAAATTATAAGCGTCCTATAAATATATAAATAAATATATGGGACACTTAAGCTGTGCTAGACCTTGCCGTGTGGTATCCGGCTGAGTGGAATATATCACTTCATTTCATACCGAGTGGTCATAAAAGGCGACTAAGGTAAATCGACTCGCCGTTTGAATCCAGTTGAGTAGAATAGACTACCCTCTTTCTTACCGAGGTGTCGTAAAATGCGACTAAGGTAAGTCGACTCAAAACGAATAAAAATATTATTTTGCTATGAGCCCCGATAAAAGAAAATATATGTAATGCTAAATGTAGAGTGTACTATTCGTTCTCATACCTAATACATGCAAAAATTGTAAAAACTCATGCACACATGCACAATAAACAAGCACTGCACACATTCACCACCACAATCTCAACAAATGTTTCGCCCCGTAACCGAAGCATCCGACTCCACGACAAAATCGCAAAATTGACTCACCGTGTGGTGTCGTTGAGTAGAATAGACCACCCTCTTTCTTACCGAGGTGTGGTAAAATACTATTAAGGTTGATGTCAGGCGGCTGGTCGTAAAGTACGTAGCCAAATCACGTGACAACATGTTTATATGTTCCAACCCCACTTAGAGTGGGATAAGAGCAGGAGGATTATTAAATCTTTAAAAGTCGTGCACATATTGATTCAAGACAATGGAAACTGAACACCATATTGATTGTACGTGTAGCTTACGCCATAGAGACGACCTTGCTATAGTTTCCGATGAGTCACTACAGTTAGGAGTGTCAATACCTTGGAATGATAACTGGAGTTATAGAAAGAGCAAAAACATATGATCATTTTGAATTATAGTAACTAATAATTCTTTATATTAAAAAAGAACTATGCCCAAAGAAAACGAGTCAAGTCTTGCAAGTCTTGATACTTGTGCATAAGAATATATATAATTATAAAAGGACTAGCGGCTCGCTCCGGCTTCGTACGGGTATAAAATATACCCGTATATAGCCTATGTCACTCAGTGAAAAAAATGATTAAAATCTATCCAGTAGTTTTGATTTATTCATTACTGCCCGTGGCCCGCACGCGTTAATTTGGAGTAAAACTTTTCCCCTTTCCCCATACCATGAAGATTTCCTGCTAAATTTGGAATATTTAAATTTATATACTACATTTGTACTTATTTAGTTTTTACATTTTTCCACATGCATTTTATTTTTACAATCAATTAATGTTTTTATATACAACATTTACAGCTTTCTTGTCATTAGACAATATAAACATATTTCTTTAGAGGTTACTCTTGAAAGAGTGACATATAGTTGGCCATGTGTAAAACAAACCCGTCCGATTGCTACTAAATTCGAAGTGCTATAAGGCGAAGCGCACATTCGCTATGCCCCTGCATTATAAATCTGTAATATCTTCGAAAATGTTCATTTAAATTACATGCTGTAAACGGCTATATTGATCTTTATTAAATCAACAATGTATTTAAGGTACTTAATTGAATAAGGATTAATGCTGTATTGTTTAAATTGCTTCGAAAATAAGACATTACTTTTCGTAAAAAGAAAATGATAAAAAAATGCTATTGTGGGTTATCTATAAGAGATAGACATATACCAACGTGGAGTTTTCTGTAGACCTTTGAAGGTGTACAAATACTAAGTACTGCCTGCTCTCGTAGAGTTCAGAATTCTATGCAATGTAAGCGGAAAAAAAATTAATTATTTAAGACCTTGAATGTTATTATACATACAAAACCTTCCTCTTTAATCACTCTATCTATTAAAAAGAACCGCATCAAAATCTTAAAGTTTAATCTAAAAAAAATTAAAGATTTAACTATACATAGGGACAGACAGGGAAAGCGACTTTGTTTTATACTATGTAGTGATTGGCGATGTATATAGCACACAAAATAGGAACCGATATAAGTTTGCGGCTCCTGCTTTGCGCCTTGCAAAAGTACATAAGTTGTTTGTGTATAAGACTCTAATAAAATTCCTATATCACAATAGATTAAGCTTCAATTAAAAATGTATTATTCTATTGTCTCCTCGCGCAGTCTGAGTCTGAGAGATTCCAAGAAACATAAATCCTTTCTCCAGAAATGAATTAGCATAATTGGCCAGTGATTGTCTTAGCATTGTTTTTATTGCTGTGTTGCAAAAAATTAGCAATCAACCTAATTCTAGTTAATTTTGTTCATTTCGTTCCGGTGTTAATCAGTTTTGATTTGCTTTACTTCCTTCTATTATGATTTATTTAATTTTATTTCCATAATACGAGTATAATAATATTTGAAATATTGTAATAACTTGCCTTAGGTTTTGGACTATTATAATGTTCTGAGAAACAGAATTCTTATTAGAAATTTAATAAATAAATATATGGGACATGGGTTCAAAAATTCTTGGAGAATTCTAGGGATATATGTAACCTACCAATCCACATTGGAGCAGCGTGGTAGGTGCTCTAATATTTCTTTGCACAAAACTGAGAGAGGAGGCCTATGCCCAGCAGTGGGATAGCAATAGGCTGTAACCTTACTTATTACTTTATTCTCAATAAGATCAAGATGTACCTTAGTTTTTAACACCAACCAAACCAACAACGTTATCGTACTTTTTCTATAAATTTTTCTTATCCACATTAACACGCCTGAATAGAATAGTACCACCCTCATTTCTGACCGATGTGTCGTAAAAGGCGACTAAGGTAATTAGACCCACGTGGTATCTGGCTGAGTAGAATGGACCACCCTCTTTCTTACCGAGATGTCGTAAAATACGTCTAAGGTAAGTTGACGTCAGGAGGCCGGTTGTAAAATACCTAGTCAATTCATGTGACAATATGTTTGTAACATGTTCTGCCGAACCCACTTAGAGTGGGATAAGCGCAGGGGGATATACGAGTATAGCTTATCCAAATTAAAAAAGTACTCATTGTAAAAATCAAGTTTCTAATAATAACGACGAGTAAGTTTAATGTTCTAAAGTTTTGCAATTAAGGGGACAAAGACAAATTTTCTTTACCGTCAAGGTATTAAACTTTTACAGAAGAAGGCGAAAGATGGCATGCCAAAGTCATTATAACATTGTTAGTCTTAAAATTGTTATTATTACATAATAGTTAATATAACAAAAAAAAGCTAAAAAAAAAGAAAAAAACTATCATTTAGTTCGGTATCGATCCTTGGCATTCACATTTCTCCCGTTGCCCTTGCCCGTTATCCGAATAAGCTACGTCGACTTGACAGCTAATGGCGAAAACTCAATTCAATATAAATGTTAGTGCCTTTTAATGCCCAAAAACAGGGATAAAACAATATTTTTTTACATAAAACCCAGCTAGACCAATTTTTTTCCCCTAAAACCTTCTACATGCTGAATTTCAGGAAAATCGTTAATCGTAGAAAATATATATATATATATACAAGATTAACTCATTTAAATATAAAGATAAGCTGTGGTAGCCCAGAGGTAACACCGTGCGCCTCTTTCGAGAAGGGTTAGGGTTCAAACCCCGGGCAGGCACCAATGAGTTTTCTAGTAAAACTTATGTGTCTAATTGATAATTGCAATTTATCACACGCTTTTCGGTGAAGGAAAACATCGTGAGGAAACCTGCATATCTCTAGAGAATTCTGGGGATATGTGTAACCTACCAATCCGCATTGGAGCAGCGTGGTAGGTCTTAGAGCTCCAATCCTTCTCTACAAAAAAAAAATCGGAGATAAGAGGCCTATGCCCAGCAGTGGGATATTAACAGGCCGTTACTAACTAACTAACATAATAGTTAGAACCTAGGTGACAGAGTTTCCTCGCGATTTTTTAGAAGACAAAAAAAAGATGCAATACGAAAAAAGAAAAGAAAGCTGGTGATACCCTGGTGATTGCAATTATCAATTAGACACATAAGTTTTATCAGAAAAACTCATTGGTGTCTGCCCGGGTTTGAACCCGTGACCTTCTCGAAAGAGTCGCACGGTGTTACCGCTGGGCTACCACAGCTTGTTAATGAATGAATTTCGTATTTCTTTTGAATTAGTGAAATTCACTCGCGTAAGGAAACTTGTATGGGTATTCAAAAAGTTAAATGAAGTGGGTAAGCCAGACTTATTGAAAAATTATTTACATTGACCAATTTCAGTCTATCATAGCATACTGTTTTTCAGCGTTGGGTGTTATTTGTAAGACTCATTCAGTTAAAAAGTAATAATAAAATTATTTTCTTATAATCCGCGATGAAGTAAAATAGGAAATATATATAATGCTAAATGTAGAGTGGACAATCCGTTTTCATACCTGATACATGCAGGATTCGTTAAAACACATGCACAAACCTCCACCACCGCCACCACAATACTATAGTCACATAATATTAGTCTTTTGATAACCATAAAAATGGTTAAATTGGGTTAACCTTAAAAGCTAGATGTATGCTGTCGTGGACTTTTATTAAGAACTTTTAGAGGGTAACAATTTTGTAGTATATGATTTTTGTACTTTTTCATAAAAGTAATAATAAAATTCATCATCTTCATCTTCCTGCCCTTATCCCACTCTAAGTGGGGACGGCACAACATGTTATAAACATGCTGTAACATGATTTGGCTGCGTTTTTACGACCGGCCGCCTGCCTGACGTTAACTTACCTCTGTCGTATTTCACGACACCTCGGTAAGAAAGAGGGTGGTCTTTTCTACTAAACCGGATACCACACGGTGGGTCATCTTACCTTAGTCGCCTTTTACGACACCTCGGTAAGAAATGAGGTTGGTCTATTCTACTCAGCCGGATACCACACGGCGGGTCGACTTACCTTAGTCGCCTTTTACGACACCTCGGTAAGAAAAGAGGGTGGTACTATTCTACTCAGCCGGATACCACACGGCTAAAAAGTAATAATAAAATTATTTTGCTATAATCCACGATGAAGTAAAATAGAATATATATAATGCTAAATGTAGAGTGGACAATCGGTTATCATGCCTGATGCATGCAGGATTCGTATTTTTTGTATTATGGATCTACTTTTTTGTATTACTACTTTTGTATTATCGATCTCCGCAAAGTAACGCCTAATTATATAAAGTACTTTTTTATATTGTTGCTCCTCTCCTATTCATTTTAGCATGATGTTATATAGCTTATAACCTTCCTCGATAAATGGACTATCTAACACTGAAAGAATATTTCAAATCAGTCTAGTAGTTCCTGAGATTAGCGCGTTCAAACAAACAAAGAAAAAAACAAACTCTTCAGCTTTATATATTTGTATAGATGCTTGTAGTACGCCTATATTTTCGGTGGGGCTAAATTATTTAAACAAAGTCTGAATGGCTCTTCACCGTTCATCATCATCATCATCCTCCTGCCCTTATCCCACTCTAAGTGGGGTCGGCGCATGTTAAAAACATGTTGTCAAATTATTTGACTACGTATTTTACGACCGGCCGCCTGCCTGACGTCAACTTACCTTAGTCGTATTTTACGACTCCTCGGTAAGAATGAGGGTGGTCTATTCTACTTAACCGGATACCACACGGTAAGTCAACTTCCCTTAGTCGCCTTTTACGACACCTCGGTAAGAAAGAGGGTGGTGCATTCTACTTAACTAGATACCACACGGTGTGTCCACTTACCTTAGTCGCCTTTTACGATACCTCGGTAAGAAATGAAGGTGGTACTATTCTAATCAGCCGGATACCACACGGCGTGAATGTTATTGCTAGGCTAACTTATTTAAATTAATCCTGAATAGCTTTTCACCGCTAAGATAATGATATTTATCAAATTCATATTCATCTAAGTGGTCGGTGCCAAGAAGGTAAGTTAGTTCAGAAGTTTTGTACAATATTTTGCGAGTTACTTGCCTTAATGTATCTCGACAGGCACGTTGTTTTTGCTTTAATATTATTACAAAGTTTCCTAAAGATGATAAACAATATGATTTATTTACGTTTCTGGTTTCATTAGAGCGGTTTATATTACAATTTTTGATTATATTAAGGTCGAAATGTGCGTGTGTCATTTATCTGTTGTCATTTATAATACGGATAATTACGGAGGAGGATATTTACGGAAATAACGGAGAGGAAATAATGCGATAACGTTTTATATAACCTGATAAAAAGAAACCATAGAGAACTGTCACAAATATTGGCAGAGACAAGTACCGACATAGACAAAAATTGTTTTTTTTTATTAACTTCAAAATATACGTACAGTGGAAACAAATATAAAGCGCGTAAAAAGTGCTTTTAAAACTGTATTATAACGTCACAACTTAACCATAATACTGAAAAGCTTTCAGTGTTTTATTCAAATGGAGTGTAAAGAAGACGGTACATTATGGTAATAAGCCAATTGATCTCCCTTGTACTCCGATCTGGTTTATATTTCCTCAGAAGCCTCTAACTTACAGCGTGAATATAAAATGAATTTCTGGAAAATATCACGGCGAAATTTTGGCGTCTAAAAAATTACGTGAGATCACCATAATTCCGATAAAAAAATCAGGACATAAACGTAATAATTATGTATAGGAATGTATGTCCTATATAAAAGTGTAGCATACGTGCGAAAAGGAGATTGAATCTATAGTAAGTAAAAGTAAATAGCGGCCTGTTATTCTCCCACTGCTGGGAATAGGCCTCTTCTCTCCCTTTTTGGAGAGAAGGATTGGAGCTAAGACTTACGCTGCTCTAATGCGGATTGGTAGGTTACACATATCTCCAGAGTCCTCTAGAGATATGCAGGTTTCCTCACGATTTTTTCCTTCACCGAAAAGGGTGCGATAAATTGCAATTATCAATTAAAATATAATGAAATAAACTAAACCTTTTTGAAATATTACTTTCTATTATGCTACGTATAAAAATATTTGTATCATATTTTATTGAAGTCATAAATTAACTTTCTTGATGTTAGTGTCGTAAAAATTGGGTTCACAACCCTTTCAAGTTTGGACCGTTTTAGCAGCAAGTGAGAACATAAAAGCCAAACCCTTTTTGAGTAGTATTTTTGTTATACGTTGTAAAGGAACTTATATAAAAAATGGTATGAAATTTTACACTTATTCTCATTTTAATCACAGACAAAGTAATTCACTGAGAAGGTTTAAAGTATATAATTTAATTAAGGTTTTGTATGAATTCTTTGTCGTTAATATGCCGAATTGAATAGACCGTGTGGTATCCGGCTGAGTGGAATAGACCAACCTCATTTCTTATCAGGGTGTCGTAAAAGGCGACTAAGTTATGTCGACCCGCCTTGTGGTATCCGGCTTAGTAAAATAGATCACCCTACGATTAAGGTACGTTAACTTCAGGCAGGCTGGTCGTAAAATACGTAGCCACATCATGTGATAACATGTGCCGACCCCACTTAGAGTGGGATAAGGGCACGAAGATGATGATATGATTTTTAGAAATATGACGATTATTGTTATAAAATTCGTAAATTTCAAGCCGAGCTTTTATCTCAAAAAACGTCAATCAGTAACAAGGTAATGTAAGGTAGAAATATTTCTCTTAAAGAGGGCTACAAAAAGTACGCAATGGATAGCATACAATTTTAATAAATTTGTTAGAAGTTATCCCGAAATTAAAATGATAAAAGGGGGAAGTCGAAACAGACTAAGCCACAATAACATATGCTTGTCTGTTAGTAAATGTATAAAATTCAACGCCTATTTCGCTAAGCTAATTTATGATAATGTTTGAGTAACAACGTGATACACGCATCCCGTCCCCTGACAAAGGACATCAAGGCATTGTGTAGACATGCGTAATTAATGACAATAATTTCGTTTGTAGATTCGCCTCTAGGCGACTCTTGTGCTAAAAGTTTTGTAGACATTACAGCATAAGTAATTAATCTAGCTACTTACACTCAAAATACTTGATTTCAGTGCGCTTTTACAACCAATTGCCTTATTTTTAATTTTTGGGAAACATATAGATTTTTATTGTATTTACAACAAAAATGTACAAGTTATATCTATCTTAAACTACTTACACGCTAGGACTATACAAATCATGCCCACGTGGAATGGTCCCAAGAATGCCGGCAGCGTTTCCGCGCTGAATCGCTAAGATGATTCTTTGTGCGAAAAAGGAGCCAGCCCTATTGTCACCTGAAGAGGCAATTACAATTACATACAGCTTAAAATATAACATATTTAAATAATAATCTAGTTTTGTACATACCAACAAAGTTTCCAACATAAGTTTACAACTAAGGAAGTGCAACGTTATACTTTAAATTGAAATCATGAATTTAACTTTAATATTTTAATTTTAAAAAAAGTATCCAAAATATGTAATAATACTGTTAAACAATTTAGAACAATTTCTAATTAAAACTTTAAATTTAACATAAAACAAACTAGTAAAGTAGAAACACCAAAAAGTAGAAACTAGTAAAGTAGAAACACCAAATATAAAACGAATAAAATAACTAGATTTTCTTAATTAGAGAATAATAATATTTGTTAAATCCAAACCGAAACAGTTACCAAACGCTCAATATTGTTATTCTTATCTTTCTAACTATCTGACATATTTAGCTTTGAATACAATTTGTATTACTATAATATTTCATTCCGTCGTAAAATAGTTACATCGAAAGTCATCTCCCTATTTACTGTGATCTATTCGTCCATGTTTCATTTATCGATTCTGTATTTATTGTCATTGGTATTGTCGCAATACCAAGCAAATATCGCCTTTCGGTCTATCTAATAAAGTTGATTTTTATTGAAATCAAGGAACAAATGTTGCGTTGTCTGACGTTATGTATCGACTAATCAACAGTCAATTATATTGGGGGGCGACTGTCGTGTACACAAACCCACTTTGTCGCAATAACTTTCTTATTCATCATCCTCCTGCCCTTATCCCACCCTAAGTGGGGTCGGCACAACATGTTATAAACATGCTGCAACATGATTTGGCTGCGTTTTTACGACCGGCCGCCTGCCTGACGTCAACTTACCTAAGTCGTATTTTACGACACCTCGGTAAGAAAGAGGGTGGTCTATTTTACTCAACCGGATACCACACGGTGGGTCAATTTACCTTAGTCGCCTTTTACGACACCTCGGTAAGAAATGAGGTTGTTCAATTCTACTCAGCCGGATACCACACGGCGGGTCGACTTACCTTAGTCGCCTTTTACGACACCTCGGTAAGAAAAGAGGGTGGTACTATTCTATTCAGCCGGATACCACACGGCGGCGCAATAACTTTCTTATTATAGTTTACTAAATAATAATTATAAATTCTCCTATACTATTAACTATATACTAAAATATCTAAGCGTCCGTTCCCACAGATTGTTACTAGTAAGTAAGTAAAAGGTCTTTCCCAGGCATGGAAAACTACACCTCAGGTGTCATATGGACTCTGGAAAAAGAGGAAAACGCTGAGTAATAAGTCGAATATTTAGCGACCAAATTTAAAACTCGAGCGTAATAAACAAAAGTAAACTAGTGCTGTCACTCTGTGAAATATATATATATTTTTTTAAAAGATTTTTTAAAAGAAAATTTATTTTTATTTATTTGAAAATTTAATCATGTAAAAACCGATAAGATATATTGTCATTTAAATACTATAGACGTCATATATTTACAGTTTTTAGAAGGAAAACATCGGGGCAACAGACAAACAACAGAAGTTAAAATTCGGCTCGGCTGAAAACGTACCGTCTGAAAAGAACGCACAATTTCGAAATGTGTTTATTTCTTTGTATAGGACACTTTAGAGCGCCTGACTGTATTATACATTAATGAATGAAAATCCAAAATAAAGTTTCTAAATGAGCGGCCGGTCGTTAATAACGCAGCCAGATCATGTGATAACATGTTGTGCTGACCCCACTTAGATTAGAATAAGGGCAGGAAAATTAGTGAAAAGCTAAAATAAAGTTCCTAAATGAGTCACCAGGTGTATTATTTATAATCTACAAGCGGCCTGCCCCTGCTTCGCACGGGTATAAAATATATATCCCATGTCACTCAGTGTAAAAAAATGATTAAAATCGATCGAGTAGTTTTGATTTATTCATTACTGCCCGTGGCCCGCACGCGTTAAGTTTGGAGAAAAACAATTTCCTTTCCCTATACCAAGAAGATTTCCTGCTATCTTTGGAATATCTAAATTCATATAGTACATTTTTACTTATTTACTTTTACATTTTCCCTATGTATTTAATTTTTACAATTAATTACAGAATGTCTTAAACAAACTCTTGAAAGACGGACATAACTGCTAAAGTCGAAGTGTTATAGGGCGAAGCGCGGCGTCCTCACGGCATTTTAAATCTGTAATATCTCCGAAAATGTTCACTTAAATTACATGCTGTAAACGGCCATATTGATCTATATAAAATCAACTATTTATTTAAGGTACTTAATTGGATAAGGATTAATGCTGTATTATATAAAAATTGCTTCAAAAATATGGCATTATTTATCGTAAAAAGTAAATGACAAAAAATGCTATAGTGGGTTTTCCATAAGAGATAGACATATACCATCGCGGACTTTTCTGTAGACCTTTTCAAGATGTACAAATACTTAGTACATTAGTTTGATAAATCTCGTAGGGTTTAGCCTGCGTTTGCAATTTAAGCGGAAAAAAATGTAATTATTTACAGAAACCTCAAAAATTACAGTATTTATCTACTCCCTATTGAATGTTATTATACGTACAAACCTTCCTCTGGAATCACTCTATCTATTAAAAAAAACCGCATCAAAATCTGTTGCATAGTTTTAAAGTTTTATGCGTACATAGGGATATAGGGACTTTGTTTTATAATACTCTATTCCTAATATTAGTTTCAAGTATATTAATAGGGCTTCCATCATTAATAATATATTTTGCAATATATTTCAGCTAGGTCTTCAGAAAATTAATGTTAATAGTACATTTATGTAACGTATAATAATGGAGCGGCGTACACACAAAGGGGTCTAAACCGATGTGTAGACGTGCGTAATTAATGTTAACACAACAATATAATGTCATAATATAAATTTCGTTACAAGGATCAGTGTTGACGTCCCTTGTTTTGAGAGGGATATTATATACGGCGAACAGTTTCTCTTTCAGTAATCTAAGGTATATTTAGTAGCTTTGCACGTAGCTTTGCCAGCTTGGAAATGTGTTTGTTACTATATTCGTTATATACACATATTAAAGCAGTTTAAAAACACTGTTAAAAAGGGGCTGATACAGAAAGCCTACCATACTGTTGAGGATTACTTAGAAGATAAGAATATGCGGATATAGCTACTGTTAGCGCACACTATATACAACCACGATATAATAGGAATACCACTATTCCCGTTCCGAGATGCACTTCTCTTGAATGACGAACAAAGACTGAATGTCACTGAAACGTTTTATCAATAGGAAGACTCAACCGGAAACAACACGTCATAGTGTTGGTACCATTTTAATCAAAAAGGGCGCGATACTCTTGTTTCATGACTGTGTTGCTATAAAATACAAAGCGGAAGTCAATGGCGACAACACTACTATTCGACCATGTACAAGACATTAATAACTAAATGTAATTAGTAATAAGAATTATATATTTAAAAGAGCAAGCGCCGAGTTACTTGCTGGCTCTTCTCGGTAGGAACAGCTTTCCGAACCAGCAGTAGAGTTGATTCAAAAGCACTTTTTAACAAGTGCTTCTGAATCGTAACAAAACAAAAAGCAAAACGAAAACAGTGATAGTATTTAACCAAACGCCGTATGTTGTCCGGCTGAATAGAATAGACCACCCCCATTTCTTACCAAGGCGTCGTAAAAAGCGACTAAGGTAAGTTCACCCGCTGTGTGGTATCGGGCTGAGTAGAATAGACCACCCTCATTTCTGACCCATGTTGTTCTATGACTAGTTATTATACAACCGGCTGCCTGCCTAACGTCAACTTACCTTAGTCGCCTTTTACGATAAATATATAATACGTATTTCTTAAATTACATATTCGCCCTTTTTAAAGAACACTGACGTTATTACAAGATAAGTTTAGTAGCTTAATGTTATCAAAGAAAAAGGTCTTGAGGGTCTGAAGGCTGACAAAAGCGATAAATCACTACTATAGCCTACGTTAAACTGGTTCACTGATATAAAAATAGAATCTAACACTTCTTTCTAAGTTAATAAAGTTGAGAATCTTTGGTATACCCAGTATACCATGAACCACAACAAACTATGATGAAAAACCGCTGTCTACCTGCACTCGGATATAAATTTCGTATAGCTGTAATTTATCACACTGAGGATATGATTTTTTGATGTTATATTATATTCTGAAGCATAAATTGTTAGTGCGCAATATGTTACAACGGTTTAAGATGTACGCAACCGGCTTTCATTCTGTTCAATAAATGACTAGAATTTTACTAAACTATTTATTGCAGTGTAAAAAAAGTGAAGTAAAGTAGCTGCCTATTACTCTCCCACTGAAGTAGTCTATACTCCTTCTCTCCGTTTTGGAGAGAAGAATTAGAGCTAAGACCTACCACGCTGCTCCAATCTGGATTAGTTGGTTACACATATCTCCAAAATTCTCGAGAGATATGCAGGTTTCCTCACGATATTTACCTTCACCGAAAAGCGTGTGATAAATTGTGATTATCAATTAGACACAAGTTTTATCGGAAAACTCATTGGTGTCTGCTCGGTGTTTGAACCCGTGACCTCTCGAAAGAGTCGCAAGGTGTTACCGCTGGGCTATCACAGCTCTATTTGCAGTGTAGCAAATAGAATTCTACATGAATAGTAGAATTAAGCTTACAGAGAACAGTGGTATTCTTCTTTGTTAACCACTGGATATTAATTTAGGACATAGACTTTGAGCAATACCCACATCTCAAGATTTTGTAGCGGCATTCCCCGTGAATCTTTTAGGGTTGATTATCCACTTAAAGGCTGTACTGAAGTCCTTTAATTAACTGATAGAAAACTTTACAATTGAAACAAAATGTTTTATACTATTTATTTAAACCGTCAATTTAAATGTTTTAATTCTCCAATTGTACTGAGTGCTGAGTTTATTTTCAGTATTCAGAGAGTGTAGTTCTTGCGTATGGTAGTGGAGGTTAGTGCATGTGTTTTTACGAATCCTGCACTTATAGAATATCGAAGTATCGTGTATGAAACTGGATAGTCCACTCTACATTTAGCATTATATATCTTTTTAACTTTATCGCGGATTAGAACAAAATAATTTTATTAATACGTCTGCAGCTATTTCACAGTTAAAACCTTTACATGAAATCCTGAGCGAGTCAATGCACTTCACTCTGCAACTGCGCCGCGTTTTGTGGTAAACAAGTCGACGCATATGGAGTACTTTAATCTGCAAATTTATAGGACGCTTTTACACATGACAAATTGGATGAATTGCTGGCTTTGCGAACTCTCTTCAAAGACAAGTTTCTAGTTGCTATTGAGAAATATAACAGGTAATTTATAGAAGTAGGCGTAACTTTGCGTAGGTTTATATTAGAAATTATCATCCTCCTGCTCTTATCACACTCTAAGTGGGTTGGGCACAACATGTTATATTATAATATCTTCCCAGACTCCTATGATTTGGTAAACTTTAAAAAAAGGGTGAATAGGCACTACACTGGCAAGCGCAGTTTACCTTAGGCTACATCTTACGCTTTCCATCAGGTGAGATCGTAACCAGGCGCTAGCCTTATTATATATAAAAAAAAACATGTTACATGATTGGGCTACGTATTTTACGACCGGCCGCCTGTTTGACGTCAAATTACCTTAGTAGTATTTTACGACACCTCGATAAGAAAGAGGGTGGTATATTCTGCTCAGCCGGATACCATGCGGTGGATTAACTTATCTTAGTCAACTTTAACTACACCTCGGTAAGAAAGAGGGTGATCTATTCTACTCAGCCGGATACCACACGGCGGGTGTTACCGTCCGTGTTCATACCTTATGCATTCAAGATTCGTAAATCACATGCACTTCACTACTAACACTGCACTGATTCACTACCACAATCTCAAAAATGTACGCCCCTAACAGAAGCATTAGCCAACAACTCGAAATCGAAAATATTTTTAAAAATACACCTAAGTGATATTAAATGTCATTAAAAACAATTTAAATAGTTATGATTGCTGATAAATATATTTAAAAATTCAGGATATTTCGATTGAAGAACTTGTACGTGAAAAGACAAGATTCTTTCTATACAAGGTTATATGGAGCACAGAAATTACAATAGAATGATTGTGCTGCAATCCGCGTTTGTTAAGAGAATCTATGTAATGCTAAGTGTATGAAACCGGCAATATTTACATATAGTTACTAGTGTAATTATTACTTACTTAACTTATTATTTTATTACAATGTTATTTTAAAATGCAGATAATGAAATCAGGTATATATATAGGTTGGATATGTAGATTGCACATTTTTGCTTAAAGTTTCTAGGTTATGATTATAAATAATAAACTATAAACAGTTATAGTGGTCGGAACGTGTCCGTATGTACAAAATGTAAATTTAATCAATGAACAACTGCGAGGCGAAAGCCAAATGTTTGCACCAATCAGTGATAAAGTTACCGAAGTGCTACGTGCTTTAAATGAAACCGCATTGGTTCATTGGCAATCACAACATGGCTTTAAAAAATCAGGCAGGATATTCAATGAAGTTGTTTTACAAGAAATAATAACTTAACTTATTTTTCTATGATATGCGATTAGAGGAATAATGCAAATTGAAATCTTTAATGTGTTAATCTTGTATATATATATATATATATATATATATATATATATATATATATATATATATAATTGCCTTTATTTTTTTTATAAATGCCTTTAATTTTTTTAAATAACACCTAGCTAGGTCGATTTTTCTCCCCCAAAACCTCGTGAATGCTGAATATATAAATACAAGATTGACTCATTTAAATATTAAAGATTTACAGTATAAAATACAACAATGTATTTAAAATAGACAGTTTAGGTACATAGAAGTTAAAGGAATCTATATTAGGGACGGATATAGTGAAAAAGAACGCATAAACGTTGAAACAAGTACAGGGATTTGAAAGATTTACACTCAACCCGATATAGTAATATTAGAACTGGGAAAAATAACGAATTAAGCACAGAATGAGATTCAAATGATGATTTATTTTAATATGGATGAAAAGAAAAGACACATAAACCTTAATTTATAAAAGGGTATAATGAATATAAATGTAATCTGTACAGCTAGCAAATGTCAAATGTTTACGCTAATCAAGGGCAAAATGTTACCAAATAGCTACGTGATTCAAATAAATTTAAACGGAATTATATTACATTTGATGACTGGATTATTAGATAAACGTGTTCCAACTTTAAATGATTAACCTCTGTATACCGTTCGCAAAAAAACAAACGAAATTCCAGAATCAACTTACTGTTTATAAAAAATTATGCGAGATCTTGTCGTCCAATATCCTTCAGTAGTCAAAATACTAAAATCTACGTCAGTGTGTGAATGCTAAAAGCCCAAGATATTTAACAGATATTTAAAAGTGTTCAGAGTATATTTTATTTAACATCAAATTAAATATCTGTAGAAGAAACGCAGTAACTCACTTTGTTTATAGAAGGAAGAGATTTAAAATATATTTGTAATGTTATCAATTTTATATCAATCAATTCTTTTTCTTTTATGGTAATTTCTACCTTTCTTGTTTAATTTAAAACTTTAAATAAATAGCTTCTATCTGTAGGAAACTTTAAACCAAAACAAAACAAATAAATAGATAAGAAAACGAGTGCATGGTCATCCAGTTGTAAACAATACAATAATTTAGGTCTCTGTACTAGAGGTGGAGAAATAATTTGAAATTTTTCAACCGTAAAATTTTAAAAATAGTCAGGCAGAACGTTCAAGTAAAATTTTATATTTTACTCCAGTGAAAAAATGACAGACTAAAACACTGCAAGCTCTAATGGGAAGATATTTAAGAATTTTTATAAGAGTTTATATTATGTTGTATATCATGCCGTGTGGTATCCGGCTGAATAGAATAGTACCACCCTCATTTTCTTACCGAGGTGTCGTAAGAGGCGACTAAGGAAAGTCGACCCGCCGTGTGGTATCCGGCTGAGTAGAATAGACCACCCTCATTTCTTACCGAGGTGTCGTAAAAGGCGACTAAGGTAAGTTGACCCACCGTGTGGTATCCGGTTGAGTAAAATAGACCACCCTCTTGCTTACCGAGGAGTTGTAAAATACGACTTAGGTAAGTTGACGTCAGGCAGGCGGCCGGTCGTAAAATACGTAGGCAAATCATGTGACAACATGTTTGTAACATGTTGTGCCGACCCCACTTAGAGTGGGATAAGGGCAGGAGGAAAGATTATGTTGTATATAATTACCTGGGGAGATTACGAAACTATATTTATGTATATAAAAGATTAACTCATTTAAATATTAAAGAAAATATAGACAACATATATTAAGTATTCTTAACATTACTAGATCGCGTGATACGGTTGGGTAGATAAAAAAATTTATCTTCATTTCTATAGAATGTAGACTTCTCTGAGAGAAGTCGTGCAGTTAATTGTAATCTTTTTGTATAGCAATAATGAAAGCAATTATTCAAATTCAAAATCCAATTCAATTAGGGATTAAAACGTCTGTGACCTCTACGTGCTTTACTCAACTAACCCTTAAATTCTACATTAAAAATCAACTGTGCTTAATCTACGTTTCAGCAAACGTCGCGACCTAAATAAACGTTCCAATGTCCGACGCGGGAACAATGCAAACAACTCTACATTAAGCTAGATACACATTCACTTATTTTGCCAATGCGTATCAAAAATGCGTTTGTTCGATTAAACTTTTTTACATAAATAAAGCAATGGATCGATGTGTTTCCTATTATGGGGGTACAAAAGTTTTTTATAATATGTGTCGTTAAAGGCGACTAAGTTAAGTTGACTTACCGTGTGGTATTCGGCTGAGTAGAATAGACCACCCTGTTGCAAAAGGCGACTAAGGTAAGTGTTGACGTCAGGCAGAAAGCCGGTCATAAATTACCTCACCAAATCATTTGACATCATTTTGTGCCGACCCCACTTAATAGTGGTATAAGGTCAGGAGATAACATTAAACATGTTTATAACATGTTGTGCCGACGCTATTTAAAGTGGGATAAGGTCAGGAGATGTTGTTAAAATCACCAGTATTTAAAGGGCTGTGTCTGACCATGAAAGTGTCATGTTAACATTCAGGTTCGTAGTGTTACTATTCGTTCGCGTAATACACAGTCTTGGTGTCACAAGAAACGGGCGGCCGCCCGCGCGTAGAAATAATATAGGAAGTTCCAGTGAATGGTGGCAGTATAACGACATCAATAGTTGGTGCTAAGTTGTTACTAGTTATCAGTAATCATTTATTCATTGCCCAGAAAAATAGAAAATAGTTTAAAACCAGAACCCCTCCATACAGACAACTTAAACTACCAATGGCCGAGCATAAAATACGACACGCTAAAGTTTTTACCTCTCCCCCCTATTGTCACGCTGTGTTAAGCTTTCTGTTACCCCCCCCCCCCAAACGAATAAGCCCCCCCCCTGAATATTATGAATTAAATTAATAATGTACAAATTTTAGGCAATTGACATTATATTTGATTAGTTTATATTATAAAATTCCAATGAATCAATAAATGTGTAATATAGACCACATTCTGTGCATGTTCTGACATATTAATTTACAATATTTTAATGAACGGCAAACGTCATGTTACCGAAGACCCCCCCGGCCCCCTGTCACAAATCCCCTCCGCTCCCCTTGCATGCGAACGTATTTTATGAACCGCCTCCAACCAGCGACCTACATTCCGTATAATTAGGGAACAATTCGCTCCACAATTACTGGCGGCGGCTAGGATATCCGCGAAGGCTCCCGAAAGCGAGCCGCTCACTCCCACCACCGGAGAGGAAGTCCGTTCCATTATCCAAAACCTGAAGACCCGCAAGTCCCCAGGCCCCGACTCCATATCCAACAAAGCACTCAAGTGCCTCCCCGACCAACTCATAAACCTATTAGTATTGATTTTCAATGCCCTCCTGTTAGGTTGCTCCTTCCCCGACGAATGGAAGGAAGCAATAGTAATAGATATTCGTAAACCGGGAAAACCCAGTAATCTCCCGAGCAGCTATCGACCTATCAGTCTGCTCAACAGCTTAGGGAAAGTCTACGAGCGAGTAATCCTCGCTAGACTCATAACGTTCATGGAGTCGATGAAGCTCATACCGGATGAGCAATTCGGCTTCCGCGCCAAACACACCGCGGTACAACAAGTACACCGACTTACCGAAGCCGTCCTAAATGGCTTCGGCAAAAAACGGTACACCGGTACTGTCTTCTTCGATGTCGCCAAAGCCTTCGACAAGGTTTGGCATGCGGGTTTAATATACAAACTCGCGAACCTAGGAATCCCCGATAGACTCGTTCTTATCATTCGCGATTACCTTACTAATCGCTCATTTAGATATCGTATTGATGGTGCGCTCTCCTCGAGACGTACCTTACGCGCCGGAGTCCCCCAAGGTTCGGTACTCGCACCGTTCCTCTACTCGCTCTATACGAGTGACATCCCACGATTCTCCACTAAAACTAGTGCAGTCACCCACTTAGCCATGTTCGCGGACGATACCGCAATCTATGCTACCTGTAGAGATCCCATAACGATAAATGATAGGCTCCAAAGAGCAACCAACCAGCTCGAAAGCTGGTTCCGCCGGTGGAGAATCGAAATTAATCCCGATAAAAGCGCAGCAATGTTCTTTGCGAGATCTAGGAGAGCCATGGACTTCATCCGGACGCCCCCTAGAGTCTCTATTTACAAAAAACACATAGATTGGCAAAAGGAAGTCAAATACTTAGGTGTCATCCTCCAACCTACCCTATCCTTCATCCGACACATCCGCGTTGTCCGTAACCGGGCAGCGTTCGCCTTGGGACGCCTCAATCCGATACTGTGCAAGGCAAGTAAACTGTCACTTCGCAACAAAGTGACACTTTACAAAACTTGCATCAGACCCATCATGACATATGCGAGCGTCACGTTCGTGCACGTCCCAAAATCACGACTGTGTCCGTTGCAGACACTTCAAAATCGATTCATGCGTACAGCCACTGGCTGTCCGTGGTTCGTGCGCAACGTGAACCTCGATAGAGACCTCAACCTACCCACGATAGCCGATCTTTTCAGACGATTCTCGACGACTTACTTCGAGAAAACGTCCATCCACACAAACCCCCTTCTAGTGGCCGCGTCCAACTATAAGGTGTTCAGGCACCCCAATAAGATTCACAGGCGCCCGAAGAGCGTCCTTAATGACCCCGACGATGCTATCACAGCATCCAACAAGATACACACATTACATTTACACAAACAGCGTCTTCGCCGGCGAAGACGAGGTCCCCGCTTGCTTGTGTCAAGCAGCCGCAGCCCTCTGCCGCGGCCGCCGTGACGCAGACTTCTTCCAAGTCATTTATTAGATGCAGCCCTCCAAAAACGCGCTGCCTTAAGCCGAGGTTCGGTCTCGCAGGAGACACCCTTAAGGCGACGCCCCCTGTAGGGCGGGTGCTTGTAATGCACCCGCTTGTATTATCCATTTCTTCTCGGCGATGCTTCCGCGCTCGCCCGTCTTATCGGTGACGCTGTCAAAGCCATTAGGGCTAACAGCATTAGTCATATTCGAAAAAAATCCACAATTACTCCCAGTTTTACCCCCGATGATGCTTCTGCGCTCGTCCACTCTCTCAGTGACATTGTAAAAGCCAGCATTAGTTAGTGTTCGAAAAAAATTCCACATTTACAGTCAGTTTGTATTCAACTTTACAACCAATAGAGACTAAAATCTTGAATGCGTGGAATCGTAAAACTTTTACTTCTTCATGAACCGGTGCGTACCTGTTCCTTAACGATAATGGCAATCGCTTTCATACATTGCAAAGAAAATTTTAAGCACTCCCTGATGGGAATTGCTAAATCGGCTTAATTAACGCAAACATTGTTTTAGGGTAGCATTAATTGGCCTGACCTGAAAAGCCGAATTGCTTAATTTTATTTCCGTTTGATTCTGTTGAGTTTTATAAATTAACAAATTGTTTAAAACTGAATTAATTAAAAAAGGTTTCAGTTCTGTCTTGTTAAAAATAATTATCTTTTATATATTAACTTGTTCCCGCGGTTTTACCCGTGTGAAATCAGTGTGTCATAAAATTTTTCCCACGTCAATCCCAAGGCCGCAGGAATTTAACTGTAATTTACTATTCATTTAAACCATTCTCAAGAATTGCACCATCTGTTATTAAAAATCGTACAAAAATCCATACGGTAGATTTTGAGAATATCGTTCAGATACAGACAAATAACTTTTGCGGACTTTGTTTTATAATATGTAAAGATTTAGACGCTGACTATGACATTCGTAAGAAAGCTCATAGTCACTCATGCGATGGAGCAAGTTATGCTCGGAGTTTCTCCACGTAATCAAATCAGGAATGAGAAGATCCGTAGTAGAACCAAAGTTACCAAGTTAGTGATGGGCGGGGCACATAATGCGGAGAATCTTTGGGCTTCAAGGCGTTGGAATGGAAAACCCTGCACCAGAAATCGCAGTGACGACTTCGGCTGCGATTTCGATGCGGTCTTATTGTATAGGGCAGCCCGAATTGTTTCGAGCCCATCTGTGGACCTTATTCATGATCTCTTAATACGACATTATCCCAGCGGGTACAGCAGCAAACTAATCGAGCTCACCCGATAGCTAGCGCATTAACTAACCTTTTAGTTTTATAAGTTTACCTATTTAAAAGTAAAGCAAAGTAGCAAAAAACTACTAGTGAACAGCAATCCACCCAATAGTATTTATTAAACGGGCCCCTTGCAAAGAAACATTTTATCGAACATTACAGGCATTTGGCATGACATAAAAGTCGGTGTAAAAAATTCAATACAATTTCGTTATAAAAGATCCCCTTTACTTTTTGTGACTTCCGAAAAGGGTTGGCTTTTACGTTCTCACTTGTCATTGAGACGGCGAATAAATGTGATGTGGATGAAGGACCGAAATTTTTATAGCGGGCTACTTTAACTGGAACGTAATGTCAGTTATTTTTTCGATTGACCGGACAAGTCTGAATTTCATATTATGGAATAAATTCGTGACGGTATTTGCTTAGGGATCGGGTTTTAAGCATTAGTTGAACTGGAGCACTGGTTGGGCGTATTTTGTGTACAACAATGTCTTTGCCACAAAGTTAGTGGTGAGTGACAGCGTTTACAACGACCAATCAAACGGTCGCGCTGCAAACGCCACGTTTACCTTCGGACATGATTATACCATCGATTGTGGAACAACCTTCTAATTTGACTGTAACCGATATTGACCCTTACGTCTAGGAGCTACCATTCCGAGACCTCCCCACTGAATCAAACACCCCTTTGGTCACCTAGGTGACATGGACCTGCGGCCCAAAATGCAACCAGGTAATAGAGCCCAGGCAAGGAGCTTCACCTCGAAATATTCATAGTAAAATTATTAATACAAAATACTGTCTGGATTTTTATCTTTAATGCTTTCACGGCCAATTTAATTTTAAACTACATACGTCATTGAATGTACAATTTAATTTTAAAGTTTGAACGTAATATATTTTTTGTTTACAATAAAAATGTACAAGTTATAATATTATAATAAGTACGCTAGGAAAAATCATGCCCACGTGGAATGGTCGCAAGAATGCTGGCAGCGTTTTCGCGTTGAATCGCTAAGCTGATTATTGGTGCGTAATTAAATTAAAATCTACTCAGTTAAAATAACGACAAATATGAGCAACGCACAAATAACTCATAATTTATTCTATACATCGTTCGTCTATTGTGACATATTAAATTAAACGCCATAGTCCTCAAAATTCGAGAAATCTTAGCGATTCGCGGCGCGTGCAAAGAGCTTTCGTTCCTTGTAACGTGACACGTAAAACAATTTCCAAACCTCTTATCCGAACCTACGAGTGGAATACAGTTACATCCACAAAAAAACATAGAGTAACTCTGGCATAAATAAATAAATAAATATATGGGACACTTATACACACGGTCGTCCGTCTCCAAAGTAAGTAACTACTTGTGTTATGGTAGACAGACAACTGGTGAATATATACTTATATATTTTTAAATACATAGGTACTTAAATACAAATGTACACCCAGACTCGAAGACCAACAAATTCATTTATATAATTTATAGAATTAGACGGTACTTTGCGGAGATCCATAATATAAAAGTAATAATAAAATTAACCGCAACCGAAAAACCGAACATCATCAGGAGATAGACTCCAAGACTGCAAAGCCAAAATCCAAAATCGCAAAGCTTTGCGATTTTGGTAGTGGAGTCTATCGCCGTTGGTTGCGGGGCGAAACGATTGTTGAGTTTGTAATAGTGAACGTATGTAGTGCTTGTGTATTGTGGTGGCGGTGGTGGAGATTTGTGCATGTGTTTTTACAAATCCTGCATGTATCAGGTATGATAACCGATTGTCCACTCTACATTTAGCATTATATACATTTTCTATTTTACTTTATCGCGGATTAAAGCAAAATATTTTTTTTATTACTTTTGTGTTATAGATCTCCGCAAAATAACGCCTAATTCTATAAATATAATTTCCAAGTAATGACCTTGTAAAATAACGGCCTGATTAACCAACTGCTGGGCATAGGCCTCTTGCATGTTTGAAGAGAAGGATTAGCTAAAGGATAAGCGCAGGAAAATAAATGATGATCAGTTAATTACGAAGAATCTGGGTGACCGAGCCTTGTTCGATAATTGTTAAAATGATGTAAAAAAATTGAAAAGAAAAATAAAAAAATAATAAAATAATAGAGAGGTGAAAATACCTAGGATCGAGCCCATGTGGGGTTCACCTCTTTAGACCGCCCGTTCCCCAAATTAACCAACCTGACTTTAACTTTCACAGCGAAAAATTGTGATTGTATTCAACGTAATTTTTCAAGAAAATGTCAGAGCCTGAAAACAGGAATAAAACGACATTTGTTAATATATATATATATATATATATATATATATATATATATATATATATATATATATATATATATATATATATATATTTATACATACAAGATTAACTCTAAATATTAAAGATAGAAGCCTCTCTTATTTATTACTCTGTATGGCGATGTAAACCGATCCGTGCCCTTCATTGACTTGCCACTAAGGTAAAAGGGACTAGAAATGATTTTGATGACAGAGTGACAAGAGGATTTTTTGATAAGTGCTATAATTATTTATATGCAAGACAGCAAATCAATTTTCATTTTTTTTAAATAGATCACTAACAATTTGGGTTACAAATTACTAGTAAACTTGTTGTAAACCCCTCAAGCTAAGATTGTTGCTTGTGTTAGGAGTGGGTTCACGTCGGTAGTATTATGGCCGGGATTCGATCCCACGACCTCTTGATCGTAAGTCCTAACAATTCCGCTACCGCTGCTTTTAAGATTTTTCTGTTTTTGATAGAAAAAAATCAAAATAATCTTTATTCAAATACTAGCGGCCTGCCCCTGCTTCGCACGGGTATAAAATATATATCCCATGTCACTCAGTGTAAAAAAATGATTAAAATCGATCAAGTAGTTTTGAATTATTCATTACTGCCCGTGGCCCACACGCGTTAAATTTTGGAGAAAAACAATTTCATTTCCATATCTTCTCTTCTTCTTCTTCTTCAACCGATGGACGTCCACTGCTGGACATAGGTCTCCTCATGGGATCTCCAGAACACACGATTTTGTGCCGCTTGTATCCAGCGGCTCCCCGCGACCCTTTTGAGGTCGTCTGTTGTGACGATCTCGACCTTACATGCATATATTGTTAGAGTTATGTACTGAATTGGTAGTATGTTAAGGAAGGTATATAAATAAAAAGATTTGTTTGTCATTTAATGTGGTTTTTCGTAATGAGTATTTGATACTCATTACATATATGTAGATTTTTTATTAAAATATTTTTATCAAAATTTTCCCATACATTTACGCTTAGTGCCGAACGTCACGCCGGCAGGCTGACATAGGTATTGGGTGACTGGCGGACGTTGCCGGGAGCGCTCGCGGTCTAGTACCGCAAGCCGAAGGCTTACGTTTACATGTACTTGGGGCGATACATGGTAGCGCTATGATCCCTAAACTATTTTTCAAAGCTTCGGCTTGTCATAACTGTGCAGTGAGAGACTTCGGTCTACAAGCTCACTAATAAAATGTAATTTCATTACATGAGACAAATTATATATTATTTTCCAACACTTTATAGTGTGAAATGGTTTAAGCTTTGGCTTGGCATAACGGTGTGGTGAGAGACTTCGGTCTTGAGAGACTTCGGTCTTGTAGCTCACTAAACAAATAAAATGTAATTTCATTACATGTGACAAATTATTATTATTCTCGAACGATATAGTGCCTGAGTATAACTTGGTGAGGGTGACTTCGCTGAGTGGTGCTGGGCGCTATACTGAACAGTCTCTGGTGTGTACTGGTGTCGGATCGATGGTTTCAGGCCTGCAATGATTTCGGTTGTTGTAGTGTAGCCTCGCCTCGATCTGCTCCAGGCTGTGAATATCAGGGTGGGTTTCCGTCTTGGTACAGAGCAGCCAGAGCTACTTGGTGAGTTTTGGGTGATACGGATTGAATTTTAGGCCGGCATTGATCTTCGATCTTTACTGTGTAGCCTTGTTTGATCTTTGGACGCCTAGGACTCTAAAAGTAAACTGTTCAAAGCTTCGCACGGAGTCTTGCGGGGTAAACCTGCACTAGCCGTTATAGTCCTTCTCAGGACTTCCCCATAGTAATACACGAACGTTGACGACATTATAGCATGTCGTAGGGCCGCTGGTCGGGTCTTTATTAACAAGATTGCGGGCTAGCTTTAGAAAGTGTTGCCTGCCCAAAACTCTTTCTTACGTAGCTTGCTACGCGTAACAACTATATAGGTAACTAATTCTTATATGCCGATCGTGGAATCAGCCAAAAGGATGCATTGAAGGCGTGCGTTAGTTATGGACACATCACGTTATACACCTACATATTTAGCACAATAGTGCTAGCACTACAAACATATATTATTGAATTATCAACACATAATGCGAGCGCTTTGCGTTCTTAACTCTTTGGAGTAAACATTTGCCACTACGCGTGGTAAGAAGCAACACAAAATCTGCTATTACGTGATCTCTGCGGAGTCATATGCAAATCTTCGATATCTGCCACTTCGTGTGGTAGCAACGACTACAACTTTACTGTTATGTGATATCCGAGGAGTCATGTACAGTATTAGCTTTATGCTATTATATATTACACAATATGTGGTTACAACGACGAATGCGGCACGCACCGCTTGAAATGCTTGCTATTGGCAAGATGCGCTGTCTTATTATAAGAATTGGATATTTATATCAACAAAACCAGGCTTTGTGCCTCATCGACACAATTATGGCTAACGCCAACTCACCACAGCTACGGCTGAAATGATATTTGGACCTAGGTCCTATCACTGCGACCGGGCACTTGTGCCTTATCTTGGACTACGGTCCTTACCTGGGACTACGGTCCTTATTTAATTACCCTAAATCTCTTTAAGAGCATTGACGGGTGTTTATACAACATTATATAAATAACCTGGCTCGAGGGCGCAGACACACTATAAATTGCATACCCTAACCCTATGGGGGGGGGGCTCATATCCTATGGACGGAGCTCACCGTTGGTAGCGGGTGCGGAGCTACTGACTATCCCTCTCCCTTTATATTTTTCCAAATCGGAAGAATATAATTGATAGGAGAGAGATACCACATCGCTAAACTTCTCTGCGGAGTTGTTTAAGGGCTAGGTATTAAGATCGAGCGAGTGATCTTTCTGTTGGCTACAACATTTCCAAATTATATATTAATATCTGAGAACTTCCCATTCGGGATGGTTTAAAAGTACGATCTGACGATCGAGCGATCCTTCTGTTTGGCTTTGAAAAGTCTTATTCCGTTTATATTGACATTGTTTTTCGCCCCGTATTAATGGCAAACAAATATTACAATAAATAAAATATATATATAAATCAACTAAATCCCACTCTGATGGCTATATCTATGAAGTAATAACATAAGAGACATTCAGCCTTCTGAATGTCTCACATTTTTTTTATTATTTTTTTTATAATAACCTGTTCGTGTATTGGACATATAGGAATCGGTTCGTGCAATGAATATATGTGTAAAACATATAGAGTCTGTTCATGTATAGTACATGTAAAACCTGTTCTTGTATTGGATAAATATATAATCTGTTTATGTATCGTGCACTTATTATACAACAAATAAATCATATTAATTTAAGCTTGCTTTACACCTCCAATCTGATGAATCTGTGGTCTCTGACGCTCTAAAAGAATTTGAGTTATTACATACACAACGTTACATGGGTCCTAACCAGCTAGACGAATCACGAGCCAATTATATTTTAAAGGTCTAGCGCTCTTGCGCTAGATTTATGCAGTTTGGTGGTAGAACGCGAGCGCTCTAGCCTCATTCTAATAATATAATTTATATTGATATTATAAATTTAGAGATGAATAGATTTGAGTGAGGGGAGATCGTTACAATTTGGTGCCGTGACCAGGATGGTCAAAATGGCTTATGTAAATATTTTAAAATAGGCGCAAGCCTACAATTTGCTGTCCGTGAAATGGAAAGAGACTGACGAGGCTGACAGATTCATTAGGATTGGTAAACTCTTGAGGTCTGGGGGTTGAACATATTTCTATTCGCTGCCGGTGAACAAGTAATGATGTAGTTTATGAAATGATTTTAAATAAGAAATATATATAAATTCATTCGAATCAGTTTTACTATCACTTGAATTTGACTGTCAAAATAGTGGTCGAATTGGCACAATAAAGAATGACTTTTATGAAGTATTGTGTGTAATACAATTAAAATGCGATGATCGATTCTTAGTAAATCAAAGTAAAGATAGAAGCATACTGAGCTTAAAGAAAATAAGAAAACAATAAAGTAATGAGAAAATGCAGTGCACCCAAACAATTCACAATTTTCTATTAAAGTAAGGAAAAAAAAAAAAAAAAAAGACGAAAGTGATTAATGGATAAAGAACTACATAGTTTGAGTGTTTCACAAGTGAAATGAGAATGATAAACTAAAGTTGAATATCATACAGGATTGTGTTACTTAAAATAAATAAAATGCGATAATCAATCCTCAGTAAATCAAAGTAAAGGCCAATCAAAGCACAAATAAAATAAAGATAATAATTTAGAAATGAGAAAATGCATTGAATTCAAATAACTCCAATTTAAATTAATTTTAATAATTCAAAAGGACAAAAGTAAATTAAGAATAGGAACTACATATTTTGAGTGTTCACAAGTGAAATAAAGAAATCAATAAGGTTGTGAGTCTCGATGTTAGACTTTGATGATTCTGCTAACAGACATACTTTCTTGGTCATTGGAGTGAGTCGAAATATGTACAAAGACAATTAAAATCAAAAGGGCTGTGCGGTCTGTATATTAAGTAATCTGGGGGTTGTAAATATTGAAAGTTTAAAAGATTAGATAAACAAAGATTGTAAAGACGGGGGGTTGTAGTAATATTGATATATTTATCATGTTCAATCAAGTTCAAAAGACATTGTTGGAAAGATGCAATAATACATAAATACTAATACAGAAAATTTGGCGTGCTATTTTTAAAGATCGATTTCAAATTTAATTAGTTTTCCTATTGTAAATTCTATTCCGATGGAACTGCATAGAATTTAGGGGGTTGAATGTGACGATCTCGACCTTACATGCATATATTGTTAGAGTTATGTACTGAATTGGTAGTATGTTAAGGAAGGTATATAAATAAAAAGATTTGTTTGTCATTTAATGTGGTTTTTCGTAATGAGTATTTGATACTCATTACATATATGTAGATTTTTTATTAAAATATTTTTATCAAAATTTTCCCATACATTTACGCTTAGTGCCGAACGTCACGCCGGCAGGCTGACATAGGTATTGGGTGACTGGCGGACGTTGCCGGGAGCGCTCGCGGTCTAGTACCGCAAGCCGAAGGCTTACGTTTACATGTACTTGGGGCGATACATGGTAGCGCTATGATCCCTAAACTATTTTTCAAAGCTTCGGCTTGTCATAACTGTGCAGTGAGAGACTTCGGTCTACAAGCTCACTAATAAAATGTAATTTCATTACATGAGACAAATTATATATTATTTTCCAACACTTTATAGTGTGAAATGGTTTAAGCTTTGGCTTGGCATAACGGTGTGGTGAGAGACTTCGGTCTTGAGAGACTTCGGTCTTGTAGCTCACTAAACAAATAAAATGTAATTTCATTACATGTGACAAATTATTATTATTCTCGAACGATATAGTGCCTGAGTATAACTTGGTGAGGGTGACTTCGCTGAGTGGTGCTGGGCGCTATACTGAACAGTCTCTGGTGTGTACTGGTGTCGGATCGATGGTTTCAGGCCTGCAATGATTTCGGTTGTTGTAGTGTAGCCTCGCCTCGATCTGCTCCAGGCTGTGAATATCAGGGTGGGTTTCCGTCTTGGTACAGAGCAGCCAGAGCTACTTGGTGAGTTTTGGGTGATACGGATTGAATTTTAGGCCGGCATTGATCTTCGATCTTTACTGTGTAGCCTTGTTTGATCTTTGGACGCCTAGGACTCTAAAAGTAAACTGTTCAAAGCTTCGCACGGAGTCTTGCGGGGTAAACCTGCACTAGCCGTTATAGTCCTTCTCAGGACTTCCCCATAGTAATACACGAACGTTGACGACATTATAGCATGTCGTAGGGCCGCTGGTCGGGTCTTTATTAACAAGATTGCGGGCTAGCTTTAGAAAGTGTTGCCTGCCCAAAACTCTTTCTTACGTAGCTTGCTACGCGTAACAACTATATAGGTAACTAATTCTTATATGCCGATCGTGGAATCAGCCAAAAGGATGCATTGAAGGCGTGCGTTAGTTATGGACACATCACGTTATACACCTACATATTTAGCACAATAGTGCTAGCACTACAAACATATATTATTGAATTATCAACACATAATGCGAGCGCTTTGCGTTCTTAACTCTTTGGAGTAAACATTTGCCACTACGCGTGGTAAGAAGCAACACAAAATCTGCTATTACGTGATCTCTGCGGAGTCATATGCAAATCTTCGATATCTGCCACTTCGTGTGGTAGCAACGACTACAACTTTACTGTTATGTGATATCCGAGGAGTCATGTACAGTATTAGCTTTATGCTATTATATATTACACAATATGTGGTTACAACGACGAATGCGGCACGCACCGCTTGAAATGCTTGCTATTGGCAAGATGCGCTGTCTTATTATAAGAATTGGATATTTATATCAACAAAACCAGGCTTTGTGCCTCATCGACACAATTATGGCTAACGCCAACTCACCACAGCTACGGCTGAAATGATATTTGGACCTAGGTCCTATCACTGCGACCGGGCACTTGTGCCTTATCTTGGACTACGGTCCTTACCTGGGACTACGGTCCTTATTTAATTACCCTAAATCTCTTTAAGAGCATTGACGGGTGTTTATACAACATTATATAAATAACCTGGCTCGAGGGCGCAGACACACTATAAATTGCATACCCTAACCCTATGGGGGGGGGGCTCATATCCTATGGACGGAGCTCACCGTTGGTAGCGGGTGCGGAGCTACTGACTATCCCTCTCCCTTTATATTTTTCCAAATCGGAAGAATATAATTGATAGGAGAGAGATACCACATCGCTAAACTTCTCTGCGGAGTTGTTTAAGGGCTAGGTATTAAGATCGAGCGAGTGATCTTTCTGTTGGCTACAACATTTCCAAATTATATATTAATATCTGAGAACTTCCCATTCGGGATGGTTTAAAAGTACGATCTGACGATCGAGCGATCCTTCTGTTTGGCTTTGAAAAGTCTTATTCCGTTTATATTGACATTGTTTTTCGCCCCGTATTAATGGCAAACAAATATTACAATAAATAAAATATATATATAAATCAACTAAATCCCACTCTGATGGCTATATCTATGAAGTAATAACATAAGAGACATTCAGCCTTCTGAATGTCTCACATTTTTTTTATTATTTTTTTTATAATAACCTGTTCGTGTATTGGACATATAGGAATCGGTTCGTGCAATGAATATATGTGTAAAACATATAGAGTCTGTTCATGTATAGTACATGTAAAACCTGTTCTTGTATTGGATAAATATATAATCTGTTTATGTATCGTGCACTTATTATACAACAAATAAATCATATTAATTTAAGCTTGCTTTACACCTCCAATCTGATGAATCTGTGGTCTCTGACGCTCTAAAAGAATTTGAGTTATTACATACACAACGTTACATGGGTCCTAACCAGCTAGACGAATCACGAGCCAATTATATTTTAAAGGTCTAGCGCTCTTGCGCTAGATTTATGCAGTTTGGTGGTAGAACGCGAGCGCTCTAGCCTCATTCTAATAATATAATTTATATTGATATTATAAATTTAGAGATGAATAGATTTGAGTGAGGGGAGATCGTTACACTGTCCATCTAGCAGGGGGTCTTCCGACACTGCGCTTTCCGGTGCGGGGTCGCCATTCCAACACTTTGAGACCCCAACGTCCATCGGTTCTCCGCACTATGTGCCCCGCCCATCGCCACTTCAGCTTCGCGACCCGCTGAGCTATGTCGGTGACTCTGGTTCTTCTACGGATCTCCTCATTTCTGATTTGATCACGTAGAGATACTCCGAGCATAGCTCGCTCCATCGCCCGCTGAGCGACTCTGAGCTTTCTTATGAGGCCCATAGTCAGCGACCAAGATTCAGAGCCATAGGTCATCACTGGCAACACGCACTGTTCGAAGACTTTAGTCTTCAGACACTGAGGAATATTGGACGAAAAGATCTCGCGTAATTTCCCAAACGCTGCCCATCCGAGTTGGATTCGGCGACTGACCTCTTTCTCGAAATTGGACCTACCTAGCCGGACCGTATGTCCCAGGTATATATATTCGTCGACAATTTCGAGTGCAGAGTTCTCAACGATGATCGGGTGAAGCGGAACATGTGAGTTTGACATAACTTTCGTCTTGCTCATATTCATTTTTAGGCCCACCTGTTGAGATACTCTGCTGAGGTCGTCGAGCATTGTGTTAAGATCCTCCAGGGACTCTGCCATAACGACTATGTCGTCGGCAAATCGAAGGTGAGTGATGTACTCGCCGTTAATGTTGATGCCGTATCCGTTCCAATCCAAAAGCTTAAAGACATCCTCCAATGCAGCGGTAAACAGCTTCGGGGAGATGACATCTCCCTGTCGCACACCACGCCGCATTTGGATTGGTCTCGTAGTTCTGTCTTGGATACGGACAGACATTGAGGCGTTTTCATACAGACACTTCAACACTTAGACGTACCGATAGTCGATTCGGCATCGCTGGAGCGATCTTAACACAGCCCATGTTTCCACCGAATCAAAGGCCTTCTCATAGTCCACAAACGCCAAGCAAAGTGGCCGGTTATACTCCTCGGTCTTCTGTATAACCTGCCGCAGCGTAAATATGTGGTCTATGGTACTAAAGCCTTTCCGGAAACCGGCTTGTTCGGGAGGCTGGAAGTCGTCGAACCTACGAGCGAGACGATTCGTTACGACTCTCGAAAACAACTTATAAACCTGACTCAGCAGCGCGATGGGTCTATAATTCTTCAATAAGGTGTTATCACCCTTCTTAAAGAAAAGAACCACCACGCTCCTGTGCCACGCTTCCGGCGTAGTGCCCTCGTGAATGACGGAATTGAACAACCGCTGAAGGACTTGGAGTACCGGTTTTCCACCCGCCTTCAGGAGTTCTGTAGTGATTCCGTCATCACCCGGTGCTTTGTTGTTCTTAAGTTGTTTGAGAGCCGTACTAATCTCGTATAGGCTGACGTCCGGGATATCTTCGGTATAGTGTCGGGTCAACTTGGCTCTTGGGTCTTTTGCCAAATTGACAACAGGCTGTTGTGTTGAGGTGTATAACTGCCCAAAGAACTTCTCAACCTCTCCCAAAATCTCAGGTCGAGACGAAATGATACTACCAGTATCGGTCTTCAGTCGCGTTAACTGCCTCTGTCCAATAGACAGATCTCTTGCGAACACTTTTGAGCCCCTGTTACGCTCAATGGCATCTCGAATATATTCGGTGTTAAAGTGTCGCAGGTCGCATTTCTGCGCCTTAGAAATCTGTCTATTGATCAGACGGTAATTCGAAGCGTCTACTGAAGACTGTAGCCTCATTTCGTTCCTCTCGTCCATGAGCTTGAGAGTCTGGGTCGAGAATTTATTGGTTCTCTTACGGTGAGTCTTATAGAATTTGGACCCCACCGCATGGACAGTTTCCACTAGCCTGTCGTTTACATCGTCCACAGAAGCGCAGTCAGCTAAGCAATCAAAACGGTTTTTCAGCTCGAGTTGAAAGTTCTCGGGGTTTTGAATATGAGCTCGAGTTGGTCGGAGCGTAGACTTCACCAGTCTGGATCTTTCCAGCTGTACGCATATATTCAATGTGCCTCTAACCATACGGTGATCGCTCCCGGTTTTCACGGTATTGATCACAGAGACATCATTGAATATATGACGCCTGGTCGACATGATGAAGTCGATCTCGTTTCTCGTGGAACCGTCGGGACTTACCCAGGTCCATTTTCGATGTGGTCGTTTCCTGAAGAAAGAGTTCATCATATAGAGATCTTCTCTCTCCAAGAAATCGGCCAACATCTGGCCCCTGTGGTTCCGTTGCCCATATCCAAATTGCCCTACTCTCAACTCGGTGCCGCTTCGCTTGCCCAGCTTTGCGTTGAAATCCCCCATCACAACAGTGTAGAAGGTTTTGGAGGCATGCATGGCTCTAGATAAATCCTCATACATGGCCTCTACCTCCTCGTCCGGATGTGCCGATGTCGGTGCGTAGACCTGTATGACCTTCAGCGAATACCGTTTGGTAATTTTGAGTATCAGGAACGCGACCCTGCTCGACACACTCTCGACTTGAACAATGTTGTTGACAAGGGACTTGTGGACGAGAAACCCGACACCACCTTGGGACTGTTGTTCGCCCTCCCGGTAGTAAAGCAAGTTTCCGGATTTTAGGATCATCGTGTCCTCTCCCTCTCTTCGGACTTCGGATAATCCTATCACATCCCAGCGCAACTTGCTTACTGTTTCTTCCAGCTCGAGTATCTTTTCGTCTTCCCTCAAAGTGCGTGCGTTGTACGTTGCCAGGTCTAGTCGTCGGGGTTGGCAGCGGAATCTCTGCCGGAGATTCTTGACACCCCCTGCCCCGCCGTTACCCAAACCGCTGCCAGAGCTGGGAATAGCGGAGCTGCCGGGAACTAGGGGCTGTGGTTTTGTTTTTAATGCCATGAAGGTATTGCCAGTAATCACCACGCTTGGCCTGCGGGTTGGTGATTTCCATATACCAAGAAGATTTCCTGCTATCTTTGGAATATCTAAATACATATAGTACATTTTTACTTATTTACTTTTACATTTTCCCTATGTATTTTATTTTTACAATTAATTACAGAATGTCTTTAAACAAACTTTTGAAAGAGGAACATAGCTGCTAAAGTCGAAGTGTTATATGGGCGAAGCGCGGCGTCGTCACGGCATTTTAAATCTGTAATATCTCCGAAAATGTTCACTCAAATTACATACTGTAAACGGCCATATTAATCTATATAAAATCAACTATTTATTTAAGGTACTTAATTGGATAAGGATTAATGCTGTTTTGTATAAAAATTGCTTCAAAAATATGGCATTATTTTTCTTAAAAAGTAAATGACAAAAAATGCTATAATGGGTTATCCATAAGAGATAGACATATACCATCGCGGACTTTTCTGTATACCTTTTTAAGGTGAAAAAATACTTAATACATCATTTTAATAAATCTCGTAGGGTTTAGCCAGCGTTTGCAATGTAAGCGGAAATAAATGTAATTATTTACAGAAACCTCAAAAATTACAGTATTTATCTACTCCGTATTGAATGTTATTATACGTACAAATCTTCCTCTGGAATCACTCTATCTATTAAAAGAAACCGCATCAAAATCTGTTGCGTAGTTTTAAAGTTTTATGCGTACATAGAGATATAGGGACTTTGTTTTATAATATGTAGTGAAGCTCTTTCTAGCACTTGTGAATCGTCAAAGATCAATATGACTAATAAAGCTACACCTGGTTCGGAATGTTGCTCTTAACGAGAAGAACCACAAACTCAGCGGTCATTCTTTCAGACATTTTCAATTTTACATTATTGAACCGCAGTCTTGAATGAAGCTAAAAGGTTTTTGAAATCCAGGCATTTTTATCATCCAAATAATTTTCAAATCAAATCAAAATAATCGTTATTCTAATAAGCTTTTTCAAGCACTTTTAAATCGTCAAGGATCAATGTGATTAATGAAGCTACAACTGGTTCGGAATGTTGCTCTTACCAAGAAGAACCAGAAAGAAACTCGGCGGTCAATCTCAATCTTCAATTTTGTAATGTGCTTTACGTATAAGCATATTACAAAACTCTATTGGGCAAAGCAAGCTTAATTACACATCTGAAAGCGTTTTATTCAATAAAAAATAAACAAAAATATTTGGTAAACGTAAACATGACAATGCGCTACAGTGCAATACATTTGCATTTTTATTGAATGCAAGTAACAGAAAAATGTTAACATAGACCATAAATATGCGACAGAGTGTAGCTAATGGGGGAAACTTAAGCAATTTATCGAAAAAAATGAGGCCAAGTAATTTTTGTATATCGAGTTTCTACCGCAATGCTATAAATCCCATAAATAATAATTAATCGCTTTTATCCGGAATGTGCAGAAATATTATTATTAAATAGCTGATTTTACATAAGAAGTCATCATCCTCCTGCCCTTTTCATGATGGCACAACATGTTATAAACATGCTGTTTCATGATTTGGCTGCGTTTTTACGACCGGCCGCATGCCTGACGTCAACTTACCTTAGTCGTATTTTTCGACTCCCCGGTAAGAAAGAGGGTGGTCTATTTTACTCAACTGGTTATAAATGAGGATGGTCTATTCTACTCAGCCGGATACCACACGGTGGGTCAACTTACCTTAGTCGCCTTTTACGACAAATCGGTAAAAAATGAGGGTGGTACTATTCTATTCAGACGGATACACACGGCTGATTCTACATAAAAGTAAAGTATGTAAAACAACGGCCTGTTCCTTATGTCATCAGCATTTAGTATCAGGTCGACCAAGCCTTGCTCGGTAATCTTTTAAAAGAGGTAAAAAAAATGCAATGAAAAATAAATAAAGTAAGAAAGCGCCTGGTAACATATGAAAATCGATCCCAGGCTTTGAACTTTTTTGTCTACCTTACCTTGTTGGCCGTACCGTGTACCGTGTAGGATATCACAGCTTTGTATTTGACAGCTCAAATATCATACAATTCTGCATTTTAGCATTTTTTATTGCCCGAAAACAGCTATAAAACGGCATTTGTTATATGTGTGTATAGCGTAAAGTAAAAAGAATAAGAGGGAACTGAAAGGTTAAGTGCCTCTGACTTTTAATCAAGCCTTTATAAATTAAACGGTAATAGAAGCCATATGCTAATTTACAAATAGTTAATACATATATGAGCTCGAATCCTACACTTATACCTATAAAAGTACCGGGCAAACGCCTCCTACCTTTCTTTTGTAAGGATTGGTGGAATTTTTTTTTATTAATATCTTCGGTCGCGGCTATTCTCCTCCTACTTGCAATTCTCCTAAATGCATGATCTATATGGAAGCTAATCACTTTACTCTCTTTTTAGAATACTCATCAATCATCAGACCATCAGTAGTCATTCTATGACCAAATACGTCATCTTAGTTTTGCTTAACAGCGTAATATCTTCCTTAGTCGTTCAAAATTCATTCCAATTAATCATCAACAATTAAAAAGCGTCTTCTAATACTTTACATAAATTAATTATTGATATTATACATATAGTGTATATTGAAGCAACAATTAGGACAACGCGGTATACATTCTAATTTGTCTTATGAAGATTAACGAGGTTTAGGCGCTATAAGCATCCGAAACAACAACAAAGCTCTAAACACATAACTTCAAACGTCGAAGGTGTTGTACATGGTTGCATATCACGTACGTAAACGACTAAGCAAGCTTTAAACAATAATTTGTTTTAAGCGACAATTAGCCGTGTGGTATCCGGCTAAGTAGAATAACCACCCTCATTTCTTACCGAGGTGTCGTAAAAGGTGACTAAGGTAAGTCGACCCGCCATGTGGTATCCGGATGAGTAGAATAGACCACCCTCATTTCTTACCGAGGTGTCGTAAAAGGCGACTAAGGTAAGTTGACCCACCGTGTGGTATCCGGTTTAGTAGGATAGACTAACCTCTTTCTTATCGGGGTGTCGTAAAAAACGACTTAGGTAAGTTGACGTTAGCAAGAGGGCCGGTCGTAAAAACGCAGCCAAATCATGTTACAACATGTTTATAACATGTTGTGCCGACCCCACTTAGAGTAGGATAAGGGCAGGAGGATATATATTGTTCTAATCGACAATATATTATGATAGCCTTAGCCTTTCCTTCAGCATCTTTAAACTTAGATTGTTAAATTAGAAAATTATTAAGTATAGAATATTATTAAGGCGAAGTCTAATTCATAATGAATGAATGAATGAATGAATGAAAAACTCTTTATTGCACACCAGGTAAATAATACACATAGACAAGAGAAATAAGAACATTTAAGAATGCAAGGGCGGCCTTATCACTAGCGATCTCTTACAGACATCCCCTACGTTAAAGTAATAAAGATAAGAGACAGGCTGAGATCGGTGCACAAGATGAACTAAACAATAAAATCGATAAACTTACTTATTAATATTACATTCTACGTAACACAAATAGAATAATGTTTGATATTTGCGTACCAACTTTTTCTTTACTATAAATTGTCTCACTTCGTAGCCTAGCTGGTATAGATCTCTGTCTTAGTTGACCTTTGTACCCTTTTTTTACCAATATTATTTTTTCCAACATTTTTTTTGGTACATAAATAAATATTCAGTAGACCATAAGTTTCTCCTATCAATTTTGAAAGTCTCGTCGTTTTAATAACATATTTTATGAATTGAACTTTTGAAATTTTAAAGCCATAAATTATGAAAACTTTCCTCGTCACATACTTGTGGTATCAGGGTTTATTTATCTAATATAAGTAAACAAGTATTTTAAAAATTAATCCTCTTTGGGCTCGTGTAACTTTCAGGTTACATTTTAATTAATCGGCATTTTAGAAAATAATTATAATTTTTTCATGAGATAGGGCTGAAACCTTACTTTATGACGTTACCAAAAAAACCAAAATTAGTATTCATGAATACTTTTAGAGTCGTCTACCTGAAACAATAGTCTTTTTTTTCTACTTTTGATAATTTAACACAACAATTTGGCCCATAAAGGGTTAAGAATGCATATGTATCAATTTCAATGTTAAAACTCTTAGAATGAGTACAAGTATTCATTTTTCAAAGTTTATATAAGATAATTTATAATAAAAGATGAATACAAAACTAAGTTATCACTTTGAAATAATAAAATGTTTTAAAGTATTATACTGGCAAACATTGAAAATTCGCAAAGAATTATTATTCGGATATTTCACAAACAAGCGTTTATTTTCTAACGTTAATATCTGCAATAATATCCCGTGTATTTAACAAATGTACTGCGATATATCAAGACCGCTGAAACCCGAAGTTTAAGCAAAGCAACCCTGAGACAACGCGGTTACGTTAACTCGACACTTTGATAGATTGCAAACATTTCAAACGACCCTATAACCTTAAGTGCTGTTTTACATATATTAAGAATCGTTTAATTACTTATATCTTTAATATTTATCGTTTAATTATTTATCGTTTACCGCCGTGTGGTATCCGGCTGAATAGAATAGTACCACCCTCTTTTCATACCGAGGTGTCGTAAAAGGCGACTAAGGTAAGTTGACCCACCGTGTGGTATCCGGTTGAGTAAAATAGACCACACTCTTTCTTACCGAGGTGTCGTAAAATACGACTTAGGTAAGTTGACGTCAGGCAGGCGGCCGGTCGTAAAAACGCAGCCAAATCATGTTACAGCATGTTTATAACATGTTGTGCCGACCCTACTTAGGGTGGGATAAGGGCAGGAGGATGAATTATTTATCGTTTAATTACTTATTATCTTTAATATGAGTTAATCTTGTATGTATATATATTGTAGGTTTTGGGGGAGAAAAATCGATCTAGATAAGTTTTTCTCCACAATTTCTTTCAATTTTTTCTCCAAAGGAATCTTTCGTTTGAAAAGAAGTATGCCTTTTTCTACTAGAACTAAAGTAACAGCTTCACCTTTTAGTACTGCTATTAAATTTTTTTTTAAACTTAGAAGTATACGAAAATAATTTTAGCGACTTTATTTCCGTGTTGTCCTCAAAAAGTTACCCAATTTACACGAGGGAAATGAAAACACGAAAATGAAAATGTGACTGCACCTCATCTAAATGCGCTAACACGCTGTAGCGTATTAAAATTAATTGCTCTGAACTTATTACTGCTCGCTGCATAAAAACTACGTTGCGAATATCGTTATAGAAGTTATAGCTGAGTTTACTACTATATATTTTACCGCATTAAACCAACATAGTAAATATATAACACTATATAATAGTTTACTGGTTACATACAAAAGTAAAGTAAAGTAATGGCCTGTTACTATTCTTGCTGGGCATAGGCCTTCTCTCTCCATTTTGGAGAGAAGGATTCGAGCTAAGACCTACCACGCTGCTCTAATGCGAATTGGTAGGTTACATATATCCCTAGAAATCACGAGAGATATGCAGGTTTCCCTTAAAAACCGTTATAATAGCATTCATCCATCCGATAAAAGCAATTATCAATTAAACACACGTTTTAAAAGAAACTCATTGGTGCCTGCCCGGGGTTTGAAATCACGATCATCTATTGAGAGTCGCATGGTCTCTTATATCTGGTAATCCATGTGTTCTAAAAATATAAATAGGAAAATCTGTGTTTTTGTCTTGTGTCCTACGTTTTCATGAATATTTTTTTTAATGAAAACCGTACAAATATCCGTTAAATACATTTTGAGAAAATTAATCACATATAGATAAACAGCTTTGTCAGACTTCGAAATATGTATAAAAAAGCAAGATTTGTAAGTTCGCTTTAAGGGTCCAAATTTTTATAAATTTTGTGCTATTTTGTGGCTAATCATATTTACAGGTACAGTATATATAGTCTAGATATAATACAAATATTATGTTGATTTTTGTGAAAATTCATAATCTTTTGAAAAAAACCTTTTAGATTTTAATAATTAATGTATACAAACCGGCTATACTCACGTCTTATTTTATCGGATAAGCCCGACTAGTTTCAAGACCATACGGGAATCTTATTCATGAGCTCTTTACGCGGTGTTATCGCGGTGTTATACAGTTCCGTGAGTATAGCCGGTTTCTGTACATTAAATATGAATAGCACTCACGATAGTTTAAATTCAAAAACTGTAGATTTTCGTCTAAAATGAGGTAGTTACAGTTAACATCTCAAATTAAATAGACTCCCTTAAATCCGTGGGGTGTATTTTGTACACAATTATTTAGTAGTGAACTGAATAGACCATGAAACGCTGAATGCATTTTCGTTTTTCACTCTATTTAAATTCACAACCGATATGGCGCGAATTGTAAATTTTTAACATATGAAAGAGTTTCAAGCTGCTCGTTCAGGCAGTGGTAATTTTTAGTGTTCCGTAACATATTTGCAAAATCGGAAGCTTTATAATCTAATTATATTAATTTTTTAAACATCGTCCAAATTATATATGATATCTCAAATTTTTAAATGAGTTTTTCTTGTATATGATATCTGATATTTAAATGAGTTAATCTTGTTGACAGAACACCAAAAAGAAAAACTTGCAAAATGCCAGAGAGCCATAGAGAAGAGTATGCTAGGAATAAAAATACAAGACAGAGTAGGAAACATAGACATAAGAAACAAAACCTCACACACATCCCCCACCGTATCGTCCAACTAAAATAGAGATGGACTGGCCATATGCTTCGTTGTACGGAAGACAAATGGAGCGAAAAGGTGACATTCTGGTACCCCAGAGATGGCATCAGGAGCAGAGGTCGCAAAACGAAAAGACGGGAGGACGACCTAAAAAAGACCTTGGGTCCTCTTTGGTTACCAGTGGCGGGGGACCGAAGGCAATGGAAAGAGATAGAGGAGGCCTTTGCTGTAAGGCACACCGAGCAGTTTTGTAGATATATATTAATACGTTAAACACACAAGTTGGAGTGAAAATCTAAGAGAGAGTCTCGAGCGAGACTCGCAGCATCCTGGGAGCGTCGCCTAAAGGGTGCCTCCCGTGAGGCCGGACCTCGTCTTAAGACGAGGCCCTGTGGAGGACTTGCTCTCTATACAAATGTTGCCTTCTTACTTTTACTAATTTAATGGCACACTCAATAGCGTGGGCTAATACTGTACAGCGCCATTTATGGTTTAATAAATTAAACATTTAATCATATTGTACTCTAATGTCCATAGGCTGCTCTTATGTCCATAGGTCACCTAGGTGACCTGGGCTTACGGCCGAAACACATGCCGGGCTTAAGTGCCCGCGAGGACATGCCCGGGTAATGAGGATGTCCTCGAGGCCCGTTCCCCGCTTACCCCCCATCCGGGAAACAAGCGCGAAGACTCTTCTCTCTCTAATGTTCAGGAACACACGGGCTAGTTATTTAAGAAGAAGAAGAAGAATAACTTTATTGCACAAATAAAATACAGAGTGAAAAGAACAAGAGACATAGATAATAGAAACAATTAAAAGTGCAAAGGGCGGTCTTATCACACTGTTGTGATCTCTTCCAGACAACCCTTTGAAAGAGAGGATCTTTTATATAATTATCCGTGGGTTAGCACGCAGATAAGTATGTAAAAGAAGAGAAAATAAATAGTAAAAAAAATAAATGTAAATATAAGTATAAACAAAAACACATAAATAGAGAAAAATAAACCAAAAAGAGAAAAGCAAAAAATAAAAAATAAAAATCGTAATAATGCCAGTGAGAATCATCATTAAAGTGACAAATAAAAATCCTTCACACGAACCTTAAATATGGTTATTTAATTGCGTAATTACCTTTGTATTATGGAATTCTTCAAAGTAATGCTAACTTTACCTACCTGCCTACTTTTGTCCATCGCATTGAAGATAAATTTAATATTATGGTGATTTTATGGCATAATTATAGCAATATTTGGTTAGCAAAAACTTCTACAAACGTTTTGGTATATGGTCAATGTATGATTTTATACTTGAATATTCGTGGTTTGAAGACATAATTAAAACGTATTAGTTTCGGGTAACATACCACGGTAATTTGTTTTGATTCGCCGATATTTCGACCCAGTTGCATGGATCGTGGTCACGATCCATGCAACTGGGTCGAAATATCGGCGAATCAAAACAAATTACCGTGGTATGTTACCCGAAACTAATACGTTTTAATTATGGTCAATGTAATTGCGTTATTGTGGTTTCCTCGGCTCAGGCCCTAAGCACGTTTAAACATGTTTGTGTTAGTTTAATTGAGTACATTTAACAATTAGGCGTACTTAACGTGTGTTTCTTGGTTATGAGCATACTTGTTAAGTTAGTTAACTGGCTATCTATCCAGACTTTGTTAACGCGTGTTTCTTGTTAAAATACCTTAAATTTTTTTTTACTTTTGTAAGGTTACAACATAAAATTTAAAATACCAGTTTATCATGTTGTTTACTATTTACTGCTTACTTAAGTTATTTTACAACATGCTCCGTACAAATGCTATTTTAAAACGAATGAATATACATTTCATATTTTAATACATCATTTTTATGCTTACATGAATATTTGTTATCAAATCTTAACGTAGAAAGACGTTAAAAGATAAATTGACGAAGATAAAATATATTTACATTTTATGTATACAAGTGGATTTAATTTATCATTAAATCTCATAGAGTAATATAAACATTGTGTAAGGACGATAAATATTCGTTTCTAAAGACTATAAAGTAATAGATAAAAACATGTTACACGGGTCTGTTGGTGGAACTCTTAAATTTAAGCAATATGATAAAATCTTCGAACTTTAGGCATAGAGAGTCTATTACTGCACATCTAAAATATAAATAACAATCATCTACTGTCCTTATTCCACTCTAAGTGGGCCGGCACAACATATTTTAAACATGTTGTGAGATGATTTGGCTAGTTATTATACGATCGGCCGCTTGCCTGAACTGATGTTAGTCGCCTTAAATGAGACCTCTTTAAGAGATGAGGGTGGTCTATTCTACTCAGCCTGAAACCACACGGCGGCTAAAATATAAAGTAACTAAGAAGCGGCCTGTTACTATCCCACTGCTGAGAATAGGCCTCTTCTCTCCGTTTTTGAGAGAAGTATTGAAGAACTACCACGCGGCTCCAATTCGGATTGGTAGGTTACATATATCTCCAGAATTCTCTAGAGATATGCAGGTTTCCTCACGATGTTTTGTTTCACCGAAAAGCGTGCAATTATCAATTATTGTATTATTATTGGTGTCTGCCCGGGTTTGAACCCGTGACCTCCTCGAAAGAGTCACATGGTTTTACCGCTGCGTTATCACAGCTTTTGCTAAGATATAACTAAACTATAAATAATTAAATACTATTAAAATAATATTGAAAGCGTAAAAGAAAAACAGACTTTCGTATTTAAAATATTAAGGAAATATTTAAAAAAAAAGACAGTAAGAAAAAGACAGTAAAGACATTATTAAGAGGAGATTAATGAGATGCGATCGATATTATCGTGGAATATAATTTAATTTTTTAATTATCTATTTTACCATAAATATGTTTTTCTGCTTTTTGATTTTTTATGCTTAAAATTCTTAAAATGTATGAATAGGCCAAAATTTGGCAAGTATTGAACTTGACGTTTAAATTAAGCAAGTTTCCTTCTATCGGTAAACTATCGAAACTATTGTATACATTCAATTAATATGCTAAAATCGCTCACAGCTCGTCTAATATAAAATAACGAACCTCACTCTCGTATTTACCCTCTCAGCAAATTTAAAATATGTACAAAAAACACATAAAAATACAATGATTTGGTAAGGACAAGGTACTTGCTAAGGAACAGTTATAAGTTTTATATTCGCCGAATGCGCGACGTCTTGTTTCATACAATAAGCCAGCGCTACTTCATATACTAAGTTTTGCCAGATTCATGCGACTAGTCCACAACTACGTTCGTAAACCTTCCATTTTCGCTTGCGAGATCGCCACTCCAGAACTTGGGAACCCAACATACATACTATATGCCAATACCACCAGATATCATCAGATTTGGCCCAACTAGGTGGGTCAAATCTGAGTTTTTAGTTCCCCTACAGATCTTTACGATCATGATTTGATAACAGAGTAATTTGGAGCATAGTTCGCTTGTTATATAAGACTAAGGTTGGGATTGATTTATCATCACTCGGTAAGGTTTCTTTAATATAGACACTTTCTCCCTTCCTTTTCTTCCCTTGACTATGCGAATTATTCATTACAAAATATGGCCACGGTATGACTGTGTTCAAATTTGTATTCTGGAGCTCTTTATTAATTAGGTAATACTAATTTAACTTTCCTATGTTCCATTAACAACTTTCAAGGTTTCTCCGCCCGAGTTACGTAAACTTACCTGGATCTCGTGAGCGGAAATTAATTAAGAAAATTTATATAAATTGCAGCCGTTCTTTAAGAATTACTATTTTTCAGTATATTCTTATTTATGAATTACTAGCTTTTACCCGCAACTTCGTTATTGACGAAGGGTCTTCTCGCTTACTCCCTGGATGGGGGTAAACGGGGTGCGGGCCTCGAGGTATTCCTCACTTACGCAACTTCGTTAGCGTGGACTGTTGTCGCGTGATGTGTTGATAAAATAGATGGCGCTTTTTGTCATCCTACTTCTATAACTGTCTTAAGTGGGGTCGGCACAACATGTTATAAACATGCTGTAACATGATTTTGCTGCGTTTTTACGACCGGCCGCCTACCTTACGTCCATTTACTTTAATTGTATTTTACGACACCTCGGTAAGAAATAGGGTGGTCTATTCTACTAAACCGGATACCACACGGCGGGTTTACTTACCTTAGCTGCCTTTTATGCCACCACGGTAAAAAATGAGGTTGGTCTAATCTACTCAGCCCGATACCACACGGAGGGTCAACTTACCTTAGTTGCCTTTTACGCCACCACGGTAAGAAATGAGGTTGGTCATTCTACTCAGCCGGATATCACATGGCTATGAGAGACACTTTCCACGTCATTATAAAAAAATTTTCAAGAACAAAGTTAATTTTGGATGATATAATTATTCATTTTAAATTTGGTCATTTTATGACTACCAGGCTGTCATTACTATATTTTATCATAAATAAATAAATATATGGGACACTTACACACACGGTCGTCCGTCCCCAAAGTAACTTAATACTTGTGTTATGGGTGACAGACAACTGGTGAATATATACTTATATATTTTTTAAATACATACTTAAATACAAATACACACCCTTACATATACTTATAATTTAGATATATGAATATAAACATACAAAAACCCTATCGAATAGAGAAAAGGTTGAAAGGATCATTTATTTTTTGTGAAAGTTGGTAATATCACTTGGCACACGCTAATGAGTTTCGGAAGTTTCCCGCCAATCAAACTTTTCCCATTTATCCGACATATTTCGGCAAGTTGTATATCATAGGGTGGGTTACAGTTATGGTTTAAATCAGAGATTCCCAAACTGTGATAAGCGTAATTCTGTGGGTATTCGGGGGCTTATTAAGGGTTTGTATAATTATATTTGTAATGGCTGAAATACAGCTTTTTTTATTATTACAAGTGGGACATGAATAGTTGACTCATTTTGTGTCAATAATTTCTGTTTTGATTCTTTTCATTTTTTTTATTTTATTAGACATTGTATTAGGCTAAAGGTTCATATCCGCTTTTAAGAACCTGTTCCGCACCACTGTGGATACGGTAAGTGATGCTCTGAACTGTCTTTGTGTTGTTGGATAAACATTAATTACGTAATGTACTTGTAGATTGTTATTATGCTGCATTGTGTACATATTCTGTTCCTTCCTGTATTTTGTTGCTTATTTGCGATATTTTACGAGAAGGATATTTGAGTAATTAATTCATGAAACAGTTTAACTTACTTATTGGTTATTTCTTAGTTACGCGCTCACATACATATAACTAAAACTATAAGTTGTAGTACATATACTGTATTATGGCAACAATAAAAAGTTGTGACAGCCCAACAGTGTGAGACCATGTGAGTTTTTTATGGTATTTCTAATAAAACTTAGTGCCTACTTTATATTTGCAAATTATTATACACTTTTCGGTTAAGGACAGCATCTTGAGGAACTATGCATGTCTCTAGTTAAATACTGCGATATGTGTAAATTATTAGTCCGCATTGGGGCAGCTTGGTTTGTTTATGCTCCAGCTTTTATCTCCAAAAAAGTAGAGAGATATATATACCAAGTATTGGGATAGTAACAAGCCGTTACTTTATGTCTACAATATAGGGGATAACCTTATAACTAATAACTTCTAAGTTAGTAGACCTTAAGAGAAAGAAAACAAGTTTTTAGAATAGACGGAAAGAAATAAAATTCTCATAAACGAAAAATTTTATTAAAAGTAACGGGGATGATAAAAAGGTTGGGAAGCACTGATTCAGATTGATTAGAGTAATGTTTCCTAATGACACTTAGACTTCGCAAAAGATATTTTAACATCTAATTCACATACTACTTGTTTGCTATGACTTCGTTAGTTGTTTATATAAGATATCCGTGTCTAAAATAGACGATAAACGATGCACTCGTATTTTGAATTGGAATAATTAGAATAGAAATATCCAGAAATATTAAAAAGCAACTCTGTCTGTTATGCTTTCTATACTGCTTCGGCTATACCGAGGAGTCGTTAAATGCGACTACGGCAAATTGATCCGCTGTGTGGTATCCGGCTGAGTAGAATAGTACCACACTCATTTCTTACCGAGGTGTCGTAAAAGGCGACTAAGGTAAATCGACCGTGTGGTATCCGGCCGAGTATGTGGTGAGTAGGTGGTAGTGGTTGTTCTATTCTACCATCCGGCTACCACACGACATTGTTGCAGGTAGTTTAACTTTTAAATAGATGCAAAGTCGCGGGCACAATTAGTATAAAATGTAATTGTAAAAAAAACCAGCATAAAAGTAAAGACATATTTTATTGATTAAAAAATAGGAGATATGCTCGTATTTGAAAGCGTTGAATGATCATTATGAGGGTTTTTCACGTAAGAGGGTGAAAAGTGTTTATACTGAAAATATGCTTTATTCAAGTGGGCTTTTATAAGCTCATTTAAAATTAAATTTAGCCCATAAAAATATAGGAACAATTTTTAAATTTATTCTTAGACAAATCCTTTTAAAGGCTAACAAATCAATCATAAATATATAGATATAAACAGTATATAAAGTTATACGAATTCCGCCGTGTAGTGTCCGGATGAGTAGAATAGAACACCCTCATTTTTTACTGAGGTATCGCAAAAGGCGATTAAGGTAAGTTGACCCGCCCTGTGGTATCCGGCTGAGTAGAATATACCATCCTCATTTATCATTTAATTTAACCAGGAGGTAGCGGGTATGACAGCTTATATAAGACAACGGCTGACGTCATTCTAATTTTTTGTGGCGTACAGCATTCGTAGGAGGTAAACGTGTTTGGGAGACCTCTTTTGTATTTCGTGTTTTTACAATCTGACATCAAGTAATCGCTATTCGTGACAAGAGTAACTACTGAGTTTCTTGCCAGTTCTTCTCAAGTGGAGTAGTGTTCCGAACTGGAGGTCGAATTATTCTATCTTTGGATTTTGTAGTGAAATGTGTCGGTGCACAGTGAGGTGCCCAGCGAGAATCCCTTAACGCATTCGTTTATTTTTTAATAATATATTTTAAATTGAATTTAGCCTTCATTTCTAAAAATAAAGATTACCAAATTTTTCTATAATATTTTCTTAAATTTGGAAAATTCCCCTGCTTATTAGCGAAAGAAAACATAATCTAATAATATCATAAATTTACAGAAATCATGAAGATTTCTGTAAATTTATGATATTATCTGCTTTCGAGTAGTATAATAGGTGTAAGCTTTCCTTCATTCCAAAAAGGAGAAAGACTTTGCAGCTATAGAAATAAGTTGCTACAATACTTCATTATCTACGCTGCAACTATTTACGTGCCATTACATAGAGTATTATGTTCGGTTGAATGGCAGGAAATTACATACTAAGTAGACCGTACAATGCATGGAAATCGTATAAGCCCTTTGAGTCATTACCGAACCACTAATGGTCGAATAATTTTCGTAATGGAATACTGGAAACAGACGCATACAAAAGCTTTTGAAAACACAAGGCAAAATATTGTTATGTATACAATGATATTTTATTACAAACAACAAAGGATCTTATGAACAAGTTTATACATTTTTAAATAACTTAACTAATTTTAGCGGAAATTGAATGAATCAAAAAATATACTTCAAAAAGATTAAGAAAGACAATAGAGGTTTGTGGTATCTGAGTATAATAGACCACACTTATTTATTACTGAGATGTAAGAGGCGACTAAGGTAAGTTGACCCACTGTGTGTTATCCAGCTGAGTAGAATAGACCACCCTCATTTCTTACTGAGATGTCGTAAAAAGCGACTAAGGTAAGTTGATGTTAGGATGGCGGCCGGTCGTTAGATAAATAACCAAACATGAAACAATTTGGTTCCATGTTGTGCCGATCCTACTTAGAGTGGGATATGACGACACCTTGGTAAGATATGAGGTTGGTCTATTCTACTAAGCTGGATACCAAACTTCGGGTCAATTTACTTTAGTCGCCTTTTACAACGCCTTGGTAAGAATAAAACATGGTTAATTTTACTCAGCCGGATACCACACTGTGGATCGACTTACCTTAGTCGCCTTTTACGACACCTCGGTAAGAATTAGAGATGATCTACTCTACTCAGCCGGATACTACACGGCGGCATAATTACTTAATAGTATTAAAAAAATGTTTACCTTCACAACATACACTGTAAGTACTTAACTTATATTAATAATAAATAAATATTTCTTATACATAAATAAATAAATATATATGGGACACTTACACACACGGTCATCCGTCCCCAAAGTAGTTTCATACTTGTGTTATAGGTGACAGACAACTGGTGAATATATACACATATATTTTTTAATTACATACTTAAATACAAATATACACCCAGTAAACATTAAATTATCAGTTCTCTGAAAATTTTGAGGTACATTTTCTCACATATGCAAGGAATTCCACTTTACCTTGGTTTATAGCTCGCCGGAGATATCTGGAGATAGCTTCCTACGGCGATCCTCTGTAGACCCATTCACGTTTACTTAGTGCCGTATTATTTCAAATACTTGGCAGCACAGGTGCATACTTGACTCTCGAACTTGGCAACGTATTAGAAACATTCTGTCCACCTGAGTCCCATATTCACATATCACGTTTTATTACTAAACTTTATTTGTTGAAAATAATTTATAGAATTAGTCGTTACTTTACGGAGATCCATTGATAATTTTTTTTGAGTAATTTTTTTTAATTTTTTTTATATTTAAAAACTGACGGAACGGATGGGCTTACAAAGTGTAAATACCCCGTGTCAAGTCCCAGGTATGACCGTCCCTTTTTTCATATCTTCTAAAAAATATAGAGCAAAACTCAGCCCAGGTACTAGTGTCTGGGGTGCCAAAGTGGTCGGCCTCCTCGTGGCGCACCCTGGGCAAGCTTTGTCTTGGCGAACGGACCACTGTGGGATGGCCAATCCAGTTGTCCCTCTGATTAGCATAGGGCAATCTGGACGGGCCGGGGACTCCGGGGAAGTTAAGGGTGGTGTCTCTACTGAGCGACGGGTTCAGTTGGGCTTACTTTAAGTCTGGCTGGACATAGTTTCGGCCACCGTCGGTCAAGCCAGGAAGGCCAGCAATGGAAACGGTGACCTTTGGGTTGCAAGAAAGAAAACCATTATAAAAAAATTACCCGGTGGGGGTGAAAACGCCCACCACGGCGTAGAGATCCCTACTTGGGACGCGGTCTGTCCCTGTCGACCGTGACATAACAACACTGTGGGCAGGAGGCTATCGTGGGCAGCGGTGGCCTCCTTCCTTAAAGCATTATATATGCAACAGTAGGATAATAATACACGTACATTCATACCGATCTTTTATTTCTTTAATGTATCAGTAGACTAATTGAAATCCGACTCTCTGACAGTCAAATGAAATCTTTGTCTGGTTAAACTAACACTGTTGTCACTCGCGTGCACAACTGTAGATACCAGTTCGTAAGTACCACTGAACTGTGGTCCCACATCCCTGAAGCCTATAGCGCAGCTGGTAAAGGGTTGGACAGACTGTAGGAAAAACACGTTTCTATCCGGCAATCTGTTTTGAGGGTAAGCTTCGAACATGATTCTGTTGGGATATATGATGTTGCAAGATCTCAGTGTGTCCCAAAATCCTTTTGCGATGCCAATACTCGTCCCGAAATGCGAATGCCTGATGTATAGAACATTCCTATCAGCTAATTGGATTTCTCGGACGCAGTTTCCTGGGGGTCAAACATGTTTTCAGAATTAGGAGCACCGTTGCCATCCTATTATACCAAAAAAATAATGAAATATTTGATAAAAATGTCAAGTTTTAAATATATATAAATAAAATAAATATATATAAATAGTATCAATAAATATATATGTAAAGGAAACCGTGTGGTATCCGGCTGAGTAGAATAGACCGCTCTCATTTGTTAACGAGGTGTCGTAAAAGGCGACTGAGGTAAAGTGATCCACCGTGTGGTATCCGGTTGAGTAGAATAGACCATCCTCTCTCTTACCGAGGTGTCGTAAAATACGATTATGGTAAGTTGACGTCAACCAGGCGTCCGGTCGTAAAATATGTAGTCAAAACATGTAACAAGATGTTTATAACATATTGTGCTGACCCCACTTATTCCTTCCTAGGTTTTATTTAAAAAAAAATCGTTTAATCCCTGTTTTTGGACATTAAAAAAATACTAAAATTTACATTGCATATATAAAACACTATTTTCGCCGTAAATTGTCAAGTCAGCGTAGCTTATTCGGGGAACGGGCGGTCTCGAGAAATAAAAATACCTAGGATCGACCACCTACCCAATTATTTTTTTTTTGTTTCTTTTTTTGAAAAAAATTACGGAGATGGCAATACAAGGCTCAGTCAACCAGATACTAATTACTATGCTTGGACATGTATTATAAATCTTTTCTACCAACCTTCGTAAATGAGGAAAGCGAATATCACTAGCGATACTTTTCCAACCATTGCTGGAAACAACTGTCAAATGACTTGGAAATAAAGAAAACCATCATATTTAAGCGTTAATTATCACGATAGTTGACAATTAGTTATCAAAGATAGATAGTGCAGTGATTAATATTCAAATTATCCAAAAGTTCTATAATCATAATAATAAATATACTAAATTCAAATTCAAAATATCCTTTATTAAAGTAAACTCGTAAACAAGTGCTTTTAAACTCAACTTTTCATCAACTCTACTGCTGATTCGGATAGCTGTGTGCGTATTGCGAGTTTTTAACCTTTTTTTTATACAGGAAACAAACCCCTTATTAGCCATAAGGGGTTACTTACCCGACGGTGACAGGCGGCGGTCACGTCGGACTCGCTCCAACTAAAACGACCTGTGTGCTCCACAACGCTGCTGATGGAAAGGACAGGGTATCTTTGTACACATTGCCCCCATCCTGCCAACAGCCGCTCTGATCCCAGAGTCATCTCCTCCGGGTAGAGACCTCTCAAAAGAGAAGTCTCCCTCCGCTAACCGATGCATCGGTAGCACCAGATGCAACGACCGCCTCGGGGACCTGTAAACCAGGCGTCCGATATACCCCGTTCGGAACCCCAGTTCTTTTAACCTAGCGTAACTTCATTTTATATGCACAAAATTCGATTTCACCCAAAGTTGATTGAAAAGCACTTGTTCACAAGTTTATTTGAATAAAATATTTCTTATTCAATATATTTTTTTTAATATTATGACCTCCAACAGCGACATCTAGTGACCGATGTTCCTGCACCATACAAATTGGCGTTACGCTAACTCGAAGGAGTAGGTTAAACAAACTCACTATGCGCACTGTTCCTACCGAGTCAGTCAGCCAGAGCCAGCAAGAAACTCGGTGATTGCTTTTTTCAAAAGAATTCTTAATACCACTTAATCTTTTTTACCAGTTCTTAATACTTCCTTCTTGTCTTTCTTATACAGTTTCCCTCCTAGACCATCCCTCCAGACTAGAATAGTCTTTTATTTAACCCGAATCTTTTCCGTATCTGTGCATAGATACAGTTGTATTACAAATTATCGAAACAACATTGTTATATTATTAATCAAACACACGATTAGGATTACGATTAAAGATCGTATCAACAATACGTGACTTAAAATAGTAACGTATGTCCAATTTATTTCCTATGACGAGCGAAAATTCCTTTCAATTGGGAATATCATAAAAAATATCGTAGATAATGTTGTATTATCAGATGTTCTTAATGGATTGGATGTTAAACTGAATATACGTGACGTATCTTCAATCTATGGAATGGTATATAATAAATGAGAAGTCTATCTGTTAACAAAAATATTAAATAAAGCTTCCTGTTAAATTAAATTTAATAATTAAATTTTGATCACGGAACGTTGCAAAATTTTAATCTCCTGCCCTTATTCTAAGCGGGGTCGGCACAACATGTTATAAACATGTTATCACTTGATTTACACAGTGTAGTGTATTTGGGTTGAGATGTGTGTATCTTACCTTATATACAGATATGAATTTACTCACACTTACACAAATACTAATGTACAAAGAAAACATTACACTGTCTCAGAATGTATCACGTCAGTAAAACGTGAGCCCTTGATAAGAGTGGACGTGTAGTGACATATTATGTTGTTTGATAGCGCGTGTTTGAGCATGTGCTATATTCATACAACATTAAATAAATAATTTATTTTTTATTCAACAACATACATTTCAACAAAATCAACAGCGATTATTTAAAACATTTTTATATACATATATGAACGTATGCTGAGGAAAAGGTCGTAGACTCAGCTAAAAAGCTGTTTTTTGGTCTACGCCTTATGACTAAGATATGATTAATCTATATTTAAACAATAAAAGTGAATACATGAAGCACAGACAGTCATCATTTAAAAAAAATCTTGACATACCAGAGACCCATCTAAAATGTATCTCAGAAATTCACTCTGTATTTTACTATGAACAATTCTCAAGGAATATAAAAAGTGACAATTTAATTTGTCTCTGTCTCTGAAAGAAACTTCTGAACACTATTTAGTAAGAAATTAAAGTTTAATTCGGAATGTTTCGTTTACAAAGTTAGCGGCGTTCATAAAGTTTCGTTTTATTAAAGACGATGTAATTATCGCTATGAATAGAAAATGGCAAAGGAACTGACACTGTTTATTCATTTGTTCATTGAATATTTCATTTATGGAATCTTTTTTTTAGGGATCATCATTATTTTCCCGCCCTTATCCCACTATAAGTGGGGTCGGTACAACATGTTTTAACAATTTTGTGATGATTTAGCTAAGTATTTTACGACCGGCCGCATGCCTGACGTCAACTTACCTTAGTTGACACCTCGGTAAGAAAGAGGGTGATCTATTCTACTTAGCCGGATACAACACGGCACTTACCTTAGTCGTCTTTTACGACATCTTGGTCGGAAATGAGGGTGGTCTATTCTACTCAGCCGGATACAACACGGAACTTACCTTAGTCGCCTTTTACGACATCCTGGTCGGAAATGAGGGTGGCCTATTCAACTCAGACGGATACCACACGGCAGAGTCTTCCTTTTAGGGATGTTTTATTAAAAACAGTGTCAGAGTTTTATAAATCTTATAAAGATAAAAAAGTAAATAAACGAGGTCTTAATATCCCATTTCTGGGCATAGGCCTCCTCTCCCTTTTTTGGAGAGAGAAATTGGAGCTAAGACCTACTACGCTGCTCCAATACGGATTGGTAGTTTACACATATCCCTAGAATTCTCTAGAGATATGCTGGTTTTCTCACAATGTTTTCCTTCACCGTAAAGCGTTTGGTAAATTGCAATTATAAATTAGACACAAATTTACATAGAAAAACTCATTAATGTCTGCCCAGGCTTTGAACCCGTGACCTCCTCGAAGGAGTCACACAGTATCACATCGCAGACTTTTTTGTAGATCTACAATTCTTTAGTGCATGACTTTAGTTCTCTCTGCTGGTTTACACGGCGCTCGTGAGTTAATTTCCCAGCAGGCGAGTTTATAAACAACCTTTTTAACACAATTTACATAAAACGGTAATGTACTATTAACTTAAACCTGAAAGAATTGCACCTTTTAGTAAGAACCGTACAAAAATTCGTTCTGTAGCTTTTGGTTTAATTGATAATTGCAATTTATCACACGCTTTTCGGTGAAGGAAAACATCGTGAGGAAACCTGCATATCTCTAGAGAATTCTAGGGATTCGTGTAACCTACCAATCCAATCTTAGCTCCAATCCTTCTATCCAAAAAAAAAACGGGGAGAAGAGGCCTATTCTCAGCAGTGGGATAGTAACAGGCCGCTACTTTACATGTACACTGGTTGTAACTGTTTTCGCGCAATTTTTTACTACTCGGATATTTTATTAAAAAGGCTATGAGCAAAGAGAAAACGTCTGCTGTCCACTCGAGTACCTTTACAGGCGCTGAGTGCTCGTTATGTAGCCTCAAGACTTGTTTTCATTTTTTATTACTGTTTTCATATTTAAATTCAGGTAAGTAATAAGTATTTCGGTACAGTATTACCAGGTAAGAAGATATCCTTAGTATGTTAAACAAGTCAATTTAAATCATTCATTGTAAGTTGTTTTTTGTATATATTTTGAAGTGGTCGACGTTAATTTTTGACGTGACAACGTCTTAAATTAGGTTACGGCTTGGAGTCACTCATGAAAAAGTGTAACGCCCGCTCACGTCTGTTACGATGAGTCACTGAACGAAAGAGAGGCCCGCCGGACTGGCGAAGGCCTTGCGTCTCTCTCCCACACACAGTCCATCACATTTAAAAGGACGTTGTCACGTAAAATCTTAGCCCGTAAAACCGACTTTACAGCCAATCTTTTTTTTAATATAATAACTACGTCCTGCGGTTTCACCCGCTCTGCAGAGGTTATATAAAAAGTAAAATGGTTAATCATCATCTGCCTGCCCTTATCCCACTCTTAAGTGGGGTCGGCACAACATGTTATAAACATGCTGTAACATGAATTGGCTACGTTTTTACGACCGGCCGCCTGCCTGACGTCAACTTAGCTTAGTCGTATTCTACGATACCTCGGTAAGAAAGAGGGTAGTCTATTTTACTCAATCGGCAACCTCACGGTGGGTCAACTTACCTTAGTCGCCTTTTATGACTCTTCGGTAAGAAATGAGGGTAGTCTATTCTACTAAGCCGGATACCACACGGCAGATCGACTTACCTTAATTGCCTTTTACGACACCTCGGTAAGAAATGTGGGTGGTATTCTATTCAGCCGGATACCACACGGCGTTACTGTTTTCATATTTATATTCAGGTAAATAATAAGTATTTCGGTACAGTATTACCAGGTAAAAAGATATCCTATGTTAAACAAATCAATTTAAATCATTAATTCTAAGTTCTTTTTTGTGAAGGTATATTTTGAAGCTGTGATAGTCCAGCGGTAAGACCGTGCGTTTCTTTTTAGAAGGGGGTCACGGGTTCGAACCCCAGGCCAAATGACTTTTGCTAAAACCTTATCTAATTGATAATCGCAATTTATCACACGCTTTTCGAAAGTTAATGTATAAAGCCCATATGCGCTGCCCAGTGTTAAAATTGATTTACAGAGAATCTGTGAAACGTAGACAAAAAATCAAATAAATCATTGTTATTTTCACTTTTCAATACAATTTCGCCGTATATTTTTCCCGCTTCATAACTTCAATTAGGTTGAAAATAAATATCAGCCCGCGGTGCTTTTTGATTAAATGGGATTTAATAATTCTACTGAAAGCCCGTTGCGAGGGCTAGACATTATATCTAATTCAATTTTCCGAGTGATTTGGACACTTAATAAAAGTAAAAACAATTTGTTGGTTCTTCATGTTTGAATGGATTTATGTATTATTATCCTCCTGTCCTTATCCCACTCCAAGTAGGGTCGGCACATCATGTTATAAATAGTCGAACGGCTGAGTAGAATTGACCACACTCTTTCTTACCGAGGTGTCGCAAAAGGGGACTAAGGTAAGTTAACGTTAGACAGAAGGCCCGTCGTAAAATACGAAGCCAAATTTATTTATTTATTTTATTTATTTAAAAAGGTTCACTTACAACTACATACATTAAAGCATTTACAATTTCTTATTTACTAGAATTTCTTTATAAATGTATTAGTTATTTAAAAGTAAACACCGCATTCATAAAAGAAGCTTACATATTAAAAAAAGTTAAAGCGAAAAAAGGAAAAAACAATATAAATCTTATACCTAGTTGTAGATAATATATAGAAAAATACAAATAAAATCGTGCTCCCAAATCATGTGACAATATATTTATAATATGTTACTAAGTAAATAAACTAAATATTTATAATGTTGTAAGCTTACTATACTATTGAGGATTATTTGAGTGATAGCATATCTTAACTGCAGTCAGCTACGCATCCAGCTGCAACGATTATCTTGTAACCATCAAATTGTAATAATTTTTTAAGTTTCTTAAGCCGAGTTTCTTCCTGATTCTTCTTGGTAGGAGCAAACTTCCGAATCAGTGGTAGCTTCTTTAAAACATTTGACGATTCAAAAGTACTGTAAACAGTCCACTTGAATAAAGAATATTTTGAATTGAATTTGAATTTGAATTTGAATTTGAATTTGAATTTGAATTTGAATTTGAATTTGAATTTGAATTTGAATTTGAATTTGAATTTGAATTTGAATTTGAATTTGAATTTGAATTTGAATTTGAATTTGAATTTGAATTTGAATTTGAATTTGAATTTGAATTTGAATTTGAATTTGAATTTGAATTTGAATTTGAATTTGAATTTGAATTTGAATTTGAATTTGAATTTGAATTTAAATTTGAATTTGAATTTGAATTTGAATTTGAATTTGAATTTGAATTTGAATTTGAATTTGAATTTGTTGTGATTACATAAAATAAAAATAAATCTTACCATTACTTTTATATTATGGAATTCGTAGTATATCGCGATTCTAATGCCATTGCTTTTATATTATATTATGGAATTCGTACTTCGTGTTTCTACAAATAAAATAAAATTGTCTCTCTTAATCGTAATAGCTGCTATTTCAATGTATTCATTAAGACGTTTGCTAAGTGTCTCGGATTAAGTGTTCGTCTGGAATCTCTCTTAAGAACTTTGTATTTTTAATACCGTCGCTGTGAGTTTTATTTTAAAGTGGAAAGTTTAAGATGCACTTTAGCTGTTACCGAGTACAGGATTGCTTTATTTTTAAAACAATGTAGATATTTTAAGACGTTTTTATTGCTATGAACTCAGTGAATTATGAAGTTTCACAAAAGTTTTATTATGTAGTTGTTGCAAGTAAAATGTGTATAGAAATTACAATGTATCATCATCATCCTCCTGCCCTTATCCCACTACAAATGGGGTCGGCACAGCATGTAATAAACATGTTGTCACATGATTTGGCTGCGTTATTACGACCGGACGCCTTCCTGACGTTAACTTACCTAAGTCGTATTTTACGACACCTCGGTAAGAAAGAGGGTGGTCTATTCTACTAAACTGGATACCACACGGTGGGTCAACTTACCTTAGTCGCCTTTTACGACACCTCGGTAAGAAATGAGGGTGGTATATTCTACTTAGAGGATACCACACGGCGGGTCGACTTAACTTTGTTGCTTTTTACGACACCTCGGTAAGAAATGAGGGTGGTACTATTCTATTCAGCCGGATACCACACGGCGTAGAATTTAAATGTATCGCGTTTAATTATTCACTGCCTGGGTGACAGAATCTTGCTCAGTAATTTTATTAACAGATACAAAAGCCAGTTTACAAAAAAAAAGAAAAGGGCGATGACATGTGGTGCTTGATCCCGGTGTATTTTCACTTTTTGAACCCCGTTCTCTATTGAGCTACTACTATTTTACAAATGACAGTAAAATTAAGCTTTGTGTTCTATTTCATATTTTAGTACTTTTTAAATGCTTGTAAACAGATGTAAAACGACTTTTTTATTGATTTTAGATCGCTTTTTTCGCCCCCGAATCGATAACAACATGTTTATAACATGTTGTGTCAACCCCACTTAGATAAGGATAAGTTCAGGATGATAATATTAAATAGCTGAGCAATAAATATCAAGAAGTAAAGACCGTGTACCGCATCGTCATAATATCGGATGTCAGTGACAGAAGCAATTTTTAATTTATTATTGAGTCGCTAATAAATATGCTAACGTGCAACGCGTTACATAATAAATATATTTCCATCTGCATCACTTTGATTCCGCTCCACACAAGACTTGTGACTCCGACGTGATAAAAACACAATAAAATCCATGTAAATAATTTATAGAATTAGGCGTTACTTTGCGGAGATCCATAATACAAAAGTAATAATAAAATTCTTTTGCTGTAATCCGCGAAGAAGTAAAATAGAAAATATATATAATGCTAAATGTAGAGTGGACAATCGGTTATCATACCTGATACATGCAGGATTCGTAAAAAACAGATGCACAAACCTCCACCATCGCCACCACAATACACAAGCACTATATGCGTTCACTATCACAAACTCAACAATCGTTTCGCCCCGCAACCAAAGCATCATCAGGAGATACACTCCACGACAAAAATCGCAAAGCCAAAGTCCATGTATTAAAATTTTGCGTTTTTCATTAAATTTTAATACATTTTCATTATAAATGACGCAGGGTATAACAATAAAATCATCTTTCAAAAGGAAATTGCTAAATGCGCAGTGGAAATTCTGAAATGCGCCACTGAAGCCTTTCACGAGTTAAAATTTTCACCGTAATGATTTCAATAGAATCGGCGCGACACGACGTTGAAAGCTCAGTACGGGTTCGTTTAATAGACGTTTTTACGTATTAATAATCTGGGGCGCACCCAAGCGGCGTAATGAACTATTGAAGCCGACCGCGGTTTTTACATTTTTTAGAGTTCCGTGTAAGACAAAAGTAATAAGAAAATTATTTTGCTATAATGAAGTAAAATAGAAAATATATATAATGCTAAATGTATAGTGCACAATCCATTGTCATACCTGATACATGCAGGATTCTTAAAAACTATTGCCATAAACCTCCACCACCGCCACCACAATACACAAGCACTACATACGTTCACTATCACAAACAACAATCGTTAAAATTATGAAATCATCAAAGTAAGGTGAAAATCGCATTGGATATTATAATTAACGTATTTTAAAAACACGCGATGCAGATAGATGGACATTCGCATTTCATCATCATCATCTTGCTGTCCCGCTCCAAGTGGAGTCGGCACAACATGTTTTAAGCATGTTATCACATGATATGGCTACGTATTTTACCGTCCGCCTCGGCTATGACGACGGACGCTGTCCGTACAATAACTCTGTAAGAAAGAAAGAAAGAAATTTATTTGGACACAAATTCCAGCAAAAAGAAACAAAGAAAATAAATAAATACATTTTTACCTATATATATACACGAATATGAATACGAATATTGTGACCAAAAAAGGTGTCCTACTCAGCTCATATACTACAACAGGTTGTAGCGCTGGTTTTCAGTAGGCACCTTTACAGATCCGCGAGGTCACGGAGGATACCAAGATTTATTTATACATAACATCATTTATACAAACAAACAAACAATCAATCTTACGTAAAATAAAAAATAAAATAAAAATAAACAAATAAATTCAATTAAAGGAGAGAAAAAAAAGAAATGAACAAAGAACATGGCTGGAAACTTCACAAACATTACACCAAGAGGGGTCACAAAGAGGGTGGTCTATTCTACTTAACCGGATACCACACGTTGGGTCAACTTAACTTAGTCACATTTTACGACACCTCCGATTTATCCAATATTTTACAACATTGAGAAAGGTTCAAGTTGATAGTACACTCACCAGAACGGCTAAACAGATTTTGATGGGACTTTCACTAGAAAACATAGGATGATTTGCAACATATAGGCTACTTTATCCTAGAATTCAAAAGGTCAGGGATTACGCGGTAATAACTTTCTGGTACACTGATTTTAACGCTGGTAATGCCGCGGGCATAGTTAAGCTTATAATATTAGTATACAGAACCAATGCACCCTAAATATGCAGTCACTAGCTTATTTAAAAGTGATTCCAAAACTGGCTCAGCGGCACAATAGGGGCTGACGAGCGCCATTATCATATCAGTAGTTTCGTTATAGTACCGTTGAGGCGGCTGAAATTTACATGACCACTAGATTATATCTTTGTGTAGTTTCACTATTCATTTTATACGCCATTTTATATACGATACCACCACTTCGTTACATATTTGATTTCTTAATTCGTAAATCATTTATAGAATTTTACCACCACTTATAAACACATACATATTTGATGCCTTAATTCTTTAAAAAAACGTTTATAGAATTTTATTTATTTATTTTATTGAAGTGAAAAACGAACCATTTGTGACGAATATAAAAATTGTGATTTGGCATGTATTAAGGTTATAGGTATTATAATATAATAATTTTGTGCTAAAATATCATCATCATCATGGTGGCCTTTTATCAGTCCACTCCTGGACGTAGGCCTCTTCCCTCTCTTTCCATTCCCGGCGGTTTTGTGCCCGTTTAATCCAGTCACGGCCTCCGTGTCGCCTGATGTCATCAACCCAGCGCTGTGGTGGTCTGGCACGCCCTCTGCTATCGGCTCTGGGTTTCCACTCGAGTACTCTTTTCGCCCACCGTGTTGAATCCATTCTTGCAATGTGTCCCGCCTATGTCCACCTTTTTTTTGCAATCACAGCCATGACGTCTCTAACTTTGGTCTTATTTCTGATCCAAATGTTCCGTTTCCGGTCATGCAGAGTGATACGAAGCATTGCTCTTTCCATTCCTCTCTGCGCAACCCTAAACTTTTCAGCTGATTTTTGCGTAAACGTCATGGTTTCCGTTCCATAGGTGAGCACGGGCATGACACATTGCTCAAACACCTTAATTCTTAAGTGGAGAGGGATTTTACCACAGAGAATCTGTCTGTTTGCTCCGAATGCTGCCCAAGCTTGTGCGACTCTTCGCTCTACTTGCGCCGTTTGGTTTTCGAAGCCTAATGTAATTTTATGACCTAAATAAATGTATTCCGTCACTGTCTCTACTTGAAGCTGGTAATTTGTGACATCTGAGGTATTGGTCATAATTCTGGTCTTATCCGTCTTCATCATTAGGCCTGCCTTTTTAGATTTTGTTCTTAGGTCTTTTAACATGGACACAAGATCTTCGATGCTGTCGGACACCAGCACTAGATCGTCAGCAAATCTTAAGTTGGAGAGCCTCTCGCCATCTATCACCAATCCTTTTTTGGACCATTCCAACTTTTGAAATATAGATTCCAAGGCTAGTGTGAACAGCTTTGGTGATATAGTATCTCCCTGTCTCACACCTCTTTCTAAATGAAATTTTCCGGTTTTCTTGTGCAGGGAGACACATGCTGTAGCATTTTGATGGAGATGGCTTAAGATTTGGATATACTTCTCGTCGATCCGGCATCTAACTAGAGCTTCTTCCACAACCCATCATTCTATGGAGTCAAACGCTTTCTCATAGTCAATAAAGGCAAGACCAAGTGGCTTCCTGTATTCGTTACATTTTTCGATCACGGTTTTGAGCGTCTGAAGATGATCGTTTGTACTGAACCCTGCACGAAAGCCCGCTTGTTCCCTTGGTTGGAAGACATCCAGCTTTTTTTCGAGTCTGTTTACTATTATTCTCGAAAACAGTTTGTATAAGTGGGATAATAGACTAATGGGTCGGTAATTATCGAGCTTTTTGATGTCCCCTTTCTTGTGTATGAGGGTTATTACGGCATTGTTCCATGCAGTCGGTACTTTGCTTTCTATAATACACTTAGTGAAAAGTATTGCTAACGCATCCCAAAGCGCGCTTCCATTTATTTTGAGCATTTCCGGTAGTATACCATCTTTTCCAGGGGCGCGCCTGTTTTTTAGCTGTTGGATGGCGTTTACAATTTCTTCAGGAATAACATCAGGTATTTCCTCAGATCCTACATTTTGTACTGGCTTACGGTTTCTTTTTGTTTGGGACTTCAAAGCCTGGTCTGATGTTACTCTGCTCTTACAAAGATTCTCAAAGTATTCCCGGGTTATCCCGGTTATCCCGGGTGCTAAAATATACATATGCTATTATTTACAAAACTTGTTCCAACCAAAGCCAACTCGAATAATGAAATCTGGGTGACCGAGTCCTGCTCGATAATTTTTATAAATATATGAAGAAAATACAATTAATAAAATACAAATAAAAAAAAATATTAAAAAAAAGATTTTATCTAGAATCGATTCTGGTATTTAGAATTAGGGATCGCACGTTACCCGATTGAGCTTTCATGACTATGCAATTGACAGCGAAATTATACTTTGCTTTGTCATAAAATTGTAGCAGTTTTTTAAAGCCTTTAAATCAGGGTTAAACGACATTTTTTTAAAGTAAAAACCAACCCAAAGACCCAAAAACATCTGCATGCTGAATTTCTTGAAAATCGTTGGAGCCGTTTTCGAAATTCAGAAAATATACAATACATATACATATATACAAGATTAACTCATTTAAATATTAAAGATTTTGAATTCAAATACCTAATCTTTAACTGTCACCAATTGTTCTAAAAGAGTCATTTCATATTTCAAGGTTATGCAGTACAACTCACTCCCCTTTACCACCTCTTGGCGAACTATTATCACATCCACCATAGCTAAAGCACTATCTGAACCCACTACCGCTGTCAGATGATTTTTTAATTCAAAACTTGGTGCATTAAATATGATTTCACGATTTGTACCCATCTGAAAATTTCTAACAAACCCTCCTTGACATACTTTCTCGTCTTTAATAAACCTCACGAATGTCAACAATGCTTCATTAGTTGGCGAAGCGGGCTCATTCAACTGAATTGAATAGCCTTCAGCTGATCTCATAATGACTCTCCAATGTTTACGGCAATGTCATCAATTCCTCTTTCTACAAAACTATTATTAAGACAAATTCTTCATATATCATCAACTTTTGTTTTATGAACATAGTCATTTATTATTTTACTGATGGTAGCTTTATATTTAAATGAGTTAATCTTGTATGTATATATATATTCAGAATAAGCCGTGTGGTATCCGGCTAAGTAGAATAATGTCACCCTCATTTCTTACCGAGGTGTCGTAAAAGGCGACTAAGGTAAGTTGACTTACCGTGTAGTATCAGGTTTAATAGAATAGATCATCCTCCTTCTTACCGAGGTGTCGTAAAATATGACTAAGGTAAGTTGACGTCAGCCAGGCGGCCGTTCGTAAAAACGCAGCCAAATCATGTGACAGCATGTTTATAACATGTTGAGCCGACCCCGCTTAGAGTGGGATAAGGGCAGGAGAATGATGAATCATTTATTATTTTACGATGGTATCTTTATATTTAAATGATTTAATATTGTACGTATATATATTCGGAATCTCAGAAACGGCTCTGAAATTCATCACGCAGGATGTTTTGAGGGAGAAACATCGATCTATGTAGGTGTTATTTGAAAAAACGTTTTTGAAGTAGTCAGAAAATACTTTATGACATCTATCTCGTATACTCATAATGTCATAAAGTATTTTAAATTTTATCTGTTATTTAATTGGAAACCCTTGAGTCTTTCAAACTTGCCTTCTCTAAATTATTCAACAGTACCTTGCCATTTTACAACATATCTAAAACCGGTGTAATGGCAGATTTCGTGATACAATTTTATCGTCCAATACAATTGTTCGACACGATGTAAATGCGTGGGCGAGTAATAAAATCGACAATAAACATCGAGTGACAGTGTCGTTTGCATTACATCAATTGCTACGATTATGACTCGGGCCAATTACAAAGGATCACTTTATGATTCAGTTTCAATAAAAGATGTCGCCTTGCCACAAAATGCTTTAATTTTCAGAAGTTGCAATAAAATTATTTATTCACTAATCACTTTACCCCTGACTTACTTAATAACCTGTGTGCTCCACGCTGCTGGTGGCGGGGATAGGGTACCCATGAAGACATTGCCCCCCATCCCCGCTAGCAGCAACTCTGTACCCCAGAGTGCGCCACCTCTGGGTCGGGGCCTCTCTAAAAGTGACCCCTCCCTCCGCTGGACGATGCATCGGGAGCACCAGATGCATCGAACGCCGCGGGGACCTTATAGGGGGGCGTCCGATTAAACTCCGTTCGGAACGCCCGGAAGGTCCTCGTTAGGGCGGCACGCGACGGTCTTGAGCGAGTCGCCTGCGCCCGGCTCGCCTGCGGCGGATCGGATCCAAGGACTCGACTTCCCGGATCCGCCCCGCCGCCTCCTTCCGCGAGATAACGTCCTCGCAGAAGGAGGCCATCGCTGCCCACGATCGCTCCCTGTCCACCATGGCACGAACCACAGTGGGCACCCCTGACTAACTTATATTGACTCATATTTTACTAGAAATTAGAGTACCCGATTTCCGGTATTACCACACTAACTACACAAACTATTATTTGACTATATACTATTCCAACATCTATAGTGTTATATACAATATGTTGACATTAATCCATGTTATAATTACTCTGTTCCTTTATTTTCCTCGTACGTTAGGTTTAACTTTTAATACGGTACACATATTTTCATATAGTGTTTAGGTGTATTATTGTATTATTCGTAACACGTCCACACTCACTCAGGGCTCTGGTGTTACTGACGTTTTGCGCTTGAGACAGTATAAAGTATCTTTATTAACTAGTAGTAATATGTTTATATCTAAGCATATTCATGTACATATGTTTATATCTTGTATATAAATTACAATTAATTGTACACAAGGCATGGTTCACATATTTCAAGTCTAAACCCACATACTATATATATCCTCCTGCTCTTATCCCGACATACTATACATTTTATATAGAGTTGCTAGCTGTCACGGCAAACCTTGTTTTGCCATAAAATTATAGTGTACATTATAAAAAGTGGGTGTTAGCGGTATTAAGGGTGGACAACCCTTATCACTCAGGGGTAGGTCAAATAAATAGTAGCCGATTCTCAGATAAGATAATATTCCAAGATATAGGTAAAAGTTGACATAAAATTAATAACAGAATGACTGAGTTCCAATGGCCTTCTTCATTTTTAATCATATCATTAATAAAAAAGTGAAGTCCCACAAAATTTAATATTGGCCTCAAAAAGAATATAATTAGCTTCCCGACTTAATTTCGACGAAAAGCGGAGGATAATTTGTTTTGTTATTCAGAATACGATGCGGGAAATTTGGAGGCAATTTCCTTTTTGATCTCTGCTGCGCAAACAACAAAACTCTGCCTCGGCAGCAGACGGGGACGTCTTTGCATAAAAATATTAATGCTGACTCGAACATGTTCGGTCTGTGACTTTTAGGTTATATTTTAAGGCCGCGTACAGACATCGCAAGGCGAGCATCGCAATAGCTCGTCACACATGGCAAAACCTGAGGCATACGACGGTACATTTATACGTGCCTTCCGAATGACACCACGTAGGGTCATCATCTCCCTGACCTTATCCCACTCTAGGTCGGCACAACATGTTATAAACATGCTGTCACATGATTTGGCTGCGTTTTTACGACCGGTCGCCTGCCTGGCGTCAAATTATCTCTGTCATATTTTACGACACCCAGGTAAGAAAGAGGGTGGTCTATTCTACTAAATCGGATACCACACGGTGGGTTAAATTCCCTACGTTACCTTTTACGACACCTCTGTAAGAAATGTGGTTGGTCTATTCTACTCCGCCGGATACCACACGGCGGAATGACACCACGCACGGTATTAGTCAGTAAAAAATGGCTCCAACAAGGCGAGACGTGCAAATTGCAGTTGCGACCCATACAATTAAAATAAAATATTTAAAAAAAAGAAGACGCTAGTGGAAAAAACTGATTAAACAAGAGAAGATGCTAGTGGATTTTATGTGAACCGATTACATTATGGGAAAACATGGGCTCCTTGACGTCCGTCTACACGGAGCACACGGCTGAGGCAACGTTGACAACGATCGTATGACAGTTCGAGGCATGCGAGGCGAACCATTCGCAACGTATGGCTTGCGATGTCTGTGCGCACCTTAAAAATATTTTCTTTAGTCAAATCTGAGTACATAAACAAATGCTGCAACGTAATTATTCACAGTACTTCTATTTAAATTTTCATTTTACAACCACTTTCGAATCATTGTTATGAAGCTACTACTGATTCTGTAAAGCGTTCGTACCCAGAAAAATTAGCAAGACTCTGGTGGTCACTATTTTCAAAAAAATATTTTAACATGGTAAATAAGCTTACAATAATATTTATTCTATTTTCAATGAAAGCTTTTTATAATTTATAATATAATCTTCATTAGTGTTATAAGCTTAGTTAACAAGTGGTATTTTGAGTGAAAGTGTATTGTGGTATACGGATGAGTAGAATAGACCACTCATGTAAAAGGCGACTAAGGTAAGTCGACTCGCTGTGTGCTATCCGGCTGCGTAGAATAAACCACCCTCTTTCTTATCGAGGTATCGTAAAATACAATTAAAGTAGGTCGACGTCAGGCATATTATGTCATAAATTCTCGCAAATATAAACATACCTTCAAACTACGTGTGTTTCCAAAATTTTCACATATCACCCTAAAACAGACATCTGTTCATAACACACCTTCAAAACTTGTCAGAGCAAGTCAGACTTTGTTTGCATAGAACTTGCGAACAAACAAACTTCATCTGCCTACCCAAACTCAAACAACTCTTATAATAAACTTTAGTAAAGCTCTTAAACCTGTTTAGGGAAGCGATTGACATCCATTTAAGGTTGTCAAGAACACAAATATATCGTGCATTTTCTTGTACTATCTAAAAAATATAATAGAATAGAACTTTCTATTCCACATTTACAATATACATTGTAAAGAAAACGATATAATCTTAATGTGGGACGCAACATGCGTCGATACGTTAGCCTTGTTCCATATCAAAGAAACAGAGTCAACACCTGGAGCTGCGGTGGAAATTGCCGAATACGGCAAACGGCGGAAGTATGCATCTCTCATCGAGATTTATATATTTGTGACGTTTGCAGTCGAGACCCTTGGGCCTAGAAAGTGCAAAAAAAATCCGTTTTAACACCTCGGTTAATTGCCTCTTCAGGTGACAAGAGGGCTGGGTCCTTTTTCGCGCAAATAATCAGCTTAGCGATTCAGCGCTGAAACGCTGCCAGCATTCTTGGGAGCATTCCACGTGGGCATGATTTGTATAGTCCTAGCCTGTAAATAGTTTAAGATAGATATAACTTGTACATTTTTGCTGTAAACAAAAAAAACTTTTTAAAATAACATCTTATTATTGGAAGATGGGGTTGGAATTGGTAAAGGATCTCACTGTTTGGCCATGTATAGTCGCGATACCCCCTAGGGTGTTTCAATAGTTAAAACAAGAAACGATCCCTCGATTAGTTTACAGACATTATCGGTTTGACCTAATGCCTCAGCGATAATTTATTCGACGGGAACCCGACGTTTAGCGCCCAATAAATTTGCCGGCGTCAAATAAAGGCGATGTCGTTAGATTTATTGCGAATGATTCGCACGGTTTACTGATAGAGTTTAAAGCATGCATCTATATTGTTTATTGAGTTACTTTTAACAGTACCTTTAGTATTACATAATTTTTTTAGCTTGCATGATATTAATTGGTGAATGTTAATTACACTTTTTAAAGATATGCATATCAGTACGTTTTTAAAATATGTCTGTGGTTAATGTATTAATATGTAATATCTGGGTGACCGAGCTTCGCTCGGTAATTTTTTACAAAAAAAAACTTTACAAAAAAGGAAAAAAAAATTATTTAGTTGGGATCGATCCTTGGCACTCATATTTCTCGAGGCTGTCCGCTAACCGAATAAGCTACGTCGACTTGACAGTTAATGGCGAAAATTCAATTCAATATAAATGAGTGTGTTTTTTAATGCCCAAAAATAGGGATAAAACAATATTTTTTTTACATAAAACCTAGCTAGATCAATTTTCCTCCCCCAAAACCTCCTACATGCTGAATTTCAGGAAAACCGTTTGAGCCGTTTCCGAGATTCGGAAAATATATATATATACAAGATTAACTCATTTAAATATTAAGATATTGTTAGTGTACTCATTAAATAAATAAATAAATAAAAGATTTATACACTATAGTTGTAGAATTTAGAAAGTATTAAATTGCATCGACGCATTTCTTTCATCAATTGATTCGAGCAATTATTGATATTTTCAAATATTTATTTGTGTTATCTGTGCTAATAAGTACATACTAATATTATAGATGTGCAATCTATCAGTCTGTTACGCTTTTACCTTAACCATTAGAGCAACATTGATGAAATTTAACACAGTAAAAACTTATACATTAACATAATAATAAACATATTAAAAAGATCCCATTTTTCTTTGAGGACCAGGGAAAAACACATTTATATATTGAGAGTACTTTTAAGTTGTCGCAAATCACATATCATTAAGGCACCAAACACTATATCATACGCTTAATATTAAAGTGACCTAATTCAAAATTAGGCTTAAAATAAAAATAAAATAAAATTTATTGACAGTAACAATTTTTACATCTTGCATGATATATTGTTGAGGATTTCGTTTAAGCTTAATAAAGCCTGTTTCAGAAGTCATCGCTCTTCCGTAACACCTGAGCTACTATAATTAAGAGACTTAATTCAATTAGATACATTGTTACGCTACGAACTATTAAAAAAACTAGTATTTTCTGGCTCTTCCAAATTATGGGGGTCTCTTTAAAACTAACGACTTTTGTGGGCGCTACGCAACGCTTTAGTGCAATTTGCTACAAACCAACTTTGTTGAATTAGGTCACTTTAATACTAAGCGTGCAGTATATACTAACACTTATATTTTAAATTACGACACTCTAAACAAATATCTGTCAATAAAAAGTTTTTATTTGACGCAGCCACATATATGTACCAGCTGATATTTTATATAATGCAAAGAAATTCATGCAAGCATCGTAAAATTTAAAGGTCACTCACCTTCCAGGGTACATATTAATGCGGAACCCGCAGCTGTCCCTTTGGATAATTTATTCCCGTTAAAAGCCCATGTTTCTGCACTTAATAAATTCATCGACGTTTAATAAATGGCTTAAGATATATTGCCAATATGTATTTTGGTAAGATGAGGGTCAAAAAGCTGGCGGGGATGGGGGCAATGTGTCCAACGGTACCCTGTCCCCGCCACCAGCAGCGTGGTGGAGCACTGTCAGGTTTTTAGTCGGTGAGAGTCCGACATACCCGCTGCTCGTCCCCGTCGGGCGGTGACGACCCATAATGGGTTTTCCTGACATAAAAACGAGTCAAAAAGCTAAATCTATTAAAATTTAAAATCTTATTCGTTATGCCTTTATCCTACTCTAAGTACTCGGCACAACATGTTATAAACATGTTGTTACATGATTTGGCTTCGTATTTTACGACTGACCGCCTGCCTGACGTCAACTTAACTTAGTCGCCTTTTACGACATCTCATTAAGAAAGAGGGTGGTCTATTCTACTCCGCCGGATACCAAATGACGGATCAACTTAACTTAGTCGCCTTTTACATCTCAGAAAGAAAGAGGATGGTCTATTTTACTCAGCCGGATACCACACGGCGGGTCAACTTATACACCGGGTTAACATATAAATAACGATTTACCTTAGTCGCCTTTTAGGACGGCTCGTTAACAAATGAGGGTGGTGTATTCTATTCATCCGGATACCATACGATGGGTCTACCTTACTTACCTTAGTCGCCTTTCGTGCATTATTATAAGATCGTATGTCGTAGAAATCACTTGAAGAAATCCATATCTTGATACCCTTTACAACAAACACGCTTAAAAGTTTCTTCAGAGAAACTAAGGTACAAAGTAAATGATGTAGGTAATTGATATTATAATAACATGTAATGTACCAATACTAATTATATAATATTATATAATACTAATTAACTCAATTCTAACTATATTTTACTTGAAGGTCACACAAACAAGCTATTTGCAAGAGTAGCGACTTCAAAGTTACTTCGAGTTTGCTTTTTAGATACATAAACATACAAAGTTGGCAAATGTAAGCCTGCCGCCGGCTGATATGGAAATGTTATGGAAACTGGTAAAATGTTTAATGTATAATATTATGTTCGCCAAATACAACTTACAGTTTTGGCAGTAATAGTCCAAATATTTAGATGTAAAGCCGTGAATTTTGTATAACGACAAATATGATATTTTGCAAAACAACATCATCATCTGCCTGCCCTTATCCCACTCTAAGTGGGGTTGGCAGAACATGTTAAATACATACTGTCACATGATTTGGCTACTTTTTTTACGACCGGCCGCCTGCCTGACGTCAACTTATCTCAGTCGTATTTTACGACACTTCGATAAGAAAGAAAGGTGGTCTATTCTACTTACCGGATACCACGCGGTGAGTCAACTTACCTTAGTCGCCTTTTACGACACCCGGTAAGAAATGAGAGTGGTCTATTCTACTCAGCCGGAAACCACACGGCCGCAAACCACATATTTTGTTCTTAATAAAACTATGATCTCAAATTATTATTTTTTTGAATACAAAAGCATTTTCCAGAGTATTTTTTAACTATACTAACTAATACGTGAAGCTGAAAGTTTGTTTGTTTGATTACTTGAACGCACTAATCTCAGGAACTACTGAACCGATTTGAAAAATTCTTTAAGCGTAACAGAGTCCATTTGTCGAGGATTGCTATAGGTTAAATAACATCACGCTAAGATGAATACGAGAGGAGCAGCAACTTATATGTCAAATTTCTACAAAAGCTTCCTCGATAAATGGACTATCTTACACTCAAAGAATTTTTCAAATTGGTCCAGCAGTTCCTGAGAATATTTCAAACAGACAAACAAACGAACCGCTTAGCTCTAAATATTAGTATAGGTAAGTGCTTTATCACTTACCACCGTGTGGTATCCGACTGAATAGTACCACCCTCATTTCTTACCGAGGTGTCATAAAAGGCGACTAAGGTAAGTCGACCCGCCGTGTGGTATCCGGCTGAGTAGAATAGACGACTGAGGCAAGTTGACGTCAGGCAGGCGGCCGGTCGTAAAAACGCGGCCAAATCATGTGACAGCATGTTTATAACATGTTGTGCCGACCCCACTTAGAGTGGGATAAGGGCAGGAAGATGAAGATGATGAAGTGCTTTATCACTTAGACTTTGGTATGTAGAACAGCTTTGAGGTCATCGTTCTTGTAATAAACTACCAAAGGTTGGTTGAATATAAGGCATTTGAGCAAGACTTGCAAGTGTTTACTGCATCCGAGTTGCCATACTTTCGCGTGAGTAGAAATTAATATTTACATACAAAATATTGTGGTAACAGTAAATAACATAGCTTCCTCTTATTGAATTCCTCTGAAAGAATTTCTCAAGCGCAATAAAGACATTCCTTAGCGAACACGATTTGGGGTCTTGGAATAGAGGAACTTTTATTTGAAATATTCTCGTTCGAGCTTTTTTATAAATATACTAGCTTTTAACCGCAATTTTATTTGCGTGGACTGTGTTGCGTGATAAGTTGATAATAGATGGCGCTTTTCAATGTTATCCTATTCCTGTAGAATATATATAAGGAATAATTATATATATTAGGTATAAGGAATAATTGTGCACAATTAAATCAATATTGGTTCAGTGGACTTGCCGTGAAAGAGTAACAAACATACATACAAACTTTTGTATTTATAATATTAGTAAGATTTTTTAATTCCTTTTTTAAGTTATACATTTAGAACTATATTTTAGATTTATAGTTATTTTGTATGTTAAAAAAAACTTTAAAAAAAACTACATTTAACTTTGCTTAATAAGGATCAGAAAATTTGAATTACCGCAGTATGATATCCAGCTGAGTAGAGTAGACCAGCCGCATTTCTTGCTGATATGTCGTAAAAGGCGACTAATGTATGTTTACCCACGTTTAAGGTATGTTGTTTTTTAGACTTGGTATAAGATTCTATTGTAGCTTTGTAATTGTAGCTTTGCTATTACATCACTTTAAAAACATATAAATGGATGCTTTTACGGAAAGCCTACTTACTATACTCTTTAGGATACCATAAATGAAAAGAATGCGTGAAAATACCCTTTATAACCCGGTGCAAGATAGGCATGACAAAATGTAATAAGTTATAAGAATTATATTTTGAAAAAAGCAACCGTCGCGTTTCTTCCTGGCTCTTCTCGATAGAAGCATTTTCTGAACTAGCAGTTAAGTTGACGATTCAAAAGCACTTGTTTACAAGTTTACTTGAATAAGGAACATTTTGAATTTAAATTCGATTTTAAAATTATTGTAGTAAAAGTATATTAACAGTCTACTTTTATTGGATTCTTCCGAAGCTTCAGAAGCGTAATAACGACATTCCACGGCAAACCTGATTTAGGAGCTTGAGATAGTAAGTTAGTAGAACTTTATATTTGAAATACTCGCTTTTGAACTTTTATTGAATTCTCCTTTTCTCAGAATGTTTCTTCTTGAGAATATCTTTTTGCATTTCTGTTACTAAGTAAGGTAAGTGCACTAGTAATTGACCATGTTGTATGAAATTTTAAATTCTAGCGTTTTGTTTGTTGTAGCTAATATAAAATAAATTTGTTATTACCTGTTGCCCTCTATTAATAACTGCCTAAAACCTCAGAACTGTAGCCCATTGATTAATATTTAAAACTTACAATTAATAATTAATATTTTTTATTAGCTACAACAAACAAAACGCTTATTATTTATAATTTCATACAACTACTAGTACATGATAAATTACTGCTCTTAACTTATATTATTTTTATTTTCTAACATTCATGTTACTAAGTATATTAACAGCCAGCATAATCTTTAAAATTTAAATTTAAGGAATAACCCCCTTTATGGGTACCGCCGCCAGACGGGGACAGGCGGTTATGTCGGACTCGCACCGACTAAAACGACCTGTGTGCTCCACCACGCTGCCGATGGCAAGGACAGGGTATTGTTGTACACATTGCCCCCATCCCTGCCTACAGCAGCTCTGGTCCCAGAGAACACCTCCTCCGGTAGGAACCCTTCAAAGGAGATGTCCCCCTTCGCTAACCGTCATGGGGCGCTGTAAGCCAGGCGTCTAATATCCCTCGTTCGGAATGCCCGAAGGTTGGGATAACTCTACAGTTATCCGTTCACCAAGCCTAAGGAATACATATTAGAATATTCCAAAGTCCTAGGGTGCGCCACGAAGAGATCAACTTTAGCCCAATTTGGGACCCCATTTCAATTTTTATTACAAAGCTGTAGTAGCCCAGCGGTAACACCGTGCGACTCTTCGAGGAGGTTCAAAACCCGGGCAGACACCAATGAGTTTTTCTGTTAAAACTTTTGTGTCTAATTGATAATTTCAATTTATCACACGCTTTTCGGTGAAGGAAAACATCGTGAGGAAACCTGCATATCTCTAGAGAATTCTGAAGATATCTGTAACCTACCAATTCGCATTGGAGCAGCGTGGTCTTAGCTCCAAATCTTCTCTCCAAAAAACGGAGAGAAGAGGCCTATTCTCAGCAGTGGGATAGTAACAGACCGCTATTTACTTCAATTTTCTATATTTTCTTAATCAAGTGTATTCCTAGTCTTTCACCATGGCCTCCTTATGATACTATATCATTTGTTACAAGCTGACCTAACTAGAGCGTGTAACTGCCTCGCTGGAAGAACTTATCAATATTAAAATTATTAAATAAATTTTGCAGATGTCGTATTGATGTTAAATTTTGCAACCTCATTTTGTACGCACTAAGAAAGTGTTGAATACAAGATAAGCTTGTATTTCATAATATTTGATTCATTACTATATTTTTTTCATCTTTACCTTTGCCAAATAATAAGTTGCTAATATAATTCATTTCGCATAGCTTCGATGTTTAGCCATCAATAAATTTATCAACGTCAAATAAAGTAGACGCTCCCAGATTTATCGTTACCAATATTACATAGCCCATAGACGCCATGAAATGTATTTCTTACGTGAAAGTATTTAAGGAACTATTAAGTTATTTTACTTTAATAATATTGCCGTGTGGTATCCGGCTGAATAGAAAAGTACCACCCTCATTTCTTACAGAGGTGTCGTAAAAGGCGACTAAGGTAAGTTGACCCGCCGTGTGGTATCCGGCTGAGTAGAATAGACCAACCTCATTTCTTACCGAGGTGTTGTAAAAGGCGACTAAGGTAAGTTGACTCACCGTGTGGTATCCGGTTTAGTAGAATAGACCACCCTCTTTCTTACCGAGGTGTCGTAAAATATGACTGGGGTAAGTTGACATCAGGCAGGCGGCCGGTTGTAAAAACGCAGCCAAATCATGTGACAGCATGTTTTTAACATGTTGTGCCGACCCCACTTAGAGTGGGATAAGGACAGGAAGATGATGATAACTTTAATAATAAATATATGGGACTTATAATACTTGTTCCAGGATGACAGAGTCAGTATTTAATTTTAATTAAATACATATATACACCCAAACTCGAAGAACTCAGAAATTAATTAAATAAATACATTTATATATGAGGCACACAAATCAAAGTGCATGGTCGCTAACTACACCTCATAAGAAATTACCCAGCAAGAAATGGATAGACCTATGATTAGAGTTTATCCGTGTGATCAAATCAGAAATGAAGAAATCCATAGAAAAACCAAAGTAACGAACATATACTAATGGGTCGCAAAGCTGTAATGGAAATGAAAATGTGTAGTATTGCGACTAAAATAGAAATATACATTATTAGTAATTTTTTAAATTTAATAATGCCGCGTGGAATCCGGCTTAATACAATAGACCACCGTAACTTCTTACCGAGGTGTCGTAAAAGGCGGCACATTAAGTTGACCCGCCGTGTGGTATCCGGCTGAGTAAAATGGACCGTCCTCATTTCACACCGAGATGTCAAAAAAGGCAATTAAAGTAGATTGACACCAGGCAAGCGGCAGTTCGTAATATACTTATCCAAAACATGTACAACATATTTAAAACATGTTGTGCTGACCCCACTTAGAGTGTGATATGGACAGGAGAATAATGGTGTTTTATATGGTATATCGCATCATAAATATAAAATAAGCTTGTACATATAAAAGTTACATATAAACATAAATAAATAAAAGTCAAAAATTTGATATTATCACCAAAAATAAAGTAGTTTTTAAGGTTTATCTATAAATTTTACCGAAAGTTTGAGTGATAATGATGTTTATTTACTAAAAACTGATATGAATTTAGTTGTAAAGTTAATTAATTTAGATTAAGGATCAGTTTGAATTCTAATATACACTTAAAAGCTAAATCTTAGATAAAGTCTAGGCTACCTCCAGAGACATTTATTCGCTCTTTAATTTTGCCAGAGCAAATTTAGTTTGACCTCGCTAGTATCATAAAGAAACTACTGATATGATAAAAGCGCTCTTTAAGCTCCATTGTTCTAGATTTTAAGGTCATCTTTTGAACGAATGTGAAAATCATATTGCATTCAGTCTTTAATCTTTAAGTTCTATAAGGATTCTATGTTTTTTTTTCCATTTATATAGCCTATTAGTTACCTCTATTCTTTTATTTTAGTTCTTTTAGTTACCCCGGTATAATTATGCCAAATTTCATCGATATTGGTTCAGCGGATTCGCCGTGAAAAAGTAACATACATACATCCGTACTCACAAACTTTCGTATATATAATATAAAGAAGGGAACAACCTCGAGCAATTAATGGTTACCAGAAAAGTTGACGGCAAAAGGCCAAGAGGACGAACCCCAATTAGATGGACTGACCAGATACGAACCACCCTGGACGTTAATCTACCCGGTGCTCTTCACTCGGCCAAGGAGAGGAACAAGTGGCGAGCAACTGTCCGAAAAATGATCGAACCACTAGGGAATCACGACCCTCAGTATTGAGGAAAACGATGCGAGGAGGAGGATGATTAGTAGATTATATTAGTAGGACTAATTGCGCGAATCCAAATCCGACACTTGGTTTATATATTTATAAGAATGGAAGACGTGGAAAGAATAAAACCATATTATATTAGTCTTATGATAACCATAAAAATGGTTAAAGTGGGTTAACCTTAAAGACTTGACATATGCTGTCGAGGACTTTAATTTAGAACTTTTAAAGGGGAACAATTTTATAATGCATGATTTTTGAATAACTATTACAGTTTACTCAGCGCAAGCAAGGAAAGCTTAAAATTTGGCGTATTCGTACTATTTTTTATTGCTGCTAATATCCATATCCTATTCATCTAAGAGTGATGTCATATAGCCTATAGCCTTCCTCAATAAATGGACTATCTTACAATGAAGGAATCTTTGAAATCGGTCCAGTAGAGTTCCTGAGATTAGCGCATTCAAAAATCAAGTGAAGTACATAATGATACTGATGCATACAAATATAAGTCATGAGACACGACGCCGTGTACTCGGCCATGCACGTATCCACGGCGCCGTGTATTTGGCATTAAATGTGTTAAAGAACGGTTGAATTTATAATTGGATTTCGAATAAGCCTGCATCATAAGGGCTGCGAAACTGAATGGAAAATTTTCCTATAAATGCTTGTTATTTAAGCCAGGTTTTATTAAAGTATATGCTTTTTAAATCGGCCTGTTAATATCCCTTGTAATTCAAAACTCATAATATAGATTAAACGTCTATTCCAGGAAGTTCAAAGGCTCATATAATTAAATGCAAATTCAAATAGTTCAGTATTACTACTTCAGAATTGCATACTAATTGCTCCACAAGAGAAGAGAGTAATTTCTCTGATGCTAGTGATAAATTAGCTTTGACACTTGCAATAGTCAGTTAGTAATATTGTCTCGTCACCGTAGAGGTATACTAGGGTGAAGAAGCCAGTCTAAAACGTATCCTTCGAGAATAAATAGAAAACAGTTGAAGTTTCAACTGTTTTCTATTTCATCCTCCTGCCATTATCCCAATCTAAGGTCGGCCCAACAAACATGCTGTGGTATTTTACGACCGGCCGCCTGCCTGACGTCAAATTTTTTAATTGTCGGGAAAACCCATTGTGGGTCGTCCCCATGGTGTCCATCTTGGTCCGTCATGGTGGGTGGTGGGGACAGGGTACCGTTGTACACATTGCCCCAATCCCCGACAGCAGCTGCTCTGTTCTCTGGAAAACGCTACCTCCAGGGCCTCTCTAGACAATGGCTCCAACCTCCGCTAATCGATGAATCGGGAGCATCAGATGCATCGACCACCTCGGGGTCCTAACTGTATCGCGCGTCGCGCGTATTAGGGAGACATGTGACAGACCTGATCTCAACTTAGCTTAATTTATACTTAACATTTTTTTTTTTACAGAAAAAATGTCTTAAATTACTTACACGCTAGGACTATACAAATCAAGCCCACGTGGAATGGTCCCAAGAATGCTGGCAGAGTTTCCGCGCTGAATCGCTAAGCCGATTTTTTGTGCGAACAAGGAGCCAGCCCTCTTGTCACCAGAAGAGGCAATCAACCGAGGTCTTAAAACGGATAAAAAAAATTTTGCATTTGATCATCCATGGCCCTAGGGTCTCGGCTGCAAACGGCACAAATATATAACTCTCGATGAGAGCTGCATACTTCCGCCGTTTGCCGGATTCGGCCATTTCCGCCGCAGCTCCAGGTCTTGACGCTGTTAATATACTTAACATGAATTTTAAAAGATAATTTCGATCTCGTCAGTAAAATCAAGGTTGTAGGTATCAACTGTTTGATATTAATCAGGAAATTTTCACCCGTTTTGATATACTTTTACTTACGCTTTCATAGCATCTATAGTATCTGGAGCGAGAAAAATGGATGCCTCTAGAATATTTTACTACTGAGTCGTGCGTACGAAATACGATGAATACAAATCGTGCGTATTTATCAATTTTTTATTACACTTTAACATCTGTAGACGCTGATGGAATACCATTATATGATACAGATACAGTTCATGTTTAAATTGGTAAACCTTGTGTGTTAAGTCTGCGCTTAGCGTTAATTTTATTAACATGTAGTTTTAAAAAAATTTTTTAGTTTAAATTAAAGAAATAGTTGATAAATTTAATATTATTACACGTATTGCTAGTTGAAAGCCCGTATGCCAAAGAGAGCTGTCAAACATGACAGTTATCATAGATTAATTATGACATAGACTACTTCTTATGTCTCTAACAGTATGGGCGATGTGTGTGACTTATTAATATTAAGTACCTGGGTTGGTAATTTTTTTTTCGGATCGATGAGTGTGTCCACGCTGCTGTGCTTGGATGCTGTGTCCACGCATTCTTATCATCTCAGAAATCTTCATCAGTATAGTAGTAAGATTTCTGTATTAGCTTTCTATTAATAATATTTTTAAACTATTGTAATGGCAAAGCTAAAACTGATTGTAGAATTTTACTACAGAATCTTATACCCAAACCTACAAACGACTTACGTACTTTTGCAAGGCGCAACGCAAGCTTATGTCGGTTCTTATTTTGTCTATTATATACATCGCCAATATTTTTATAATTATGTACATTCTTATGCACAAAATAAAATTTCTAATAATATACTGTGAAGCTAATGTAAGAATACATACTTTCTTAAACTTCTCCCCCTCAAAAAATCACGCGGACTTAAATTTGTTGGACAAATGACCTCGAGATGTTTGAGGGCTGCTGAATTTGAACGGCTTAAAATCTTAAGAAAAAAGATAAACTGTTCCCCAAAAATGGAAAATAAAAAATAACACAAAGAAACTTAGAGTATAGGTACAGAAAAAGGTACAACAGGCGTCCACTCGGAAGGTTTCATCCATAAAATAAGACCTACAACCGTCTTTTGAAAAAAAACCAGTTTTTTGAAAATCAATTTGAAGTCGTGTAAGTCATGTTTGCAAAAACAAATATCTATAGTCCCATTATTAAATAGTCTACAATAAAATATTAGCTTTGTTTTGGAGCTTTATGATATCTGCTGACAGTAGACTGTAAATTCATTAGAAAACTTTATTTATTACCTTCAAAAGTTTCTGTCACAGTGACAAACTAAATTAAACTGAAAATAATATATGTTTACATGAAACAAAGGGTTTACTTTGTATATATTATTACAAGATGTATATGTGACTTTGTAATTTTCAAATGAAAAGTTAATATAACCTCAATTATGTAGCGCCGTGTGGTCTCCGGCTGAATAGAATAGTACCACCCTCTTTTCTTACCGAGTTGTCGTAAAAGGCGACTAATGTAAGTCGAAATGCCGTATGGTAACCGGCTGAGTAGAATAGACCACCCTCATTTCTTACCGAGGTATCATAAAGGGCGACTAAGGTAAGTTGACTCACCCTGTGGAATTAACCGGATTCCAGTAGAATAGACCACCCTTTTTCTTATCAAGGTGTCGTAAAATACGACTAAGATAAGTTGACGTCAGGCAGACGGCCGGTCGTAAGATACATAGCCAAATCATGAGACAACATGTTTATAACATGTTGTGCCGACCCCACTTAGAGTGGGAGAAGGGTAGGAAGATGATGATAACTTTAATTATGTAATACATATTTCCTGTGTTAGAAAGAATTTTTTTAATACCGTATTTCATTAATATTGCTCCTGTAACAGCACATGTATAACCTACCAATCCGCATTGGAGCAGCGTGGTTGGTCTTAGCTTCAATCCTTCTCTCCAAAAACGGAATGAGGAGGCCCATGCCCAGCAGTGGGATAGTAATAGGCCGCTACTTTAAATGATCGTTTTGCCCCGCAACCGAAGCATCAGGAAGTAGACACCACGACAAATTCGCAAAGCTTTTGTACTTCTTGTACTTGTAAAACAAAAAGTAAGTAGCGGCCTGTTACTATCCCACTGCTGAAAATAGGCCTCTTCTCTCCGTTTTTTTTTGCAGAGAAAGATTGGAGCTAAGATCTACCACGCTGCTCCACTGCGGATTGGTAGGTTACACGTATCCCCAGAATTCTCTAGAGATATGTAGGTTTCCTCACGATGTTTTTCCTTCACCGTAAAGCGTGTGATAAATTGCAATTATTAATTTGTTACATTACTAGTGTTACTAGAAAACTCATTGGTGCCTGTCCGGGGTTTGAACCCTAGACCTCCTCGAGAGAGGCGCACTGTGTTACCGCGGGGCTACCACAGCTTACTCGTATTTCTTTCTAATAGCTTAATAGCTTGTACTTGTATTTTTTTCTAATACTTTGGTTCTATTTGCACTTAGGTACCGTCTCCCAGATGGTTCGTTAGAAGATGCTCTTAAATTATTCAAAGTTCGTAGGTCCATTAAATTAATCTTATCGCGCTGGCCACTAGAGTTTGAGCTTGTTGTGCTTAGTTGGAGGGGGTTAACAAGTTTACTAGTAATTTGTAACCAAAATTTCTAGTAACCTTTAAAAATATTCGAGTATGTATTAAAACTCCTTAAATACTCGTTGTATTTGAAAAAAAAAATTAACTTCGCTCAGGAAATAATCATCATCATCATCATCATCCTCCTGCCCTTATCCCACTCTAAGTCCGGTCGGCACAACATGTTATAAACTTGCTGTCACATGATTTGGCTGCATTTTTACGACCAGCCGCCTGCCTGACGTCAACTTACCCCTGTCGTATTTTACAACACCTCGGTAAGAAAGAGGGTGGTCTGTTCTACTAAACCGGATACCACACGGTGGGTCAACTTACCTTAGTCGCTTTTTGCGACACCTCGGTAAGAAATGAGTGTGGTTTATTCTACACAGCCGGATACCACACGGCGGGTCGACTTACGTTAGTCGCCTTTTACGACACCTCTCACCTTACATACTCTTTGTATTTGAAAAAATAATAAAGAAAAGTTGAAAGTTCAGTGTTAGTTAACTTCGCGCAGAAAATAATACATAAAGAAAATTGAGGTTAAATCAAAACATAATTTTTGGAAGATTTGAATTCCTCTGAGCTCTAGATTACGAGGGTCGAATAAAATAAGCACTAAAACGTGACATTCCGAGGAGGTGACATGATTGATTGTCAAGCCGTGAAAGAGGCTTAGATGTTCCGACGGATCGTGATGAAGTAATAAGTAAAATATTTTTCTTTTCGTCGATCCCAATATTTTACGATAAGGCTTGTTGAAAATGACGTAACGATATATTATTTTCACATTGCACGTGCGCCCAAGATATTTTTCAGGGCGGGTAAAAAGTTTGATAGTTTCTTATTCTATTGGGCCGACTATTTTCTAACCCATCCGGGGCACTTATTCATGAGCTCTTTAGACGACGTTATTGGCACTTCTCGCCAGTGGCAGGGCGGGGGGACACGGTGGTGATCGCTCCTCTACAAAAGATACCCAGCGAGCAGTTCCTGCCGCGATAACGTCGTGTAAAGAGCTCATGAATAAGTGCCCCGGATGGGTTCGGACTTAGTCGGGCTAACCCGATAGAATACGACGTGAGTATAGCCGGTACTATAAATTAACTATGAATAATACTCACGATAGTTTAAATTGAAAAATAAAGGATAGTTTCATCATACAAGTAATAAAAAACTTATACCGGTTACTATCCCACTAATGGGCATAGACCTCCTCTCTCCTTTTTTTAAAGAGAAGGAGTTTTAGGTGACACCTACCACGCTCGACCAGTGCGGATTGGTAGATTACATTACTTCCAAAATCTCTCGAGTTATGCAGGTTTCCTCACAATGTATTTCTTAACCGAAAAGCGTGTCATAAATCACAAATATGAATTAGACACAAAAGTTCCAACAGAAAACCTCATTGGTGCCTGCCCGGGGTTTGAACCCGTAACCCCCAGAAAGAATTAAACGATCTTAACGGGCCGTCTTGGCTTTAACAATTTGTAATCCTAAAGATATTTATGAAACGAAATGAAACGTAATAGAATGAAATCAAAAGAAATGAAACAAACTGAAATGAAACAAAACGAAACGAAACCTAACGAAACGAAACGAAATGAAGAGAAATAAAATTAAACTTATCTTCCTATTTATCGTAAGTAGCCAAGATTAAATTACCGACAATTTTTACTATATAAAAATCACAGCAGAATCGAATTCAAGACCTCGAATTAATACTCGACGCAACGCACATTTGTGTATTAACACAAATTAATTGCGTTACGGAGGTTTTCAAACCAAGGAAAGAAAATGTAGGTTTTAGTCCTGATAATTTGAGTTGTACTTAGATAAGTACTTACTACTTACTACTATAAAACATCAATATTTTAAAGCTCATCATCTTCCTGCCCTTATCCCACTCTAAGTGGGGTCGGCACAACATGTAATAAACATGTTGTCACGTGATTTGGCTACGTATTTACGACCGGCCGCCTGCCTGACGTCAACTTATCTTAGTCGTATTTTACGACACCTCGATAAGAAAGAGGGTGGTCTATTCTACTTAACCGGATACCACACGGTGAGTCAACTTACCTTAGTCGGCTTTTACGACACCTCGGTAAGAAAAGAGGGTGGTACTATTCTATTCAGCCGGATACCACACGGCGTATCGCGATATTTTAAAGCTATTTAAAGAAAAACAAATACGAGCAAAAATCTAATTTAAAACAAAATCGTAAAAATTTAACACCCTCCATACCAGAGCAGATTGGCAAACTATAACTTGCAGTTTCCCGGTTGATTGCACGTGGAACACAAAACCTAGTTTCATCAGATTAAGTTAAAAACGATATTAATGGTTTATTCAAAAGCTATCGCAGATTTTCGATGTTATATAGTTTATTCTGAAGCAATGAGTGAAGGTATTGATTAATAAAAGGATTTTCTGGTTCATACAGGACTGTGGTTTAATAATGTAAAATTGAAAATGTTTAAAAGATTGACCGCCGAGTTTCTTTCTGGTTCTTCTCGGTTACTATCTATAATGTTACTTATTACCAGATTTGTTGGTCAACTAATCATAACTAGTCACATTGAGAGAGGTAACTTACTTTTCCTTTTCATATATAAATAAATATTGTTCGACCCTGTACAAGACAGTAACGACTTAATGTAAATAGTATTAATAATTATATTTTTAAAAGAGCAACCGCCGAGTTTCTTGCTGGCTCTTCTCGGTAGGAACAGCTTTCCGAACCAGCAGTAGAGTTGACGATTCAAAAGCACTTGTTTCCAAGTTTATTTGAATAAAGAATATTTTGAATTTTGAATTTGAATTTGATAAAAGCAACGTGCAAAGCTCCAATTTCTTTTTCTTAAAAAAAAGGTATCTTGGTCCAACGTGGAATGTATATACGCGCAATATGTCTAAAATCTCTAATCTACTTCCTAATTTGAGCACTAATGAAAGCAATACATCCGCAATTAATTTCAAATACGAAAGCAATATTAGCACTGGATAAAATCAAAATTGTAAATATAGATCATCATCCTCTTGCCCCTATCCCACTTTAGTGGGATCCGCACAACATGAAATAAACATGTGTTCTCATGATGAGCCCTAAATCCATCCACGTTCATATTTAAAACTGGCGTATATAAACATTTTTCTCCTCTCAATAAAAATTACTGTAACATTATCTAGTAATGGAAAACTGGTGCGATGCTTTTACAAAAATTAAAGTCTGTAAGCTCGGAACCAAAGTGCATCTCATCGCAAAAATCTACTCGCTTTGTTTTGTTATGTCATTGTTTGTAACACATGCTAACGGAAACTCGCGACAGGCGAGTCTAATGGATTGATCTAGTGAGCGTAGAACATCCAGTACCATAAAATGCATTAAGGTGAAAGGGGAAACAGCGCCGAGTGATGATCATACATGACATAGGATTTGTAAAAAAAAAAATTAGATATACCTCAATATTCAAGCGAAGCACAACCCAGTAATCAAGCGTTATTACTGCCTTATTTGAAAAAAGCCTGGATTTGAAAATCCTTTCACACAAGACTGTGTTTTAATAATGTAAATTGAAAATGTTTAAAAGATTGACCACCGAGTTTCTTTTTGGTTCTTCTCGGTAAGAGCAACATTCCGAACCAGTTGTGGCTTCATTAATCATACTGATCCTTGACAATTCAAAAGTGCTTGAAAGAGCTTATTTGAATAAAGATTATTTTGATTTGATTAGACTGCTATTATTCATTATCCTCCTGCACTTATCCCATTCTAAGTTGTGTCGGCACATGTTATAAACATGTTGTCACATGACTTAGCTACGTATTTTACGACTGGCCGCCTGCCTGACTTCAACTTACTGTAGTCGTATTTTAAGACACCTCGGTAACAAAGAGATTGGTCTATTCTACTCAGTTGGATACCACATGGCCTGCAAACTTCGCAGTCGCCTTTTACGACACCTCGGTAAGAAATGAGGGTGGTCTACTCTACTTAGCTGGATACCGCACTGCGGGTCAGCTTACCTTAGTCGCCTTTTACGACACCTCGGTAAAAAATAAGGGTGCTCTATTCTACTCCGGCCGATACCACAGGGCGGGTCAACTTACCTTAGTCGCCTTTTACGACACCTCAGTAAGAAATGTGGGTGGTCTACTCTACTCAGCTGGATACCGCACGGGGGGGTGACATACTTTAGTCGCTTTTTACGAAACCTCGGTAAGAAAAGAGGGTGATCTATTCTACTTACCCGGATACCACACGTCTAACAGTATAGTACAATTTTATTTACAATTGTGAATTCAACAGTTTATTCCTAATTCTAGTTAACACAACCATTTATGTTTCATAATGAGCTCAGTTCCACTTAAACAAGCACTGGCCCCTGTTTTGTCTGACAACAAAAGTGTACGGTGGAAAATCCTCTAAAGTTTATTCAAATGAAGCAAGCCACCGTATTCGGAATAAATGCATATAGAATTTGTTTACGTTTGCTAAAGTCGGGATATAGGCCACACTTCTCTATTTAAATTTGAACCTACGATCTCCATATTATTGTCCCATGTGCCGTTTTGTGAACGTTTGATTCCTAAAAATGTTTATGTTTTATTTTATATGCTTGGTGTTGACATACATTTGAACGTATATATTCATATCCTGAAACCAATATTTTTTAGGTCTTTTCAATTTATATGTATTTCCTTCAAGTGTATCTCTTAATATTTAAATGAGTTAATCTTGTATAAATATATATTTTCCGAATCTCGGAAACGGCTCCAACGATTTTCCTGAAATTCAGCATGTAGGAGGTTTTGGGGGAGAAAAATTGATCTAGCTAGGTTTTATGTAAAAAAAATATTGTTTTATCCCTATTTTTGAGCATTAAAAAACACTAACATTTATATTGAATTGAATTTTCGCCATTAACTGTCAAGTCGACGTAGCTTATTCGGTTAGCGGGCAGCCTCGAGAAATGGGAGTGCCAGGGATCGATCCCAATTAAATAATTGTTTTTTTCTTTTTTTAAAGTTTTTTTTTTGTAAAAAATTACCGAGCGAAGCTCGGTCACCCAGATATTATAATATAAATTTACAAAAGTAATAATGAAATTATTTTGCTATAATCTATGTTAATATAATAAAGAGGAAAAATTTGTATGTATGTTTGTAATTTTTTCACACAAAAACTACTGGACCGATTTCAAAAATTCTTTCACCATTACAAAGCAAATTTACTGAGCAACATAGTACATTACATACATTACATTTAAAAAAAATAGAACAGAACAGAACAGAACAGAACAGAACAGAACAGAACAGAACAGAACAGAACAGAACAGAACAGAACAGAACAGAACAGAACAGAACAGAACAGAACAGAACAGAACAGAACAGAACAGAACAGAACAGAACAGAACAGAACAGAACAGAACAGAACAGAACAGAACAGAACAGAACAGAACAGAACAGAACAGAACAGAACAGAACAGAACAGAACAGAACAGAACAGAACAGAACAGAACAGAACAGAACAGAACAGAACAGAACAGAACAGAACAGAACAGAACAGAACAGAACAGAACAGAACAGAACAGAACAGAACAGAACAGAACAGAACAGAACAGAACAGAACAGAACAGAACAGAACAGAACAGAACAGAACAGAACAGAACAGAACAGAACAGAACAGAACAGAACAGAACAGAACAGAACAGAACAGAACAGAACAGAACAGAACAGAACAGAACAGAACAGAACAGAACAGAACAGAACAGAACAGAACAGAACAGAACAGAACAGAACAGAACAGAACAGAACAGAACAGAACAGAACAGAACAGAACAGAACAGAACAGAACAGAACAGAACAGAACAGAACAGAACAGAACAGAACAGAACAGAACAGAACAGAACAGAACAGAACAGAACAGAACAGAACAGAACAGAACAGAACAGAACAGAACAGAACAGAACAGAACAGAACAGAACAGAACAGAACAGAACAGAACAGAACAGAACAGAACAGAACAGAACAGAACAGAACAGAACAGAACAGAACAGAACAGAACAGAACAGAACAGAACAGAACAGAACAGAACAGAACAGAACAGAACAGAACAGAACAGAACAGAACAGAACAGAACAGAACAGAACAGAACAGAACAGAACAGAACAGAATACAAAATAGGGATCCGGTAAAACTTATAAAAAAATAATTAATTAATTAATTAATAATTTAATTAATATGCCGTGTGGTATCCGGCTGTGTAGAATAGACCAACCTTATTTTTTTCCGAGATGTCATAAAAGGCGATTAAGGTAAGTTTACCGACCGTGTGGTTTACGGTTGAGTAGAAAAGACCAGCCTCATTCTTACCAGGTGTCGTAAAATACGACGAAGGTAAGTTGACCTCAGGCAGGCTGCTGGGCGTAAATACGTAGCAAAATGTAACAACATATTTATAACATGTTGTGCCACCTCCACTAAATAATGTGGAATAAGGGCATAATGATGAATTACGACACTTCGCTAAGAAATGAGGTTGGTCTATTCTTCTCAGCCGGATACCACACGGCGGGTCGACTTACCTTAGTCGCCTTTTACGACACCGCGGTAAGAAATGAGGGTGGTACTTTTCTATTCAGCCAGATACAACACGGCGTTAATTAGAACACATATATTATAACTAGCGGCCTGCCCCTGCTTCGCACGGGTATAAAATATATATCCCATGTCAGTCAGTGTAAAAAAAATGATTAAAATTGATTCAGTTGTTTTGATTTATTCATTACTGCCCGTGGCCGTAGTGTTAAATTTGGAGAAAAACAATTTCCTTTCCCTATACCAAGAAGATTTCCTGCTATCTTTGGAATATCTAAATTCATATAGTACATTATTACTTATTTACTTTTATATTTTCCCTATGTATTTTATTTTAACAATTAATTACAGAATGTCTTTAAACAAACTCTTGAAAGAGCGACATCGCTGCTAAAGTCGAAGTGTTATAGGGCGAAGCGCGGCCTCCTCACGGCATTTTAAATCTGTAATATCTCCGAAAATGTTCACTTAAATTACATGCTGTAAACGGCCATATTGATCTATATTAAATCAAACTATTTATTTAAGGTACTTAATTGGATAAGGATTAATGCTGTATTGTATAAGAATTGCTTCAAAAATAAGGCATTATTTTTCGTAAAAAGTAGACGACAAAAAATGCTATTGTGGGTTATCCATAAGCGATAGACATATGCCATTGCGGACTTTTCTGTAGACCTTTTCAATGTATACAAATACTTAGTACATTATTTTGATAAATCTCGTAGGGTTTAGTCTGCGTTTGCAATGTAAGCGGAAAAAAATGTAATTATTTACAGAAACCTCAAAAATTACAGTATTTCTCTACTCCGTATTGAATGTTATTATACGTACAAACCTTCCTCTGGAATCACTCTATCTATTAAAAAAAACCGCATCAAAATCTGTTGCGTAGTTTTAAAGTTTTATGCATACATAGGGAAATATGGACTTTGTTTTATAATATGTAGTGATAGTGATTGTTATTTTCCTCGCTAGAGAGCTCCGATCATAAATGCGTCCGATCGCTGCTAAATTCAAATGGTTAAAGGGCGAACCGCGTTTTTTTTTTTCGAATTTGACTAATGCTGTAGCCCTAATGGCTTTGACAGCGTCACCGATAAGACGGGCGAGCGCGGAAGCATCGCCGAGAGGCGAACCGCGACCTCCGACGCGCTATTTATAGGCTCGCGGCGCGGCCCCTGCATTTTAAAACTGTAATATCTTCGAAACTGTTTATTTAAATTACATGCTGTAAAGGGTCATATTGATCAATATTAAATAAACAATATATTTAAGGTACTTAATTGGATAAGGATTAATGCTGTATTGTATAAAAATTGCTTTGAACATAAAGCATCATTTTTCGTAAAAAGTAAATGACAAAAACTGCTATTGTGGGTTATAAATAATAAATAAATAAATATATGGGACATTTACACACGCGGTCGTCCGTCCCCAAAGTAAGTAACTTATTACTTGTGTTATGGGTGACAGACAACTGGTGAATATATACTTATATATTTTTTAAATGCATACTTAAATACAAATATACACCCAGGCTCAAAGACCAACAAATTCATTTATAGAAAATGTTGGCCCTCGGCGGGAATCGAACCCGCGACCCTCGGAGCTGAAGGCAGGGTCACTACCCACTGCTCCAACGGGCCAGTCAAATCCATAAGAGATAGACATATACCATCGCGGACTTTTCTGTAGACCTTTTTAAGGTGTACAAATACTTAGTACATCATTTTGATAAATCTCGTAGGGTTTAGCCTGCGTTTGCAATGTAAGCGGAAAAAAATGTAATTATTTACGACATCACATTAGAAACCTCTAAAAATTACAGTATTTCTCTACTCCATATTGAATATTATTAGACATGTAAACCTTCCTCTAAAATCACTTTATCTATTAAAAAAAAACCGCATCAAAATCTGTTGCATAGTTTTAAAGATTGAAGCATACATAGGGATATACGGACATAGGGACAGACAGAGAATGCGACTTTGTTTTATACTATGTAGTGATATTATTTATTTTTACAATTGATTAGACAATGTCTTTACATACAAAATTCATAGCTTTCTTATCATTAGACAATATAAACTTGAAAGAAGGACATTTAGTTGCGCCTCCGGTCGCTGCTAAATTCGAAGTGCTTACAGGTCTAAGCGCGGCCTCCTCGCGGGATTTAAACCTGTAATATCTCCGAAAATGTTCACTTAAATTATATGCTGTAAACGGCAATATTGATCTATATTAAATCAACAATTTATTTAAGGTACTCAATTGGATAAGGATTAATGCTGTATTGTATAAAAATTGCTTTGAACATAAGGCATCATTTTTCGTAAAAAGTAAATGAAAAAAACTGCTATTGTGGGTTATCCATAAGAGATAGATATATACCATCGCGGACTTTTCTGTAGACCTTTTTATGGTGTACAAATACTTAGTACATCATTTTGATAAATCTCGTAGGGTTTAGCCTGCGTTTGCAATGTAAGCGGAAAAAAATGTAATTATTTACAGAAACCTCAAAAATTACATTATTTCTCTACTTCGTATTGAATGTTATTATACGTACAAACCTTCCTCTGGAATTACTCTATCTATTAAAAAAAACCGCATCAAAATCGGTTGCGTAGTTTTAAAGTTTTATGCGTACATACGGAAATATGGACTTTGTTTTATAATATTTAGTGATAATATTCTTAGGACCATTCCACAAGGGCATGATTTTTTAGTACTAGAGCATAAGTAGTTTAGGCCAGATATAACTTGTATATTTTCATAATTAATTAGTTTCTTCAGTAATATTTTTAAGTTAAAAAAATAATATTTATTGCAAAAATGTACAAGTTTTATAGTTATATTTGTTTTTTATGTAAGAAAATAATTGTTTAGTTGGTACTGTTCGATTTTTAAAATCGGTCTATGTAGGGACAACCATCGCTTGTATAAAAATAGGACGCCTTTGAAATTTAAATGAGCGATACAAAGTCTACAAGGGTATTCGAACTTTGAGTTGGGAACAATTTTATAAATTGAATTTTCTAGTTCTTCGAAGGTTCTTTTGATTTTAAATTTAAAATATTGACAGCTTTAGGAGTTAAGATTCTAAATGCAAAAGTAATAAAAAATTTATTTGCTGCTACAAGCAGTTTGTGATAGTGAACGTATGTAGTGCTTATGTATTGTGGTGGCGGTAGTGGAAATTTGTGCATGTGTTTTTATGAATCCTGCATGTATCGGGTATGAAAACGGATTGTCCACTCTACTTTTAGCATTATATATATTTTCTATTTTACTTCATCGCGGATCATAGCAAAATATATATTTTTTTATTTACTGCAAAAATGTACAAGTTATATCTATCTTAAATTACTTACACGCTAGGACTATACAAATCATGCCCACGTGGAATGGTCCCAAGAATGCTGGCAGCGTTTACGCGCTGAATCGCTAACCTGATTCTTTGTGCGAAAAAGGAGCCAGCCATCTTGTCACCTGAAGAGGCAATCAACCGAGGTGTTAAAACGGATAAAAAAAAATTTGCACTTTGACTCCATGGCCCTAGGGTCTCGACTGCAAACGGCACAAATATATAATTCTCGATGATTGATGCATACTTCCGCCGTTTGCCGGTTTCGGCCAGTTCCGCCGCAGCTCCTGGTCTTGACGCTGTTTCCCTGATATGGGACGAGGCCCACATTAGGGCCCGTCCCCGTTCCCAAGGAACCAGCGTCAAGCCGTCTGGTCTCTTGCCATCATCCCGACATATCCCGGAAGGCTCGAGAAGAGCAGGAATGTCGATGGTGGCAAGAGCTCTTTTGATGGTATCATTAAGAGAACCATGACGGAAAAGCCTACCAGAGCTCCTATGGCATGAAAGCTCGTGTATGCCAAAAGTGTCTACCTCTTTTCCACATGGACATCGGTGCTTAAGGCACAATGTGGTTCCCAATCTGAGACCTAAAGCTACTCTGAAACTTTCGTTATCTAATAGTGTACTAAGATTTTTAGAAGGGAGAGCATGTAGCCAATAACAGATTCTTTTTCCGATAAAGCTAGAAGACTAGCTCGGTCTCGGTCACTTGAAAGATTTTGAACAAAATTTTTATGTGTAAGCTGAACCAATGGCACATCCCAAAGTTTTTGTGCGGTACATTCCTTCCGGATGTTATCATTGGGGCAGCTGATTTTCCAACTATCTAAAGCCTCTGTAGCATAGCACAACGAAAATAAATTTGGTTGTAAAATTTCAGAACTAAGTTTTTAACACTATGCACAGAGGCCAGAAATGAAATTTTATTATTACTTTTGTATTATGGATCTCCGCAAAGAAACGCCTAATTCAATGAATTACCTAAGTAATTCGCTTGTGGGTTTGGGTATAAGATACTATAATAAAATTCCGTAATCAATCTTAGCTTTGCTTACTTAGCTGTACAAGATAGTAATGATACATTCATTACTAGTTATGAGAATTATTATTAATTATTAGGAACAGCTTTCCGAACTAGCAGAAGTGTTGACGATTCATAAGCACTTGTTTATAAGTTTACTTGAATAAAGATTAGTATCTGGGTGAAAAAGATATAAAAAATGCAATTAAAAAAATAAATAAAGGAAAGAAAGCGATATGTGCGACTCGAACCCGCACCGTGCGGTCTTGAACTTTATTGGCCGCTCGTTACCTATAAGGCATATAGCATTACGTTTAACAGCTAAAATTTCATTTGCTTTCTATTCAATATTATATTTTTTTATAATATATATTTGAATTTGAATTTGGATTTGGCGCAAATGCTGTCAAATGGCATATTGATATTAACTATAGTTGTCTTTATTCTGATAGTATGCAACAATTTAGCTTTCAAAATGAGTGCTCCACCAATTATATAGCTGCTAGCAAGTTATACATTGTCACAATCAGAACTCGATGGAGCTAGGGGTGTTATTACGTAGCATAGATATTAACATAGCAACTTAACATTATAAATATTAGCACAGATAATAGACATTAAAGCTGTGATTGTTCAACGGTAACACTATGCGACTCTGAAACCAATGAGTTTTACTCATATACTAATATAATAAACTTATATGTTTAATTCATAAATTCAATTTATCACTCGCTTTTCCATGAAGGAAACATTTCAATTCTAGGTATATGTGTAGCCTTCCAATCCGCATTGGAGCAGCGCGGTATAGGTTCTTGCTTCAATCCTTCTCTCCAAAAACGAACAGTGAAGGCTTATGCTTGGCAGTGGGAATGTAACAGGTCGTTACTTACTCACGTTTAGATATGAATGACTTGTTGTTACTTTCCCACTGGACCACCGAGATGGACAGTCCGCAAGCGTGCAGCGCCATGTTAAAATCAGCGCCGCACTCGCAGCAGTCGCCGGACATCTCGCGCTGGGCCACCTTCTACAGGTAGCTCGTGAAAATTTTGTGTCCCTAGAGGTCCCGGGTCCCTTTGGCGGCGTTTTCCACCTTTTTAAAGGACAGCAACACCCTCGCTCTGCGAGAGTTCGTGGGCGGCGGAGATTACTTTAAGGTAAACCACATGCTGGTTTGCTCTATTCCATAAAAAAAGAGGTCCTGTGTCAAGTGGAATGTGAGGATCCCATGCGTCCTCCCTCCTACCCTTAATATTTAAATAATTGTGTATATATTTTTCTTACGCCTTGTGGTATCCGGCTGAATAGAATAGTACCACCCTCATTTCTTACCGAGGTGTCGTAAAAGGCGACTAAGGTAAGTCGACCCGCCGTGTGGTATCCGGCTGAGTAGAATAGACCAACCTCATTTCTTACCGAGGTGTCGTAAAAGGCGACTAAGGTAAGTTGACTCACCGTGTGGTATCCGGTTTAGTAGAATAGACCACCCTCTTACTTACCGAGGTATCGTAAAATACGACAGAGGTAAGTTGACGTCAGGCAGCACTAAAAAAACTGCTATAATTTTATGACAAAACAAAGAATAATTACGCAATCAACTGCAAAGTCATGATTGCTCAATTGGGTAACGGGCGGTCTTAATTCTGAATACCAGGATGGATTCCAGATGTTATATAAAACGATTATATATTAAAAAAAAATACAGAGCAAGGCCCGGTCACCCAGGTCTTTATCATTTAAAATAATTTTAAGTTAACAAAGTCAATAGCAATTGCTATCAACATTCATATGAATACATGTAATCAGACCAAATGCAGTTAAGACTAGGAAACTTGTGATTAAGGATGGTACAATAATTTCTTGTTTAGAACTAAGCTATGGCTGTGTTTGTTGCGACTCTTGTCAGGAATTGCATGATACAATAAGCTATATTTAGTTAGGAGTTGAACCTTAAACTAATATACTAAAACTAATATCATCATAGCTGTTACTATTTAACTGGTGAGCAAATACTTTCAAACTCTTTTTTGAGAGTATATTTTTAACCCACCATGGGCTAACTTAACTTCCTTTTCTTTAACTGTTTTCTTTAGCTGATTTAACCGTTTTGCTGTCACAATGTAATTCTAATACATGTATGGGATGGAAATAATTTTGTTTATTTTCATTAGCTATAGAGTCGATACTAAATCCATGTGTTATCCAGCTGAGTAGACCACCCTCGTTTCTAACCGAGCTTCTTTGTTAGTTTGATTGTTTGAACGCGGTATTCTCAGAAATTACTGGACCGATTGGAAATTTTTTTTCAGTGTAAGATAGTCCTTTTATTGAGAAAGGCTATATGTAGGCTACCTTGAAGATGAATAGGAGAGGAGCAGTTATAAAAAATTGGATGAAAAATTGGCAAAATTTAAAGCTTCCTTGCGTGAGCTGAGTAAATGGTAATAGTTATTCAAAAATCATGTACTACAACATTGTACCCCTCTAAAATTACTAAATAAAAATCCCTGATAGCATATGTCTAGCTTTTAATGTTGATCCACTTTAACCATTTTTATGATTATCGAAAGACTATATTGCCGTTTTAATTTATCCACGGGGGTAGAGCCGTTGGCGATTGCTATTATAGTATAAAATTCCATCTATGTTTACATACGATCTCTCTTTTAATTTCAAGTTTCATTTATCTAACATGTCATATAATTATTTCCATTCTCTATATACAGTCGTCAAAAAGCCCATCACATTTTTATAACTCTTGTAACTTACAATAAAAAAACACGATTTAGTTTAAAGAAAATTCACCCTTAAAATAATATTTTAAAACATTTCAAGCATAAAATTTTTAGAAATGTTGCGATTATCACAAACAGTATCTGCAAATGGATTTATGTCGCAAAATATTAAAAAAACATTCTAAAAGCACTTATAATTCAAAGTAATGCGCCAGATAAAATCCATTAGTGTTAGCTTAACATAATACCTGCAAATGGTAAACGTCTCTCTTCATTTCAGATGAGTTTGTCAAGTTTGTCAGATTTTGAGCAGGCTGGGCATACTAGTATATAAATAAATAAATACTCATGTGATGTTTAGTTTTTATATTATACACCTTCTTTTAAGCCTTTCTTGTATTTAAGTTTCTTCCAAGGGTATTTTATTTTAGATCATTCAGCGACCTAGGCTAACTGAAAGTTTCGACAGTTTACGGATTTTAAACCATCTATATTTTTGTATTTTGCTTATTTACGTATCATTGTGTCTTATAGAATACTGTCATGTGGTAAATTCTCTTAAACTTTTAGACGGGAACAATTTTGTAATTCATGATTTTTTAATAACTATTACCGTTTACTCAGCGCACGCAAGGAAAGCTTTAAATTTTGCCGTTTTCGTACTATTTTTTATTGCTGCTCCACTTCTATTCATCCAAGTATGATGTTATATAGCCTATAGCCTTTCTGGCTAAATAGACTATCTTACACTGAAAGAATTTTTCAAATCAGTCCAGTAGTTCTTGAAATTAGTGCGTTCAGACAAACAAACTCTTCAGCTTTATATATTAGTATAGATTTGTTTTGTTAAACTTTCAATTCATCGACGGCTCTTCATAGTGTTCTATCTATTAAAAGAAACCATTGATTTTAGATTCTTATCGCACAGACATTTATCCAATTAGTTAATAACAGCCAAGTTTATCTATTTCGGCTATCTCTTTAACCTTATTCTCTTTCTTAATCTGAACATTTTTTCCAATTCGGCATTAGTACTGTTCCAATTTGCGGTGTGCTGTTAGCGAGTAATTTACTGTCACGATCAGATACACGGAGGGCGCCTTACGCTTGGTAACGACCCTATTACGTGTTGTGTGGTATTTTATTGTGATTGAAATATATAAATTGATTTTTTGTTTAAGAAAAATATGATGAAATGAGAAATTACCGGGCTCTTTGTGTGATTATTGAGAGAAAACAAGATGTAGCAAAAAATATAGATCACGATAACTAATGTTGGAATTAGAAATTTGATAATTACTATGATGATATTACGTGTGAAATAGATATTTGATAACTAGTCATTTATTTATAAATTTATATTTATTTATTTTTTTATTTAGTCATGTTGAATGTTTGTAATATCTTCAGAATGGACGACGAAGGTTCTAGTCGATAAATTCATTATTATATATCTATATCACTACATATTATAAAACAAAGTCCCTATATCCCTATGTATGCATAAAACTTTAAAACTACGCAACAGATTTTGATGCGGTGTTTTTTAATAGATAGAGTGATTCCAGAGGAAGGTTTGTACGTATAATAACATTCAATACGGAGTAGAGAAATACTGTAATTTTTGAGGTTTCTGTAAATAATTACATTTTTTCCTCTTACATTGCAAACGCAGGCTAAACCTACGAGATTTATCAAAATAATGTACTAAGTATTTGTACATCTTGAAAAGGTCTACAGAAAAGTCCGCGATGGTATATGTCTATCTCTTATGGATAACCCACTATAGCATTTTTTGCATTTACTTTTTACGAAAAATAATGCCATATTTTTGAAGCAATTTTTATACAATACAGCATTAATCCTTATCCAATTAAGTTCCTTAAATAAATAGTTGATTTAATACAGATCCATATGGCCGTTTACAGCATGTAATTTAAGTGAACATTTTCGGAGATATTACAGATTTAAAATGCCGTGAGGACGCCGTGCTTCGCCCTATAACACTTCGACTTTAGCAGCTATGTCCCTCTTTCAAGAGTTTGTTTAAAGACATTCTGTAATTAATTGTAAAAATAAAATACATAGGGAAAATGTAAAAGTAAATAAGTAAAAATGTACTATATGAATTTAGATATTCCAAAGATGCCAGGAAATCTTCTTGGTATAGGAAAGGAAATTGTTTTTCTCCAAATTTAACGCGTGCGGGCCACGGGCAGTAATGAATAAATCAAAACTACTCGATCGATTTTAATAATTTTTTTACACTGACTGACATGGAATATATATTTTATACCCGTGCGAAGCAGGGGCAGGCCGCTAGTAATAATAATTAAAAAAAAATATTATTACTTTATATCACACGTACGAAGACGGACTTATCACTAAGAAGAATCTCTTCCAGTCAAACTTTGAGTAACAAAAGGACAAAGACAAGAAGTGAAATACGGGTAAGATATCACATGCATTTCGGTGAAGGAAACCTGCATATCTCTAGAGAATTCAAAATTCAAATTCAAAATATTCTTTATTCAAATAAACTTGTAAACAAGTGCTTTTTGCTTTTGATTCGTCAATTCTACTGCTGGTTCGGAAAGCTGTTCCTACCAAGAAGAGCCAGCAAGAACAACTTCTAAAACAACAATTATATTTCTAAAACAGCAACTCGGCGGTTGCTCTTTTAGAAATATAATTCTTAATACTAGTTACATTTAATCGATTCTAGGATAGAAACGATCAGGATCGAACATTATCTATATCCACGCATTCTTATCGTCCAAATAATCCTCAACAGTATAGTAGGCTTTCTGTATCAGCCTCTCCTTAATAGTGTTTTTAAACTGCTGTAATGGCAAATCAAAAATTAATTTTGGAATTTTATTAAAGAATCTTATACCCAAACCCACAAACGACTTACGTACATTTAAAGGCGCAAAGCAGGGGCCGCAAGCTTATGTTGGTTCCTATTTTGTCTATTATATACATCACCTATTGTTTTATAATTCTATATATTTTTATATACAAAAATCAAATTACTTAAAATATACTGTGAAGCAAATGTAAGAATACCTATTTCTTTATACTTCTCTCGTAGAAGTTCTCTCTAATTCTAGAGATATGTGTAACCTACCAATTCGCATTGGAGAAGCGTGGTAGGTATTAGCTCCAATCCTTCTCTCTAAAAGTGGAGAGAAGAGGCCTTTACCCAGCAGTGGGATACTAACAGGCCATTACTTACCTAGTAGTTAACAAAAAAGTATTATTAAAAAATTAGATTGCCTTGCCTTAGATTACATACTTTTTTTTACAAGAAAAAAATATTTAATAAAAATAAAAATTACAAAAAAAAATCCTTAAAGCAATACACGTGACAATCGCTTTAAAAAGTTACAAGATACACGACACGTAATATGTCACCGCTAAAATAGAACCGTACTTTGTGATTAACGACTGCGTAGTTCTTGATTCGTGTATAGGCTTTGATCCTATTTCTTTGTTCACGTGATTTGTCTATATCTATCAATTATTACAAACATAATTAATTTCTCATATCAAATGACGGTTGGATAACTGATTGAAAAAATAACGTTATTCTGAATTATCCCTGACAAACCCTGGGCAAATTAATCATTGTTAAACAATATTTTCAATTTAAGAATAAATAAAAATTATTCTTAATCTAAATAACTGTCGTTATTGTTTATATTAGGTATCTAATTTGACTTAGCAAAAAGGAGTTACATCTTTTGTAATTGTAATGTTCTAACCTATTATTACCGACATTGTACAATCCTGCGAAAGTCCAGCGGTGAGACCGTACGACTCTCTGGAGATAGTCATGGGTTAAAACCTCGAGGCACCAATGAGTTTTTGTATAAAAACTTATGTGTCTAATTGATAATTGCAATTTATCTCACGCTTTTCAATGAAGGAAAACAGCGTGAGGAAACCTGAAGAGATATGCAGGTTTCCACACGATGTTTTCCTTCACTAAGTAAGGATTTAAGATATGTATAGGGCTATGAGTAACGTACCTTTTTAGAGGTTTTTACCTTTGTAGGGGATTCGGACTGGGGTAAGGCAAACCTAGTCAAGTTTAATGCTTCCAAAACACAAGCGTGCCTGTTCAGCGCCAAAAGGAGTCCCTTCACCTTAACTCCTACTTTCCGAGATATATCCGTACCGATTGCCGATAGTACTGAGCTTCTGGGTATCCAAATAAACTTCAAGCTTAACTTTGGTGAATGTATCGAGTCCAAAGCAAAAACAGCTGCCAAGAAACTTGGCATCCTTAACAAAGTCAAGCAGTACTTCACACCGAAACTACTTCTTACATTGTACCAGGCTCAGGTACGATCGTGCATGGAGTACTGCTGTCATTTGTGGGACGGCTCGGCCAAATACCAGTTGAATGCTTTGGACTCGGTGGATCGACGTGCCAGAAGACTCATTGGCGATGAAGGCTTAACCAATGCAAAATTACATAGTTTGCAACATCGGCGCATGGTAGCCTGTCTATCGGTTTTCTACAGGATATATTTCGGAGAGTGTGCCCAGGTACTTCACGACCTTGTTCCACCATCGCCTTTTTATTATCGAACCGCTAGGCACCGGGAGAAGTTCCACCCTTACGTTATTGACATCCCTCGAAGGCGCACGGAGCGCTTCGCTTCGTCATTTCTTATGCGCACAGCACGGGTATGGAATTCTCTCCCGGCATCTATCTTTCCCAACACCTATAATATGGGTACTTTCAAAGCCAGGGTGAATAGGCATCTTATAGGCATGCGCGTTCCACCTCAGACTGTATCATCGCTTACCATCAGGCATGATTGCAGTCAAGCGCTCGGCTATTAATCAATAACCTACCAATCCGCATTAGAGCAGCGTGGTAGGTTTTAGCTTCAATCCATCTCTTAAAAAACGGAGAGAGGAGGCCTATGCCTAGCAGTGGGATTAGTAACAGACCGTTACTACACCTGTTCAATCCTTTAAAAAGTATGTGTTTAATTGATATTTATTATTTATCAATGGATTTTCGGTGAAGGCAAACGTTGTAAAGAAATGCGGATGAACCAGTTATATTTCTGAATTCTCTAGAAATACGTACGTTTCTTTAGGAAGTTTTCATTGTTAATAATGTGAATAGATATGTAACAATAAGGTTGTCCCAGATTTGGCACAAAAAAAACATTTTAGCAATTCAACGCGGAAACTCAGCCAAAAGTTGTTGCATTTCTATTTTAGCATGACTTGAATAGTAATAGCTTGCTATTTAGAATAGATGGAACATCTATATTTTCCCTAATCCAACTCTAAGTGGGAGTGGGAGTGGAACTCTAAGCCACAACGTTGTTATATGATAGTGCTAGGTATTTTACGACAGGCCGCCTCAAATTATCTTAGTCGCCTTTTACGAAACCATTGTAAAATAGAGAGTGGTCTATTCTACTTGACCGGATACCACACGACAGGTCAACTTACCTTAGTCACTTTTTATAAAAACTTGGTAAGAAATGAGGATGGTCTATTATACTTAACTGGATACCACAGCAAACAATTGATGAGTTGAGGTTGTGGTGGTAAATGTGTGCTGTGCTTGTGTATTGTTGTGTTATCGGTGTCGGGTAGTGCATAAGTTTTTACAAATTCTGCTATAGTAGTAGTTTTACAAGTATAGTAGTAGTACAGTCATAGTATATCAATAAGTCTCGAAAACAAATTTGTAATACGTAGTAAGCAAACAAGACGCTAATATTAAATTCTACCGCACATTTCTACATAAGACACCTCAACCTGTGGCGCACGATGTCTCATACCTCATTCCATTTCCGCTACAAATGTCACAATAGTAACTGTGCTCAAATAAATAAATCCGCAGAAAAAACTATAGTAGTAGTACAGTCATAGTATAATAGTAAGTCTCGAAAACAAATTTGTAATACGTAGTAAGCAAACAAGACGCTAATATTAAATTCCACCGCATATTTCTACATAAGACACCCCAACCTTTGGCGCACGATGTCTCATACCTCATTCTATTTCCGCTACAGATATATACCAAAACTACGCTGAAATAAATAAATCCGCAGAAAAAACTATAGTAGTAGTACAGTCATACTATATTAATAAGTCTCGAAAACAAATTTGTAACACGTAGTAAGCAAACAAGACACTAATATTAAATTCTACCGCACATTTCTACATAAGACACCTCAACCTGTGGCGCACGATGTCTCATACCTCATTCCATTTCCGCTACAAATGTCGCAATAGTAACTGTGCTCAAATAAATAAATCCGCAGAAAAAACTATAGTAGTAGTACTGTTATAGTATAATAGTAAGTCTCGAAAACAAATTTGTAATACGTAGTAAGCAAACAAGACGCTAATATTAAATTCCACCGCACATTTCTACATAAGACACCTCAACCTGTGGCGCACGATGTCTCATACCTCATTCCATTTCCGCTACAAATGTCACAATAGTAACTGTGCTCAAATAAATAAATCCGCAGAAAAAACTATAGTAGTAGTACAGTCATAGTATAATAGTAAGTCTCGAAAACAAATTTGTAATACGTAGTAAGCAAACAAGACGCTAATATTAAATTCCACCGCACATTTCTACATAAGACACCCCAACCTTTGGCGCACGATGTCTCATACCTCATTCTATTTCCGCTACAGATATATACCAAAACTACGCTGAAATAAATAAATCCGCAGAAAAAACTATAGTAGTAGTACAGTCATACTATATTAATAAGTCTCGAAAACAAATTTGTAACACGTAGTAAGCAAACAAGACACTAATATTAAATTCTACCGCACATTTCTACATAAGACACCTCAACCTGTGGCGCACGATGTCTCATACCTCATTCCATTTCCGCTACAAATGTCGCAATAGTAACTGTGCTCAAATAAATAAATCCGCAGAAAAAACTATAGTAGTAGTACTGTTATAGTATAATAGTAAGTCTCGAAAACAAATTTGTAATACGTAGTAAGCAAACAAGACGCTAATATTAAATTCCACCGCACATTTCTACATAAGACACCTCAACCTGTAGCGCACGATGTCTCATACCTCATTCTATTTCCGCTACAGATCTATACCAAAACTACGCTGAAATAAATAAATCCGCAGAAAAAACTATAGTAGTAGTACAGTCATACTATATTAATAAGTCTCGAAAACAAATTTGTAATACGTAGTAAGCAAACAAGACGCTAATATTAAATTCCACCGCACATTTCTACATAAGACACCTCAACCTGTGGCGCACGATGTCTCATACCTCATTCCGTTTCCGCTACAGATGTTTCTACAACTGCGCTCGCATGAATAATTTCAACAAAAGTTCGGATTATGGTAATATTCTGAATCGGTACAAATCCAGCACAATTTGTAACGTAAAACATTGTTAGTAACTTTATTATTAGTACAGCAATATAGCAATCTAAAACTAAGTTTTGTATGACACGAAATAATGAAATTCATGGAGCTGTAAAATATAACCTCTAACTTTATAATTATTCTCTCAATATTGTAGTATCATTAGGTGGGAGTATTCTGCATGAACTTCTCTAATATAGAAACTTATTAATAGGAATATTTTGAATAGTAATAATTAATCTAGTATTTCAATATATAAATGTTTTATTTCTAATATTCTAAAGTATTGAACCTATTTCAGTTAACCTTGGTCGAGGATAAACTGTGATGATTCATATCTGGAATTTATTTTTATAACCACGAGATATGTATCCTTAAGCTTTTTATAATAAAATGTTTAATTAAAAAAAGGAACGGTACATAAGTTTATTTTCAATGCTGTTTTTATTATATTGACATCATTTTCTGGCTTGTTGGTTAACATTTAATATAAAGTTTAATGAAGAGATTTTTTCATTAAGTATACTGAAGGACTTTAAAGGGCTTTTTCTTCTTCTTTTACACCATTCCGCGTCTGCCTTATGAAGCTACTAGATTACAAAACTCATTAGCCAATTCGTATTTTGGTGATTTTCTTTTTTGTGCATAGAACACAGTCTATCCAACTTGTATGATTAATGTATAATTTGGCGCATGTAAACACGACCACGCATGCATGCATGCGCGCACGGACGCATGCACGCATGTATGCATGCACGCATACCTGCCCGGTCGTTGCCCTGCGCACTCAGTCAAGCACATGCATGCGTAAACGCACGCACATACAAAAACGCCGACGCACCATGCAACGACCAATTTCTTTGGTTCTTCTTTCTACGTATCATATCATATTTCATTAGATCCCCTAGTCATAGAATGTCAACGTCATATAACATCACTGATAATAAGCACGATTAGAATATTAGTATCACACTAATACTTGCTAGAACAATAGTAAAATTCAATTTCATACAAATCTCATAGGCGTCGTAAAACAATAATAAAGATAACTAGAAGGCGACTTTAACGAAACGGTGATGAAATCCGTCTCGTAAAATGAATAGACCGGAGACTTTATAGTGTCATAAATTGTAGGGACGGGAGCCCGTCATGCCGGAGGGAACAACTTAATCTCTTAAAACATAGAGATGTCCCCTAATTTGCATAAGAAAAGGTTGAGCTCAAAGGTGCCTGGCTACGCGTAGACAAGAAAATTATCTACCTACTTATACGAAAATAAAGCGTATTCAATTTTCTAAGTATTGCCCTAGATTCAAACAACATCATTCTCTTATCCTTATCCTTATTCACAATATGTCCTCATCTTCCATTTGTTGTCGCCAATGATTTCCGCTTTGTATTTTATAGCAACCCAGTCATGAAACAAGAGTATTGCGCACTTTTTGATTAAAATGGTAGCAACACTGTGACATTGTTGTTTCCGGTTGAGTCTTCCTATTGATAAAACGTTTGTTGCATTCAGTCTTTGTTCGTCATTCAAGAGAAGTGCATCTCGGAACGGGAATTGCGGTATTCCTATTATATCGTGTTATTGTATATAGTGTGCGCTAACACATTCTCCTCTATCATTCAAAATATCTGGAGCTACGCTTTTTATATGCATATCATTCTTCACAGAATCAAGCCACCATTTTTTCGGCCTACCTTTATCCAAATTCATATATAAATTAAACTCTTTTGATATCACGATTTTTATCACACCTCATTACATCATCCTCCTGCCCTTATTTCACATGACTTGGCTTCGTATTTTACGACCTGCTGCATGCCTGATGTCAACTTACCTTAGTCGCCTTTTACGACACCCGGTACGAAAGAGATTGGTCTATTCTACTCAACCGGATACCATACAGCGGGACAACTTACCGCGTCACCTTTTACCTCAGTAAAAAATGAGGTTTCTCTAATCTACTCTGGATACCACACAGCGGGTTAACTGACCTTAGTCGCCGCATAAGACACCTCGGTAAGAAATGAGGTTGGTCTATTCTAATCAGGAGAATATATAATATTGTTAGGATCCAAAGTAGGATTTATAAAAAGAGAGCAAAATTAATACATTTGTAACCAAACAAACAAGATGGCTGACGTGAGCAGATTAACTAACAGAGCTTTCACACGCAAGTACCGATCGTAAAAGAGACCTCTGTTCTTGACCTGACTATTTTTATACTTTAGATGAGAGGTAATTATGAAGTGTTGCTAGCCACAATAATTTAAAACACTGATTAAAAATGATGCTGTCTACAATATATATCACTTCATTACATGGCCATACCAATTTCATCTCGGCAGTATGTTGTAAAAATAATAACATATCTTGATACCAGTTGCACTTTACATAATCTGGGGACAGTTCTTTGCAACAAGAAATAAAGCCGAGTAAGTTATTCAAACAAAACAAGCCTGGATGTTCCGTATAAATACATACTGAATTTGGTTACGTTTGCTTAAGCCAGGAAGATAGGCCATACTCTATTCAAATTTGAATCTTCGATCTCCATGTTATTGCTTCCTACGTTCAGCTAAAGGAAATCTGGCTTTAGTTCATGTCTTAATCGTAAAAGTGAATATAAAATAAATGACTCTCAAAACGTTTACTGTTTTCGGCTGCATTCCAAAAATTGTAAAGTGAACAACAGCTAATGTCGGTTTTGTTTATATAACGTTGTCAAAGAGTTTAATGTTGGCGGGGTTATGTGATGCGCTTGGTAATCGGTCCTGAATGTATAAGGTACGTGAATGTTGTCTGTTTCAAGACAGTAATGACTAAATGTAAGTCATAAGAATTATATTTTTAAAAGAGCAACCGCCGAGTTTTTTGCTGGCTCTTCTCGGTAGGAACAGCTTTCCGAACCAGTAGTAGAGTTGACGATTCAAAAGCACTTGTTTACAAGTTTATTTGAATAAAGAATATTTTGAATTTGAAAAATTTGAAATTTGAATTTCCTACACTAACTAATTATTAAATTTTGCTACTCAATTAACAATTTTCTTAATAATTAGACTATAAAATTTAATTTAATATTTAATTTAAAATATAGATTAATTATAATTACTACATAATATTGTAACGGTAGAATACATTGGTTAAATAATTTCTCTTATAACATCTATAATTTCTGTATCCACAATAAATATGATTTCATTAGATTTAGCATTACATAGATTATCTTATCAAAGGCGAATTATAGCAAAAATAATTCTTCACTAAAAATAAATCATGCTTTCTAATTTTTATCAAATAAAATACATAGTACAAAACTTAAATAGTCGGTTTAGATTAGAAATACTAATTGATAAAGTTTACGAGGGCGCAAAATGGACGAAACGTATAGAAGAGAAAAATAGAGGTCTAGAGGAACATAATCCATTTTATCGAATGTTCTCGTACTATGTAAACATCCATTATGGAACTAAAAAGATGTGGCCAAAGTGTACACGACTCAGTTTATTTTTAAATTGTATTTACATTTTTTCTCAAACTACATACTAAAAAAATTACATTACACTTTGGCTTGATCAAGACTTAGAGGTGATAATGATGAAATTACTCTTAGAAATGTAATTAACTGTGAATCATTGTGAGAAAATCTGAATATCTCGTAGAGAATTCTGGGATATGTGTAACCTACCAATCCGCAAAAACTCCAACCCCTTCACTCCAAAAACGAAGAGAGGACGTGCCTAGCAATGGATAGTAACAGACTATTACTTAAAAAGTAATAAGTACAAATTTTTTGCAAAAAAAAAACATCAAAAAATAGAGTAGGTGACGCTCGATCATAAGAATTTTCATTTCTCGCGAGCACCCCTTCCCCGAATAAGCTACGCTGACTTGACATTTAATGGCAAAAATAGCGTTTTATATTGTAGGGAAATGTTCCCTAATTCAAAGGAACCTGGTCTGTGGACCCTAGGTCACTGGTTGGTAATTAGTAAAGTGGACTGTATAGGGCGTTAACTATTTTCTATCTTTTTGGGCAACGCACATTTATTACCGATACGTAGTAACAACTTAGCACCATCCACCTTTCGATGCCACCATGCACTGGAAGGTTTGAAGTCCTCGATATGCGCCGGCGGCCGGCCGTTTCTTGCGACGCTAGGGGATTGTTACTCGATCGAAAAGTAACTCTATTACGAGTCCGAAACTCGACACGACACTTTAGAATGACGCACTGCACTTTTTATTGCAAGTCCCAGATGAATTGTTAGTTTTATAATGAATTAGATACGAATTATGTACAGCGATCGAGCGGCCATTAGCGAAGGTTCCGCGCTCACGTAGACACTCGCACGACGACAGACGAACCGATCGGCGAGTGGCGTTTTCATTGCTACCCACATATCGGTGAATAAAAAAATGACAATTTCCCAGAGACAAAAAGATAATATGAACTAAATAAAATTATGACACATTTACGAACATATTTATTCAATAAATTAAAAAATTTAGTATTTTTTTTATACCCAAAAACAGGGATAAGACGATTTTTTTTTAAATAGAAGCTATTTAGATCGATTTTTCTCACTCAAAACCCTAAACGCTGAATTTCAGGAAAAGCGTTGGAGCCGTTTCCGAGATTCCGAAAATATATATATGAGATTAACTCCTTTAAATATTAAAGATACCATTAGAGAAACAAAATAAGAAAAAATAAACATCGCTAATGTTTGCATCTCACGCTTTATATTTCATGTCCAAGACAACCTAACGTGCCTAATTGTACTAACATTTACTCCCCTAATCACGTACAAAGGTTGGCGTTTACTATAAATAAAGGAGAAGCACCACATCTCCACATATAGCTTCAGTAAATTGCCAACTCTTGTTTATTATTGAAACTACTGTACAAACAGGAAAAGTTCCGTCAAGTGGTATTGTTAGAAATATTTGCATACATAGTTTCGTGAACAGTGTCGTTTTGCTTTAGTCTTTTATCGATTTTAGTAACAAAAACGTGAAAAACCAAAGAGTTATTATATTTAGAGTCTATACTCTGGCACATTTTAGCCTATATCTAGTCTATATCATATCTATATCTACACACATTATAAAATTTACCAGTATCAAATTCAAATTCAAAATATTATTTATTCAAATAAATTTGTACACCACTGCTTTTTAATCGTCAACTCTACTGCTGGTTCGGAAAGCTGTTGCTACCGAGAAGAGCCAGCAAAAACTCGGCGGTTGCTCTTTTAAAAATACAATTCTTCATACTAGTTACATTTCATCATTAACAGCCCACTTTAGTCCACTGCTGGACATAGGCCTCTCCAATTTTTCGCCACTGAGCCCGATCCTGAGCTTTTCGCTTCCATCCACTGCCCGCTGTCCTACGTATATCATCACTCCATCGAGTCTCAGGGTGTCCTACACTACGTTTACCGATTCGCGGTCTCCACTCCAGAACACGTCTACCCCAACGGTCATCGGTTCTGCGACAGATATGGCCGGCCCATTGCCACTTCAGCTTGCTTATGCGCTGAGCTATGTCGGTGACCCTAGTTCTCTGACGGATTACTTCGTTGCGAATATGATCCCTCAGAGAAACCCCGAGCATAGCTCTTTCCATAGCCCGCTGAGCGACTTTAAGTTGTGGACCGCCTTAACTGTGAGTGTCCACGTTTCGGCACCGTAAGTCATGACAGGTAGGACACACTGGTTGAATACTTTAGTCTTTAGACTCTGTGGGATGGGTGATGAGAAGACTTGACGTAGCTTTCCGAATGCTGCCCAGCCTAGCTGTATTCTTCTCATAATCTGACACTCAAAATTGTTTTTACCTAGTTCGAGCGTCTGCCCTAGGTAAATGTACTTGTCAACAATTTCAAGAGTGACCCCATCTACCGAAATCGGACCCGGAGCAATGTGCTCGTTGCACATGATTTTTGTTTTATTTAAGTTCATCCGGAGACCGATCTGTTGAGAAGAATCAGCCAGTCCATGCAGCATCAATTGTAAATCCTCCATAGATTCAGCCATTAAGACGATATCATCCGCGAATCTGAGATGAGAGATGTACTCGCCATTGATGTTTATGCCAAGTCCAGTCCAATTCAGCGTCTTAAACATATCCTCTAGTGCGTTTGAAAACAATTTCGGGGAAATGACGTCCCCTTGTCTCACGCCTCGCTGCAGATAGATATGCCTTGTCTGCTGGTTTTGAACTCGGACTGCCATCGTTGCGTTCTCATACAGACATCTCAGCACCTCAATATATCGCCAATCGACTTGGCATCTCTGTAAGGACTCCAGAACAGCCCAGGTTTCGACCGAGTCAAACGCTTTTTCATAATCCACAAACGCTAGGCATAGTGGTCGATTGTACTCTTTAGTTTTTTGTACAATTTGCCGCACGGTGTGGATATGATCTATTGTGCTGTACCCGCTTCGAAACCCGGCCTGTTCGGGGGGCTGAAACTCGTCGAGTCTTCACGCGAGACGGTTCGTGATAACCCTTGAAAACAGCTTATAGACATGTTACATTTAATCGTTTCTATCTTGTACAGGATCGAACACTATCTAGTATAATCATTTGTATAACAACATTCTGAAGGGAGTTTTCCCTTCAAAGTTATAAAATATTTAGTAATGACCATTTCAATGAACAGTTCAATCGTAGATTGATCGTTTCTGAATTGCTTTGTTACAGACAACGCAACATATTCACCTTTTTATATTAACACTAGCAATTGCAAGCGGCGAAAGATTAAAACCGTAATATAGTATTTTTATAACCATAAAAATCGTTAAAGTAGGTTAACCTTAAAAGCTAGGCATATGCTGTGGTGGACATTTATTTAGAACTTTTAGAGGGGAACAATTTTCTAATACATGATTTTTGAATAACTTATTTTATTTTACACTCCAATATTTTTTCAAATCGGTCCAGTAGTTCTGAGATTAGCGCGTTCAAACAAACTCTTCAGCTTTATATATTAGTATTGATATTATGTGGATGCATAGAGTATTACAGCCTGGCTATGTGTGCAAAAATCTATATAACTGGAATTTGTTGGAAAGTCAAATTTGTATTAAGAATTTGTTTTACGACACAAGAAAATTTATATTTGCAAATCTTTAAGCCTGTCGATTCTCGCTTTAAAAAGGGTGTTTAATTAGCAGTCTTGACACTTTGAATATATTTTGATTGATGACAGCTTCCCATTAAGCACCATGACGTATTAAGACCATATATTATATACTTAAGGAGTTATCTTAGGAGAAACATTCCTAATATTAAGCGAGTATATTGGCAGCTCATTTATAATGGAATATTTTGTGATTAAGTATGAACAGTTAGCCATATAATCGATTTTAATCTATTTAATACTAGCTTTTACCCGCGCAACTTCGTTCGCGTGGACTGTAGTCTTGAAATTAGGAGTGGCTTTTGTCACCATCCAAACTTTCAAATATCTCCATCACAAAAATTAGATCGATCCGGGATGAATCAGAGGGATTTATCGTTTGATCAAGAGCTTAATATGATAATTTTAATAAATAACCCGTACTTACATGAAATATATTAAAATAGCGCAGTAAAAGGAGTACAAAAACATGAAAAATTCATAATGTTTTCTTGAATTAAATATCTCTATAAATATTATAAGCTTGTAAACGTGTTAGAAAACTTATTTAATAATAACATTTATACGTAACGAATCAACTGTCAAATAGTTTTTTTAATTACCTATACGTACGGCGCTGGATTCCAACGTTTTTAGTATAAACACGGAAAATTAAATTTGAATTATATTTTGTTAACATAATATTTTAAAATAGGTATCGGAAAATATATTAAACTTGACTATATTAACTATAATGACTTTTCAAATATTAAAAATGGTGTTTAGAAATAAGATATTTTTTCATTAGCCGTATGGCTTAATTTCTGTGGAATTAAATTAAATAAAACTTCCCAATACATGTCAATTAATAGTCATTTATTTCGTACTTGCCATAGACTACTAACTAAAGACCGTTTAAGAATGCGTTTTCTTGAAACGTCTGTTTTTTTGACAGCAAAAATTATATATGATTAAATTTTACTTGAACTTAAATGATTATAGCTTATTGTTATATTTTCACCACAAATCCTATCTTTTTAATGTGTTATTATGGTATTTAGCTAGTAATTGTACATGTACATAACCTCAAACTATAATAAATAAATATTAGATGAAATAATAATTGATACTAAGATAACAAATATTTTTCTATTTAACAACATTAAAATTATTACTCTGGTCTGGGCCAAAAGATGTTACATACATCATTCTGGCGGTCACTTTTTTATTAAATATTTTTCTCCGGTTTATGAAATAAACAAAAACCGAAATATTAAAAAAAAAAATAATAACTTTTTTAAAGATTTTTATACGTTACCCCGGTATATAAACATTAATTTTGCCAAATTTCATCTATATTGGGTCAGCGAATTGACCATGAAAACGTTACAAACAGACTTTCACATTTATAATATTATTAGTTTATTTATTTTACTAAATAACCCGTATTACTTATATTAATCATCCATTGTTATTATAATGTTAAATTTTCTCAGTTAAATTTGTCCAGTAAACGAATAAAATAAAAAATATATAAATACTCTTTAAGGATAACTCTTTGACGTAAGCCGAAAAACTTGGAATCTAAATAGTTCGTAAATACAGATTTGACTTGATTTGACACATCGTAAATAAAAATTAGTTCCATAGGTTTATTATAGATGGCGTTTTGAATGTCATCGTATTTAATTCCTCCTGAATTTAATTCCTGTTGAATTAACAGGATTTATATAGCCTATATGTTACCCCGGTATATAAGGAATATTTATGCCAAATTTCATCGATATTGGTTCAGCGGATTGGCCGTGAAAACGGAACCGACAGACAGACAGACAGACAGACTTTCCCATTTATAATATTAGTAAGGATAAGGATAAGGATAGTAAGGATAAGGAAGTAAGGATTATAATTAAAGAGTATGCGTCTTGTGATATCCGGCGGAATAGAATAGTACAACCCTCATTTCTTACCGAGGTGTCGTTAAAGGCGACTAAGGTAAATCGACCCACCGTGTGGTGTCCGGCTGAGTAGAATAGACCAACTTCATTTCTTACCGAGGTGTCGTAAAAGGCGACTAAGGTAAGTCGACCCGCCGTGTGGTGTCCGGCTGAGTAGAATAGACCACCATCATTTCTTACCGAGGTGTCTTAAAAGGCGACTAATGTAAGTTGACCCACCGTGTTGTATCCGGTTAAGTAGAATAGACCACTCTCTTTCTTACCGAGGGGTCGTAAAATACGACTAAGGTAAGTTGACGTCAGGCAGGCGGCCGGTTGTAAAATACGTACCCAAATCATGTGACAATATGTTTATAACATGTTGTGCCGACCCCACTTAGAATGGGATAAGGACGGGAAGATGATGATTATAATTAAAGAGTATATATTTACCAGACATTTATAACACAAGTATTAAGTTACTTACTTTGGGGATAGACGACCGTGTTTGTTCAACCCCCACCATTGATTTCCCCTCCAAACACGTGTAGCAAACCGGAATTGGTGACATTTACATGCTCGTTATTTAAGTGGCCATTGTTGTTGTTGCTATAATTTGCGTTTATTAAAAAAATCTATGCTAAGTGTAGGAAGCAGACAAAGTTCACATACCATATACATTAAGACTGCTTGCTTAGCCGAAGCGGTGCTTAAGGAATTTGTCGTGTAATCTCCTGATAATGCGTCGATTACGGGGCGAAACGATCGTAGAGATTGTAGTAGTGAGTGTGTGTAGTGCTTGTGTTGTATGTTGTTGGTGAAATCACAAGGTCAGACTATCATATCTATAATATTTGTGTAGATATAGATGAGTTTAACAACGTATTAAAAATTGAAACACGAAATATTGAAACAAGAATCTTTACCTTTTTTCATTTCAACAAAGCTAAAACTTTATTTACTGGAAGATCTGTGAATTCAAATCTTTCATCAAAATTGAAGGAATGATGTCGAATAAAAAATATTGTATTTCACGTTCCGTGGCAGTTCAAGGAAATTTTAATATTCCTTTCCTTACAAACGGAATACAAAATTGAGGTATTTATTAAAATGCAAATCTTTTCTATTCGTTACAAAGGAATGAACTGGATTCTGCCGACGAGATTAGCGGGTACTACGGAATATGACTTCAGTTTAACGGTTTAATATAATATCTATACTAATATATAAAGCGGATGAGTTTGTTTGTTTGTTATTTTGAACGCGCTAATCTCAGTAACTGATGGACCGATTTGAAAAATTCTTTGAGGGTAAGATAGTCTATTTATAGAAGAAGGCTATAAACTATATAATATCACGCTAAGATGAATAATGATAAGGATTCTTAGATAGATAGAATGTAACTTCTGTATAGCAAAATAATTCTATCATGTTATCTTCAACTTCTGTGCTATGGAATTCCGCAAAGCAACGCTACTTCTATAAATTATTTAACTACCATCATTTTTAACATTCATCATCATCATCTTCCTGCCCTTATCCCACTCTAAGTGGGGTCGGCACGACATATTATAAACATGCTGTCACATGATTTGGCTCCGTTTTAACGACCGGCCGCCTGCCTGACGTCACCTTATCTTAGTCGTGTTTTACGATACCTCGATAAGAAACAAGGTTGTCTATTCTACTGAACCAGATACCGCACGGTGAGTTAACTTACCTTAGTCGCCTTTTACGACACCTTGGTAAGAAAAGTGGTTGGTCTATTCTACGCAGCCGGATACCACACGGCGGGTCGACTTACCTTAGTCGCCTTTTACGACACCTCGGTAAGAAAAGAAGGTGGTACTATTCTACTCAGCCGGATACCACACGGCTAAGACTGTAACATCTGTATAGCATAATAATTCTATCAACTTATGTACAATGGAATTCGGCAAAGCCTACTATAAATTATTTAATTACCACCATATTTAACATTGTCGTTAAAATACGTTGACGCAAATCCCTAAAGCTTATTAATATCGGCAAGAACAAAGAGCAATAAACGCAATCACGTCCGCAAAAAGATAACGATATCAGCAAAGGACAAAGGGTGCCCGAGGAAATGTCCTCGTTATATTGGTTTCGATGCCAAGCAATTTATGTACGTAGGTATCCAGACGCAATCCGCTTAACTTGATGATATAATAGAAACGTCCGTAAATTTGGTACTGCTACCATGCACGATTGCTATTTCTGCAAATAGCAATCGTGCTATCCGTGATTTAAAAACAGTCAAGGACAATTTCCAAAACACTGATATATTTGAAACAGAAATCTTTAATATTAGAGATTTAATATTAAAGATTAACTCATTTAAGAGTTAATCTTATATGTATATATATGTTTTACGTAGAACTTGCCTTAAGAAAGAAATGTATTAATTAATTAACCCCTCCTCAAGGAGTGAATATCATAATATGTTCAAAGTATATACTAAGTATGTGTAAAATGCTTGGCTTGTCATAATAAATAAATAAATAAATAAATATATATATTTTCGGAATCTTGGAAACGGCGACGATCCAACGATTTTACTGCAATTCAGCATGTAAGGGGTTTTGGGGGGAAAAAATCGATCTAGATAAGATTATTTTTTAATGTAATAAATTAATAAAAAAAATCGTTTTGTCCCTGTTTTGGGGCTCTAAATTTTTTTTGAAATCTACGTTGAATACAATCACACTTTTTTGCTGTCAAAAGTAAAGTTATGGTAGTTCATTTGGAGGACGGGCGGTCTAGAGAGGTGAAAATACCTAGGATCGAGCCCCACCTGTCCTACCTATTATTTTTTAATTTTTCTTTTCAATTTCTTTTTTATTACATCATTTTAAAAATACCGACCAAGGCTCGTTCACCCAGGTACCTATAATTATGTGCGCAGTTAGTCATCCAAAAAACACTGACTGAAATATATTTAAATAGAAAATTTATTGAAATACGGAGGTATATACACAACATTTCTTACCGAGGTGGCGTAAAATAACGCTAAGGTAAGTTGACGTCAGACAGGCGGCCGGTCGTAAAATACACAGCCAAATCATGTGACAACAAGTTTATAATCTTCACACTCACACACAACTCTTTCATAATTATAATATAATTAAAATATAGCATGTAAGTTTCTCATATAGTGTCGAATTTTTTAAGGAATGCCGTTACCATTTTTGTCAAGTTAAGAGCCAAACCACTGACTTTCAAAACACAGGTTTACCCTAGCTTGAAAATCAGAGTCACTATTTGTCAAGAGATGTTAATATTAAGCCGAAAAAAATTTTAGAATATATTTAAATAAGCTCTGAAACCTATGTATTAGGCTTTTTGGTCAAATAAAGTTATTATTATTATTATATTATTACATAATGCTGTGCCGACCCCACTTAGAGTGGGATAAGGTCATATGGATGATAAAGTGTAAAAATAGAAAGTTTCATGAATTTTCTATAGTATAAAAACCTAAACAAACGACATAAACTTTAGAGATAGCATCATATTTTTCTTACTTTTGCTATTTAATTTTATTTATAATTTAATAATTTGAAATAACTTTACTCAGTTATGACAGATTGCGTTTAGAACAGGATTGAAATAATTAAAATTTCAATTGATTTTGTCACATACTTAAAAGTTTCCCTATATTATTATAATCACCTGAAAAGGTTCGCGTGTTTATTTAAAAATTCCATCAGCCCGAATCACTACGGATGAGCATTTTAATTATAACTTGCATAAAAAACGCGGTAAAGCGGAAGCGTTTGACATCAAAATGTTGGAACATTATCAAAAACCCCTGTTCATCCAATTTTAAAGGACTGGTAAAAGTGTTGTGCGTTACAACGCCAATTTGTTTAAATTGAGCTTGCCGTTAGAGCTTTTTGGTAAACTTGTTAATAAACTAACCGTTTTTTTTATAAATTAAATATGTAATCTTTTGCAATAGCCGTGTGGTATCCGGCTGAGTAGAATAGACCGACCTCCTTTCTTACCAAGGTGTCGTTAAAGGCGAATAAGGTAAGTGAACCCGCTGTGTGGTATCTGGCTGAGAAGAATAGACGATCCTTATTGCTTATCTAGGTGTCGTAAAAGGTGACTAAGGTAAGTTGAACCGCCGAGTGGTATCCGGTTGAGTAGAATAGACTACTCTCATTTCTTACCGATGTGTCGTAAAAGGCGACTTAGGTAAGTTGACCTACCGTGTGGTATCCGGTTGTGTTGAATAAAGTACGCTCTTTCGTACCGAGGTGTCGTAAAATACGACTAAGGTAAGTTTACGTCAGGCAGTTCGATTGTAAAATACGTAGCCAAATCAACATGTTAATATCATGTTGTGCCGACCCCACTTAGGGCGCGAAAAAGGCAGGAGAATGATGATTATTGGAGCAGGGTCTACGCTCTAGCACTTCTCTCTTAAAGAAGAGTGGGATAGTATCAGGCCGTAGTTTTACTGTAAACTGTTTATCACTTAGAGTGGGATAAGAGCAGTAGGATGATGAGTCAGCGACCATTATTTCATCATCATCATCAGTTGGGTCGACACAACATGTTATAAACATGTTGTCACATGATTTGGCTGCGTTTTTACGACCGGCCGCCTGCCTGACGTTAACTTACCGTAGTCGTATTTTACGACACCTCGGTAAGAAAGAGGATGGTCTATTCTACTAAACCGGATATCACACGGTGGGTCAACTTACCTTAGTCGCCTTTTACGACACCTCGGTAAGAAATAAGGGTGGTACTATTCTATCCAGCCGGATACCACACGGCGGGTCAGCGACCATTATTTAAAAAATATAAAAGAATTTCAGTATATACAATTAAATTAGATGGTTACGTAAAAGGGATATCCAATCAATTTTATCTATGCCACTCTCGAGATGGATCGTTCGACTCGTCTTAATTCCGCCTGAGGACAATCAATCAAGTATAAAAACGTAGGTGCCGTTTTTGTGGACTTTCCCGAAGTAAGGGACTCATATATTAAGCACCCTTAGTTACTTCCGCTCGTTTATAAGTGGCCACTTACAAAATGGCACGAATTATTAACGTATTTTTTGTAAAAGATCTATTTTTGGACGTAGAAACTAGCGTTTGGGGTGTTGAGCGTAAATTTCTTTCTTTTGAAGGAAAACTTTTTTCTTTCCAAAGGAGTTACGTCCAACACTTCAAACTGCATCACAATCACCTACTGAACGTCATCATTCTAGCACCTTAACGCCCGTTGTCGGGTTTTATTTATTTATTGTACACTAGCGGCCTGCCCTTGCTTCGCACGGGTATAAAATATATATCCCATGTCAGTCAGTGTAAAAAAATGATTAAAATCGATCCAGTAGTTTTGATTTATTCATTACTGCCCGTGGCCCGCAAGCGTTAAATTTGGAGAAAAACAATTTCCTCTCCCTATACCAAGACGATTTCCTGCTATCTTTGGAATATCTAAACTCATATTCTTACTATGATGATACTATTCTTACATACACTTACTTATTTACTTTTACATTTTACCTATGTATTTTATTTTCACTATTAATTACAGAATGTCTTTAAACAAACTCTAAAAGGTTCGAAGTGCTATAGGGTGAAGCGCGGCGTCCTCACGGCATTTTAAATCTGTAATATCTCCGAAAGTGTTCACTTAAATTGAATGCTGTAAACGGCCATATTGATCTATATTAAATCAACAATTTATTTAAGGTACTCAATTGGATAAGGATTAATGCTGTATTGTATAAAAATTGCTTTGAACATAAGGCATCATTTTTCGTAAAAAGTAAATGAAAAAAACTGCTATTGTGGGTTATCCATAAGAGATAGATATATACCATCGCGGACTTTTCTGTAGACCTTTTCAAGGTGTACAAATACTTACTACATCATTTTGATCAACCTCGTAGGGTTTAGCCTGCGTTTGCAATGTAAGCGGAAAAAAATGTAATTATTTACAAAAACCTCAAAAATTACAGTATTTCTCTGCTTCGTATTAAATGTTATTATACGTACAAACCTTCCTCTGGAATCACTCTATCTATTAAAAAAAACCGCATCAAAATCGGTTGCGTAGTTTTAAAGTTTTATGCGTACATACGGAAATATGGACTTTGTTTTATAATATGTAGTGATATTTACATGTTGTTAGAAAAGAGAAAGAAAAAGTAAAATAGCACATGTACAAATGTGGACGTAACCCTAAAAGGGATATTTTTCAGTCATACCTTTGAGTAACAGAAGGAAAAGGACAAGAAATGAAATACGGGTAAAATGGAAAAAAAAAAAAATTATTAACAGTAACACGATAATACAAAAACTAATATTTGCACACTTTAAACAGATTATTAAAAAGATAATGTAAATAATAGTTATTATTTTAATTTATTTAAATTTAACTATTTAACTTATCAATTAATTTTTGTTAAATCATCATCCTCCTGACCTTATCCCACTCTAAGTGGGGTCGGCACAACATGTTATAATCAGGTTGTCATATGAGTTGGCTACGTTTTTACGACCGGCCGCCTGGTTGACGCCAATTTACCTTAGTCATATTTAACGACAGCTCGGTAAGAAAGAGGGTGGTCTATTCTATTAAACTGGATACCACAGGGCGGGTCCACTTACCTTAGACGCCTTTTACGACATCTCTGTAAGGTATTCTACTCAGCCGGACACCACACGGCGTAAATTTTTGTTAAGTGGATGAATGAACATGTTACTAATATAATAACTTGAGGCAAAAATTTTCTAATCTGTGGCTTAAATGCCGAAAGGGATAGATATTTGTGGATTGATAATGGTAAATCATTCCACAACTTTACGCCTTGAAACTAAATGATCTAGAGTATGTCAGTGAGGAGCATTTAGGAGAGGCAAGAAGGATGTTGAGCCGCTGGATACAAGCGGCACAAAATCGTGTGTTCTGGAGATCCCATGAGGAGACCTATGTCCAGCAGTGGACGTCCATCGGTTGAAGAAGAAGAAGAAGAAGGATGTGGCCGGCTAAGAAGCCGGCCACATCCTACATCTGACAAGAAGTTGAATCGCTCTTTAAGATATATTTAGTTATTTATTTATACTTCATTGTACACCACATTTTATAAATAGAACATTAGATTTGTACTGCACAAAAGGCGACCTTAACCCTTATAAGCGATTTCTTCCTGACAACGTTTAAATTAGGAAAACTGTAAAGTACAGAGCAGGTAGGCGGTGTATAATATTAAACTTAAACACTAATAAGTACAAACTAATAAATAAACAAATTACACAGATGATATATTAATTTTCGTACAATATAACATGAATGTAATTATTGTGATACTTCAAGTGCTCCTTATTAAAAACTTGAATAGTTTTATTTCGCCACTATAGTTTTACAGCTCCATAGGTGTCAAAAGGTGATATTTATAGCGTGAGAGCGTGTTAAAAGCTCGCCTGTTTTCTATGCATTGTCGCGAATGAATAACATATCGTCGCTGGAGGATAGTGGCGGCATTATTTTACGTTAATGGGATTTCACGTGACATGAATGGGTGGCGAGGCGAAACTTGCCTTAAGAAACATTTTCGCTTTGTGCCAAAAAAGTATTAGAAAGAAGAACTTTGTAAGCCTTTTATAAACACGTAAACATCATGAGCCTCTATTTATCAAAAACAAAAAAATAACATTACTACAATACTATATGAAAATTAATTTTATATTACAGAGTTACAATAAAATTATTTTGCAATATTGCGTTTTTCAAGAGAATATATGTAATGCTAAGTGTATGAAACAGGCAACAATCACATACCCCATACATACAGGACATGTCGCCACACGTATCACAACACTCCATACAAGCAATACACATACTCACTACCACAACCTCGATAGTGAGGTTTATAGTAAGTGATTACAGCAAAATAATCTTATTGTTACTCTGTGCAATGGAATTCCGCAAAGTAACGCCTGCTTCTATAAATCATTTAATGTTATATTAGTTATTAGTAATTTTAAAAAAGTCCGCGATAGCATGTCTCTATATATTAAGTTTAACTTACGATAACTACTTTTATGTTCGAAATTTCAATTGAAAATATTACATAATTTATTCAATTAGGCGTTACTTTGCGGATGTCCATAATACAAAACTTATGAAAATATTTTGCTACAATCCGCGATAAAAGAAAATAAATGTAATTCTAAATGTAGAGTGTACTATTACGTTCTCATACTTGATAAATGCAGAATTTTATAAACCTATGCACCACCCGCCACCGATAGCAAAATAATACACAAGCACTGCACACATTCACTAACACAATCTCAAAAATTATTTCGCAACGTAACCGAAGCATCGTCAGGAGATAGACTCCACCACAAAATCGAAAACCTAGCTAGCTTATAGGATGTTTTCTTCTGTTCAGTATCAATCCTTACATACATAAATGCGTTAGCTTCGTCATCTATGCTTATTATAAAAAAAAGTCCCCAAAAGATGTCTAAATCAAATCAAATCAAATCAAATCTTCTTTATTTGCAGATTATGGGTCATATAAAGGTCTTAAAATTAATTAAATACAGCCATAAACTGCCATAGGTGGCGTGCAAATGTCAAAAATATAAATTTATAAGTTACATAAATTACAAAATCAGTCAAAATATAATAAAATATAAATAGTTATATGTTTATAACTATTTATATTTTTGGGGGGGCAAAGTCGCACGCGTCCGTAGGAACTACCACCTTATCCTAGGCCCACCCTACACGTGTCCCCTGGGTGGTGCTAAAGTGCGACAACGCCGAGTCTCTGGCGGCGGTTAATTAACCAGACCAATCCAGACCTAACCAGTCTGCAAAGTGAAGGTAGGAAATGACCTTCTCAACCCGTAACCTCGTGGTCATGTTTCGCGAAAACGGTGGTCTTGGCTTCATCGCCCGGGCTATGAGGAAGAAAACCTCTCTAAAAAATCACCCCGAATTCTACGATGGGACACGCGTCAATAGAATGCATGGCTGTTGGGAAGTACAGTCATTAGCGTCAAACTTCAACGCACCTGGCGAACGTTGTAGTATATAGCCTTCACTCCGGAATGGGAGTAACCCGGTTGTGTGACCTTTAAATCTGCCCATACTCGTGGGAACAACTATGGAAGTTTCAACCTCAAAAAAATCTCATAAAACACTCACTCAACAAATTTTTCATCCAAACATGTTTAACAGACAGAGATCACAATCTCTTTCTGACTTCAGACAAAACTTAGAAAACACTAGTTCTGACACTCAGTCGGAAGTTCAAGGCATTCAGAATCCTGAAGCTGCAAAGAATAGTGAAATTCAAAAACGTAAAAGAGAATTAAATAGTCCTGAAAATAGCAGAGATCAAAAGCAATGCAAACTAAGTACATATTGGTTAAGCCAGCCGGTTTCAACATCAAACTCCTTCTCTCTACTTGAGAATGAGGAGGACAAAGAAGACCCTCAGCCCCAACCAACAGAAAGGATACCTAAACCACCACCAATATTTATTGACAAAGTGACAAACATTCGCCCGCTAACCAAACTGCTTGACGAAACTGTGCAAGGACTTTTTGAAATTAAAGTCTTACCGAAAGATCAAATTAAAATCCAGCCTAAAACAAGTGATGCCTTCAGAACCATTGTGAAGGAACTAGATGCAAAAGAGACTGAATATTTCACGTACAAACCCAAACAAGAGAGGAGCTTTAAAATCATTGTTAAAAACATGCACCCATCTACTGATACTGAAGAAATAAAAGAAGCCCTGGCGAGTTTGGGACATGTGGCAAACAACATATGGAATATGAAACAAGCATCTACAAAAATTCCTTTGCACATGTTTGTAGTCGAATTGAAAGTTAGCTCAAACAACAAAGACGTGTATGACATTAAGAATCTTCTTCACTGTCGTGTAAATATTGAGCCTCCGAAACCAAAACGCACAATTCCTCAATGTGCCAACTGTCAAGACTATGGACACACAAAAGCCTACTGTCGTCGAAATCCAAGATGCATTAAATGTGCGGGCAATCATGCATCCTCGGCCTGCCTGAGGAAAGACAGATCTGACGATGTCAAATGCGCTTTATGCGATGGTAATCACCGTGCAAATTATAAAGGCTGCACTATTTATAAAGAGTTACAGAAACAGAAATACCCACCACTCCGCATAAAACCAATCAAACCTGATCAGTTGATTAATAAAAACCCACCTCAACTAAATCCCCCAATGCTTAACCAACGTTACGCTGATGCAGTTCGTAACAACACTAACGAGGGAAAAACAAATCGAGTTTCTTCAAACCAAATTAACCTGAAGGAAACAAAACAAATATCTCGACCAAACGAACAAACTAAGGTAATAAACCAAACACAAAATAACAATTCGACGGAAAACAATAGTGAAATTAAAGAGCTAATGGAAATGTTTAAACAAATGATGCAACAAATGAATACCATGACTAATCTTATACTAAGCCTTATGACAGAGTTGCGCTCGAATTCACTTCACCAAGCAAATAGTCAGGATTTTACCCAGGCGGGAAGCAGACGGCCCACCTTGCCCTCCCGCGTATGAGTCCATTCAAACCCATAATCCTTGCCTTGTGGAATGCAAATGGGCTGTCAAATCATACGCAAGAGTTAACATATTTTCTGCGTTCACATAAAGTTGACTTAATGTTAATTTCTGAAACACATTTCACCTCTAAAAGCTACTTTAAAGTACCAAGGTATACACTCTACCATACAAATCATCCCGATGGTGGAGCCCACGCAGGGTCCGCTATACTCATAAGAGATAATATCAAACATTTCGCCCACAACCCGATTTGCAGTGAAGAATTTCAAGCTACTATCATCACTATTGAAAGTTCAAGCGGACCAATAATTATTTCAGCGCTATACATTCCCCCTAAACACAATTTGAAAACCGAACAGTACACAATGTTCCTCAGACAATTGGGCAGCAAATTTATTGCTGGGGGAGACTACAATGCAAAACATTCTGCCTGGGGTGCCAGAGTTACTACAACTAAAGGTCGAGAACTTAAGAAATCAGTCCAACAGCTCAATCTTAGGGTTGAATCCACTGGGGAACCAACATACTGGCCTTCGGATCCAAAAAAGCAACCAGACCTTGTAGATTTCTTTATCACAAATGGAATTCCCATCTCGACTCTACACTGTCGCTCGGCATATGACCTATCGTCAGATCATTCAGCTGTTATAGCAGAACTGTATAACGACTTTGTGGAAGTCAATAAGGCCTGCAAATTACATACAAAAAAAACGAACTGGGAGAACTTCAGGCAAATAATCGAAAATAAAATCGACAAAAATATTCCTTTAAAATCAGATGATGATATTAATACAGCTGTTGAAGCCTTTACCGCATGTGTTCAGTCAGCCGCCTGGAACGCTACACCTCATCACAGAGCTATCGAAACTATTCCTACGTATCCACAAGTCGTAACCGACTTAATTCAAACAAAGAGACAAGCCAGAAAACAGTGGCAACTCACACGTCACTCCTGCGATAAAAAGAGGTTTAACAAACTAGTCAAGAAAGTTAAGAACACCCTCAAAAACATCAAAAACCAGGAAGTAGAAAGGCGACTAGCTAAGTTGGATGCGACATCTACCACTGACTATTCTTTGTGGAAATTAACAAAATCCCTCAAAAGACCATTGACGTTTCGATCTCCACTTCGCCGTGATGATGGTTCGTGGGCAAAAAGCGATGCTGATAAATCTGATCTATTTGCTGAGCATTTGTCTAGCGTATTCACCCCAAACGCTGATTCTGGCTCGAAAGAAATCGAAAAAGTCATGGAAGCTCTTAGTACACCGCATCAGCTAGCGCTTCCAATCAAGAAGGTAACTATTAGTGAAGTGTACTCGACAATCAGGAAACTTTCTCTAAACAAGGCCCCGGGATATGATCTTATAACTTCAAAAGTTATGAAAGAACTTCCTTACTCAGCGGTTGCGCTGTTAACTGCGATTTATAACGCTATTCTGCAAAGAGAATTCGTACCTGCACAATGGAAAGTGGCTGAAATTATTCTTGTCCCGAAACCTGGCAAGAACCCAGAAAGTGTTTCATCGTACCGGCCCATAAGCCTTCTACCAGTTGCTTCCAAAATCATGGAAATTCTTATCCTCAAGCGATTGACACCAGAGCTTGCCAAATCGGAATTAATACCTTCTCATCAATTTGGCTTTCGTGAAGCTCATGGAGCCGTCGAACAAGTTCATCGTTTGGTCACGAAAATAAATGACGCATATGAAAAGAAAAGATACTGCTCTGCAGCTTTTTTGGACATTTCACAAGCGTTTGACCGTGTGTGGCATGAAGGTCTTCTCTACAAGGTCAAGCAAGCTCTACCAGTCAATTACTACCTTATCATTAAATCTTACCTCCAACAAAGGCATTTCTATGTCAAACATGGAGAAGAGAATTCGAGTCTCCGAGAAATTAAGGCGGGTGTCCCTCAGGGAAGTGTGATGGGTCCTGTTTTATACTTAATATATACTTTTGACTTACCCATTACAAAGGATGTTCTCGTAGGTACTTTCGCTGACGATACTGCTCTTATAGCATCACATGACAATCCAGTGGTAGCGTCAGAAATACTACAGAGTAACTTAAATTCTATCTCAACTTGGATGCGTGACTGGAAAATAAAAGCAAATGAAACAAAATCAGTGCATGTTACATTCACCCTTAGACGTGACACATGTCCTACCGTCGAACTAAACGGAATAACCATACCTCCGGCCGTTGATGTACGCTATCTGGGTATATACTTAGACAGGCGACTTACATGGAGGAAGCATATATTTACAAAAAGGAAAGCTCTCAGTCTACAGCTACGCAAGTTTCACTGGCTCCTGGATAGGAAATCAAATCTCTCGTTAAACAACAAACTGCTCCTCTACAAAACCATAATTAAACCAATTTGGACTTACGGAGCGGAACTCTGGGGAACCGCAGCCCACTCTAATTTGGAAATTATGCAACGGTTCCAATCAAAAATGCTCCACATTATTACTGGTGCTCCTTGGTTTATTACAAATTCTCAGTTGCATCGGGACCTCAAGATTCCTACAATTAAAGAGGAAATAACGAGAAGGCTGAAGCTCTACTCTTGTCGCATGGAAAGTCATCCAAACAAGCTTGCTTGCAATCTAATGAAGCCCAATCGTACTTTTAAAAGAATTAAAAGGAGAGCCCCGCAGGATCTCCTCCTACCAAAATCACATCTTTAAGGAGAAATTTTTTAAAATGGATACGCCACTGGGCGCATACCATGCACGCCAATATAAAACTCTTAACCACCAGCTAAATGCTTAGACGCTAGACGTTTAGATGAGGCAGATTGCATGGTTCATATGAGATTTAAAAAAAAAAAAAAAAAATGTTTATAAGATCCATTATCTCAAAATCTACTTAACGGACTTAAGTACGGTTTTAACTAAAATATATTGCAATTATTCCAAAATCAGCGGATGATCCTGTAACGATTGGTGAGCGTTGGAGCATTTTTTAACTGTCAAAGAAAATTTTTTGTTTCGAGGGAAATCGAAAGCAGATTGACACACAGCAACAAGTGGCCGAATCGCTAGCTAGAAATAAGTGAAAGCAGACTAAACTTATATCTACATATATATTAATTCATAATTGAAGATAATTTATGTCAAATACAGAGTTTGAACATGTTTAATTAACATTTATGAATATGAGGACCTACAAAGGTCGAGGTACTGTGAATATGTAATTAGTAAAATGATTTTAATATTTAATTACCTGAACATACCTTAATATGAAATTATTATATAAATTTAATTATAAAGCAAGTCAAGGTAAAAATGCTTTTAAAAAAGCTTTAAAGAAAATTTCAAGTCATTACAATTAATCGTTGAGGAGTTCTCTTGGCTGGAGCCAATCCTGACTCCTGGTGAAGCTGGTGAAGCGTATTTTCATTGGGACTATACCATAATACAAAAGTAATAATAAAATTATTTCGCTATAATCCGCGATGAAGTGAAATAGAAAATATATATAATGCTAAATGTAGAGTGGACAATCGGTTATCATACATGCAGAATTCGTAAAAACACATGCACAAACCTCCACTACTTCCACCACAATACACAAACACTACATACGTTCACTATCACAAACTCAACAATCGTTTCGCCCCGCAACTGAAGCATCATCAGGAGATAGACTCCGCGACCAAAATCGCAAAGCTTTACGATTTTGGTTTCTCTACATTTAGAAACCGATTATCCACTCTACATTTAGCATTATATATATTTTCTATTTTACTTCATCGCGGATTATAGCAAAATAATTTTATTATTACTTTTGTATTATGGATCTCCGCAAAGTAACGCCTAATTCAATAAATTACTACATCATTATATAAAATTTCATTTCTCTAATGCTAACCGTAGAGCAGTTTCCTCGTCTGGAGCTAATGCTAGCAGCGGCATCAAAGAAATTCAAAGTGTAGAGGGTTTGGAGAAGAAAAATCGATAGGTTTTATTTAAAAAAAAAACATTTTATCTCTATTTTTGGGCATTAAAAAATACTAAAATTTATTTTGAAATTGGATTGAATTTTTGCCATTAACTGTCAAGTCAGCGTAGCTTATTCGGGGAACGAACGGAGAAATGTAAATACCTACGATCGATCCCCAACTATCTTATTTTTTTTAAAGTTTCTTTTGACGTGACAACGTCTTAAATTAGGTTGCGGCTTGGAGTCACTCATGAAAAAGTGTAACGCCCGCTCACGTCTGTTACGATGAGTCACCGAACGAAAGAGAGGCCCGCCGGACTGGCGAATGCCTTGCGTCTCTCTCTCCATATTCATATCAATAAATATTCTATTGAGAAAAAGACGTTGTCACGTAAAATCTATGCCCGTAAAACCGACTTTACAGGCAACCGTTTTTTTATTTTGTAAATAACTTCAAAGAGGTACTAAAATATTTAAATTCTGTTTAATACTAATGTACAAAAGCTTATGTATTTTCTTCATAAGCCCTATCAAAGAGCACAGAAGTCTTCTGTTCGTCGTCTCATTTATTCTAAAGTTGAGAGCTTTACTCAATTTAAAATGGCTCCTTGTATAATGAAACTCGCTTGAGGCTGGCTACTATTTTAATTGGCATGCCGTTCCAGTTAATTGGTGTCATTTTACTAAGATTGCAACTCTCGCAAAATGTGGAATTCGTGAGTTTTAGCATCATAGTTTAGCTTTCTCACGATGCCGTGTGGTATCCGTTTGAATAGAATAGTACCACTCTCATTTTTCACCATGGCCAAAATACAAAAGTAATAATAAAATTATTGTGCTATTATCCGCGATGAAGTGAAATACAAAACGTTGTTATATTTTATAATCTCAAGCTGTTCCCATATGTTTAATTTAAGCCCTTTGTTACAAGGTGCGCAAGACTTCGAAACTATGGTCATAAGAAACTTTATGACCGCTTTCTAACACATGTATTGTGGTGGTGCAGGTTTGTGCATGTGTTTTTACGAATCCTGCATGTATCAGTTATGAAAATGGATTGTCTACTCTACATTAAGCATTATATATATTTTCTATTTTACTTCATCGTGGATTATAGCAAAATAATTTAATAATTATTTTTGTAATATGGATCTCCGCAAAGTAACGCCTAATTCTATAAATTATCTATGGGCAAAATTTTTTCGTGCGTTATAGTGTTACCAAACACTTGTATGAACTCACGGTGGTCGTTTCGTTATAAAGCGGTGAACATGTAAATAGATTTTTCCAGAAAGCTATATGCAGTTCACACCAAAAGGCGAACGTTTCGAGTTAGTGACGTTGTTCGAATGCACAGAACTTCTTTTGAAATGCAAATGCACGTGTTGATAATCTAAGCCAGGTGCGCGGTAAATTTGCATTTATATAGTACAGTTGCAAATAAGTATTTACAAAGTATAAAATTGTTTGTTTGTAGACCCAAATTTTCGATTAATTAAACATACCAATTTACCGTCATTTCTTATCGAGGTGTCGTGAAAGGCGACTAAGGTAAGTCGACCCGCCGTGTGGTATCCGTCTGAGTAGAATATACCATCCTCATTTCCTACCGAGGTGTCGTAAAAGGTGACTAAGGTAAGTTAGTCTGCGGGATCTACTCAATACAATTTTTTCCACCCATCATGATTAGTTATGATACCATCAGATTTCCCGTTTCATGACTCGTCATGATATCTTTGTAATTATCACTAAGTCATGAGGAGTAAGAAATTTGGCTCATTTGTAGTTTGTGTGTAGAAGAAGTGCAGTACGCTAATATTTTTCAATAATAATCTTATAAAGTACATTTAATTAATAAATAAAACATTACGTACACTATTATGCATTAGAAAGGCGACTAAAGTAAGTTTACCCACGTGTGGTATCCGGTTGAGTAGAATATACCACCCTCATTTCTTACCGAGGTGTTGTAAAATACGACTAAGGGAAGTTGACGTCAGGCAGGCCGGTCGTAAAATATGTAGCCAAATTATATGACAACATGTTTATAACATGTTGTGCCCAACTTAGGATAAGGGCAGAATGATGAGTAGTGTGTAGTTCTTGTATTGATATAATCAATGGAACAACGTAACTACGTAATTTCTAAAAGATTTATTCGATCCCTCTGACATGCCGTTAACGTACCGTCCCGTCCTAATACCCAGTATAATCTCATAAGGGCTGATAGCGTAGCTTTCAACTGCCACAGTGAAGTATGTCGGAGTACCTCAGTTCTCCCTTAGACGCCGTAGCGAGCGCACGTATCGCCACGTGCGATTTTTACACCAATTCACTGAAATGTAAACTTGAATCGGCTGAAACGGTGGTTCGAGCTGTGCTTTTGTGTGACTTTTGTGAACATTTGAACATCGGATTTCCTTTTATTTTCACTGTGAGTATTTTTGAAAAAGCTTTTTGTTTGCGGATAACTTTGAAAGTCTAAATTTTTTAGTAATATATTAAGTTTAGCGATAACTAGGTTGATTATTTTAATTAGTATATGATGTTTAAAATATTTAAGAAAAACTGTTTTTTTTAACTTATTATGCAATATAATGAGACATATAATACATATAATCTTATATAAACACACCTTTCGAAAACCACGCAGGGTATATATGAATGTGTGGAAATCACATTATTTCTCTGAAACTATGTCTAATAATATTAATGCCGTGTGGTATCCGGCTGAATAGAATAGTACCACCCTCTTTTCTTACCGAGGTGTCGTAAAAGGCGACTAAGGTAAGTCGACCCGCTGTGTGGTATCCGGCTGAGTAGAATAGACCAACCTCATTCCTTACCGAGGTGTCGTAAAAGGCGACTAAGGTAAGTTGACCCACCGTGTGGTATCCGGTTTAGTAGAATAGACCACCCTCTTTCTTACCGAGGTGTCGTAAAATACGACTATGGTAAGTTGACGTCAGGCAGGCGGCCGGTCGTAAAAACACAGCCAAATCATGTGACAGCATGTTTATAACATGTTGTGCCGACCCCACTTAGTGTGGGATAAGGGCAGGAGGATGATGATATGTCTAATAATATTAGTTTTTTAATGTTATCATTTTAATGACTATTGAGACTTTATAAAAAAAGATATATAAATAAATAAATAAAATAATGTTTAATTAAGGAGAATAATAATCTTATATATAAAAAAAAATTTGTCTGTATGGCCTTTAGATACTTCGAAACGGCTTGACTGTTTTTATCGAAATTTTCAGACAATAATTAGAATGAACTAGCGGATGATTCTGTAAAGTTTGATGACGATTGGATTATTTTTTTTAACTGTTGGGTTCTAATTTGAGGGAATTCGAAAAATGACTGACCCACCAACGCGTGACTTGTGTGGTCACGCTAATAAGTAGTAAAAAAATATTTTTTTTTTTTTTTTTTAGTCTTTATTGCACTATTAACAAAGTACAAAAGGCGGACTTAACACTAAACAAAGCGTTCTCTACCAGTCAACCTTAGGGTCAAACGGAAAATTAAAATAGGTGCAGCAAGCAAACAAACAAAAGAAGAAAGTAGTAATAGGCATAGATATTTAAGAGATGAAAATCGATAAACTATAGCGATGTGCCTGGGCAAATAAGAAATAAATAAATGGATAACAATAAATATAAGGTAATAAAAATGGATGGTATAAAAGAAAAAAATATATATATATCATTAATTGTTACAGATTAGGTATTTTTTAACATTAGCTTTAAAAGTAAAACGACTGGAAGATTTTTTGACAGAATCAGGGAGATCATTCCACAGACGTACGGCTTGCAAAGTGAAAGAATCTGACAAAAAAGTGGTGCGATGATGAGGCGTGGAAAGCTTAAGGAGATAAAATGAGCGGAGATCACGATTACTTTTGGATGAAAGGAATTGGAAATCTGATTTAAGGTAATTAGGACAATCATTGTTGTGTAAAATCGAATACAGACAACAGAGAGCTCTAAGTTTTCTACGCTTACATATGCTAAGCCATTGCAGCTGAGAGCGGAAGTGAGAGATATGATCGTACTTGCGCAGATCAAAGATAAACCTAATACAATCATTGAGGAGGCGTTCTAATTTGTTTAAAAGATCAACGTTGAGGTCCAGATAGCAAACATCGCCATAATCCAAAATTGGAATTATTAATTTTTGGACCAAGATAATCTTGACTTTTCTTGGTAAGAAGTTTTTAAGTCGATAGAAAGATCGCAGAGTGCCACGTGCCTTAATATTAAGGAGAAGCAAAATAATTTAGGCCCTTTTGGAGTATTTCATTTCATTTGCGTGTGTATTTTCTAAGTATTTTAGTTAAGTAATTATGGGCGATTAGATTAAGTACTAGTTTCATAATTAAATGCATAACAGTTAAATAATTGTAGCTTCATTAATCATATTGATACTTGACGATTCAAAAGTGCTTGAAAGAGCCTATATGAATAAAGATTAATTTGATTTGATTTAATTAATGTAAATAGCTGAATTTAAGAAGGGAAATTTGTAAAAAAACTAAATATATTTTTTTGTAGTTTAAAAGTTAAAAGTCAAATAAATATAGGCCCATTCAATGTTATATGTGGCTATAATTAAATAATTCAACAATAATTTAAATAATAAAATAGAATAATATTACTTTAATAGTATTTAGCTTTTACTTTTAACTTAAGTTTATATCAAGGAACACTTAAAATTTCGGTAATTTATAGTATATTTCGTTTGCGTGTGAATAAAAAAGTTTGTAAAATAATGACATGCAATTACAGGCCATTAGTACACGGGTGTTGATGGTATCGTTATGGGAATGATTGGTGTACATTATTAAGAGATTATAGTTTTTTGCCGCAGTAATTAACACTATCATCGTCCCCCTGCTCTTATCCCACTCCAAGTGGGTCGATATATGCACTGCCATTACAGCAGTTTAAAAACACTGTTAAAAAGAGGCTGGTACAGAAAGCCTACTATACTCTTGAAGATTATTTAGAGGATAAGAATGTGTGGAAATAGCTCTCTTTGAACCTGTACAAGACAGTAACGACTTAATGTAAATAATATTAAGAATTATTTTTTTTATTATTTTTTTTTAAAAGCAACCGCCGAGTTTCTTGCTGGCTCTTCTCGGTAGGAACAGCTTTCCGAACCAGCAGTAGAGTTGACGATTCAAAAGCACTTGTTTACAAGTTTATTTGAATAAAGAATATTTTGAATTTTGAATTAGAATTTTGAATATGTTATAAACATGTTGTCACATGATTTGGCTACGTATTTTGCGACCGGCCTGTCTGATTTCAACTTACCTTAGTCGTATTTTACGAGCTGGGTAAAGAGGGTGGTTCTACTCAACTGGATACCAATCGGTGGGTCAGCTTACCATAGTCTCCTTTTACGACACCTCGCTAAGAAATGAAAGTTGTCTATTCTACTCAGCCGGATGGATATCTCACGCAAGTAAAGCTTTAAATTTTGCCGTTTCTGTAATATTTTTTAATGCTGCTCCTCTCCTATTCATCTTAGAGTGATGTTATATAGTCTTAAGCCTTTCTCAATAAATGGACTATCTTACACTTAAAGAATTTTTCAAATCGGATCAGTAGTTTCTGAGATTAGTGCGTACAAACAAACAAACTCTTCAGCTTTACATATTAATATAGATATAATACTTAGTAATAAAGCAGGCTTTGTCGTTAGGCAATCGTTTACCAAAACACAGAAACTCAATTTCATTAAATATGATATCAGTAAGTTGTAATATTTTCAGGGTACTACAAGATGATGTACGGCTATATTTTACTCCTTATCAGAGCTTATATTGTCGGCCTCGAATTGAACATAAGCCGGGACGGGTCCCGCGGGATTCGGCAGTTGACTTCTACCCGCGACAAGTTTAATCTGAAGAAAAATTACTATGAAAAAAGTCGTAATTCTCGTTGTTATGGGTTAGCAGTTTTGAATGTAGACTATTGCCAGAGGTATTCATATTTTACATATTCTGGTTTCTACAGATTAAAACTAGATTAAATGGCAACTTGTGTTAATCTTCTTCTCAACTGTTGTCGCCATTGACTTCCGATTTTATAGCAACACAGTCTTGTTTCATACAAGAGTATCGCGAGTTATTAATTGAAATGTTGGCAGCTCTGTTCCGTTGATTTCGGTGGAGTCTTCCTATTGATAAAACGTTTTAGTGACAGTCAGACAGTCTTTGTTCGTCGTTCAAGAGAATTGCATCAAGGAACGGGAATTGTGGTATTCCTATTATATCGTGTTATTGTATATAGTGTTCGCTAACACAACCTATAGACGTTATACCTAAACTATAGACATAGATCTCTTCCCATGATCTCCATAAAACACGATACTTAACCACTTGGGTAAGGGTCTTGCGTATCTGGAATACGCAAGACCCTTACCCAAGTGGTATCATGTGGTTATCATGTGGTTATAATGTGGGATCGCCATTCCAACAACTTAAGACCCCAACGCCCATCAGTTCTACGCACTATGTGCCCCACCCATCGCTACTTCAGCTTTGCCACACGCTGAGCTATATTGGTGACTTTAGTTTTTCTACGGATCTCCTCATTTCTGATATGATCTCGTAGAGATAGTCCAAACATAGACCGCTCTATCGATTGTGTTAATGAAACTCCTGAATTACGACCTTTTGCCTATTTACGAAGACAAAACAGATTTTTTTTTGTTTTATTCTGGAATGTAGTGCATGCGGATTGTGATGTGTGTATCTTAACTTGTATATTTATATACAATATACATACGTATAATACATACACGAATATATATACACTCATTCAAACTAATACTAATTCACATAAATACAAACGAAACATTACGACTTAAGCGCACCAAGTCAGTGACATGAGAGTCCATTGGTGAGAGTGGACGTGTAGTGGCATTTTATTACTTGTTAGTGTGTTAGAGCCTGTGCTATAATCATAGAACACAAGGCTATAAAAAAGATAGAAATGAAATACACTCAAAAACCACGTAGTATATAATCTTCTAGACATGAGAAGCCATAGGCAAAAGTGAAGGAATATGTAACTCGTATACTTTATCTTTGTCAAATCACACACGAAAAGAAAAAAAAAAGATCACCCTCCTTTGTTTTCTCGTTGTATCTCTTTAGTGTAATATGTTACATTGTTGGCTGGCTTCTTACTCTAGTATAACACTCTATGGTTTTCTGCCCCCAAGCTACAAATAGTTTGCCGAATTTTCTTTTGTAGTTATAAAAATAGTGAATATCAAAAAAGAAAACTGCAAAACTCAATATTATTTCAAGAAATTTATGTCCTAAAATGTCTCACTGAATTTTAGTAATATGATTTACGACTATGACTTTTAGTAATATGATTTTCTCACTTATGGGTTTCTACACACTTTTTCCGAAAAGGAAACACTATGATTATAGAAGTTATGATTTTTATCATGGTATGATTTTTATGAATTGTTAAAGAATTTTTACAATTCCATTCTAAATTGATTTATTACTTATTTCTTTTTAAGTCCATTCAATATTAATTGACGAACTAATTGCGATTTCTTTAGCGATACCTAACTTAATTTTCTGTACGTAAAATTGGAAATTTTCATTCTAAATTTTGTCCGGTTGGTATAGAAAAAGTTATTTTGTTGTATCCGCGTTTGTTAAGAGAATATATGTATTGCTAGGTGTATAAAGCAGGCAACATACCTTATACATGCAAGACAAGTCACCTCGCGTATCTCAAAACGCCACCAACACCAACACTCCACATAATCACTACACACACTCACTACCACAATCTCTACGATCGTTTCACGTTGAAACCGAAGTATCACCAGGAGGATAGTAATCTTAATTCATGGACCCAATGGAGAGATAAAAGTTATATTATGGCGGATTATAGCAAAATAATTTTATTATTACTTTCGCATTATGGAAACGCCTAATTCTATAATTAAATAATTCTATCATAATTTATATATGTATATATTAGTATATTGGACTAAGATAAGTATAGATCCTCCTGCCCTTATCCCACTCTATGTGGGGTCGGCACAACATGCTATAAACATGTTGTAACATGATTCGGCTGCGCTTTAACGTACGGCCGCCTACCTGACGTCAACTTACCTTTGTCGTATTTTACGACATCTCGGTAAGAAAAAGGGTGGTCTATTCAACTAAACCGGATACCACTCGGTGGGTCAACTTACCTTAGTCGCCTTTAACGACACCTCGGTAAGAAATGAGGGTGGTACTATTCTATTCAGCCGGATACGACACGCCGGGTCGACTTACCTTAGTCGCCTTTTACGACACCTCGGTAAGAAATGAGGGTGGTACTATTCTATTCAGCCGGATACCACACGGCGGGTCAGCGACCATTATTAAAACCATATAAAAGTAGATCGCACTACTATCATAAATATAAATTCTTATCACGGCTTACACTGCCGGCCACATTTTGAACATAAGCTGGGATACTCCCGCGAGGTTCGACAGTTGACTTCGCGTCAAGTTTGGTTAGAAGAAAAATTACTACAGAAATCTATTTACTTCCACTCTATTGGGAGTTAGACGTAAATATGATTTATAACTACATTCGGTTATTGTTTAACAAACTTATGATAGTAATATTGAATGATACAGTATTAAAATAAACGTGATTACATGGATATTTACTAAGTCTGACGTTTATTTGAAAATTTATTTAATCATTAAAACATGCAAGAAAAATGCATATTTTCAGGGATTTCCATAAATCTAATTTTTCTTAATCACAAAAATCTCTTCTCAATCAAAAAGAAGATATTTTAAGGAACTGTTTCCAGAATTGGAAATATTTGCATTAATTGGTGACGAACCTTCTAAGTTGTTAGAACGCCTTCTTAATATATTATTATTTTTATAACTCCTATCCTTCTGCACTTATCCCCCTCTGAGTGGGGTCCGGGACAGCATGTTACAAACATGTTGTCACATGATTTAGCTACGTATTTTACGACGGCCGCATTCTTTACGATAACTTACTATATCTAGATAAGTTTTATTTGAAAAAAAAATGTCGTTCTAAAAAAATGGGCTCTAGATTTTTTTTGAAATTTACGTTGAATATAATCACAATATTACGCTGTCAAACGTAAAGTCATTGTAGTTCGTTTGGGGAACGGGCTGTCTAGAGAGGTGAAAATCCTAGGATCAAGCTGCTGTACTATTTATTTTTTTATTTACAATTTTTTTTTAATTTTTTTTAACATCATTTTAAAAATTACCGAGCAAGGCTCGGTCACCCAGGTACTGATAGCTTAATAAAAAAAAATTCGGGACTCAATTCTCAATTTCAACAATATTCAATTCATACTCCTCAAAAAAAAGCATAATATATATTTCAATTGGGTTTTTCTAATCAAAATTGTTTTGTTAGGATAATGTTTGTAGAGTACATTCGGTCAACGGTTTTCAATTTCAAACGGGTTGGGTCGACTTAATTTGCATAACAGTTAATCCAGGATAAATTGTCAGTAGCATATTGTTCACTAACGGCTTTTTAAAGCCTTGTTATCAGTTTACCCATTGATTATTTTCTGTTAACGCAATTCCATCTCCATTTTCCTATTTCTATATTAGCCTCTGGTGTCTGTCTGAGTAGAATAAACCACTCTAATTTCTTACCGAGGTGTCGTAAAAGCCGACTAAGGTAAGTCGACCCGTCGTGTGGTATTCGGCTGAGTAGAATGAACCACTCTAATTTCTTATCGAGGTGTCGTAAAAGGCGACTGAGGTAAGTTGACCCGTCGTGTGGTATCTGGCTGAGTAGAATAAACCACTCTAATTTCTTACCAAGGTGTCGTAAAAGGCGAATAATGTAAGTTGACCCACCGCGTGGTATCTGGCTGAGTAGAATAAACCACTCTAATTTCTTACCAAGGTGTCGTAAAAGGCGAATAATGTAAGTTGATCCACCGCGTGGTATCTGGCTGAGTAGAATAAACCACTCTAATTTCGTACCAAGGTGTCGTAAAAGGCGACTAAGGTAAGTTGACTCGCTGTGTGGTATCCGGCTGAGTAGAATAAACCACTCTAATTTCTTACCGAGGTGTCGTAAAAGGCGACTGATGTAAGTTGACCCGTCGTGTGGTATCTGGCTGAGTAGAATAAACCACTCTAATTTCTTACCAAGGTGTCGTAATTGGCGAATAATGTAAGTTGACCCGCCGTGTGGTATCCGGCTGTGTAGAATAGTCCAACCTCATTTCTTACCGAGGTGTCGTAAAAGGCGACTAAGGTAAGTTGACCCACCGTGTGGCATCCGGATACCACACGGCTATCTTATCCTAATATATCCTGCGATATATGTTTGTTACTCTATCATGGCGAATTTGCTGAACAAATATCGATGATATTTTGTACAATTATTATTCATACACGAACATAACACATAGGCTATAGAAATCCTGTAAATTCTACAGGAATAGGATGACAATAAAAAGCCCCATTTATTATCGCGATTACATTCCACGTAAACGCAGTTGCGGGTGAAAGCTAGTAGATTATATAGTAATTTGAATAATATAAAGAATTCATGACAGACCTTTTATAATAATGAATTTATTCACGTTTATTATTTGATTTCTAGAAAATATTACGTTTAGAATTTTGAAATGTTATTTCATTATAATGTAATTTATTCATAATCATTATTTGGTTAACCGTTAGGTCTTATTTTGGAATTTAAATGTCCATTTCTTAAATTTTTATATTTTCTTTCTTACATTATACTAACCGTATTCTACATTCAGTTACTTGGCAGTTATTTATAATTTTAATAAGTGGAAGTGAAGTCTACTGGCTGGATACCATGTGGTATCCAGCCAAAAGGCGACTAAGGTAAGTTGACCCGCCGTGTGATATCCAGCTGAATAGAACAGACCAACCTCATTTCTGACAGAGTCGTAAAAGGCGATTACGGTAAGTTGACGTCAGGCAAGCGGCCGGTAGTAAACTAGCCAAAACATGAAACAATTTGTTTATAATATGTAGTGCCGCCCACACTTAGAGTGGGATAAGGGCAGGTAAGATGAGGCAAGACTAGTGAAGTTACAACGAATGACGGAGTATTGATTGATAATTGATATATATTGAAATATATGACAATTGGTACAAATTGAATTATTGAATATGTTTTTTCGGGATCTCGGAAACTGCATCAACGATTTTCCTGAAATTCAGCATGTAGGGGGTTTTGGGGGATAAAAATCGATTTAGCTAGGTTTTATTTTTAAAAAATCGTTTTATCTCTGTATTTGGGCATTAAAAAATACTAAAATTTGCATTGAATATAAAACTGTATATGTAAATTGTCAAGTCAACGTAGCTTATTTGGGGAACGAGCGGTCTCGAGAAATGAAAATACTTAGGATCGAGCCCTACCTACCCAATTATTATTTTTTTTTAGTTCCTTTTTTTTTGTAAAAAAATATCGAACAAGGCTCGGTACTACCTTTATTAATTAATTTTATTTAATTTAATATTTATTAAGCAGTAAGTGATGCAACTCTGCCGAAACGTCGAACCTTATACAAAGGTAACGTGATTATCGCGATGTGACCCGGTTGTTTATATTTTAATCAGTATGAATCGCGAAAGTTTAAAATCTACTATGCTCAAAATTACCTTTGAAAAGCTTTCACTAAGACATCGTAATGTAAACTCCGAAAAAGCAATAATTAATTTCAGTTACATTAACTTAGCTGTATGATTTAAATCCGAAAATCCTTTCATGATTTCATTTCCATAATTAAAGGAATAAAAGGTTCTGAAGCCATAATAAGAGGATAAAATTGTTATATAGTAGGGATCGGAGAATTGTGACAGATTTTGTATTATATTAATTGTTTTACCTTTTTAGGGTAATTTGGCAAGGTATAAGGGAATTCAAGTATTACGAAAGCTTTTTTACGTAACATCTCAGCCGATATGCTATTTTTTCTGCCAATGCTGTGCCAATCCCATGAAATACCTAGAAAAATAAATAAATAAATATATGGGACACTTACACACACGATCGTCCGCCCCCAAAGTAAGTAACTTAATACTTATGTTATGGTAGACAGACTACTGGTGAATATAAACTTATATAATTTTTAAATACAAATATACACCCAGACTCGAAGACCGACAAATTTATTTATAGAAAATGTTGGCCCTCGGCGGAAATCGAACCCGCGACCTGCGGCAGGGTCACTACCCACTGCGCCAACGGGCCAGTCATCAATCAACAGCCGTCAATAGCATATAAAAAATATATATTTTTTTAAATCTTAAAATTTTCTCTCATAAAATTTTACCTACGTAAAATACGTAGCCGAATCATAAGACATGTTTATAACATGTTGTGCCGGCACGGCATCGACATCGGTAGGATGATGATGCAGTGCCAATCTCCTCTCATTGTGCTGTTATGATTTGTACAGTTTCGAAAAATTCTATATTATATTTCTTATGGAATCTCTTCATATTCAAAACGGTCTGGTCTCTTGCCATCATCCCGACTTATCCCTGCTCAAGAAAAGAAAATGTTGAAATCTCCTGAACACTAAATATAGCGCAACTTTAGCGTTAATGACTTACTTAAGAATATAACCAGATGTGCACGAGTGTTGGATTTTCGATACAAACACAGCTGTCATATCGAGTGTTGTTTCTAGGTCACCTTAAGATAATAGTTGATGCATCTGCGCCCCGCTCATTTGCTAATGGTGCCAAGTTGCTACAGTAGATTACATCGCATACAACTATTGTATAGTGAGATGAATTTACTGATTAGTTTTTTGATGTAATGTTTTACGTTTGTGAAGATTACATTACAGAAAAGATGAAAAGTGCGAGACTAAGTTAGTATGGTCATGTTATGAGGAGGGATGACAGTCATGTGACCAAAAGAGTTTTAAATATGAATGTGGATAGATGTTTGGCTAGGGGGAGGCCGAAAAAAAGATGGATGGATTGTGTGAAAAATGATATGCATGTTAAAGGAGTGGCACCAGAGTTGACGAATGATAGAGGAGAATGGAAGTAGAAGACATATTGTGCCGACCCCACTTAGAGTGGGATAAGGGTAAGAGAATGATGATGTTTTACGTTTGTGGAGAATTTAATCTATTATCAAGTAGTGGACGTTCAATGTTACAAATAGGATTTTTCAGTCAATTTTCACTTCACTCCACCCATATTTGCTACTTTTTTGAATTGGACTTTGTTATTTGGTGGGAGGTGTATATAAAGTGCTTTCTTTGGAACGGGCTCTTCACTGAAAACATCCTACTTCCTACTAATATTATAAATGCGAAAATTTGTGTATGGATAAAAATGGATGTATGATTGTTACTATTTCACGGCGAATCCGTTGAACCAATATCGATGAAATCTGGCACAATTATTCCTTATACACCGGGATAAATATAGGCTTTAGAAATACTGCTAATTTTAGAGGAAAAAGATGACATTCAAATAGCGCCATCTATTATCAACCAATCACTCGAAAGTTTTAATTCTACCAATTAGACACATAAGTTTTTGACAGAAAAACTCATTGGTGGCGGCCAGGGTTTGATCTCGTGATCCCTCGAAAGAGTCACACGGTCTGATCGCTGAACTATCACAGCTATTGAGTTAGTAATTACAATTTATCACACACTTTTCGGTGAAGGAAAACATCGTGAAACCTGCATGTTTCTAGAGAATTTTTAGGGTTATTTATAAACTACAAATCCGCAATGCAGCAGCGTGGTAGGTCTTAGCATTAATCCTTTCTCCAAAAACGGAATTAGGAGGCCTATGCCCAGCAGTGGGATAGTAATGGCCGCCTGCCTGACGTCAACTTACCTTAGTCGCATTTCGTGACACCTCGGTAAGAAATGAGTTTAGCAAGTAATAATAATATAATATGATTATATTACAATATACAATTCATATCTGCTTACTTCAATGACAATACAAAATAATGAGCTGTCAGATAAAATAAATACGTAGTGATTAAAAGCTCTTGTTAATATTTAATTTTCATTATCAGGTTTGTTGGGTTTTGTTTAATTAAAAATGAGATTGCTGCAGTTGTTATTAACTACAATATGACAACAAACATACAACAATCACTATGCGGTCTTAAATCTATACTAATATATAAAGCTGTAGAGTTTGTTTGTTTATTTGGTTTGAACGCGCTTATCTCGGGAACTACAGGACCGATTTTTAAATTTTTTTTGAGTGTAAGATAGTATATTAATCAAGAAAGGCCACATACGCCTTGTGGTATCCGGCTGAATGGAATAGTACCACGCTTATTTCTTACCGAGGTGTCGTAAAAGGCGACTAAGGTAAGTTGAAGTCAGGTAGGCGGCCGGTCGTTAAATACGTAGCCAAATCATATGACAATATAATTGTAACATGTTGTGCCGACCCCACTTAAGAGTGGGAAAAGGGCAGGCAGATGATGCTAGACTATATAACATCACGATCAGATGAATAGGAGAGGAACAGTAATAAAAAATATTACGAAAACGGCGTAATTTAAAGCTTTCCTTGCGTGCGCTGAATAAAAGTTAATAGTTATTCAAAAACCATGTATTACAAAATTGTTCCCCTCTAAAAGTTCTAAATAAAAGTCAGCGACACTGTATGGCTAGTTTTTAAGTTTAACCCACTGTAACCAATTTATGTTTTAATCTCTCCACGCGGGCAGAGTCGCTGGCGATTGCTAGTAATTTATACCTAGTATGAATCTGTTTGAACAGTTTCTGAAGTAAGGTAAGGCACTAGTTATTGACCATGTACTAGTAGTGGCCGTTTTGTATGAAATTTTAAACAATAAGCGTTCTGTTTGTTATAGCTAATAAATAAATAAATATATATACAAACATCAACTCATTTAAATATTAGTAAAGATATATTATAATATTAATTTATCATATTGATGGGATTGAAAACTACATTATCCGCCATTTTGTGGCAGTGGCCATCTTTGATTTTGATTTTGTATAGTGCACTGAATTCTACGTGACAAGCCCTTTCATTTGATACCTATATTGATAGGATTGGAAAAACTAAGTTGTCCGCTATCTTGGATTCACAATATTATTTCCATTTTTAATATTTACCTCTTTTTTAATTTTAGACTGGTAGGCTAAAAAAGATTCCGATTCCGAAATAAGCTCGTTATTGCAAATTATGTTGTTTTTTAATCTTACTTTTAAATGAATAATTGCAATAAAGACATTACAAACAAAATACTTGCATATTCAGTAGTTTATAAATATACAATATTGCTCTCAAACGTGTTTCTTTAACGCGAATACTGATGAATATAAGGTATAATGCGATGTACATATCTATTCTAAAGGGACGCCTATAATGTCTTTTGCCCAGCAGTTAATAATACATTTAGTTTAATTGTCCAGTAATTACTTACGTTACAGCGGTTATAGCGGTTTGTTATAGCTCTATATAAGTGTTCCTTTGAGATTCACACATCTGATGAATATAAGCTTAGTTAATCTACCAGTAATTACAAGTAGATGCTACTTATACTTACTGCCAGTAATACTTGTAGATTAAACTTTGTGTTTTCATACATATACAACATCCTGCCCTTATTCCACTTTAAGTGTAGTCAGCACAACATGCTAAAAATATGTTGTTACATGATTTATTGGGTATTCATCATGGGTTCATTCACGACACCTCGGGAATAAATGAGAGTGTTCTATTCTACTCAGCAGGATACTACACGGCCCAAACGAATACCTTCTGTAAATAAATGATAAGACTTAGAGGAATAGTAATATAAATCATGTACTTGTATGTTCTTCTGATATGACTTAGGAAATTTTTGAAAAATTTAAAAAATTAAATTTTAAATAATAATCGTTTTGTTTGTTGTAGCTAATTCAAAAAAATAAATAAAAAATAACAGTCTATGTTCCTGTTATTTTTTATTAATTTTTTGAAGTAACTTTTTTATTTTGTAAAAAATTACCGAGCAAGGCACGGTCAACCTGGTACTATAATAAATATGATAACATAATGAATAATAATATATTAAATACAATAGAATATATTAAAAAAATTAATATAATAAAGTAATTTAATAAAGTGTAAATACTTATCTGAGTATTTTTAAATTAAATATTCTATTGTAATTAAATATAAAATATATTTAAATTATAATATATTATAAATATGTAAATATTGTGTTTAAATGAAGGTATTGCTTTAGATTTACGTAGTAAGTTAGAGAATTAGGCGTTACGTTGCGGAGGTCCATAATAATATAAAGCTAATGAGAATATTATTTTAAATATTTAACAAGTAGTTAACAATTATCTTTATATAAATATAAAAAAATATAAACGTACTTTTATTCAACCCATAGGAAAAAATTACTCGAGCTTTTATTAACCATTTATGACCTTACCTAAAAACCTTTACGCTTCTTAAATTCAGCTGAAAGAAGGCCGAGTGTAATATATTAAAGCTTGAAGCTTGATGGATTGAGTAAAGTTACAGTCTACTTCAACCATTGAATACTCCATCAAGGGGTTGCTTAGACAATAATGTATTCTGCTCGGTGAATATTGTAGCAGTAATGGATTAAGGCTTTTTATAAAATAATTTGCTTCGTCCTTATAAAATATACATATTACTAATAGACCCTCATTTCTTATCGAGGCGTCGTAAAATGTGATTTAGGTAAGTAAAGAGTTTAAGTAAGTAAAGAATGTCGTGAGAGGCGACTAAAGTAAGTCGACCTGGCGTGTGGTAGCCGTCTGAGTAGAATAGACCACCCACATTTCTTATCGAGGTGTCGTAAAAGGTGACTAAAGTAAGTCGACCCATCGTGTGGTATACGACTGAGTAGAATAGACCACCCTCATTTCTTATCGAGGTGTCGTAAAAGGTGAGTTAGGTAAGTCGACCCGGCGTGTGGTATACGGATGAGTAGAATACGCCACCCTCATTTCTTATCGAGGTATCGTAAAATACGACTAAGGTAAGTTCACGTCAGGCAGGTGACCGGGCGTAAAATACGTAGCCAAATCATGTGACTATAACACGTTGCGCCGACCCCACTCAGAGTGGGATAAGGAAGCGGATAGTCGAGTGTATAATTGTTCCATACATTTATTAATAACATACATATTTTTCTAATAAAATCTATTTATTTTTATTATTATTTATTTATTTATTTATTTATTATAAAATTTCACATGTACACTTACAGATCTAGCCAAAACGCATACATGATATAGGTAAGTATATAAAAAAAAACAGTAAGAAAAATTTACGTTAGAAATTAATTGTAATTATTATCTAAATAACAATTTACATACTTTAAAAATGTTTTAGCATTATGTGTGAAAATGTCGGCATCTGGGAATCTGCTTAGCAGCTCATTGACTTGCGCAATAGCCCTATGAGTCGGAGCAGCCGCCGCGCGACGCGTCCGCGCCCGCTCGCGCACCGCCAGCAGGCGCGGCCGGCGCCGCACGCCGACTGCTCCCTCCATGCCAGACATGTGGTGCCGCGGTACCACAAAGCCGACCCGGCTAAGAGTAGATGGATCGTCTATCCTATTATGCAACAACTGATAGTAATGCATTATGGACTGTATTTTCCTCCTGTATGCCAAAGTATTCAGTCCGACCATACCATTTACGAACATCGACGGATATAGATAAGGATAGAAACCGTACATTCTTTTATATAAATATCTTGCAAACTTGCGTTGTATTTTTTCTATTTGAATTATATATTTAGTTTCGTATGGATCCCAAACAACCGCACCGAATTCCAATCTGCTACGAATGAAACTATTATAAAGTAAGATGGACACCCCAACATCGCTAAACTGTGAAGCCATTCGTATGACAAAACCTAAAATTTTATAGGCGGATTTACATATAGATTCGTAATGTTCTTTAAATTCAAGCCGAGCATCTAATGTTAATTGGAGTTCGAGATCGCGAAAAACTTATCACCTTACACTTATCTTCATTGAATTGCAATCTATTTGTTTTAGCCCAATTGCCCACCCGATCTATGTCTCTTTGTAACGTATCGCATGTTGTGGTTTGATCAATTTTTGTATATATTTTTAAATCATCGGCAAATAACAGATACTTTGACGAAGTTATAATATTTGGCAAATCGTTTATCATTATGAGGAACAGAGTTGGACCTAGGTTACTTCCCTGACTCACGCCTGATCGGGTGAAAAAAGTATTCGATTCAAGTTTACCAACACGTACATATTGTGAGCGATTACCTAAATAACTGGAAAAAAACTGTAATAGTTTTGGTACGAAACCAAATGAGTAACACTTTCGAAGAAGGATATCATTATCAACAAGGTCGAAAGCCTCTTTAAAATCAAAATAAATGGCGTCTACTTGAAGACCCATATCCATCTGGGATGTGACATAGTCCACCAGATTTATGTGGTTTGTTAACGTTGAACGTGCTGACCGAAAACCGTGCTGGCGTTCGTCGAGCCTACCTCTTATCTGAGATACGATAAGATTATTTATAATTGACTCAAATACTTTACCGAAGCATGACAGCACTGCTATCGGTCTATGTTGATTAACGTTTTGAGATGATCCCTGTTTGGGTATTGGTGTCACCCTAGACACTTTCCACTTACTGGGGTACTTGCATTGATTTAGGGAAAGATTAAATAAATGCAATAAGGGCTCTTCAAGAACTGATGCACAATCCTTTATTAAGAAAGCAGGTATGGCATCCGGTCCAACCGCAGACCGCGATTTTAAACGTTTTATTGCTTGCCGAACATCTTTTACAGATATTCTATCGACAACGATGTGAAAGGAATCTTTGTCAGCGATCTTATTGAGACAGGAGTCATTATGCGCTGTTACAGGATCTAATATAGGAATATCTTTATGAAAAACGGACTCAAAATATTCAGCAAAAATGTTTACCGCATCTTGCCCCTTAAAGGTTTTGTAGCGGAATTTATTGTAAATAATAATAAAAAAAAAAAAAAATTGTAATAAAATATATGTCGACATACACGCGGCCAGCCGTCGGCGATTTTTATATATACAATCCTCGCGGCCGGTTATTATTCCCGAGCCGAACAGAATGCAGCCGATGCAGCGGGCCGCCTCGGACACACCGTCCCGAGCGACCAAACCGATAAGACGCGTGTAAACTGTAACGATTTAATTAAAGTAGCAAAGTGTTTACGTAGTTTTTTTTTGTCTGTCAATACGTGTGGTTTAACGCCCCAGTACCCTATAAAGTGGTGACTCCGATATAACACGATACATAAACAGTATTTACGAGACGATGAGTGATAATAGCAGTAGCGAATCACTTCCCAGCGCGAAAAATGTGACTTCGCGACCAGCGAGGAAGGCACGCCCATCACCGTTGGCCGGAAGAAGCGATGAGACGGAGCCAGTAGATACCAGGAGACATAAGGTGAGGGTGCCAAAATTTACGCCAGATGAGGTGGAAATATGGTTTGCGCTGTTGGAAAGCCAATTCGAATCATATGGCATAAAAGACGACGCGACAAAATATACACTTGTGCTATCCAATTCAGATATCAGGCACATCTCAGGTAACGACAATGTCGTAGCTGATACTTTGTCCCGTATCGACGCTTTAGCGCAGCCTGTCGACCTTCAGATGTTAGTCGAAGCACAAGCGATGGACAGCGAAATGAAGACACTCTTGACCGGTAGCACATCACTACGCCTCAAAATGATTGCACTAACAGGTATTCAAGGAGCGTTATGTTGTGACGAGAGAGACAGCAAATTGAGACCTTTTATTCCCATACAGCTGCGCCACCAAATCATCAACAATCTTCATTCATTGAGTCATCCTGGTGCAAATGCAACTGCAACGCTTGTATCAGACCGGTATGTATGGCCAGGCGTGAAAAGAGACTGTCGCGAATGGGTACGCAAATGCCTTGAATGTCAGCGATCGAAAGTCACGAGGCATGTGTCTGCTCCTTTAGGTTCGTTCAAGCTGCCAAAGGCTAGATTTTCTTTTATCCACATCGACTTGATTGGCCCACTCCCTTATTCGCAAGGATATCGATATTGTCTCACGGCTATAGATCGCTTCACGCGGTGGCCTGAGGCAATACCGTTGGCTGATATTACAGCAGAGACTGTGGCTAAGGCATTACTGCACGGCTGGGTCTCACGCTTTGGGTGTCCAACTGATATTATTACCGACCGCGGCAGACAATTCGAGTCCTCATTATTTAAGAGCCTGTCGAAACTTATAGGTTTTCAGCATCGCAGAACTACGGCTTACCATCCTCAATGTAATGGTTTAATCGAGAGGTTCCACAGACAGCTGAAAGCAGCTATTGTGTGCCACAACAGTAGTTCTTGGGTGGACGCATTACCGCTTGTTTTATTAGGCATCCGAAGCGCAATAAAGGAAGACCTTAAAACATCTTCGGCTGAGCTACTATATGGGGAACCTCTCCGATTGCCAGGTGATATGTTCGAACCTACAGAAAATTTCGTCTCCGACACTACTGATTACGTTTCACAGCTGCGCAAGTTCGTTAAGGATCTCCAGCCGTCACCCACTAATCAGCATGGTGGAAAACGCCCAACATTCATTTTTAGGCAGCTCGCCTCAACATCGCACGTTTTTCTTCGCGATGACAGTATCTTAGGTTCCCTTAAACCAGCATATTCTGGTCCTCATGAGGTTTTGGAACGAGGTGAAAAGGTTTTTAAAATCATATATCACGGCAAAGAAGTATCTGTATCAATCGATAGGTTAAAACCAGCCTATCTAATTTATGACCCAGATGTAACACAAGCAAACACAACTCATACAAACCGACCTCACACGAACATTCCTCATGCAAATACACCTCATACAAAATCACCACACATTCATCCAAACATACCAAACGATCATCCCAACCATGAACACCATAAACCCAAAACAACTAAATCAGGACGTAGGGTTAAGATTCCCGATTTTTATCGCCCGTAGGACGGTCTCTAGGGGGGGGTGATGTAGCGGAATTTATTGTAAATAATAATAAAAAAAAAAAAAAATTGTAATAAAATATATGTCGACATACACGCGGCCAGCCGTCGGCGATTTTTATATATACAATCCTCGCGGCCGGTTATTATTCCCGAGCCGAACAGAATGCAGCCGATGCAGCGGGCCGCCTCGGACACACCGTCCCGAGCGACCAAACCGATAAGACGCGTGTAAACTGTAACGATTTAATTAAAGTAGCAAAGTGTTTACGTAGTTTTTTTTTGTCTGTCAATACGTGTGGTTTAACGCCCCAGTACCCTATAGTTTTATCTAAGTACACATACTCGCGTTCTTGCCTCCGAACTTTGTGGCTATTCCTTATATAATCCCAAAATTTGTTAGGATCCTTCTGGATATTTAGTTGCATAACGGTTTTGTAATGTGTATACGCTTGATCCATTATTATTTTTACATGTTGCCTATAATATTTATATAATTCCCTATTACATTCCCTTCCCTCAGCTTTAAATTTTTTTTAAATGGTAATATTTGAGTTGTATATTAAATATTATTTCAGATGTGAACCAAGTTGGATACACAAATTTTCTTACTACTACATCTTTTCTTTTTAATGGAACATTTGCATGAATACTATTATTAAGGTTATTGTAAAAGATATCGACTACTGAATCTATTTCATTCTGGCTAAGTAAATTTGACCAATTAATATCTCTAATACTTTCGTAAAGGGTACTAAAATTAGCTTTACGAAAATTCCATTCAGGACCTGAATTTATGTTAGGAATGCATAGAGATGGCGAATTGTCTAAAGTAGGTGGACCGCGCTCCATAAGAACCGTAATATCTAACGGAGGATGATAAGCATCAGCTGGTACTAGTTCTCTTTGCATATTTGTTACAATTATCTGACTTGATTGTAACCCACTAAGCACAAAATCCAAGATGCCTCCATATTCATTAATAATGGAATTATGTTGTTGTAACTTACAATATTCTAAAAATAAGTTGAACTGCGCCTTGACGTTAGCACTACATGAATTAAGATTAAAATCTCCTACAATGACAAAATCTATGGAATTATATTTCATAACAGCGTTTTCTATACAACTTAAAACATTCAGGTATTGATCATCATTATAACTAGGTGGTAGGTAAACTACACAAAGAATAAATTTTATGTTTTTCCACTTTACTAAGCCAAATAATAACTCTTTATCCCCAGTTAAACCATCAATATCTGATACCAATTTCAAAGAACAGCAACCGCGTACTGCTAAAAGAACTCCCCCCCAACCTGAATCCCCTTGTCTGTCCTTGCGCAGCACCGTGTACTCGGCTGGAAATATTTCAGAATCAAATACGGAAGTAGTGAGAAATGTTTCTGTGAGCATTACAATATCTGGATAGTATAAATAAACATTATTTTTGAAATTTTCTGTTTTACTACGTAGTCCCCTAACATTTTGATACATAATTTCGATTTTTTTAAACTTATTTAGCTTCTTATTTCTGCTTGCTGTGGAAACGAAAGTTCTGCTTCCAAGGTTTAATGCAAATATTTTCTGGCCAATTTTCCGCCGCTAAAACATTGTTTGACAGTCTTGCTGGCATTCCAATCTTAAACGATGCGTAATTGCCGCGCGATTTAAGTATTTCCACTGTACATGTGTCTATTCCACATTTTGATTTCAGGTGTTCGGAGATTTGATCATTTGATGTTCCCTGTTTTACGAAATATAGGTGCACGTATTTCCAATTTTCCGAAGCTTCTAGTGTGGTCACCCCAGTTGCCGCCGTGCCACGCACAACATTGGCGTATGAATTACTCAGTGTTGTACGCTTGGGGGCTATCTGATCTGGAGTTTCCTTTAACATTGATCCTGACTCGACAGACGACACCCTGATAGGTACAGGTATTTGCTTGGTTTCATCTTCGTTTACAGTATTAGCTCCCATCATGTTATTTTGTTGCACAGTATTTTGTGAGGATCTTGATATTTCGTTTTTCCTGGAGTTCATCATCTTATCGTTTGATTTAATGTTTGCCAATTTAGTGACAACCGGCTCGGTTTGACGCGTTTCATACCTTGCAACCTTCTGTTCTAAATGCAGTATCTTTTTATTTAAATCAGCTATAACATCCAACATCTTGTTATACACCTCGTGTTGTAGAGTAGTTTTAAATTTTTGAACTACGATATCACTAAATGATATAAAAGAATCATCCATTACAGCCTTCAGTTCTGTTCGTATAATGTCCCTCAAGTTATCAGTCAAATATTCAGAACCACCGTGTTGTGCTTGCAATATTTTAATTAATTTAAATTTTAATATTTTAATAGAATCAGTATGTTTTAATCAATAATCAGGTAATTTAATACTTGTGTTATAGGTTACAGACAACCAGTGAACATATACTTATATATTTTTTAAATACATACTTAAATACACCCAGACTCGAAGACCAACAAATTGACCAAAAATGTTGGCCTTCGGCGGGAATCGAACCCGCAACCCGCGGAACCAAAGGCACGTTCACTACCCACTGCGCCAACGAGCCAGTTAATGTCTGACCTATGTAAGAGTTTTTGTAGTTTCGATGATCAAGCCGAATAAGATCTGCATTTTACTATCGCAAGCTGTATTACAGTTTGCAAAAAAATCAAACATCGGACTTGGTTGGTAGGCCTTATAATGTAATTGAGTCACTCTGACATTTTAATATAGAAAAATGCTCAACGATAACGGTTCACTTAAATAGCTCCTCGGGTTACAGGAAAGATCCTTTTTAAGGGAGAATATTATACGTAAATGTTACCAGAATTCTCGACGTCATTATGACAGAATTTGTAAAGTGCCCAACAATTAAATTAAGTTAGGTATGAATTTTATTATAATACTCCTTCAAAACGTTTATCGCTAATGTTTATTGCTAAGGGAATAAGTATCCATTAAATAATGTTGGAGTTACTTTGTGTAAGAGATCGCAAAAATTACAGACAGGCTTTAGAAGTGGAACAAAAGATTTTTATCATCAAAACTTATCAAGTACAATAATACAAAAGATATAATAAAATGATTATTATATAAAATGTAGAGTGGACTATCCATTTTTATACCTGCTACATACAGGATTCGTAAAATGTACATGTACAAATCTCCACCACCGCCACCACAATACACAAGCATTACACACTTTTACTATCACAATCTCAATAATCGTTTAGTTCCGCAACCGAAGCATCATCTGGAGATAGACGCTACGACAAAATCGCTAAGCAAAGACTATCCAAACCAGCATAGTTATATAGTAATCGGTTTAACTTTGATTCGAAAGTTTGCACACCTGTGACAAAAGTCGCCGACTGAACCTTTTACAACAACTTGGGGTCATTAAACATAGCAATGATACCCTTATTAACGATTAGATAAAGGTTTCTAGCGAAATATCTGCTACATAATGTTGAAATTTTAATTGCCTTTTTAATATTAATAACAAAATCTTTACCAACTTAGTAAGGAACTTAAACAAGAAACAAAATTATACAATCTTTGTTTATTAATGTTACTATTACTTTCTAAGTTACTATTAAGTTCGCAAGTTTAATTCCACGGCCAATTGTTTTATATCGTAGCAAAACATATGTTATATTCTTATTATAATAAATAGATCTAACGATGCAAATACAGGTAGTATACTTGTTTCAAACATATATGAGTTACTGTAAAAATTCTTAAATAAACCTCTATTTATAGACGGGCCGTATCTGTAAAAGTCAGTTCCCTGTCGTTTTATGTTCAATTAGGGTAAGCGAGGAGAAATTAAGTTAATTACTAATCCGCTACAGAATCCTACTTAGTCTGATTACTCTATAAATAGATGCTCTGAACTCATTTGTCTACGCTTGTTTGAGAATAACTGCATTCTACGTCGTAGTGACAACCGTAGACTCGTAGCAAGTTTGTAGAACTAATAGCTACGAATGCTGTACTGCCTTGTAACATAAGCCTTGGATTACGTCTCGATCTGTGAACATTTCCATTTATATTAAAGGTATTAACATGATTAGGTGTCAAGGTGTTATAAGTTTGTCGTATTATAGGTTACTAGCGGCCTGCCCCTGCTTCGCACGGGTATAAAATATATATCCCATGTCAGTCAGTGTAAAAAAAATGATTGAAATTGATCCAGTTGTTTTGATTTATTCATTACTGCCCGTGGCCGTAGCGTTAAATTTGGAGAAAAACAATTTCCTTTCCCCATACCAAGAAGATTTCCTGCTATCTTTGGAATATCTAAATTCATATAGTACATTATTACTTATTTACTTTTATATTTTCCCTATGTATTTTATTTTTACAATTAATTACAGAATGTCTTTAAACAAACTCTTGAAAGAGCGAGATCGCTGCTAAAGTCGAAGTGTTATAGGGCGAAACGCGGCCTCCTCACGGCATTTACATCTGTAATATCTCCGAAAATGTTCACTTAAATTACATGCTGTAAACGGCCATATTGATCTATATTAAATCAACTATTTATTTAAGGTACTTAATTGGATAAGGATTAATGCTGTATTGTATAAGATTTGCTTCAAAAATAAGGCATTATTTTTCGTAAAAAGTAAACGACAAAAAATCCTTTAGTGGGTTATCCATAAGCGATAGACGTATACCATCGCGGACTTTTCTGTAGAACTTTTCAATGTGTACAAATACTTAGTACATTATTTTGATAAATCTCGTACGGTTTAGCCTGCGTTTGCAATGTAAGCGGAAAAAAATGTTATTATTTACAGAAACCTCAAAAATTACAGTATTTCTCTACTCCGTATTGAATGTTATTATACGTACAAACCTTCCTCTGGAATCACTCTATCTATACAAAAAAACCGCATCAAAATCTCTTGCGTAGTTTTAAAGTTTTATGCATACATAGGGAAATATGGACTTTGTTTTATAATATGTAGTGATATATTTCTATAATTTTTCCGTTGAATATTTCTCTCACATTCTAGAATATTAAATTGATTGTATCTCAATATTTAAAGATAATTAAATTTAATTATTTTTCATATTTACTGTTATACCAAGATTTCCTGCTATCTTTGGAATATCTAAATTCATATAGTACATATTTACTTATTTATTTTTACATCTTTCCCTATGAATTTTATTTTTACAATTAATTACAGAATTTTTTTTATATACAACATTCACAGCTTCCTCGTCAATAAACAAACTCTTGAAAGAGCGATATATAGCTGCTAAATTCGAAGTGCTATAGGGCGAACCGCGGCCTCCTCACGGCATTTTAAATCTGTAATATCTCCGAAAATGTTCACTTAAATTACATGCTGTAAACGGCCATATTGATCTATATTAAATCAACAATGTATTTAAGGTACTTAATTGGTTCAGGATTAATGCTGTATTGTATAAAAATTGTTTTGAACATATGACATTAAGAGATAAAATTGTTCCCCTCTAAGAGTTCTAAATAAAAGTCCGCATATGCCTAGCTTTTAAGGTTTTTTTTTAACCATTATTTGTAACCATTTTTTGTTATCGTATATTACGGTTTTAATTTTTCAACGCGCTGGCGATTGCTACTAAAAATATAAAAAGACACAACCTATTTAAAATACAACGCAAAGCTGTAACGCAATAATGAAATTAATATAGCATCGATTCTAAATTGAAAACAAAAAAAACAATTCTAAATAATATTTTTCAAATATTTATTGTCGTAATAACAAATCGCTTTCCTTGTTACAGATAATGCAAAGCAGGAAACGACAAAAGAAACGGCGAGCGAAACAAAGTGCAGTGAAATGATTTTAAACGAATATGTAACTTAACGAAATGGTGTTAAAGTTTAAAATGGCACCGCGGTTGTGCCCGTCGGGCAAATTTTCCAATAGAGATTTGTTAGTGGTGGTTTTGTTACTGTGTCAGACTATAGTTTGCGACAGTCAGTGCCCGAAGTTCGCGGAGCGGCCTCTGGAGACGAGAGTTCAGGACGCTTCAATAGTTTTTAGGGCGGTGGTTGTACAGACTCATTATCAGGTGAGTTACTTAGAGCCTGTTTCACAAAATACAAAAATATTTATTTCTTTTCAAAATTCATTACAAGAAATACAGATTGAGAACTTCTAGTCATCATCTTGCTCTTATCCCACTCTTAGTGGGGTCGGCACAAAATGTTATAAACATGCTGTCACATGATTTTGCTGCGTTTTTACGACCGGTCGCCTGACGTCAACTTACCTTAGTCGTAATTTACAACGCCTCGGTAAGAAAGAGGGTGGTCTATTCTACTTAACCGGATACCACACGGCGGGTTGATTTACCTTAGTCGCCTCTTACGACACCTCGGTAAGAAAGAGGGTGGTACTATTCTATTTAGCCGGATACCACACGCTTAGATTACATAGAGTAATTGAAAACACTAAATCAACAATATTCAAGTTTAAAGTGATAACGAATTGAAAACTACCTTCCATTTCCTCGGGTCGGATATTTATTGGTAGTTTATAGCCGAGTTTCTCATAGTTTTATCGTTGGAATAGTTTGTGAAAATTTTTGACCTCGATAAGCCGATAAACGAGTTAATAGCTTCGCCTTGGGCGTTTATAATGTAGTTCAAAGTGATTGGAAATATATTTCAATTTACACTACTGGGTTGTGGTATTTGACTCTTCATCATTGAATGCATGGATGAAAATCAGGCATCATCATCCTCCTGCCTGGGGTCGACACAATATGTTATAAACATGCTGTCATATGATTTGGCTGCGTTTTTACGACCGGCCGCCTGCCTGACGTAAACTTACCTCTGTCGTATTTTACGACACCTCGGTATGAAGAGGTTAGTCTATTCTACTAAACCGGATACCACACGGTGAGTCAACTTACGGCCGTTTATAATGTAGTTCAAAGTGATTGGAAATATATTTGAATTTACATTAATGGGTGTAGTATTTGACTCTTCATCATTGAATGCATGAATAGCAATCATGCATGTGACTCTTAAATCTTACACTGACTGTTAGCGACGCAGTTAATTTTAACGTATTAATAAGTATGTATAAATTATAATTTGAAATAAATTTATGGTATAAAGGAACGTGCGTCGTGTGTCGTTCGCGGAAAAGTTAATTATTCAAAATTTTGACATACACGTCAACCTCTATACGCGCCCTAAGATTCAAAAGCCGTATGTTTTTCTTAAAATCGTTCAAATCTTCTACGGTGCACTTATCCAAGCCTGTTTAAAATCCTCGGTTGTTTTATTTATAATGAAGTTCGTATCACTGACTTTCAGATCAACTAGTGGTGCTAATGTTTTCAACACTCCTGAAATATAATACGAATTAAAGCGTTATATACCTTACTTTTTTATTTGATATGTATTAATTAAGCCAAGCAATGTGCTTGATTGACGAAAAAATCGCAAAGCAAAGCAATTTGCTCGCTCGATTGCTTCGCTTTGCGATTTTGTCGTGGAGTCTATCTCCTGATGATGCTTCGGCTGCGGGGCGAAACGATTGTTGAGTTTGTGATAGTGAACATATTAACATCGGCATAAGTATCCGCCATCAAATTTGTCATTTCATTTACCTACTCACTCGTATATCTCAATGTTCGTCAAATTAACAAATTTACGAATTTTATGATTTGGGCACAACCATGGATGGTGCTTAATTTTTTTTAAAAATTTTACACCTATAAATTCGATTGATTTTTTTATATTTTTTGAATACAACACGACTCACCTTAATATACGAAAAAAATATACTTTTTTAAAGAAATAAAGAAACAAAAAAACTCACGCATTGAATGTAATGATTTCGCTATTTTATATAATTTTTATAACAGTTTTTCTCCAAACTGTCAAACAAACACTTCATCATCTTCCTGCCCTTATCCCACTCTAAGTGGGGTCGGCACAACATGTTATAAACATGCTGTAACATGATTTGGCTGCGTTTTTACGACCGGCCGCCTGCCTGACGTCAACTTACCTCTGTCGTATTTCACGACACCTCGGTAAGAAACACAAACTAAATACAATAATAACTTAAGCTGAGTTTTTTGCTTGCATATACAGTTAAATTGATGTTTACTTAATGGTAAAGAATATATAAAAGTCCAGAGTAAATGTGAAATTATGTTCACCATAAAATAAATAGCATGACAGTTAATAAACATTCCCAAAGACAAATGTACAAACCCTAATCATACAAAATAACTCGGGATCCCAAGATCCAGTTCAATCATCCCAACAATTTACATGACAAATCGCGCCTATCTCAGCAAGCAAGCCTTGCCAAGACAATCTTTGTACTTTTACTGAGATAATACTACATGATACCGCGGCACGCCAGACAAATTGCCTCATTATTGTTTTTCATTTACGCGAAATCCCCCTAGCAAAGTTTATAGCGTTTATTTTGGCAAATGGCTAGTCCTTGCCAAGGCAATGTTGTTCCTAATTTGTGGGATTGGCCCTGATAGTTGTTGCCCGGATAAGGGTTAATTGCGTTAAGCTTTGAATAACCTAAGGCAGTTAGTGTTAAGTGTGAATGTACCGTTATATGAGCATGCATTTAAAATGTCGCTTTTCACGGGTTAATTATATAATTTCTTGAAGGAAGTTTCTTAAAGTAAAGTACATTAGCTGTGAGATCGTGCTACTCTTTCGACTGGGTCATTAATTTTTTATTCACTGGAGAATCTCTATACAATTGTTAAAATTGACAAATTAAGAAATAACAGAGGATGTTTTACTATTTACCATTCCAACAATTTTTCAAATTTCCTATGATAATCATCATTATCATCTTCCTGCCCTTATCCCACACTAAGTGGATTCGGCACAACATGTTATAAACATGCTGTCACGTGATTTGGGTTCGTTTTTACGACCGGCCGCCTGCCTGATGTCAACTTACCTTAGTCGTATTTTACGATACCTCGGTAAGAAAGAGGGTAGTCTATTCTACTCAACCGGATACCACACGGCGGGTCGACTTACCTTAGTCTCCTTTTACGACACCTCGGTTAGAAATGAGGTTGGTATATTCTACTCAGCCGGATACCACACGCCGGGTCGACTTACCTTAGTCGCCTTTTACGACACCTCGGTAAGAAAAGAGGGTGGTACTCTATTCAGCCGAAAACCACACGGCGTTTCAAATTCTCTATGATATAAATATTTTTTAAGATAAGAAGAAAAATAACTTTTATTTTCCGTATAAATCCAACGAAAAACTCACAAAGCCAGAATGACGCTAACATGTGTGACAGGCCGTAGTATGTCCTTGCTTCGTCACCATAATATTAACTTAAACAATAAACAAAACGTCGTAACATAGAAGATTCACCAACTTAAGGAGTACATAATAAAGTTGAGTTTCCCGTGGCAGAATAAGATACAATCAGTGTACTTTGGGCAGCATTAATATTTTTTCTGCGTATCTCCATTACGTGGGATTCGGGCGGGAAACTATTTTTCGGTTGTTACAATAAAAAAGTTGTGGCTGTAATATACTGTGAATGGACGTGACTAGAGAATGTTACGCGTTTGTTGCAACTTCTCAAGTTAATAACATTGTAATATCGTGTTCATAGGTTAGAGACTTTTTGTTGAGAGACGCGTGTGATATTTTTTGTAACCCCCGCTATAAAATCTGCGTTTGTATTGCGATCTGAAGATGTGGTTAATATTGTCACTGATGTGGAAAATATATTTTGCGGAGCTCATATCGTTCTGTATTAATATTTCTTTATAACAAAAAATATGGATAGATTTTGTCAATTTCGAGAATCATATTTTATCAATTCTTACTTATATTATTACAGTGAAAGTATGTCTGTCTGTTATACTGTCAAGGCTATTTCGCTAACCCTATATTGATGAAATTTGCCACAGCTTATCACACATATAGGAATATTACGAAACTTACGAGATTTTTCTTCGGGAAAAGGGAAAAATATATTATACAATTGAGGGGACGTTAACGCTTATGTCGACCGGAAAAAGTTGTGGTACAACTAATAAATACGGTATATAATACACGATGAAAAATTTAACGTGCGTTCGAGTTCATATAGTGTTAATGTAATTATATAATTTTAACTTTACAATAAAAATATTTAAAAAAATATGATTCTATATGATGAAGGTGGCCCCAAGGTGTTTATTAAAGTATCAGAAGTAAATAATAATGTTCTCCACTAATCTTCCGTTTTATCTTGTTTCAGATAAGGACACTAGATTTGGCTCTTGTATCGATATACCGGGGAGGGGTCGAACTAGCATCAGTAAGCCAGTATTCTGGATCGCCTTACAACACAACGGACAGGTATTTATAGAAAAGTGGTTAAAAAAGTTTTATATTAAAAACTATACAATAAATTCAAATTCAATATATTTTTATTCATATAAACTTGTAAGCCAGTGCTTTTGAATCGTCAACTCTACTGCTGGTTTGGAAAGCTGTTCCTACCGAGAAGAGCCAGCAAAAACTCGGCGGTTGCTCTTTTAAAAATATAATTCTTCATAATATTTACATTTTTTTTTAATATATTTATTTGTATTAAATATATGTCAGTACATTTATAAATAATATGGTACATTTTAACAATATATTTAGCCATTTCTGGCATACAAATTCAGTTTTTAAAAATAATTCTATCGATTCTATTAACAATAAAATTAAAGTAGTTAAATTACTGTAAGTAAAATACATTAAGTCGTTACTGTCTGGTACAGGTTCAAAGAGAGCTATATCCACATATTCTTATCTTCTAAGTAATCCTCAAGAGTATAGTAGAATATCAGTGTCAGCCTCTTTTTAACAGTGTTTCTTAACAGCTGTAATGGCAAAGCTGAAATTGATTGCGGAATTTTATTATAGAATCTTATACCCAAACCAACAAACGACTTACGTACTTTTGCAAGGCGCAAAGCAGGAGCCGCAATTTTATGTCGGTTCCAGCTTTGTCTATTATATACATCAGCTATCGTTTTATAATTCTTTATATTTTTATTTACATAAATTAAATTGCATAATAAGGGTTACCACACATAGCATATGCATAGTATCACACGAGTGTTATAAGACCAAGTTATGTACAGTGTCATACACCACTTTATATACTCTCATACTATAATACGTAAAACAATATTAATAAAAACCAAACTTTGTTTAAATATTGAAAAGATTTTTTAAATGTCAAATGTTAGCGCCAAGGCGCAAACATCGATTGCGCATGCGTGTTGCGTCGCCGCGGACTCGTTCATTGAAACCTTTTTTTTTAAGGTAGAGGTTCAACCTCTTTGATCCAGCTGGAGTTTGTATAGGTGTATCATTATGATTATAAAGTTATATTATGATACAGGTAATATAAGACCTGTATTGTGATAAAAACTTTTTTTGTTTTTGGCCGTACGTAATGTTTTTCATAGGAATTTTGGTTTCAGTTTTATAATCTTTGTATTATAGTATCAGAGTAAAAAGTTATTTTATGATACAGGTAAATAATGTGTGTCGTAATAAAACTTTTTAATTTTTTTTTTGGCCTGTACATAATGTTTGTGATAAGAATTTTGGTTTCAGTTTTATAATCTTTGTATCAGAGTAGATCAAAGTATAAAATTATTTTGTTCTAATGGGCGATGAAGTAAAATAGACAATATATATAACGCTACATGTAGAGTGGAAAATCTTTTTTCATACCTGATACATGCAGGATTTGTAAAAGATATTTATAGTAAAGTGTTTATAAAAAGTTTTATATTAAACTACTATAATTAAATTAAAAACATGTTGTGACTTCTAAGTACAGGATCGTATCGTATCGAAATGACAGCTAGCTCGACAGGTTAAAAACCTTAAAGGACATCGAGGGTTAGAGGGTCCCTAGGTATGAAGCCTTGACAAGCCTTTATAGAACGTGATAAGGGTCTTAGGTAATCGATTTCTCAGGTAGAAACCTTTTTTATTATTAATCATACATTATTCGCATGTTGCTGACATTTCTAGACTTATTATAAAAAAGTCCCTATGAGGTGTCTGTATGTGATCGATTTTGTCAAAATCTACTTATCATCTTCCTGCCCTTATCCCACTCTACGTGGGGTCGGCACAACATGTTTAAAAACATGTTGTCACATGATTTGGCTGCGTTTTTACGACCGGCCGCCTGCCTGACGTCAACTTATCTTAGTCGTATTATACGACACCTCGGTAAGAAAGAGGGTGGTCTATTCTACTAAACCGGATACCACACGGTGGGTCCACTGACCTTAGTCGCCTTTTACGACACCTCGGTAAGAAAGAGGGTGGTCTATTCTACTAAACCGGATACCGCACGGTGGGTCCACTGACCTTAGTCGCCTTTTACAACACCTCGGTAAGAAATGAGGGTGGTACTATTCTACTCAGCCGGATACCACACGACGGGTCGACTTACCTTAGTCGCCTTTTACGACACCTCGGTAAGAAATGAGGTTGGTCTATTCTACTCAGCCGGATACCACACGACGGGTAGACTTACCTTAGTCGCCTTTTACGACACCTCGGTAAGAAGAGAGGGTGGTACTATTCTATCCAGCCGGATACCACACGGCGATGTAGGTAAACAAATATGCCCAAGATATCATGTCTCTTTCTTTTATGGTCAACACTCAAAAAACAACGCTTTCGTCGCTTGCAACACCCATAAAACTTCGATAAAGCTATGGTAATCGTTGTAAGTCTTTCTCTTGAATTTAATTAATTTCACGTGTCAGTTTTTTTGTGCTTTCTTCTCAGATTCTCATTTAAATAAAATAAGGTAAGTTGACACGTCGTATGGTATGGTATGGTATCCGGCTGAGTAGAATAGACCAAGGTGGTGTAATCTACTCAGCCGGATTTCTTACCGAGGTGTCGTGAAAGGTGATTAAGGCAAGTCGACCCCCAGTGTGGTGGAGTAAAATAGAGCACCCTCTCTTATACCTAGGTATCGTAAATGTTTACCAAGGTAGCTTGACCCGCCGTGTGGTATTTGGTTGAATAGAATAGACCACCTTTTTTAAAACCGAGGTGTCGTAAAAAACGACTAAGTTAGGTTGACGTCAGGCAGGCGGCCGGTCGAAAAATACGTAGCCAAAAGCGTAACGCAAATGTTTATAATGCTGCAACAGCGATATCTAGTGACCGTAGTTCCAATGCCATACGAATCGGCGTTTCAGTAACGCGATCGAGTAGTTTAATAATAAATATAAATATATGGGACACACACACGGTTGTCCGTCCCCAAATTAAGTAACTTAAGACTTGTGTTATGGTAGACAGACAGCTGGTATATACTTAGGTATATATTTTTAAATACATACTTAAATACAAATATACACCCAGGCTCGAAGACCAACAAATTCATTTGTAGAAAATGTTGGCCCTCGGCGGGAATCGAACCGGCGACCCACGGAGCTGAAGGCAGGTTCACTACCTACAAATAAAAAAAAAACTCGCACCAAGCACACTGATTGGCATTTAAAATAAGAAAGTTTATAAAAACCATTTCACTTTTGTTTCACGTCAATGTATTTTTCTTACTCGTTAAATGTATTCAATTTCACAAAGTTCATCGTTGAACAACTTTAACAAAAAAATAACTTCTTTCGTTACACTCGCTATTTTTGTTTGATTGAAAAGGGTATCATCTAAGTTTGAAACAAGACTGGCATTCGTTAATAGAAAAAGAGTACTAACTCAATGAAACTCCGCGCTCACTAATGTGTATTCAATCTTTTTCGCAAAGTATTTTAGGTTGAGAATAGTTTGGAAACAACAAAGGCAATAACTGCTTCGGCGGTGCTAAAAGTACGAAAGTTCTCAGAACAACGTAAGAAACGCGCGAAAGTTTTGTTGTTTAGTACAAGTGATGAGATATAGCTGTTTATTTATATATTTATTTATTCCATAGAACTACCAACATAATTACATGTGTAACTAAAGTAACATGGTTATATTTCCTAGGGTAGCTAATAACATAATAACATAAATAAATCTAATCAAAGGTAGTCACAGCGTCCTTAAATTCAAATTCAAATTCAAATTCAAAATATTCTTTATTCAAATAAACTTGTAAACAAGTGCTTTTGAATCGTCAACTCTACTGCTGGTTCGGAAAGCTGTTCCTACCGAGAAGAGCCAGCAAGAAACTCGGCGGTTGCTCTTTTTAAAAAATACAATTCTTAATGCTAGTTACATTTAATGTTTCTATCTTGTACAGGGTTGAACTATATTTATATTCACGCATTTTTATCGTGCAAATAATCCTTAACAGTATAGTAGGCTTTCTGTATCAGCCTCTCCTTAATAGTGTTTTTAAACTGCTGTAATGGCAAAGTTAAAATTGATTGTGGAATTTTATTATAGAATCTTATACCCAAACCCACAAACGACTTACGTACTTTTTCAAGGCGCAAAGCAGGGGCCGCAAGCTTATGTCGGTTCCTACTTTGTCTATTATATACATCGCCTATTGTTTTATAATTCTTTATATTATTATATACAAAAATTAAATTACTTAAAATATACTGTGAGGCAAATGTAAGAATACCAATTTCCTTAAACTTCTCTCGCAGGGAATCCCGCGGACTTAAATTGTATATGCCACGTACGGCTCTTTTTTGTAATACAAAGATTTTTTCATTATCCGCGCATTTACCCCATAGCAATATTCCATAGGACATAACACTATGGAAGTAAGCAAAATAAACAAGTTTTGCCGTTTCGACGTCAGTAAACTGTCTAATAATGGTAACAAACGTACAATAACTATTATAACTAAAATTAAAAGAAAAAAATATAGGAAATAACAAACTTAGGAAAATAACTTTGCATTGAGAATGGACGTATATATTGCGTGCATCAATGCAAAGATTTATATAAGTGTTTCTGGAATAAATTTAATTTATCATTAATATCTATTGAAGTATTCTTACTGACAAATTTGTTAAATTGCCTGCATATCCTGGGTAACAAGGAGTAATGCCCTTAGTTTGTTTTATACATTTTATGGGTAAAAACGGGTATGGGATTTTGTGCCAAGCGAGAAGGAATCTTAATCAATATTAAAACTGTTTAAAAATTTGCCTGGTCTCCGACTGAATAGAATAGTACCACCATCATTTCTTACCGAGGTGTCGTTAAAGAGCGACTAAGGTAAGTCAACCCGCCGTGTGTGATACGACTGAGTAGAATAGACCAACCTCATTTCTTACCGAAGTGTCGTAAAAGGCTACTAAGGTTAGTTGAGCAACCGTGTGGTATCCGATTAAGTAGAATAGATCAACCTCTTCCTACCGAGGTATCGTAAAATACGAGTAAGGTAGATTGATGTCAGGCAGGCGGCTGGTCGTAAAATTGTAGCCAAATCATGTGACAACATGTTTATACTAAATCCCACCCGTGAAGGTAATATACAAATATATAACATACTAGCGACCTGCCCCTGCTTCGCACAGGTATAAAATATCCCATGTCAGTCAGTGTAAAAAAAATGATTAAAATCGATCGAGTAGTTTTGATTTATTCATTACTGCCCGGGGCCCGCAAGCATTAAATTTGGAGAAAAACAATTTCCTTTCCCTATACCAAGAAGATTTCCTGCTATCTTTGGAATATCTAAATTAGTATAGTACATTTTTACTTATTTACTTTTACATTTTCCCTATGTATTTTATTTTTACAATTAATTACAGAATGTATTTAAACAAACTCTTGAAAGAGCGACATAGCTGCTAAAGTCGAAGTGTTATAGGGCGAAGCGCGGCGTCCTCACGGCATTCTAAATCTGTAATATCTCCGAAAATGTTCACTTAAATTACATGCTGTAAACGGCCATATTGATCTATATTAAATCAACTATTTATTTAAGGTACTTAATTGGATAAGGACTAATGCTGTATTGTATAAAAATTGCTTCAAAAATATGGCATAATTTTTCTTAAAAAGTAAATGACAAAAAATGCTATAGTCGGTTATCCATAAGAGATAGACATATACCATCGCGGACTTTTCTGTAGACCTTTTCAAGCTGTACAAATACTTAGTACATTATTTTGATAAATCTCGTAGGGTTTAGCCTGCGTGATATACAGTTTTTCTCTACTCCGTATTGATTGTTGTTATATGTACAAACTTTTCTCTGGAATCACTCTATCTATTAAAAAAAACCGCACCTAAATCTTTTGCGTAGTTTTAAAGTTTTATCCGTACATAGGGATAAAGGGACTTTGTTTTATAATATGTAGTGACAAATACAGGCACAGACCAAACTCACATATTGCACATAATCGCATATGACCACACACATACATTACACGCACACTTTCTTTATATACGTATATTTTTGTATTATTTTCATTTTAATGGTTTTATTTTTTTAACACTGTGTATATGGCATATGCAACACATTTGCAATGCCATCGTCGCAAAATAATAAATTAATTTTGATATGTTGTAAATAAACAAAAGACTACAGGAAATTACCACCGTGTGGTATCCGGCAAGTAGAATAGACCACCCTCATTTCTTACTGAAGTGTTTAAAAGGCAACTAAGGTTGAATTATATATTACTAGGGTGAATTGACCCGCCGTGTGGTATTCGGCTGACTCGAATAGACAACCCTGATTTCTTACTGAAGTGTCCTGAAAGGAGACGAAGGCAGGTAGATGTCAAGCAGACAACATGTTGTGACCCCACTTAGAGTGGGATAAGGAGATTAATGACTACAGGAAATGCATATAAAATCGCTTTCGCTTATGTATTGCGCTAGGCTTTCACACTAACTTCGGAGGGAAGAAGATTAGTGTGAAACCAAATTAAACATACCAAGAGTTTTTGAAAAGATCGAGAACCGTATAATTAAATTTTCTAAGCAAAAGTGCCTGATTCGAATGTAGGAGGCACGCACTTATTCGCGAACACCCCTTAACACTTACTTTTCTAAATTCAATTTGCCCTTTCGAGGGACTTATGTAAAAGCGTCGTTTCTGAGGAAGATTTTATAAGAAAAGTTACACAAAATTTTTATACAATCAAACCAACTTTATTAAAGTTTTATATGATATGTTTGTGAATTTGTTATTTGAAGTCGCGAAATACGTTATTAATACTGTAATTTCTAACATAACTATGCATCGCAGTGCGTTTGATTGATTTTTTTATTTAAGGCACTGGTTTTAACTTCGTGGCCTCTTAATGTTATTTAACACAAGTATTAAGTCTTACTTACTTACTTTGGGAACGGACGTGTCCCATATATTAATTATATATTTATTATTTAATGATAATTAATTGGCGAAGACTAAAGTTTCGACTTAAATAAATTAAATCAAAAAAAGATTGAACTTGAGAGAAGAAAGAAGAACTTGAGACTTGAGGATGCTATAATTAAAAAAAACTTATCATACCTTAACTACTGGCAATGGAAATTTGGCCAACCTACAACTTTACGGTTTTCCAAGCAGCTATCCGAATATCCGCAGCAGAAGTGCTAATGAAAATGTCATCACTTCACGATAAAACGTGGTATTAAACGTTCATACTGAGTTGTTATAAAAGCTGTGATAGCCCAGCGGTAATACAATGCGATTCTTTAGAGGAGATCGGTTCGTACCCGGGCAGACAACACTGAGTTTTTCTGTTAAAACTTATGTCTAATTGATAATTGCAAATTATCACACGCTTTTCGATGAAGGAAAACATCGTGAAACCTGCATTTCTTTTGAGAATTCTGGAGATATGTGTAACCTACCAATCCGCATTGGAGCAGCGTGGTAGGTAGGTCTTAGCTCCAATCCTTCTCTCCAAAAAGGCCTATTCCTAGCAGAGGGAGAGTAATAGGCCGGTACTTTACTTTTTTTACTAAGTTGAATGATTTATAGAATTAGGCGCTACTTTGTGGAGGTGCATAATACAAAAGTAATGAGAATATTATTTTGCTATAATCCGCGATAAAAGAAAATATCTGTAATGCTAAATGTAGAGTGTACTATTGTTCTCATACCTGATATATGCAGAATTTGTAAGAATTCATGCACAACCTGACACCGATGACACAACAATACACAAGCACTGCACACATTCACCACCACAATCTCAACAATTGTTTCGCCCAGTAACCGAAGCATCGTCAGGAGATAGACTCCACGACAAAATCGCAAAGCGTCGAGTTCTTGAGTTTGAGCATGAGTTCTTACAAATTCTGCATGTATCAGGTATGAGAACGAATAGTACACTCTACATTTAGCATTACATATATTTTCTTTTATCTCGAATTATAGCAAAATAATATTCTCATTACTTCTGAGTGAGTTGAATCTACAAATATTTAGAAATAAATATAAGAATAGACACCCAGATAAAATAAATCTTGATTGAAAGCAATGCACGCGACGGGATGCGGTCAGTGCGCTCGAAACGAATCCTATTAGTCACAGTGTTCGGATGTATGCTAGAATAAATCGCATTTATGTGTGCGGATAAAAGTGTTTTTAGTTCACACAGCATTTGCATGCTTTGAATGCCATATCTTTAATATTTAAATTAGTTAATCTTGTATGTATATATAAATATATTTACTGAATCTCGGAAACGGCTCCAACGGTTGTCTGAAATTCAGCATGTAGAGGTTTTGGGGGAGAAAACGTTACTCATTTATATGTCGGTAGCCAGTAACAGATAATTCATTTGTCTATGGAATGTAACAGATAATGCATTATTGTATCAACGAGCCGCAAGCGTTATCTGTGCAATATAACGTTTCGACAAAGTCTGTACATGTTCGAGCAGACCGGTGGCAACACAGTTCACTTCGCTGCCAGCCGCCGAGCAAGTAACACGTCCGGGAATTGTTTTACGACTCGTTGCTCTGATTGTGTTTAATTTAATTATTAAATCGTGTATTGTGATACTGTACTGCCCGTTTATTACCACACGTCTTATATTGCCCACACGATATGTCTGACGCAGAAGATTTTAATCTCAATCGGCCCCCTGATCCGACATATATATTACAGAAAAGCTAGATGTTACTAGTTGATTGTAGTCTGGCTTCTCTACTCTAAGAATCTGTTTCATAACTTACCAATAAACTGTAAGTTAATCTAACTTTTTATTCTTTAAATTTTTCACTTTTTAGAGACATTTATCTGTTACTTAGGACTTATTTCACAATTTACCAATAAACTGTCAGTTAACTTATTTGGAACATATCTGACACATCTCGGAATTTTGCGTTTCACAGGTTTCTGATAGGCTTATTCAGCACTTAAAGTATCTAATAAGTTAACAGGTAGATCATGTGGCTGTTATTTTGTTTATCTGCTAGACAGCAAATACCTATTAAAAAATGGCCGCGATATTTTTTAATTTTTTACTTTTTAGAGTCTCTTTTTTGAGACATTTATCTGGTATCTGGTACTTAGTTTATTTGTCGGTTAGCTATCCGACACTTTATCAGTAACTTGTGAAACAACCTCACACTCAATTAACAGTCTGTGATACAATTGTTAAGCTTATTTGTACCTTTTTATCACGAAATATGTCAATATGTTACCTTTACCTTTGATCTAGTACTGAGTTTATTAACGCTGTCTATTTCAGCACTGAAAATGGAAACAGCTTCTGGAATAAACAGACCGTGAAATTATCGGGACGGCGCGACATTTCACAGATAAAATGTATCTTGTTTTCAATGATTGCATCCGACTGGATGCGGTCAGCGTGTTTGGAACAAACTGATTATAATAAGCTAGAGTAATTGTCTAAACTAAATTAATTACATTTAATGTGTAGCATTTAATGACACTTTAAACGATAGCACAGCTAAAATAGAAATTGTTTTTCCTTGGCAGTGTCGATAAATGGGCTCGATTGAAATTTTATATCTATACTAATAGATAAAGCTGAAGCGTTTTGTACGTTCGTTTGATTGATCGTTTGAACATGTTAATCTCAGGAACTACTGGACCGATTTAAAAATTATTTCAGTGTAAGTTAGTCCATTTATTGAGGAAGGATATAAGCTATATAACATCACGCTAAGATAAATACGAGACGTGCGGTAAGTAAACAGTGAATAATATGCAAAAAATCTGTTCTAATTCACGATAACTACTTTTAAATTCATGATTTCAATTCGGGATAAAAATTGTGACACTGATTAACATATTATATGATTAGTATAATATGTAGGAATAAGTATATCTATAAACCGGTAAATGAGTTAATCTTGTATGTATATATATATATATATCGGAATCTCGGAAACCGCTCCAACGATTTTCCTGAAATTCAGGATGTAGGGGATATTGGGGGAGAAAAATCGAAGGTTTTATGTAAAAAAAATCGTTTTATCCATATTTTTGGGCATTAAATAATACTAAAACTTATATTGAATTGAATTTTTGCCATTAACTGTCAAGTCAGCGTAGCTTATTCGGGGTACGGGTGGTCGCGAGAAATGAAAATACCTAGGATCAATTTTCACCTACCCTATTATTTTTTTTTTGTTTTCTTTTTTTATTTTGTAAAAATTACCAAGCGAGGCTCGGTCACCCAGATATTTTTATCTCTGAGCCGGTAAAGTACCACTCTTCTTTGTAGCAAAGCTAGCACTCTCAGGACATCCGTCAAGATTCAGTTGACGTAAACATTGCATTATCACACTCGAGAGTCTCTAGTATGGAAACACTTTAAGATTTAAAGTTATATTGTAAGAAAAGAATAGAAATGTTTCAAACTACTAACTAATAAGTTAAGTAGATATACAATTAAAACTTTGCCGATAATTGATGTTTTTGAAAACGAAATTATCTGAATAAAACTGAATAGAATTAAGCTGGTAAAATTATAAAAATACCATCAATTTGATAAATTAATAAAATTCCATTTATTCAAATTCGAATTAAAAATTTTATTTATAAAAGTAAACTTGAAACAAGTGCTTTTGAATCGTCAAATCTGTTGCTGGTTCGGAAAACTATTCTTATAAAATAATACTTATAACTAGTTACAATAAGTCATTACTATCTTTTACAGGGTCGGACAGTAGCTTTATCAACGCATTCTATCATCAAGATAATCCTCAACAGTATAGTAGGCTTTTTGTATCAGCCTCCCTTTAACAGTTTGTTTTAAACTGCTACAATGGTAAAACTATAATGGATTGCTGAATTTTATTATAGAATCTTATACCCAAAGCCACAAACGATTTACTTACTTTTGCAAGGCCCAAAGCAGGAGCCGCAAGCTTATGTCGGTTCCTTCTTTGTCTTTTATATAAATCACCTATTATAATTCTATATATTTTATGTACAAATATTAAATTACTTAAAATATGTGTACTATGAAGCAAATGTAAGAATAACATTAATAACTGCATCGTCGAGTGACATGAGGTTGGAAGGGCAGATACTTCCTAAAAGCTTCGCCAATATTAATTTAATATAGGTTAAAAAATATCCCAGAAACTCTTCAGAGGTATGCAGGTTCTTCATTATGTTTTCCTTCAGCATCTAGGTACATATTTTTGTTTTATAAAAAAAATCACCTGCTCAGGCTTCAATCCGTGCCGCAAGGATAATAGTTAATACATCTAATCTTTAGGGTATTTGAATCATAGTATATTTACACTGAATTATTTACACAGACAGGTGAATCTGAAAATCAGTTCACAACTACGCGGTTGTTTCAACTGGAGCATGGTTCCTCTGAGCGAGCTGGTGGTCTTCGCCAGGGTCAGCGATCCAGCAGTGGACCTGGAGACAACCCCTCCAGATGGTCCTTGGTTGGAAGCTACAGCCGCCGCGGTGCCTTGGAGCTTAGGAGTGGACATAGCAATATGGAATGCTGTTGGTATGTAATATCGACGTTTTAGAAATTTGTATTGAACCTTAGCTTTTACTTTCAATATATATTTTTTGCATATTATGTGCAGTATCTGGTTGACCGAGCCTTGTTGGGTAATATTTAACAATATAAAAAAAAGAAAATTAAAAAAAAAGAATAAATAATAGGGTAGGTAAGGGCCCTATTTTCATTTCTCGCGACCCCCCGATCCCCTAATAAGCTACGCTGACTTGATATTTAACGGCAAGAATAGTGTTTTATGTATTCAATACAATAATAGTTTTGTATTTTTTAATGACCAATAAAAGGGATAAAACAATTAAAAAAAAATAAAGAATAAGATAAAATAAAGAAATAAGAAAAAATAAAAATCTTTAAATAATGAACAAAAGAAATAAGATCGATTCTCTACCCCAAAACCTCCTGCATGCTGAACTTTAGGAAAATCGTTGAAGCCGTTTCCGAGATTCCGAAAATATACATATAAAACGTGTTGTGCCAACCCCACTTAGAGTGGGATAAGGCTAGGAGAAAGAAGACACTTCAGCACCCTACATAAAAAAAGTCAGTTAATTCAGTGAAGTATTTTAGCCAATCAATTAATTATACGTTTTAAAAAAATTAACACGATTTATATAGATCAATGAGCGAACACGCTATCCTTGGCCGAAAAATTAAATACCGTTGAACTAAAGAGGTGCAGGGAGAACTATGTTAGTTTAATCAATTTTTTAACATTTTGTTGTGTTTTGAAACTCCACAATGTAATTCTACAAATTCAACGTAAGGTTTAATGAAACTCGATATACATTAACTGTATTGTTACAGGTTGGGCCGGGTGGGGGGAATGGGGGGCTTGTAGTAAAACCTGTGGAGGTGGCAAACAGACACGGCGGAGATACTGCTCGAGAGCCTCCTGTGAGGGCTACGGTGAACAAGGGAGGTCGTGTAACTCCTTCGACTGCGAAGGTCGGTTTGCTTTATTAATTGGAAAAGTTTCTTTTTCAATTCATTCCATAGACTAAATAGAAAGAAATGTCGGTTTTAATTTAAGTTGGCATTTTTGTTTCAATTGTTTCGGTGTTCGATTTATAAAAGTTTATTTAATAAAAATATTTTATCAAATAATATTATCCATTCCATTGTGTGATATCTAGCCCTCCCTGATTTATACTGAGGTGTCATTAGGAAATTATTAATAAGGTTAATTCTAATTCATAATGTTTGATATTTGCGTACCAACTTTTTCAATAACTATAAATTGTCTCATTTCGTAGGTTAGCTGGCAGAGATCTCTGTTTTAGGGATAAGTTGAATTTTGTACACTTTTTGATGTGACAACATCTTAAATTAGGTTGCGGCTTGGAGTCACTCATGAAAAAGTGTAACGCCCGCTCACGTCTGTTACGATGAGTCACCGGACGAAAGAGAGGCCCGCCGGACTGGGGAATGCCTTGCGCCTCTCTCCCACTCCAATACATCACATTCAAAAAGACATTGTCACGTAAAACCTTTGCCCGTAAAACCAACTTTACAGGCAACCGTTTTTTTACCAATAATATTTTTTCCAAAATTTTTTATGGTACATAAATAAATAAATAAAATAGGTTTTTTTTTTCAAGCAAGCTTTTGATAACACTTTTGAATCGTCAAGAATCAATTAGATTTAATGAAGTACTTTTAATATTTATTATTTATTTCTGTAAATTATTTAAAAAAATATTAAAAGCCAAAAATAATATGTATTTTTCTCAACAAACCTGGTAACATTAGATTAAAAAAATTCTTACTGTAACTTTTTGTTGTCTGTAGCTTACCTGTAACAAATAAAAAAAATATTTTAATAATAATTCAAAATTATAGTTTTTAATAGACAACGCCGTGTGGTATCCGGTTGAATAGAATAATATCACCCTCATTTCTTACCGAGGTGTCGTAAAAGGCGACTAAGGCAAGTCGACCCGCGGTGTGGTATCCGGCTTAGTAGAATAGATCAATTTCTTACCGAAGTCTATCAAGAATTATATATTGACTTGGATAGACGTCTTATTACTAGAAAAAAAACCCAACTCAATTGCTACACAGACTGGAACATACCTTGGTGTCCGAATATTTCGTGAGTCATAGTATATTGTACGCAGGAACTATAAACCCCCTGGCACCTGGGGCAAGGCGTAACTTCCACCCAGCGCAGGCCAGATGGGGTCTCGTGCCAGACCGGCCACATGCCTTCAGCTTAAGGCCTAACTCCTATATCTGGATAGCTTCTTCCGAACTCTTTTCAGCCGGGAAGACGTTTCCGAGGGAGTTCACGCTTTTTATTTCTTTGAGGTTAAGACCTGAGGTATGTATTATTAGTATTTTTATATTATTGTATTATAAGCTGTGGTTGCCTAGCGGTAACACCGTACGACTCTTTCAAGGAGGTTACGGGTTCAAACCCGGGCAGACACCAATGAGTTTTTCTGTTGAAATTTATGCGTTTAATTGATAATTGCAATTATCACACGGTTTTCGGTGAAAGAAAAAATCGTGAGGAAATCTGCATATCTCTAAAGAATTCTGGAGACATGTGTAACCTACCAATTCGCCCTGGAGAGGCGTGGTAGGTCTTAGCTCCAAACCTTATCTCTAAAAACGGAAAGAAGAGGCCTATTCTCAGCAGTGGGATAGTAACATGCGGCTACTTACTTACTCTCAATAATTTTAACTCCACAAACTTAAGCGCTTACGTGTCCGCAATATTGTAATATGTATTTGCCATATCCCCGAAAAAATACGAATTTTTTATCCTACAAGTTACCCCGGTGTATAAGCTTTATTTGTACTAAATTTTATTAATATAAGTAAATATAACTAATTAATAAAAATAACTAAATATTATTAATTAAATTTATCAAAAAATTCTATATTAGGTAACAACCTCATATCTCTACTATGGATATTTATTACGTACTAGCAATATCCAACGGCTCCGCTCGCTCCGTAGTATGTATTTAGATAACCATAGAAATGGTTATAGTGAGTTAACTTTAAAAGCTAGACATATGCTGTCCCGGACTTTTATTCAGCACTTTAAAATAAGAACAATTTTGTAATACATAATTTTTTAATAACTCTCTCTGTTTACTTAGCGCATGTAAGGTAAGCTTTTAATTTTGCTGTTTGCGAAATTTTTTTTTTTACTGCTCCTCTCCCATCTTAGCGTAATCTTATATAACCTTCCTCGATAAATGGAGTATCTTACATTCAAAGAATTATTGAAATCGGTCCAGTAGTTTCTGAGATTAGAGCGCTCAAACAATTAAACAAACAAACAAAACCTTTTCATCTTTATATATTAGTATATACACACAGTTATAATACACCGAGAGCCGACATTTTTTTTAAATGAATTTGTTAGTCTTCGAGTCTGGGTGTATATTTATATTTGAGTATGTATTGCTAATATAAAGTATATTTTCACCAGTTGCCTCTCACCCATAACACAAGTATTAAGTTACTTACTTTTTGGACGGACGACCGTGTATTGTCCCGTATATTTTTTTATTAGTATTTTTTCTTCCAAAGTAATAAAATTCTGTATTTCTCGTATAAAATGTTATTAAGCTTGACGTTGGTATTCTTTACAGTTACTGTAATTAAAATAAATTATGTAACAAAATTTTTCGTGCAAATTTTCGGACCGTATCGCTTTTTAGGAGGGGAGGATGATTAAAAAAAAGACAGTATTTAATTACGATAGTATTATGATTTGAATTATATAAAATCTTGGATGTCGTTTTGACTTAAATGTAGGAGTACAAAATAAAGTTGCAGCTTAGAAATTTCATGGCTGTGCAAAAGTCTCTATCTTCTTATGCAAAAAAAAACAACTAAATTCTGTTTAAAAAGACCCCATTTTTTCGAAAAGACAAATTTTTATTTATTTTTTATTATTATACCAAGTAATATATATATATATATATATATATATATATATATATATATATATATATATATATATATATATATATATATATATATATATATGTGTGTGTGTGTGTGTGTGTGTGTGTGAGTGTGTGTGTGCGTGTGTATCCCAGTATATCACATCTATATATTTCATTCGAGTCATTGCTGTGTTATTCCTTTCGTAATAGCGCAGCAGTGTCCCACATATATGCATTCAAGTCTGCTAGCCATTAATTTCATAATGCTGTGAGATCTGCTCTATAATCCATCAATTAATATCACCAATATTTTTAATATGAGTCAAATGTACCATCTCTTGGAATAGATATAATATCAGTAAAAACGTTACTTTCTAACGAAGATACTGCTCGGAAAAACATAACAGATCCTTATTTTTAGAGCGGTGGATATGGCCAAGGGACACTGTTCTCACTCCGCTCCAGACGTCGGACAGGGTCCTTCCTGTCCCTGGAGCTGGCTGGCAGAGGAGCAGCCAGGCTTGTTCACGCTGGTGCTGGATCTTCAAGATCGATATATCTTGCTGTACCGTTGTACGACTTCAGGTGGCATCATATCGCTATAAGGTATATGTTCGGTGCGTTAGCACTTACTAATATAAATACGGACAACTTGTATGTCGCTGCAACAGCGACATCTAGTGATCGCTGTGACTGCGCCATACAAATTGCGTTACGCTAACGCGCTAAAAAACTAAAATAACTCGCACTAAGCACACAGTTTTATATATACCTACAAGCACCACGAGCAACACGCTCCGCGGATGTTATATTTAGCATTAACAATAATTATTTTTATCATTTATCATTATAAGTTTAAGAGTACACTTTTCTTACACTTTTGGTCCTTCGAGCCGGATCGATACTTGTATTTATAAGGAGATTTAATTATTTTATTTGTCTATCAACTTATAATTTACACATTTGCAATTTTTTCCATATAAAATATTGCATAATTTAATCTATAACTTCATACTAAATTCAGTGTTTTATTAACCGCTAGATAAAACGCAATCAAACAAACAGATAGAACAAAAATGAAAAAAAAATCATAAAAGTATAATAAAAAGTATAAGGATTAAAAGATATATTTTTTTTATCAACTTGGGTAAACATACGCGATGGCAATTAAATGTTTTTTGTTGCACTACAAACAATATTTTTACAAATAATGTTTAACACATAAAACACAAGCGTTTCAGTATTGATTGCAAAAAAATATTTTTTGTAATTAATGGCTGTCATAAAAAATAGCAACCTAAGAATATTTTTTTCATCTATACATCTCATTAAAAAAATTTAGACCAATTCATTGATAAGCATGAGTCGTATGTATATTTTTTAATTTGTTTCTAATCATTTGTTTGTAATCATAAACGCTATTTGCGTTTATGATTACACCCAAATGAAGTGTCAAAATAATTTGTATTAAACAAATTGAACGTAAAACCGAGCGATGAACTTACATCGTATCGCAGTACATAATTACTTGTCGGCTAAACCCAATATTTTGCGATAAGAATTCAAATTTGTTTCAAATCTGTTTTCTCGGCTCCCTTTTTGCAGACTTGTAGATAATTCCCAAAGTTTCTATTGCTCCGAAACAGTTGCGAGAATAATTTGATATTTCAAAGTTTCTCTCTGAAATTGACAACTTGAAGCGTAAACAGTTTCAGACGTTCGTGATGATTGCTTTATTAATTGCTGTTGGGAATATTTACCTTATTATCTATAACAGTTACAGTTATATTTAGATAGTTATAATTATGATTTCTGTAAATTGGAGACTTGAATGAAGTTTCAATTCGGGGAATCATTTACCTTCGCAATGACAATTATTTATCATTATTTCTATTTTTCCCTATATAGCCATGGCGTGTAAAGTTAAAGTAACGGCCTGTTACTATCCCACTAGCCATGGGCTTACTCTAACAGTTTTCGGAGGAGCTATGACGCTGTTCCAATACGGATTGGTAGTAAGTAGCGGCCTGTTAGTATCCCACTGCTGAGAATAGGCCTCTTCTCTCCGTTTTAAGGAGAGAAGGATTGGAGCTAAGGCCTACCACGCTGCTCCAATGCGGATTGGTAGGTTACACATATCTCCAGAATTCTCTAGAGATATGCAGGTTTCCTCACGATGTTTTCCTTCACCGAAAAGCGTGTGATAAATTGCAAGTATTAATTAGATACAAGTTTTAGTAGAAATTTAATAGAAAAAGTCATTGGTGCCTGGCTGGGGTTTGAACCCATGATCGTATCTAAAGATTTATTTATTTATTTATATATACATATATGCTACATTTTGCACGGTATATCAATCAGGGCTATCCTATTTAAAACAAAGTAAAGTTGATGAAACAAAAATCAATCAGATTAACGATTAATACACCTTTACTGTAGAAAAAATCCAATCAAAAATCCAGAAAATGGCTGGCTGCGGCTTATATTAAAGCATCCCGTCTATTGGCAGTAAATGAGCTACAGTATGACACTAAAGCCTGCGTCAATTTCATTTTGGCAATACATCGATGGTACATCACGGTTTTGGCTGATTGTTATGGCGCTCAACTGTCGTGGCTCAGCTTTGGCTTTAGCTAGCATAGCATACGGCAAAGCCTATCAATTGACATATTTATCGCACGGTTAGAAAAAAGAGAAACCACATATATACAATAAAAACACAGTGGGATCAACCCTGAATAAATGTTCCTTTTAGTTGAATGATTAAGGAAATTTCCATCTTAAAAAAGAGGAAACATCTTTCTTTCGATTATGTTTATTTCTGACCGATCCAACTTTCTAAATAACTATATAACTACTATATATCTATATAGAATATAGATATTGTCTTCTTATACACTGGATCATCCAGACTAGTTTAGGGCCCATCAGGGCCCATATTCATGAGCTCTTTACCCGGCATTATGGTGGCGGGACCTGTAGTTGTTTTTTTCTTTAGCGTCCACGACGATGACACGGTTCGAATCTACGTAGACTGCCGGTGGCTGCGGACAGATGTTCTCGAGAAAGATGCTCTCGATACACCCAGGGACGCTGATCTCATTATAGGATACCTTTTCTCCGTAAGTATAATGTAATGTAATGATCTTTATTGTACTTACATGATATCGGAAAAATCATTCTCCTTCCCTTATCCCACTCATGTGGTCGGCACAACATGTTAGAAACATGTTGTCACATGATTTGGCTAGGTATTTTATGACCAGCCGCCTACCTGACGTCAATTTACCTTAGTCAATAGTTAGGTGGTCTATACTAACCAGCCAGATACCACACGGCGAGTCAACTTACATAAGTCCTCTTTAACGTCACTTCGGTAAGATATGAGGGTGGTCTATTCTACTCAGCCGGATACTACACGCTTTTACATCATATTGGAAACGTTTTATTAATACTTTTTTATACATTCATTTACAACATAATATATTATTTTATTTATATTTATTTTTTAAAACTAAATCTATTATAAATCGAAACCTGTGACTTTGATTGCGTTGACTTTAGTATGTTACTCTCAATATGTATTTTTAATCTGTTTCCAAAGAAAAACTAGTTTTTTGCATTTGTATGCTGTCCCGGTATTTAAGCTTCAAATTATACCAAATTTCATACTCTTTATTTATACATGAATTTCCCTACGTAATAATTATAAATGCAAATAATAAATGCATTTTAAGTTACTTATAGATTCTCTTATTATAATATTAAAATGAATCTTCTTGCTTATTCATAACGAAACCGTATAACACACGTCAAAGTATTATTTGGTTTTTTATTAGATTTTTTCACATAACATATTATAACGAGATTCTAGTAAAGCAACATTTTTTATTACTTTCTGCTCTCGTTTATGCTAATATTTATTTTGGTAGTCTTATTTTATTATACAGCATATTTTACCTCGTATATTCCCCTTATTATGTTAATTTGATTTGATTCAAATTTCGATTTTATTGGATTGTGATTTTATCTACAGAATCTTTCTTATAAAATAAGCTGATTCAATAAATGGTAATATGGTTCTATTTAACTTTTTTTAATATTTATTTTATTGTCGACTCTTGACGATTTAAGATTTGAGAATTATTCCGTCTTGATTCTTAATTAATAACTTAGTCATAATTATATAATAAGACAGAATTGTCATTTATTCTCCTTCCCTTAAATCTATCCAGCAGTTTTGTTTTATTCATTACTGCCCGTGTAAACAATTCCCCTGGGGTGCCAAAGTGGTCGGCCTCCTCGTGGCGCACCCTGGGCAAGCTTAGTCTTGGCGAACGGACCACTGTGGGGTGGCCAATCCAGTTGTCCTTCTGATTAGCACAGTGTAATCTCGACAGGTCGGGGACTCCGGGGGGGCTGGGGTGGTGTTCCTAATGAGCGATGGGCTCCGGTCCGGTTGGGCTTACTCTAAGTCTAGCTGGACATGGTTACGGCCACCGTCGGTGAAACCCGGAAGCCCAGCAATGGGAACGGGGACCTTCGGGTTGCGAGGAAGAAAACCTCTATAAAAAATTACCCGGTGGGGGCGGAAACGCCCACCCAGGCGTTGGGGCCCCTACTTGGGGCGCGATCTCTCCCTGTCGATCGTGACATAGCAAACACGGTGGGCAGGGACCGATCGTGGGCAGCGATGGCCTCCTTTAGCTCTGCAGAGGGGGGCGGAGGGAGGCGGCGGAGCGGTTCCACGAACTGTTGTTCTGGATCCAATCTGCTGCTGGTGAGTCCAGGTGTTAGTGACTCGCCCAAGCCCATCGTCTGCCGCCCTAACTGGGGACCTTCGGGTGTTCCGAACGGGGTACATCGGACACCTGGCTTACAGGTCCCCGAGGCGGTCGGTGCATCTGGTGCTCCCGATGTACCGGTTAGCGGAGGGGGGTTTCTCTTTCGAGGGGCCCCTACCTGGAGGTGTTTATTCTCTGGGATCAGAGCTGTCGGCGGGATGGGGGCAAAATGTACAATGATACCCTGTCCTTGCCATTGGCAGCGTGGTGGAGCACACAGGTCGTTTTAGTCGGTGCGAGTCCGACATAACCGCCGCCTGTCCCCGTCGGGCGGCGGTACCCATAAGGGGTTTTTTCCTGTATAATAAAAAAAAAAAAAAAAAAAAAACAATTATTTACCGAGGTGTCGTAAAAGGCGACTAAGGTATGTTGACGTCAAATAATAAAGGTATGTTGACGTCAGATAAGGTGTGTTGACGTCAGGCCGGCCGCAAAATACGTAGCCAAATCATTTGACAACATGTTTATAAATGTTGTGCCGACCCCACTTAGAGTGGGATAAGGGCATGAGGATGATGCTAGGAGGCTAAGCTAAGAATATATATAAGCTTCATATGTGCAAATTATCTACATTGCTCCACTGGATTAAATGTTAAAGAGTAATAGAGAGGAAGACATACAGAGGACAGACTTGCCCATTTAAAATATTAGTGCTGATTAGTAATATTCTTTTTATTTTTTTTCTTTGTTCAGATATGAACATGGCACCCTCAAAATGACACCTTACAAGGTTTAGTATCTTGTAAGGGGTCATACAATCCATATACACATTGACTGGGTCGTTGGAGCAGTGGGTAGTGACTCTGCCTTCGGCTCCACGGGTCGCGGGTTCGATTCCCGCCGATGACCGACATTTTCTTTAAAATGAATTTGTCGGTCCAAAGAACGACCTGACTGACCTGACCTGACTTGAGCCTGGGTGTATATTTGTATATAAGTATGTATTTAAATAATATATAAGTATATATTCACCAGTTGTCTGTCTACCTGTCTGTAAGTGTCCCATACATTTATTTATTTATTTACATGTAGTCTACGTAAAAGCCTGATATGAAGTTATTTGTATAGAATTTTTGCTTACTGATGAAAGAAAAGCAAGAATGCTTAATAAGTAAAGTTTAAATTTTATTAATAAAGTATTTTCTTTTGTAACTAAGTAGTTTTTTTTTATAAGTTCCTTTTAATATACGTTTCCATAACAGTACTTGTTCCTATGACAGGGGGACTTAGAACAAATGGTGCTTGTGCCGAAAGCCGGTCAAGCTCACAAGCAGTGCTCCAGTCTAGTGGCGGGGGTTACCCCGTCCGTTACACCGCGGGACACATAAATGAGGCCACTTAAGTAAGCGTAGCTAAGAAATATTCTAGAAAAAAAACATATGGTGTGTGTGTCAGAAGTGCAAATACAGAATAAGGCGCTACTTTGCGGAGACTCATAATACAAAAGTAATTATAAAACTATTTTACTATAATCCGCGATTATCGCGCATTATATCAAAATATCTTTATTATTACTTTTGGTCAAAAGTAAAGTGAATTTCAATTAAGTGTGACACTTACATGAAATTTGCTTCACTTGTGCAAATTAAAAAAAGCATCTTTATTGCAAAAGATATTCTAGAAAAATTTCATATATAGGTCATATAAAATAAGCGAGATCACTTTTGTGAACGTAGCTAAGAAATATTTTTGAAAAAACATAAATGATAGAAAAAGACAAATGAAATGGTGATTGGTGTCATTAATATATTTTTAGTATCCAATTAATATTAACGTTGTTTCAGTGCGATGTGATTCAAAACTAATGAAAATATTATTTTGCTATAATCCGCGATATAAGAAAATATATGTAATATAAAGAGTGTACTATTCGTTCTTGATATGATCCATACGCTTTTACGATTGGCATTACTGTTTGCATGTTATATTTTGTACGAATTCGTTAATTTTTCACAACTTCTACGACAGTATGAACTAGAATTATATTTCATAAGAAATATCACGTCGTAGCAATGATTTCAGTTAATAGTCATTTTTTCGATTTCGTTTGATTAAATAAAGAAATATTTTGCACAATTTTTTAGTCTTTTTGCTTCAACAACTGATACAGTGGCAATTTTTTATTTACATTTCTTTATTTACAGGAAGGTACGATTCTCAAGTCTTCTTAACACCACCAGTGAAACCAGCCGACGTTAGACTTCTAATTAGTGTGAACTCTGATGCATGACAAAAATTAATTTTATCTATACGGTTAATAATGTGAACATAGTATGACTTCCAATTATTAGGGATTGAATAACTATTAATTTATTATGTTGTGTTAAAAATAAGCACTTATTTTTTATTTGAAAATGCAATTTTTAATTTCTCTCTATCGTTACTTACAGACTTACGGATGTAACGTTAAGGACTTTGTATATAAATTTATAAAAGGTAGATAATAATAATGATATAAAAATATATTATATACAAGAATATAAAATAAGTTACTGTAACTCGATAATTTACAATCCGTTAGTAATTTATTTAAAAACTGTAACAAAATTTTAAATGACTTTTGATAAGTTTGGATAGATAATTTAACCAAAAAATGCCAAGAATAAAAGTACTCAAAGCGATAGAAAAAGATGATTAGACAATAGATTTATATTGGATTGAATTTAATGATTTGTTAACAAATGCCTTAAACTTTGTAGTAAATATGCATTATTCGGCGACAATTAACGATCTTCTTGCCTTGTTTTCTCTTGTTATTTTTAAGGATTTTATATTTCAGGATATTAAAAATATAAATTTACTATTTAAGTGTTCGATGTTGAGTTTATATAAATGACAAATAAATAAAATGTTTATACGTTTAGGTGGCCTAAAGTGTAAATAAATTAAACGTTAAGTAAGGCTACTCTTTTATCGGCTTGTATGTAAAAATTTAATCATTAGCTTTGACTTTCGTTTAACTTATGTGTTGATCTCAATGTATTTTATAGTTGTAGTGTATTTAATACTTATTTTTTATTTTCAAAATGTAAAAGATTCATGAATGTTATTTATATGCTGTAATTAAGTGAATTAAAGAGGACTATGTGACTTGCGACTTGTTTTATTTACTCTTCTTTTTTGATAAAAAAACCTTTTTCTGAGTTTCGTCTGCGTCAGTGAATTTGAAATAATAAATGACTTTTTGGGATTAGATGTTATGATTTACACTAGTTGTTGCGAGACATCGATGAAACAAGGTCATTTATCACTCTAAATATAGTACTTTATAGTAATATAGTAATTTAGTCTTCCAGCAACAATACGAAATAAGGCGGCGTTTTGTGATACGTGTGGTGACTTGTCCTGTATGTATAGTAGCGGCCTATTACTCTCCCACTGCTGGGAATAGGCCTCTTCTCTCCGTTTCTGGAGAGAAGGATTGGAGCTAAGGCCTACCACGCTGCTCCAATGCGGATTGGTAGGTTACACTTATCTCCAGTATTCTCTAGAGATATGCAGGTTCCTCACGATGTTTTCCTTTACTAAAAAGCGTGCGATAAAAGGCAATTATTAATTAGACGCATAAGTTTTTACAGAAAAACTCATTGGTATGCAGGTCAGCAAAATAATTCTATTGTAACTTCTTTACATATTGTATCGCCGTTCTGCGACAAATGACAGAGAACAACATTTATACTAATTTATTTCAGTTGCAAGATGTCACTGTAACTCGTCGATAGACTGCTACATGAATGGCAAATTGCCAAACGGTAACTTTATCTCAAAGCAACTACGCAACATGGTAGTTGCAAATTGACAATAAATCTACAAATTGAAGGATCTTGATGTTAAAACAGTGATTGTATATCTTAGTTAACTTTCTTAGTTTAATTTCTTAGTTTAGTTTTCTTAGTTAAAAATGTAATTGAAAATACAAAGTACGAGTACTTAAATATTAAACTTAATATTATTGGATTAACATTTTAGACATAAAAAATTTACATTTTAAATTTTATTGATTTCCCACACTAATGTACATTACTATATTGACTTAATTTTAATTTAATTTTTTAGTCTTGTAATTTTTGCATGCCTATAGTCCTAGGCGAAACATTTCTTCTATATAATAACATAAATAATAACATGTTATTGTAAAAAAATGTTTTAGCAAATAAAGAAATTTGAATTTTAATTTGAATTTGAACAAATAGGTAATTTTTATCATCAAATCAAGCTTTTTTGACCGCAACTAAACTTGTTCCCCACGTAAACTTTGTAAAAAGTATGTCCCTAAATCTTGGAAAAACAAATTTCCTGAAACCTATTTCTTGATCTGACATTTTCTATTACCGTAAGTAAGGTCTTAAATTAGAAACATTTGTTCAACAGAAGTTCTAACAGGCTCCTGCCAATTCAGAAATGAAACGGCACCGTTTGGATGTCCGCCAGCGTTTTGTACGTCGGCTATACTTAAGAGTGTGTCCATAATTTGATAACGTTGATTTATAGGAAGGCTAGTCTTATCAATGCTGTTATGTTGCATTACATTATCGTAAGCGGGAATATTAACAGTTCAATCAATACCAATTCCTTCTCATATTTTCCGATAGCTAATTTTAACTCTTAACTAAATCTTTTTGATCAATACTTATAAAAAAGTCCCCAAAAGCTGAATATGATCCGTTTTGTCAAATCTACTGAACCGATTTTTAAACGGTTTTTACTAACAGACAGCAATTCTTCCGACACGTTTAAATTAATAGTACATTGTATACATACAATTTATGTCAATTAAGTTGAAGTGATCAAGCGTTGTAGAAAAAACTTGTTTGCTGAGAGATTTAGTCGCGTGCGCTACCTCAACCGACACTACAGTAATGTACTAAGAAGAAATATAGGTTTGCAAAAATACTACCAAAAAGTCCGTAATAGTATGTCTCTATTTCTTTTGGTTAACTCACAATAATTACTTTTATAGTCAAAATTTCAATTCGGTATTTCAATTTACCAAAATTTAGTGTCACTGATTTCCACGCGTGTGTAGCCGCTCGGCGAAGCAAGTATTTATATATAATGTAATTTATAATTTATTATTGACTTCTTATTTACTACTTACTAATGTAGTAACAGGTTTGGCATTTACGCGCATCAGAGAACACTACTGTATTTTTTTAAATCAATTTCATTAATTTTAGTCCTAAGGAACTTGGCTGTTATGTAAGTCATCATCCTCCTGCCCTTATCCCACTCTAAGTGGGGTCGGCACAACATGTTACAAACATGTTGTCATATGATTTGGCTACGTATTTTACGACCGGCCGCCTGCCTGACGTCAACATACCTAAGTCGTATTTTACGACTCCTCGGTAAGAAAGAGGGTGGTCTATTTTACTCAACCGGATACCACACGGCGGGTCGACTTACCTTAGTCGCCTTTTACGACACTTCGGTAAGAAATGAGGGTGGTACTATTCTATTCAGCCGGATACCACACGGCGTTTGGCTGTTATGTAAGTATTGTGATATTTTATCAGTAGGAAATGAGGATGGTATATTCTACTCAGCCGGATACCACACGGTGGGTCAAGTTACCTTAGTCGCCTTTTACGACTCCTCGGTAAGAAATGAGGGTGGTCTATTCTACTCAGCCGGATACCACACGGCGGGTCGACTTACCTTAGTCGCCTTTTACGACACTTCGGTAAGAAATGAGGGTGGTACTATTCTATTCAGCCGGATACCACACGGCGTTTGGCTGTTATGTAAGTATTGTGATATTTTATTTTATAGCAAAGTTTGTAAAGATTTTTACTTACACGGCGTTACAACGTAGCTTCCTTGAGGCTAGAGCCTTGAGGGTTCCGAATAGGATACTCGGCTTCTGGAAGGAGCTTGGCTGGTTGGAGTAACCAGCCCCTTTCACCCTCACGCACAATGGTCGCCACAAAGCGACTAAGTGCGGAAAACAGCCCGCTATAAGAAGAAGAAGAAGAACGTAGCTTCCGGCACAATCCTGACAAAAAGTCAATGTAATTTTCATATACACTAAAGATCATCTGAGCTATTTTAAGGTCACTTTAGGTGAGAAAAAAGCAGTTATGTAATTTATGATCCTTTTAAACTGGCAAATATTTTTTAATTTGACTACTATCATGTGAAAACCGGAGTCTTTATCCTACCTTATAATAATAGCAGTTCTACTGCTCGAAAGAGCGTAGATTTCATAAAGTTTGAAGTATGATGAAATTCATCAACGTTCTTCATAATTTAATAGCAGGTTCTTTAAGTTACGACCCCAGCTAAATTACTTTTCTTCAAATAAAATTTGTATTGTTACCTACATAGTATACTCTAGACGGTCTTTTATAACCCGTCTTGTTGTTTTAATGTATACTCCTTATCCTTAATAAGTTATACAATTCCAAACAATTCTACCGTAAGGTAAATTAGCCAGCACTAACTCTAAACGGTTGATAACGAGATGGACTGACGATCTCAAAAAGGTCACGAGGAGCGACTGAATTCAGGTGGCACAAAATCGTTTGGTGTGAGATTCCATGAAGAGACCTATATGTTACACACAAACTGGAGAATATAGGAGTTAGAGGTGTTCCACTAAATATATTTGTAGACTATTTAACTAATAGGACCCAACAAGTTAAAGTAGGTGAAGCAATAAGCAGTCCTGTTACCTTAACTTGCGGAATCCCGCAAGGCAGCATACTTGGTCCTACCCTATTTTTAATTTACGTGAATGACTTATGTAATCTGAATATCGCTAATGGTAAATTAGTGGCTTACGCAGATGATATTGCTTTATTGTTTTACGGGAATAACTGGACAGAAGTATTAAACCACGCTGAAATCGGTATAAATAAAATAATGCAATTTTTAAAAGAGAATCAGTTGACATTAAATCTAAAAAAAACAAAATACATTTCATTTTCTAAACTTAAAAATGATCAACCATCAGGAGTTGTGAAGATAAAAGTACTTGATAATGACATAAGAGAATCTATAGCACAAAAAACTTTATACACAGAAATAGAAAGAGTGTCAGTTGTTAAATATCTTGGCATATTGATTGATTCTCAATTGAGCTGGAAATCACACATAACTTCATTGGCGTCTAAGGTTAGGAGCCTAACAGTTATATTAAAAAAAATAAGACATCTAACTGATCAAAAACTACTTAAGACGGTATATTTTGCTCTATGTGAGTCATTAATAGGTTATTGCATAATTGCCTGGGGGGGAACATTTAAGACTCATATGTTACAGGTAGAAAGGTCGCAAAGAATTTTATTAAAAGTTATGTTGAGAAAACCCTATACATTTGGAACTGATAACCTTTATTCTGAGTTTGAGGTACTATCTGTGAGAAGGCTTTTTATATTTAAAGCTATCCTTTATATGCATTCCAATAATATTAATTTTAATGAAAGCATAGTAAGAAATAAAAGAATAGTACGACCTATATCAGTGGGAAAATTTAATACAGCTTTTGCCCAAAGATTTTTATGTTTTTTAGGACCTATACTTTATAATAAAATAAACAAGATAATAAACATCTACAGTCAGACTCGGGAACAGTCAAAAAAGTCACTTAGGAAATACTTGCTAACGCTTGGCTATACTGCTAGTGAAGACCTATTAATAATAAAAAAGTAAATAATAACACACACACTCACACACACACACACATACACACACACTCACACACACACATACACACACACATACACACACACACACACACAACACACACACACACACAACACACCCAAACACACACTTCACACTCTCACACTTACTAACATACTATCGTACAGACACATATACTTGCATGGAATTGCGATAAATTTTTGTCTGCTTGTTTTGTTTTTGTATTTTTTATTTTTTGCCTAATTTATAACTCTTAACTTTAATTATTACTTTTAAATAACTCCTTATCAGACTCTAACTTGTGATGATTGGGAAGGTGTCAGCACTTGTAACACAGGTATTCCCTAGCACAAGTGTTGACAAACCCTTTTCCGAATTACTCTGTGATAAATAATTATATAATTAGCATAAGGAAATTGTATCTATATCTTACATATTTTGTTAACAAATAAATAAATAAATAAAAAAAAATAAATAAATGTCCAGCAGTACATACAACGGTTGACAAAAAAGAGGAAGAATACTAAGCGTTAATAAACTAGGACACTCAAAAGAAACTTGGATTCTATAATAAATTCTGAAGCAAATGTTTAGTTTAACACTAAATTTGCGAACGAGAACATTTTTGTGATGGAAAGTAATAAAGGACCGGATTCTTTTGACTTTTTCAAAGAAATATCTAGAAGATTTGGAGCTTAATGAGGGGATACGAGACCTGGTAGCTATAGTCAAAGTAGAAGTTAATGTCTAGTTTCTTATATTATTGATTATATTATATATTGTCAGCTCTGACGTCTTTCTCAGCGGGATGGCCGAGCGCAGAACATTGTTAAGATCGTGAAATAAGGAGCGAAGAGCGCAGAATCTCGACTGGTCTTGTCCTGAGAGTTTCTTCTTTGAGACTATACCACAGTTTAGGTGAGGTGTAGTCGGCGTCATACTATGAGTGTCATAAGTCACGTCATCAGGAGTGCGGTGAAAATGTACGAATGAACGTAGATGAAACTGTAAACTCGTCTTCGCCGGTGATGACGCGTTGTCCTGTATTATTAATCTGTGTTTGAGTTCGTTATATGAAATTCTTTTTGTACGCATATATTTTCGGTAACCTGATTGGCTTGGAAGTCACTATCGTATGTGGTGAACCTCAGCTTTCTCGAAGCAAGAATTCGAATAACTTGTAAGGAGATGAGTCTTGATAGATTATCTGTTGGTACTCTGAGCAGCACTTATGGTTTTGGACCATAGTGAATATTTATTAATGATTGTGTTTTTTTTTGTTTCATACAAATTATTAATAGGAATGCTGATCTTTTCATTCAGATGATGCTACTGCTAGTGATCTGTTTGTGCTATAAAAATCAGCTAATAATGATAGGTAGTTGAGGTTGGCTATTGGGATAAAGACTGAGACCATCTTTATAGAAGGATGTAGAGGAGGAATCTCTTAACATCCCCCTAAAGAGATGCTTCACTGTCAATGAAATTTTCAAGCGCGCCTAGCACGTGATTTATTTCACGTCGATCTTCCTTATAAGATCTAAATCTCCTTGAGAATTCCAATTACGATAGACGCCTGCGTGAGTGGAATGAAACTCATCATCTACTTATAAAACGACCCCCTTTACGATGCACGACACGACATAATGTATTGCAAAATTCCGACACGACACGATACGCCCAAGTGTGCATTTAGTTGGAAAATAAATGAAAGTAGGTAATTTTAGTTTCACATCTTCGCGCTAAGTCCTGCCGACCCATTATGCCTGGAATACGTTAATTAATGTCTGATTCTGGTTACCTATAATATTTAAATATACTTGAGTTTAGTAAATTTGGTAAAACCGAGAATTAAATTCAGAATCTCAGATTTGTGAAATTGTGTGAATGCATTCTTGAGCCACACTACAATTGTGTAATTTGTTGTATCAATCGTCACAAAATAATAATTAATATAAAATAATAAATTAAAATTAAGTTAAATTAACTTTTTTAGAATTGAGTTTTACTTATATAGTTCATAATAATAATTGTTACTAATACAGCACAATATTGATGGTATGAAATAAATAAATATTATTATTATTATTAAAATTAATAATGACATTAAAATTTATAGAAATTGTCAACCATTTATATTATGATCTTCAATTTTTCGGTTTATAAATAATATTGTAAAATATTTGGCATTTAAAGCAATAACTCAAATATTTGAATGCAAATTAAACATTTAAATAATTGCACAATCACAAACGAAAAAATTACATGTCATAATTAATATTAGAATCGTATCGCAATCGCTATCGTGTCGTATCTAATAAAAAGGATAGAAATACAAAAGATATTTGATGTCAAAGTACTTACGGTCGTGCCTAGTGGATATTTTGCAGTGTCATTGTTCGAGGTCGATATCTTATTTAATAAAACAGAATTGTCTCTATCAAACGACTTATATATGAAATATATGCCGAGACTTATATATGAAATATATGAAAAAATGAAATTTATTTAAAGAATTGAGTATTTTAGATTTCCAAAGCGATATTATGCGAGTCCAACCAGAAAGCTGCAGTTAGTAAATGGAATAAAAGTAGAAATTCTCTAAGCAATCGACGAATCTTTGATTGTATCAAATGTCCAAAAAGATCTTTGATATATTGAGATAATGATAATAATAATAATGATAATAATGATCCACGTAAATAACATGGGAAAAATATATACTTATACATCTTAGTAATAGTAGTAATATTTTACCTCTTACTACATACTAAATATAGTATGTAGAAAGATTTATTTATTTATTTAAAAGAGGCGAAAACGGCTCCAACGATTGTTAAGGGCGTTTCGGAGGAAATAAATCGATCTGGTTAGGTTTCATGTAAAAAAAAATCTTTTTTCCCTGTTTACAGGCTAAAAAACTACTAAAATATAAATAGAATAGATAGATTATTTTTGCTGTCACTTGTAAAGTTGCAATAGCTCAACGAACGGACTACAGGAATGAAAATACCTTCGTACCGAGTCTCAAAATTATCAGCCCCTTCTTTCTTTTTTTTATTTTTATTGAATTGATTGTATCTTTTAAAAAAATTATCGAGCAAAGCTCGGTCACGAATATACTTGTTATCTAAGTCTGAATTGTATACTTCAAAGCTATTAAAATTATACAAAAGCTGTTTCCCAGTCAACCGTTTGTTCAACATGTTTTGTCATGTCAACCGATTAATAAAATACAATATAACAAAAGCTTCCCACCTTTTCCTCGCAAACAATTTTTCTCGTAACCCATTACTTTCTATGGTGCAGACACATTCTATTCTCCTTTAATATTTATAGTATTCTGCAGAATTCCGCAATGAAAGCATTTAAATGTGAGAACTTACGGCGAGCACGTTCAGACATGTGTAGCTAGGAACGAGCGGGACGTGTCTACGACGATTTAATATACTTAATTTTGATGTTATCGTATAAACGATAAAGGAATTTTCAAAAAATATTTTCGTTTTCTTAATTACTGTCGTGTATGTTTTCCAAAGAAATGCAACAAAAATATGCAGCTTTAAGGCAGGAATCCATCTATATTAACATATAAAGCTGAAGAGTTTGTTTGTTTGTTTGATTGTTTGGACGCCGCTTATTTCAAGAATTACTGGACCGATGTGAAAAATATTTTGAGTGTAAGATAGTCTATTTTTTTTTTGAGGAAAACTATAAACTATATAACATCACGCAAAAATAAAAAGGAAAGGAGAAGCAATAATAATATTTTTTTATTTTTTAGCTTTCCTTGTGTGCGCTGAACGATAATAGTTATTAAAAAATCATGTAATACAAATTTGTTTCTCTCTAAAAGTTCTTAACAAAAGTACGCAAAAGCATATGTCTAGCTTTTAAGGTTAAATCATTTTAAATTTTAAGCTTTTTTAAAATTTGAAATTGTATTTTTTTCATTTTTTCGTATCATCCCGTACACTGATAACAACATTTACTTAATTCAAATTCAAATTATTCTTTATTCAAATAAACTTGCAAACAAGTGCTTTTGAATTGTCAACTCTACTGCTGGTTCGGAAAGCTGTTCCTACCGAGAAGAGCCAGCAAGAAACTTGGCGGTTGCTCTTTTAAATATATAATTCTTAATACTATTTACATTAAATCGTTACTGTCTTGTACAGGTCCAAAGAGAGCTATATCCACACATTCTTATTTTCTAAATAATCTTCAAGAGTATAGTAGGCTTTCTGTATCAGCCTCTTTTTAACAGTGTTTTTAAACTGCTGTAATGGGAGTGCTGAAATTGATTGCGGAATTTTATTATAGAATCTTATACCAAAACCCATAAACGAGTTACGCACTTTTGCGAGGCGTAAAGCAGGAGCCGCAAGCTTATGTCGGTTCCTGCTTTGTCTATTGTATACATCACCTATCGTTTTATAATTCTTAATAATTTTATGTACGTAAAAATAAATTGCTTAAAATATACTGTGAAGCAAATGTAAGAATACCTGTTTCCTTAAACTTAATTTATATGAAATACATTCTACTGACGTGCTAATATGAGCACAAATTTCTAAAATACGTTTATTACAGCTGTAATAGTCATTACTAGCTACGTTCAGAATTATTCTAGTCACGGACATCGTATAATTGGTATTCTCAGAGATTTACCAAAGATCAGCGCTACGGAATCAAATCGATACAAAGCTAATCATAAAGTGGAAATAGAGAAAATGTATTATTTATTTAACCAATTCTAATGTTATTAGAGCATTAATACTTTCTGAACTCTATTTATCAGAATTTGAATTTGATCAGAATCTCGATGTCATTGAAAATAAATGAGATAAAATTATACATGACTGGCTCGTTTGCGCAGTGGGCAGTGACTTCAGCTCTATAGGTCACGGGTTCGATTCCCACCGATTTATATAAATTGTGTTAAAGTGGTTGCGCGGTTGTAAAAAACTCGCCTATTGGGAGTTTAACTTTACCATGTAGTAAAAATCGTACAAAAATGCGTTTAGTAGATTTTGAGATAATCGCTTACATACAGACAGCTTTTGAGGACTTGTTTTATAGTAAGTATAGATAAAGTAGTACTAAAAAAACGTAACTTTTAGGGCCTGTCATAAGTTACTGATAAAGTGTCGGATAGTTAACCGACAAATAAACTAAGGAACAGATAACTGTCTCTAAAAAGTGAAAAATTTTTAAAAATAAAATCGCGCTCTTTTTAAAATTGGTATTTACTATACAGAAGATAAACAAAATAACAGTCACATGATCTACCTGTTAAGTTATTAGGGACTTTAAGTGCTGAATAAGCCTATCAGAATACTGTGAAACGCAAAATTCCAAGATATGTGTCAGATATGTTCCGAATAAGCTAAGTAAGCTAAATTAAATTTAAAAGTTTATGTAAGGATTGGCTCTTGGGTTGCCAAAAGTTACAAACCAATTGGTCAAAAATTAAATAAATTTAAATTTATGTATTTAATATACAGCTATTTCTAAATTAATATTTACCTCCCCCCCTTGTTTTATACCTTTGTATGTGTTCAGCGTTTGAGGTTAAGGCTACTTACTATAAAGTTTTTATTTATTATCGAATGCAGCTCATGTGACGCAGTATATAACTTGTTTAATGTAACTTTACAATTGGACAATTTGTGTTGGCAGCAGTCTTAGTCATAAGGCGTAGACTGAAAAACAGCTTTGTAGCTGAGTCTACAACCTTTTCCTCAGCATACGTTCTTATATGTATACAATAATGTTTTAAATAATCTTTATTTAAATGTATGTTGTTGAATAAAGTTCATTTTATTTATTTATTTTATTATTTAAGTGACAGTTTATTGGTAACTTGTGAAACAGGCCCTTAGTCTACAGTAGTAGACTTCTATAACTAGCTATAGGTACTGAATAATAGACTTTGACACATTACTATTGTAGAGTTAATATATCCATCACATAGCGATATATGATGAGAATAAATATACAAAGAAAAACGTTATAAACAGTTATAAAATAAATGTAAAACTTTTAATGCAACCGCACAGACGCTTGAGGTGAATGTTATACTTTGTTCAGTACTTTTAAGACCTTGTTAAAAACTTTAAGCCTACATAATAAAAGATGAAATCTTTTACACGCTTCATGTTTCATGTAAATTGTATGTTGAATTGTTGTAACTTATTGTTAGTTTATATAAAAATAATGTGTATTACACCTAAGGCCATCTAGCGTTAAAGTATGCAAGTCATGTAGTGTTTGTTCATTATCTGTATTTCTATGAATAAAGCTTCTGTTTCGTTCCAAGTCTAATAAGAGTCACTGCGTTTTATTATCCTTTTATTACTTATAAATAACTTTGTGGTGTATTGCTCTTAAAAATGTTCATTATTTGTTCAAGTTTGTTGCTTTTCGGGTAATTATATGAAGGAATGACTACAGAGTAAGAAAATCATCATCCTCCTGCCCTTGTCCCACTCTAAGTGGGGTCGGCACAACATGTTACAAACATGTTGTCATATGATTTGGTTACGTATTTTACGACCGGCCGCCTGCCTGACGTCAACATACCTTAGTCGTATTTTACGACTCCTCGGTAAGAAAGAGGGTGGTCTATTTTACTCAACCGGATACCACACGGTGGGTCAACTTACCTTAGTCGCCTTTTACGACACCTCGGTAAGAAATGAGGGTGGTCTATTCTACTCAGCCGGATACCACACGGCGGGTCGACTTACCTTAGTCGCCTTTTACGACACCTCGGTAAGAAATGAGGGTGGTACTATTCTATTCAGCCGGATACCACACGGCTTTACAGAATAAGAAAATATAATCTCAAATTGAAGCGCTGTCGGCTATTTATAGAAAATAGTAGTCGTTTGTCATATTTTTTATACAGCGATGTTACTAACATGAACTTTGTACATACTTCCGAAAAAACTTTCGAATGCTGCAAAAGTGGTTCACTGATAACGCGGCAAGACCAAAATTCCAAGTTATGAGAGCTTATTAAACAGAAAAAGGATAGCGAAATTTAAAATACAAACATTAATGGACTTACTTCGAGTATGACACAAAAAGTAACATTAAAAGAAGACGCTAATATTTCTCAGCGAAATAACGCCGCAAGCTTTTTGTGCCTTTTAAAGTAAAAACTGTTTGGGCTAATAGCTTCGACCGCAGCGGAGCCATTCATTAAGGAACGTTTTGTTAAAAAAACCCCAACAGATTCTTTTGCAATGTTTTATATTTTGATATTTCACATCTGATATATAGCCGTGTGGTACCCGGCTGAAAAGAATAGACCACCCTCATTTCTTACCGAGGTGTCGTAAAAGGCGACTAAGGTAAGTCGACCCGCCGTGTGGTATCCCGCTGAGAAGAATAGTCCACCCTCATTTCTTACTGAGGTGTCGTAAAAGGCGACTAAGGTAAGTCGACCCACCGTGTGGTATCCGGCTGAGAAGAATAGACCACCCTCTTTCTTACCGAGGTGTCGTAAAATACGACTATGGTAAGTTGACATCATGCAGGCGGCCGGTCGTAAAAACGCAGACAAATCATATGACAGCATGTTTATAACATGTTTTGCCGACCCACTTAGAGTGGGATAAGGGCAGGAGCATAATGACATCTTATATCTATTAAGGTAAGTTAACCCGTCGTGTGTTATTCGGCTGCGTAGTACCATCCTCTTTCTTACCGAGGTGTCGTATAAGGCGACTAAGATAAGTTGATTGAGGTGATGTAAGTTGACGTCAGGCAGGCGGCTGGTCGTAAAATATCTAGCCAAATCATATTACAACATATTTATATGTTGTACCAACTCCACTTACAGTGGAATAAAGGCAACAGAATGATTATGATGATAATTTAATTCAGACATAAAGAGAATGTGAGGAAAATGTTTCGCCTATTTTCCTATATACTAACCAGCTGTTCCATTCGCTGAAATTAACTAGATTCACTTTAAACTATTTGGTCAATACATCGTTAGGCTTAAATTAAATGCAGATATGGCATTTCAGTACATAACTGCGCAATTTGCAGGAGCTATTTCAATAACCGATGTCCATCTTCGATAACTGATATTGATTTTGGAGATTAACTGATTGTCATTGAGATAGAGCATATAAAGCCTTTATTGAATATAAGGCTAGAATAGTAAGTAAGTAACGGCCTGTTACTATCCCACTGCTAGGCAAAGGCCTCTTCTCTCCGTTTTTGGAGAGAAGGATTGGAGCTAAGACCTACCACGCTGCTCCAATGCGGATTGGTAGGTTACACATATCCCCAGAATTCTCTAGAGATATGCAGGTTTCCTCACCAAAAAGCGTGTGATAAATTGCAATTATCAATAAGGTAGTGGGTAGTGACCCTGCCTCAGCACCGCGCGTTGTGGGTTCGATTCCCGCCGAGGGTCAACAATTTCTATGAATAATTTGTTGGTTTCTCGAGCATAGGTGTGTATTTGCATTTAAGTATGTATTTAAAATTATATATGTATATATTCACCACTTGTCTGTCTACCATGACACAAGTATTAACTTACTTTGGGGACGAACGACCATGTGTAAGTGTCCCATATATATTTATTTAATTTAATATGTAGGTGCAATGCCCAAAAATAAAATAACTCTGACATTCCTAAATACATTTTAATTCATTATCTTGAAGTTCTCAATGTATATTAAATATTCTATTATACTTTGATTAAGAACATACTGATTCTATTAAATAAATAGAAATTTATTTAAAAAAAAATATTTTATTTATAACACTTTTGTAAAAAAAACCGCATATACATAACCCTAACACAACATATTGTCTCGTAAACATCTTTACAAACACTGCTAATGAAAACTTTTAAGTTTAATTCACAATAAAATAGAGTTACCAAGTGGAAAGAATGTAAGAATGCTGTGTCGACGTAAAATATTATGCCATTTTAAACGTCCACTTTCCGTTATCGTTCCACACGGTTGCATTAAAGTTTTATTACTCGCTGGCAACTAGCCAGTCATATTGTAGTCTGACTAACGACTGTGTTGCCGACATATCTCGCAACTGTGAGTTACTGTAATGTCAGTCATTTTGGGCATAATGATAATAGTTCTGGTCGTGCGGCTAGCGAATTGAGAACTATATGACTGTTTGTAGTGTACAAGTTATTGATGTTCTGTCGTTAATTCAAACTTAAAGTGATTAAGGGCATGTTTTACATCATTATCTATCATCTTCCTGCCCTTATCCCACTGTAAGTGGGGTCGACACAACATGTTATAAACATGCTGTAACATGATTTGGCTGCGTTACTACGACCGGCCGCCTGCCTGACGTCAACATACCTCAGTCGTATTTTACGATACCTCGGTAAGAAAGAGGGTGGTCTATTCTACTCAACCGGATACCACACGGTGGGTCAACTTACCTTAGTCGCCTTTTACGACACCTCGGTTAGAAATGAGGTTGGTCTATTCTACTCAACCGGATACCATACGGTGGGTCAACTTACCTTAGTCGCCTTTAACAAAACCTCGGTTAGAAATGAGGTTTGTCTATTCTACTCAGCCGGATACCACACGGCGGGTCGATTTACTTTAGTCGCCTTTTACGACACCTCGGTAAGAAATAAGAAATGTTTTACAATTTACCAATAAACTGTCAGTTCAGAATACTAGCTTACTGATGCTAGTTCGACCTCTCCCCTGTATATCGATACAAGCGCCAAATCTAGTGTCCTTACCTGAAACAACATAAAACGTTAGATTAGTGGAAAAGAAAATGATATACTAAAGGCCTGTTTCACAAGTTACCAATAACCTGTCAGTTAGCTTATTCGGAACGTATCTGACAGATATCTCGGAATTTTGCGTTTCTCAGATTTCTGGTAGGCTTATTCGGCACTTAAAGTCCCCAATAAGTTAACAGGTAGATCATGTGGCTGTTATTTAGTTTATCTGCTGGATATCAAATATCTATTTCAAAATGGCCGCGATTTTTTTTTTGAGTTTTCACTTTTAGAGTCTCTTTTTATTTATCTGCTTCTTAGTTTGTTTGTCGGTTAACTATCCGACAACTATTCCTTTTTTTATTATTCTCACCATCTTTTAAAAACCCATGTTAATGACTCACATATTCGTCTTTTTTCAAACAAAACTTTCAAACGTTTCAAAACTTGCAAAACTTTCTCCATATCCCGCTAAGCAACTCTGAGCTTTCTCATAAGGCCCATAGTTCTGAAACTTTGTCACTAAGTTTAGACTAAAAGATACTGATAATTAAACAATTACTCAGATAAATCTTCCAGCTCAAAAGGGATGTTTCTTAACATGCTTATTTGGGATATCTAGAGGCGTATTAAGAAGATTTACGAACATAATGTTGTTTACAAAGCTCCAACAAATATACGAAATGAGCTCTACACGGGCCTTTACACATTGACTGTGATTTAGCCTTTTGTGTTAATATTTCGGTCAATCAAAAGATCTTTTATTTTAGACTAGTGGTATCGCCCGGTCTTACAAACCGGGAGGGGTCGGTATTTTCCACAAATATCTATTTATATATTAAAACAAATTACATACAAGTTTCTATAAATATGCATAGTGCAATGGCAATAAGAAATACATTTTTAACGTTTTAATTGTTACTATATTTCTAACACCACACTCTTTGCTCTGCGGTTTCAATTCCCGCCGAAGCCCAACATTTCAATATAGATTTTTTTGATTCTTTAAATGTAAGAGTATGTATTTATTAAGTAATTTTGTATATTTTTAATTATATTATTAGGATATTCACCAGTTATATTTCATCTATAAAATAAGTGTTAAGTAACTTACTTTGAAGACGGATGACCGTGCAGCTTTCCCATATGTATATCTATTTATATTTATTCATACTGTATATCCACTGTTTTCACTTTTTGCAATAAGCAATATAGAAAAGCATTTTTTTTTATTAATAAGTGGGACACATCACCAACACTTCCATAGTCTATACTGGTTTTTTTCTCTATCTCTATAGTCGGTCCCTCATTTCTGAGGATCGTGATCACCGTATTGGTGATTTTCTTGGGAAATTAGTGCAGTGGTTTCCCATTGCCTTCTGCACCAGTCTTTTAGGGGTTATTTTGCTCCCAAGGCCACTGATAGCCTCAACTAGTTGGTTTCCCAACAGTAGTATGGTTATACCGCCATTGGTCAGTCGCCAGAGCCTCGTCCGTAGTTTAGCAGGAAGCACCACGTGCAGGTGAGGTTGACAGTTGCATTGGCTTGGGATGTTTTCGCCATTCCCTTACTCCCCTGGTTTTTTTATACATCTATATATAAAATTTCATAAAATCTGATTTTCTCCGATCAAGTCAATGTGAGTCGACTCTTTGCCCAATGTCTTTTATTCGTCCCCAGACAAAATATATTAAATGGCAATGGACAGATAAAATTATTGAAACAATATGACAAATAAACACTAAAAACGATAGCCATTACCGGCAACTTATAAAGATCAGTATCCAATAACAATGACCATAACTCATGTTAACGCTTTTTGTCCTCCGAGATGAGAATCCCGCCTATGATTTATAGCTGGCCGAGATATTGTGAAAAATACGTTTGGTGATATTTTTATTAATACATAACTGTGCGAATTGGATATTTAGCCGTGTGGCTATCCGGCTAAGTAGAATAGTACCACCCTCATTTCTTACCGAGGTGTCGTAAAAGGCGACTAAGTAAGTTGACCCACCGTGTGGTATCCGGTTTAGTAGAATAGACCACCTTCCTTCTTAGCGAGGTGTCGTAAAAAATGACTTAGGTAAGTTGACGTCAGACAGGCGGCCGGTCGTAAAAACGCAGCCAAATCATGTTACAGCATATTTATAACATGTTGTGCCGACCCCACTTAGAGTGGGATAAAGGCTGGAGGATATATGTGCGAATTGATATAAGATTTTTGACTGTTTAGCCCTGTAGTATCCGGATGAATAGAAGAGACCACCCTCATTTCTTACCCAGGTTTAAAATAAAGCTAAGGTAAAATGACGTTAGGCAGGCGGCTGTTGGTAAAATACCTAGCTAAATTATGTGACAACATGATTATAATATTTGCAGAACCCACTAAGAATAGGATAAAGGCAGGAGGATCAAAAATCAAAACGTTTATTTCATTAACTATAATACATTTTTTCTTTTAAGTAACGAAAAACATATATACCAGAGAATCCCGTTCTTTCTGATAAAAGTCGACAATAGTTTTATACAATTTAAAGGTAATGAAATTTATGTTAGCGCACACTATATACAATAACACGATATAATAGGAATACCACAATTCCCGTTCCGAGATGCACTTCTCTTGAATGACGTACAAAGACTGAATGTAACTGAAACGTTTTATCAAAAGGAAGACTGCACCGGAAACAATACGGCACAGTGTTGCCACCATTTTAATCAAAAAGGGTGCGATACTCTTGTTTCATGACTGTGTTGCTATAAAATACAAAGCGGAAGTCAATGGCGACAACATTTATAACAAAGGAAAAACAATTTTTAACATAAAGTATGTGGTAAAGAGCTTATGTGTGTGTATATGTTTATGTGAGTGTGTGTGTATATATGTGTGTGTGTGTTTAGGGGGTGCCTGTGTTTGTATGTGTGTGGGATTTGTGATATGGATATTATTATTGGAGGATGACAATGAGAAATTGTTAATGGAAACACCTTGTATAATATAAGCTTTATAAAGTGCGAAGTAATAATCATTAGGTCGTCTAAGAAAATCCTAGCGTAAAGCAATAACCATAACTTACATTTAGAAATATGAACGCTAGAATCAAGTCGATTTATTACCATGGCGTTACTTTAACTGGGGTAGGTGATATTAAAATATGTATTACACATTGTATAATGTATGATGTGAGATCATCATCAACTTCCTGCCCTTATCCCACTCTAAGTGGGCTCGGCACAACATGTTATAAACATGTTGTCACACAATTTGGCTATGTATTTTTACGACCGGCCGCCTGCCTGCTGTCAACTTATCTTAGTCGTATTTTACGACGCCTCGATAAGAAAGGGGGTGGTCTATTCTAATTAACCACACGGTGAGTCAATTTACCTTAGTCACCTTTTACGACACCTCGGTAAGATATGAGGGTGGTCTATTCTACTCAGCCAGATACCACACGGCGGGTCGACTTAGCTTAGTCGCCTTTTACGGCACCTCGGTAAGAAAAGAGTGGGTACTATTCTATCCAGCCGGATACCACACGGCGCTATGATGTGAGATGTCATCAGGATTAAATTAAGCTAAATTCATGCATTCTTATTCCTTTGCTTTCTGTAATTATTGGTAGAAGTATTAGAAGTTGGTCTATTCTACTTAACCGGATACCACACGGTGAGTCAATTTACCTTATTTGCCCTTTACGATACTTCGCTAAGAAATGAGGGTGGTCTACTCAACTGGATACTACAAGGTGGGTCGAGTAACCTTAGTTGCCTTTTACGACACCTCGGTAAGATCTCACTTAGAGTGGGATGAGGGCAGGAGAATGATGTTGTCTTGTTGGCGACGAATTTTTATCTCATCAATTTATACCCCCCACTCAAAACTGATGGAAGATTGTAAAAATATACCTCGAAAGCTCTCGTAAAAGTATATTTAAATGAACCATATTTTGAGTTAGAAACAGCTTCATAAGTAACATAAAACTTAGTAAACTTCATAAACGTAGATAGGAGTTAGAAAAGGTTCGTACACCTAATGTGTAACCATACAAACAAGTAATAAAAACTTTCACCATTAACCCAATGTAAAATGGAGTTGCAAACTGGAAAGAGCATAAGAAATGTGAGGTAGACGTAAAATATAACGCCACTTTGAATGTCCACTTTCTTTTATTGTTCCCGTGGTTAATTTAGTTTTTATTACAAACTGGTGGTTAGACATGTCAATTTTTTGTAGCTAAAATGTGTTATTAATTTTTATTTGTATACATTTTGGATTTATTGACCTAATATGTATTATTTATGATTATCCGTGTGGTATCCGGCTAAGTAGAATAGTACCACCCTCATTTCTTACCGAGGTGTCGTAAAAGGCGAATAAGGTAAGTTGACCAGCCGTGTGGTATCCGGCTGAGTAAAGTAGACCACCCTCATTTCTTACCGAGGTGTCGTAAAAGGCGACTAAGGTAAATTGACCCACCGTGTTATATCCGGTTTAGTAGAATAGACCACCCTCCTTCTTACCGAGGTGTCGTAAAATACGAGTAAGGTACTATGACGACCGACAGGCAGGCGGCCGGTTGTAAAAATGTCATCAAATCATGTGACAGCATTTTTATAACACGTTGTGCCAACCCCACTTAGAGTGGGATAAGGGCAGGAGGATATAATACATGTATTATTTATGATATAGCTTTTACCCGCAACTTCGTTTGCGTGGACTGTTGTCGCGCAATAGATTGATAATAGATAGGGCTTTTCAATGTCATCTTATTCCTGTAGATTTAACAGGATTTCTTCTATATGTTATTCTGGTGTATTAGGAATAATTGTGTCAAATTTCGTTGATATTGGTTCAGCAGATTTCCTGTGAAAGAGTAACAAACATACACCCATACTCACAAACTTTTACATTTATAATATTAGTAGGGATATTGTGTGTTGGTGTGTATGTCGACTGGCCCGTTGGCGCAGTGGGTAGTGACCCTGCCTTCAGCTCCGCGGGTCGCGGGTTCGATCGGTTCGCGGCCCGCCGAGGGCCAACATTTTCTATAAATGAATTTGTAGGTCTTTGAGCCTGGGTGTATATTTGTATTTAAGTATGTATTTAAAAAATATATAAGTATATTGTAACGGGAGTAATAATGGGGATAAGATGGGAGTGGTGCGGAGAGGTGAGGTGAGGTGCGGAGAGGTGAGGTGAGGTGCGGAGAGGTGCGGAGCGGAGCGGAGAGGTGCGGAGAGGCGCTATTAGCATTTTTAAATAAATGTTCATAGCGCGGAGGTTTTATGTTGTCAAAAAAAGAAAAAGAAATTAAATTGATTTTGACAAATGAAAAAACGCTTCTTATTTCTATCGTAAAAAAATAATGAAAATATCGTATTTAATATTCAGAAGTGGGATAAACTCACCTCACAAAATTAGGAGAACCAAAAAAAGTATTTAGAGTTGGTGGAAGGTCGAAGTAAGAGGGGCGAGCAAGAATAGGCCAAGTAAGTGAAAGTGAGGATGATTATACTAGAAACCAAACGCTGGGAGAAGCTATAGTTGATGGGATGGGATAAAATAAATAAAGGAAGCGATTAAAAGTTAAATATGAGAACGGCACTCGAATGAAAAGCAAGCAAATTTCAAGATGCTGTAAAATTAATACCTGATTTTGATCACGAGAATAAAGATTTAATTGTAAAAAGTTGGATTTGGAAAATTGAAGATCTAGGTGAAATTTATTATAGGCGGACGCACGCACATTTCAATGCACGAGTCTAGATGACTTATACGAAGGGTTTTTATCCGCTTTTGATACGTTTCAATTGAGACCTTCTAATGTACAGATGGTCAAATCGTATAATGGGTTACGTACAGCTAGCACATCAAGGGGAATAATTCATTATCGTAAGTCACCCATTTGTATGTTGGCATGTTGCATTTAATTGTTCTAAGCTTGAGATTCGGAAATGTTATCAATGTGGCGAATCGTTCACGTTGCAACTAATTGCAAACAGAATTCATATGATAACACTACAAAGAAAGTACAAATTTTCTCAAGTTTGAACGACGCTTATAAGAAAATTGCGAAAATTAGTAAGTTTCACATGACGGTATATTTAGGTACCGGAATTGAAATGAATGTCATAGCAGAACTTCAATTAAACCATCATCGTTCACACTGCAAGGTTTAACCGATACTGCCGGGAAAGGGACGGGCCAGGTTCAATACGACGTTTGTGTGGATGATGTTTAAATGAAAACGACTGCTTTAGCTACCGATATTGATTTACTAATGTAATGTAATGTACTAATAACCTAAACTTTCCGGAGGAATTGCACTACCTTTTAGTAAAAACCGTACAAAAATCCATTCAGTAGATTTTGAGGAAGTTGATTACATGCGGACAGACAGATTTGGAGACTTTGTTTTATAATATGTATAGATAATGTGATGATGAGCATTTCTAAGATAAGCGCCACGTTGCGCATGGTGAGTCAAGATTGTATTAATTCAATTGATACTTTTGTATGGTTGCGATGTGCGGTTGCTATGGAAAAACTAGAAATCATTATTGGAAAGATAAACGATAAAACGAAATGAAGAGGATGGTAAAGAAAGGCGGCATATTGCGGATAAATGCAGGTCGCAGATGATTTAAATTTCAAGCGTGAGGCTTAACAGTATGTGTACACCGCCAGTGACGACCAGATCATTGTGCACCGTGATGGAGGTAACTGAGGAGGGGCAAGACAGTCACCGAAGTAGGGCGCTGTGAACCAGTCTTGAGGTGAGTGGACAAAAGGAGTTCTAATGAGGAGACGGAAGAAAGAGAACATTTTGGAAAGTGAAGTATAAGAGATATGACGTTTGCTATGATCGACGCTGGAGCCGTGGACGATAATGATATTGTTATGCATTGTGGTTGCTGAGTAATGTTATAATTTGCCGCTAGGGCAGTAGAATTGTCGTGTTACGCCTTTTCGGATCGCCATTCTTCGCCTAGACAAATGTTCTATTTTGAGACGTATGTTATTATGTGACGTATGTTTTGTTTATGATTTTATGTCTTTGTGGACTTGTAATGGAAAATTATGTAAAGAGCGTCATGACCGTTATGTTTTAGGAGTCTGAGGGGGTTGACGTTCCTTATGTGCATAATGGTTTTAGGTTGTTCTTGTCTTGTTAGAGCTGTGATGTTTTATTGTATTGGCTAGGTAGATCCGTGTGCACCCACATTTTAGTTATTGCAATTGCAGAATGCATGTTTATTATTATTTTTGAGAAGAGTCACTATTGAGTATCTGGCCAATTATATCGATGAATACATTTATTAGCAATACGGTTAACATTACTTATTTGAAAAGTCAGGATATCAAAAGTAAAAATAACAGAGCTGTTGACAGAAGTGTTACTTCCGATTGTTAGAAATTCGATTTACTACTAGCAATCACCAGCGATTCCGCTCGCTTGGAAAAATTAAAACCTTAATATAGTATTTTGATAACCATAAAAATGGTAACGTGTGTTAACCTTAAAAGCTAGACGTATGCTGTTGCGGACTTTTATATAAAACTTTTAGAGGGAAATCATTTTGTAATACTTGATTTTTATAATAACTTACACCGTTACTTAGAGCACAAAGGGAAGCCTAAAATTTTGATGTTTTCGTAATACTTTTTATTGCTGCTCCTCTCTTATTAATTTAAGCGTGATTTTATAGAGTTTATAGCCTTCGTCGATAAATGGACTATCTTACAGTCAAAGAATTTTTTAAATCGGTCCAGTAGTTCCTGAGATTAGCGCGTTCAAACAATCAAAGAAACAAACTCTTGAGCTTTATATTTGGGTATAGATAAGAGAATAAGTGTTATGCTCGTAATATTTAATAATTATAGAGAACTCAAGGGGCTGCTTTATCGGAAAATCCTGAGGCGAGATAAATTTGACGTTCCGGTATTAACGAGGTGTAATCCCTAGCATTAATTATACCATGACATACGACGTATAGGTTTTATTGCAACGTGGATAAAAAAGGTTAACTGAGGTCGTCGCAGCAGATTCCTGGGCAGCAGAGATCTAATCTAAGTGCACTGTCTGTAGCTTAAATAGTAGCGATGGTGATGATGTGATCAAAAGATATGACTTGATTGACTTTATAGAAAACTAATACCTTTCTCTGTGCCAATTGCGGCGCAATTGTTACAGGATGGCCGACTGTAACGGGAGTAATAATGGGGATAAGATGGGAGTGGTGCGGAGAGGTGAGGTGAGGTGCGGAGAGGTGAGGTGAGGTGCGGAGAGGTGCGGAGCGGAGCGGAGAGGTGCGGAGAGGCGCTATTAGCATTTTTAAATAAATGTTCATAGCGCGGAGGTTTTATGTTGTCAAAAAAAGAAAAAGAAATTAAATTGATTTTGACAAATGAAAAAACGCTTCTTATTTCTATCGTAAAAAAATAATGAAAATATCGTATTTAATAATATATTCACCAGTTGTCTGTCACCCATAACACAAGTATTAAGTTACTTACCTTGGGGTCGGACGACCGTGTGTGTAAGTGTCCCATATATTTATTTATTTATGTTATTCTTATGTAATTGTTTGTGGTTTTGTGTGCATGTTAATTTATTATAATTATCCAGGGTCCAGTTCGCAACATCAGAATAATAATTTAATTATAGAATTCAAGGGTATCTCCAAGGATGGACTCAAATTTTGATTAATTTCTATTTCAGTTCTCGCGTACAACTGTCGCAACAGCAGTTACTACTAAATTGTAAATTGTAATCTTCGAAGACATTTAGACCGGTATATACCTACGTGTCTATAAAAATACCTCCATAGTGATCTACACAAACCTGACGACCGTATCTACGCACGGCGAATCGACCGTTTTTCACGCCGAAAAATGTTTGTGAACAGGCCTATTTGTACTTATGCAATAAATAAAAAGCAATTTTCCCTAAGTTAACCCATTTAATCTCTTTCAACAACTCAATGACACAAAATAACGGCCACAATGTTTTTTTCATATTAATGACCAACTCTATGAAGGAGGTTGTATTAGAAATATGTTGTCACATATATTTTCACGGCAAGTGATTATTTTTTCATTACGACAAACTTGCATTCCCTAAACAGTAACGTGATCGTACTTTGCGTTATAATCAGTATAATACGTACTATTATAATAGGTTTAAAAGTTAGTATTAATTAAACCCTGAACTATAATTCAACTTGTATTACTCGTAATTAATACCATATCCCAAACGTCACATCACACGAATGGCTTATTACTCCGTTGCAATTGCAACCTCCATTTGTTATTGCGCATTACGCCGGGCACTCGGTTGTGTTCGTAGAACGCTCGATGACAGGGAGCCGCGGTGAGTTCGCTATCCATTAGCTTCACGGGTAATACGAAGGATAGCAGCGACTTCTTGTAATATTCGTTTACAGTACATTTACGTCGCTTTTAGTTATGAATACATTTTTTCTCGCATTCGAAAAGAACGTATATGAACAGGCCTTAAGCTTTATTGCTGATATATTTTCGTTTGTGAACAGGCCTTTAATCTATACATATAATCTATTCTATATCTTCTTCTATCTTCTATACATATAATAAAATCGTTGCGATGTCAAATCTTTGTGTGTTTGTTCCCGGTAATCTCCAAAACCGCTGATCCAATTTGGATGCTGTTTTTACTAATATATATTAAAAAGCCTCACTTAACATATAGGGTATGTTTTATTTAAATTGGTCATTAAATAATAAAGATATGTCAATTTTAAGTTGAAAGGTTGTAAACCGGTACTTCAATTTTTCGTCTTTCACCGTTCCTATTACAGGATTTTGTATAAACAAGTTATAATAACATTCGTAAAGTAACGGTCTGTTGCTATCCCAATGCTGAGACACTCCATCTTCTTACAATATAAAAAAGAATGTTTGTTGTCCTCTGTAGACTCCGAAGCGGCTGGTCTTATTTTCATTACATTTTTAGACACTCTTTCAGCTGACCCATGATACTGTAATTTGGTGGCGATCGGAGCATTTTTTTACAATCGTAATAATAAATATATCATTAAATTAAGCACGGCAAAGCGGGCTAGGCATACTAGCTATGACTAAAAAAAATTCATAACTAGAGGCCTGTTCAAATTCGAAAAAAAGTATGAGAACATGCCTTAAGCTTTATTGCTGATATATTTTCACTGCAAGGCATTAATTTTTCATAAAGAAAAACTTGTATTCCCTGAACAGTAACGTGATCGTACTTTGCATTATAATCAGTATAATATGTACATTTACGTCGTTTTTACTTATGAATACATTTTTTTTTTCTCGGAACCATTCGTGTATTGAAAATAACGTTGTTTTAATGAAATATTTTTTGTCGGTATCTGTTAAAATATTATCCATTCTGTTTTGTGACTGTATTTTGAGTACGTTTTTAGTTGTAATTATGATCAAAGATCTGTTAATTGTGACCAATGTTATACATGTCACATAACATATGAAGCAGTGGTTTTTTTAATATAGTAGCAGCCTGTTACTCTCCCACTGCTGGGAATAGGCCTCTTCTCTCCGTTTTTGGAGGGAAGGTTTGGAGCTAAAACCTACCACGCTGCTCCAATGCGGGTTGGTAGGTTACACATATCTCAAGAATTCTCTAGAGATATGCAGGTTTCCTCACTATGTTTTCCTTCACCGAAAAGCGTGTGATAAATTGCATTTATCAATTAGACACATAAGTTTTAACAGAAAAACTCATTGGTGTCTGCCCGGGTTTGAACCCATGATCGTCTCTAGAGATTCGCACAAGGTCGCACCGCTAGGCCATCACAGCTTTTTTAATATATGAGACATTAATTGTCCCATATTACGGCTGTTCGTCCGTAAAGTAACCTAATATATGAGTTAATCTGACCGTCTGCAAAGTAACTCAATAAAAGGTGACATGCAACTTTTAAATGTTATTAACATGTTGTCACAATATTTGGCTACGTATTTACGACCGTCTGCCTGCCTGACATCAACTTACCTTATTCGTATTTTAACGTGACGTGAACTATGAATACTACTCATGAAAGTTTTAATTAAAAATTACTGACATTGTATTTAATTCCATTTCATTAACAGGGAAATCGATCTCTTCGAGTGCGACGAGGGGAGTCTATTGTGTAAATCGAGTGGTAGTTTCTCGGTCGCTTCATAAGGGCCTAGCGATAGGCACGTATTATGTAAGCTTTGAAATAGGTCTCGACTGTCCCTGACTTAGATTATATATACTTCACAAGAATGTACCATTATTAATCTGAGTATATTTTAAGTAATTTGATTTTTGTATATAAAAATATAAAGAATTATAAAACAATAGGCGATGTATATAATAGACAAAGTAGGAAACGACATAAGCTTGCGGCCCCTGCTTTGCCCCTTGAAAAAGTACGTAAATCGTTTGTGGGTTTGGGTATAAGATTCTATAATAAAATTCCACAATCAATTTTAACTTTGCCATTACAGCAGTTTAAAACACTATTAAGGAGAGGCTGATACAGAAAGCCTATTATACTGTTGAGGTTTACTCAGACCATAAAAATGCGTGGATATAAATATTGTTCGACCCTGTACAAGATAGAAACAATTAAATGTAACTAGCATTAAGAATTGTATTTTTTAAAAAGAGCAACCGCCGAGTTTCTTGCTGGCTCTTCTCGGTAGGAACAGCTTTCCGAACCAGCAGTAGAATTGACGATTCAAAAACACTTGTTTACAAGTTTATTTGAATAAAGAATATTTAGAATTTTGAATTTGAATTTTGAATTTATAAGAGTCCTTTAGCTTTGCCATTACAGCAGTTTTAAAAGCAGCAGTTTAAGGAATACAAAATGATCGTTGTATGATTTTGACATTTATACATATAATAAAGTCAATTGTGAATTTCAGACAAAATTATATGCACCATTACCGTTCGAATATTTAAATGGTCTGAATAAATTTTGTGAAATTAATCATCCATTTACCTAAAGAGCACTTGTAACGTTAATTTCCTCAGATTTTGGAATAATACTGCTGATAATAGTCTACGTATAATTAAAGTAATATCTTAGCTGGAAACGCGACTTTGCTCGCGTCAACTTGTATAATTTTTACCGTCCCTGAATTATAGCTGGGTTTATTTAAATTATTGGCCCGTGTGGTATCCGTCTGAGTGGAATAGACCACCCCCATTTCTTACAAGGCGACTAAGGTACGTTGACACGTCGCGCGGTATCCGGCGGAGTAGAATAGACCAACCTCATTTCTCACCAAGGTTTCGTAAAAGGCGACTAAGGTAAGTTGACTCGGAGTGTGGTATCCAGCTGAGAAAAATAGACCACCCTCTTTCTTACTGAGGTATTGTAAAAGGCGACTACGGTAAGTTGATGTCAGGCAACCTAGCCGAATCGCGTGAAAACATGTTATGCTGACCCCACTTAGAGTAGTATAAGGCGAGGAGGGTGATGATATTTATACTTCTGTCACGCATAATACAAGTATTAAGTTAATTTGAAGACTGAGAATAGTGTAACTGTCCCGAAAAAAAATCCAACTAAACAGGCATCATTTACTAATTGGCTTTGCTTTAAAATGTCGTCATCTATATACAATTAAATTATCATATCTTTACGTAAATAAAAAGAGTCACGAACCTGAAAATACTTACGAATTTTTCTCAACAATACATTTGTGAGAACGTGTACAGAAAAAAACAAACTAAAGTGACATAAATGTGAAATACAATTTTTTCAACACGAGATTCATAATAAAGTTACCCTTGGGAATGTACGCTCGTGGGTATTAATAAAATATGAAGTGCTGAAGTGAAAAACTTTTGTGTTGGTCCACACTAAGCGAGTTGGCGGGCCGAAAAATCAATATCCTAGTCAGCCAGGTTCAAGTTACAAGTATTTTGAATTATCACGTAAACTTCTTATAAGTGGAAGAACATAAATGCCCTGAGCGAATCCTATTATTGATTAACATTCGCGCGCAAAATTTACACTTAACGATAAATCCTAAAAAATTAAATATAGGCCAATTTGGGATAAAAATGTTGAGCGCAAAAAACTAAAAATAACTAACATATTTAAATTGATAATGATTAATGAAGTATCTCTGTAAATAGCATAGCAATTACCGAATAATACGTGAGCATTTTGGTTGAAAATAATATAATTGTAGAATGGAGCGTTATTTAAGAAATTAAGTAAATTAAGTTTAGGTAATGAAAGATTTCTTCCAAGGGCTTATAAGTGTTCTTGGTAGTGATGCAACTATAATCGTAAAGTCACCAAAAAAAATTTTTGCATTTAAATTAAGAAATTTGACAACCGATTCTTTTGTTCTAATAATACGTATGTACAGATCGCAATTTTTATGGATTTGGGAATTATTCCAAAGCCACAAAATTACACAACACGTTACAAAAGTATTTCTTACCGAAGATAAAAAACTATTTAAAGAGAAGGCGATCTATATTGAATCCTACACAAGCCTACCTCATTTGGTTGATTCTTTGGAAACAGTGTACAACAAATAGTAACCGCAAACTGAAAATTAAATTTAGTCAACAATAATTGCGAATGTAATTTAGTATAACAAATATTATCATCACCCGGCCGTTCAGTTTCATTAACAAATATTAATTATTATTGTATAATAAATGAAATTAACATCCACAATTTACAGTGGAATGTACAATTAATTTCTATTTATAATATCAGTTATTTAGTCGCTATTCAACTAATAGCCTTTTCATTATTTCTAACAATGACAATTAACAAATATTTTTCCAATCTCATATTTGTGGTATCCGGCTGAGTAGAATAGATCACGCTCATTTCTTACCTAGGTGTCGTAAAGGACGACTGAGGTAAGTTGACGTGCCGTGTGTTATCCGGGTGAGTAGAATAGACTACCCTCATTTCTTACTGAGGTGTATTTTAAGGTATCTTTAAGGTAAAGTCTCATATCTACAAGTGCTGCTTTACGAGCAACATGAATAGCGAAGTTGCGGTGCGAATAAAAAGTTTTATACTGGTAATTTGAAATGCTTTTACGTTGAGCATTCACGTATTTTTAACGCAGTTTAACTGTAAATGTAATTCTACCCTTATTTTTTAACGTAATAATAATTTTTGAGTTAATATCTTGAGTAAGTTAACTTCTTAGCGGATAGTATTTATCACTACATATTATAAAACAAAGTCCATATTTCCGTATGTACGCATAAAACTTTAAAACTACGCAACAGATTTTGATGCGGTTTTTTTTAATAGATAGAGTTATTCCAGAGGAAGGTTTGTACGTATAATAACATTCAATACGAAGTAGAGAAATAATGTAATTTTTGAGGTTTCTGTAAATAATTACATTTTTTTCCGCTTACATTGCAAACGCAGGCTAAACCCTACGAGATTTATCAAAATGATGTACTAAGTATTTGTACACCTTAAAAAGGCCTACAGAAAAGTCCGCGATGGTATATATCTATCTCTTATGGATAACCCACAATAGCAGTTTTTTTCATTTACTTTTTACGAAAAATTATGCCTTATGTTCAAAGCAATTTTTATACAATACAGCATTAATCCTTATCCAATTGAGTACCTTAAATAAATTGTTGATTTAATATAGATCAATAGTGCCGTTTACAGCATGTAATTTAAGTGAAAATTTTCGGAGATATTACAGATTTAAAATCCCGCGAGGAGGCCGCGCTTAGACCTTTAAGCACTTCGAATTTAGCAGCGACCGGAGGCGCAACTAAATGTCCTTCTTTCAAGTTTATATTGTCTAATGATAAGAAAGCTATGAATGTTGTATGTAAAGACATTGTCTAATCAATTGTAAAAATAAATAATATCACTACATAGTATAAAACAAAGTCGCAATCTCTGTCTGTCCCTATGTCCGCATATCCCTATGTATGCTTCAATCTTTAAAACTATGCAACAGATTTTGATGCGGTTTTTTTTAATAGATAGAGTGATTTTAGAGGAAGGTTTACATGTCTAATAACATTCAATATGGAGTAGAGAAATACTGTAATTTTTGGGGTTTCTAATGTGATGTTGTAAATAATTACATTTTTTTCCGCTTACATTGCAAACGCAGGCTAAACCCTACGAGATTTATCAAAATGATGTACTAAGTATTTGTACACCATGAAAAGGTCTACAGAAAAGTCCGCGATAGTATATGTCTATCTCTTATGGATAACCCACAATAGCAGATTTGTCATTCACTTTTTACGAAAAATGATGCCTTATGTTCAAAGCAATTTTTATACAAAACAGCATTAATACTTATCCAATTAAGAACCTTAAATATATTGTTTATTTAATATAGATCAATATGGCCGTTTACAGCGTGTAATTTAAGTGAACATTTTCGGAGATATTACAGATTTAAAAAGCCGTGAGGAGGCCGCGCTTCGCCTTATAACACTTCGACTTTAGCAGCGATGTCGCTCTTTCAAGAGTTTGTTTAGAGACATTCTGTAATTAATTGTAAAAATAAAATACATAGGGAAAATATAAAAGTAAATAAGTAATAATGTACTATATGAATTTAGATATTCCAAAGATAGCAGGAAATCTTCTTGGTATAGGGAAAGGAAATTGTTTTTCTCCAAATATAACGCTACGGCCACGGGCAGTAATGAATAAATCAAAACAACTGGATCAATTTTAATCATTTTTTTTGCACTAACTGACATGGGATATATATTTTATACCCGTGCGAAGCAGGGGCAGGCCGCTAGTTTATAATAAAACAAGTTGACATACCTTCATTCACTTGCCCTTATCTCACTCCAAGTGGGGTCGGCACAACATGTTATAAACATGCTGTAACATGATATGGCTATTAGGTATTTTACGACCGGCGGTCTGTCTGACGTCAACACCTCGGTAAGAAAGAGCGTGGTATTCTACTTAGCCGGATACCACACGGCGCGGGCGGGTTAACTTACGATAGTCGGTTTACAACATCTCGGTAAGAAGTGTGGGTTTTCTATTCTATTCCGCCCTAGCCCGTACAGTAGAAGTAGTAAGTAGTATTATATGATGATTTTCAAATAGCCTTCGATAGAGTCAATCATCACTTACTCTTCCAAAAAATTGGAAGTTACGGGGTCCATGGCGATTTATTAAGATGGATAATATCCTATATTATGACTAGATCACAAATTGTTACAATTAGTGGTTTTTACTTTCCAGCTATCAAAGTAACATCCGGAGTTCCTCAGGGCTCCCATCTTGGTCCACTGCTCTTTTTGATATTTATTAATGATATCAAATTAGTGATTAAAAATAATTTTTCCTTTATACCGATGACCCCAAAATATTTTGTTAGTAACGGCTATCATTAATACAATATATATCTAGTACAACTCAATTTTATACAATAAAATAATTTAATGAATTAATAAAATATTGTTTTAGTGTGAATAAAATGCATCAACTCGGGATTTCATAAATCTACCTAACGAAAATGTTACAATTCTTATTTCTTTATGCAGCTATACAATTAACATGCTTTTGTGAATAAACAAGAAAGCATGTTTAATTTACTAGTTGAAATCATATTATAATCATGGAATGATATATGTAGAAGGTAAAATTGCGGCGGGAATAAAATATTTCGTGCCGGAAAATTTAAAATTTACTTTACGTAGATTCAGTTACGCGACAGCTAGGCGATTTTAAATAAAATTATTTTACCTTGTGAAACTGGGAAATTCGTTTATTTGAATGAATTCTTCTTTTGTGTACATTAAACTGTCATGTTTGAGTGATGTGGTATTTTGATGAGTGAAATGTTTACAATGTATATATTTAATGCTAATGAGAATATTATTTTGCTATAATCCGCGATATAAATGTATATTTAAAAAACTTATAAAACTTGAATAGAAATATCTATTCAAGTTATAAATGTGTCAAAAATATTTATAAAATTTTGAATAGAAATATCTGTTCAAGTTTTTGGATTGAGCGTTGAGGAGAAAAACGTAAGTAACTGCAAAAGTAATAATAAAATTATTTTGCTATAATCCGCGAAGAAGTAAAATAGAAAATATATATAATGCTAAATGTAAGTGGACAATCGGTTATCATACCTGATACATGCAGGATTTGTAAAAACACATGCACAAACCTCCACCAACGCCCCATAATACACAAGAGTACTCGAGTTTCGGCAAGAGTTTCTCTGACAAACTACACCCCTTTCATATCCTCAAAACAATAAGCCACATCAATTTGTTTCTAGATTTTCTACCCTGTTTAAATTTGTTCTAACACTTTAAAGTGTCAGGTGTCGCCAATATTGCCGTGTAAAATCCACGAGCCGTTTTGCGTGACGAGAAATGGGAATGACAGTTTCGTGGTTCGAATAAAACGTTTCATGCGAGAAAATTCTACAGCCACCCTTCGTGGATTGATGTCTTTATTGCCTTTTATCTTTACATATAAAGGTTACCTTATTTAAGTAATATTAAAATGTAGAAATAAAGGGTGAGTGACATAGGCTTTTTGTTTTTTATTTTGGTAATCAAGTTCAGAGGAAGTCGCGGGAAATTGTAGTATTATTATTTAGTAAATTTTTAATTTTTTTATTTATAATTATTTTTTTTTTAAATTGCACGTATATTATACTATATATTACTACGGATAATCTGTGTTTCATTATTTCATTAAATTATACTGGAAAAAGTTTATAAATAGTATGTTTAGTAGTTAGTTTTTCTGACATAAAATTATAATAAAAGTGATATGTGGAATATTAAATTATCGTGTAATTGAATTTTTTTTCTTTAAGATACTCATGTCGCACGCTTAGTATTAAAGTGACCTAATTTAAAAAAATGTCTTGTGGGAAATTCTAATAAAGCGCAGCGTAGCGCCTGCAAAAAATGTGAGGTCTCTTTGACATAACTTTTTAAATATAAAGACATTTTAAATATAAATACATACATTTTTAATGGTTCGTAACGTGATGTCATAGGCATTTAAATAAGGATAACAATGTATCTAACTCAATTAAGTCTAATTTTGAATTAGGTCACTTTAATACTAAGCGTGTGAAATATAACCGACCAGTTTCTTGCAGGCTCTTCTGAGTAGATTGCACGCTTACGGTAACAATAAAATTATTTTTAGAACAAAGGCTTAAATTTGCACAATTCTATTGTAAAAAAAGTGGGGGGAAGTCTCTGGCGACCTGAAATACAGGGAATCCTAGTTCAGGCGTCAGTTTCCTTCCATAGCAAGTTTAATGTAATAGGTAACTTAAGAATCATCATCAAATCTGTCTATTTCTTTAGTCTCTGCTGAATCATTAATTGTTTCTTGTGTGTAATTGATACTTTAATAATAAAAAAAAAAAATAACATTCTTCTACTCAGTAAGAGAATAAACTATAATTCTTATTTCAAAAATAACATAAACTGGCTTTCTGCTCAAAATTTTTTTAATTTTTTGTACAGATATACTAAAAAGTGAATTAAATTTGAAATAAATCTATTATATAGCTTCTGACTATAATAGAACCAAAGTATAAGCGATCAAATTATATCGACGGAAATTTTGAAGTGTGAAATTAAACATTATCGCAGTGAAGTTATAAAAGGTGGGATTAAAAAGATTTAAGCTCCCGTCACATCGTAAAATGGCCTAATCGTCAAAGTTGCGACGTGCCAAGTTTTGCTAGTCACTTTCAAAATGAATCGCTCAGATTTCTTTATAATTTATACCTTGCGACTGTGATACGATGTTATAAAGTGTCTGATATATCCATACATCCATTCATCATCTTCCTGCCCTTATCCCACTCTAAGTGGGGTCGGCACAACATGTTATAAACATGCTGTAACATGATTTGGCTGCGTTTTTACGACCGGCCGCCTGCCTGACATCAACTTACCTCTGTTGTATTTCACGACACCTCGGTAAGAAAGAGGGTGGTCTATTCTACTAAACCGGATACCACACGGTGGGTCATCTTACCTTAGTTGCCTTTTACGACACCTCGGTAAGAAATGAGGTTGGTCTATTCTACTCAGCCGGATACCACACGGCGGGTCGACTTACCTTAGTCGCCTTTTACGACACCTCGGTAAGAAAAGAGGGTGGTACTATTCTTCTCAGCCGGATACCACACGGCTAATATCCATACATCCATTGTCTTTTTATAAATCCTAAACGCTGTTTATATGTGTTTGTCTGTTACGCTTTCAAGTCAACCGTTCTATCAATAGTAATGAAATTTGGTACAAAGTAGCCGCCTGTTACTATCCCACTGCTGAGAATAGGCCTCTTCTCACCGTTTTTGGAGAGAAGGATTGGAGCTAAAACCTACCACGCTGCTCCAATGCGGATTGGTAGGTTACACATATCTCCAGAATTCTCTAGAGATATGCAGGTTTCCTCACGATGTTTTCCTTCACCGAAAAGCGTGTGATAAAAGGCAATTATCAATTAGACACATAAGTTTTAACAGAAAAAGTCATTGGTGTCTGCCGGGGTTTGAACCCGCGACCTTTCGAAAGAGTCGAACGGTGTTACCGCTGGGCCATCACAGCTTTTTTGAATGAATGAAATTTGGTACAAATGAAGTTTTTATTCCGAGCTCACGCGTTGGTTAAAAAATTTGGGTGGGCGAAAATTTTATCAAAGCGAGGCTAATACGAAATACAGCTTTTTTCATCATATTATCATGATAAAATCAAAACATATTTGTAATTAAGTATGTAGGTATTTAAAAATTATATAAGTATATATTCACCAGTCTACCATAACACAAGTACTAAGTTACTTACTTTGGGAACGGACGACCGTGTGTGTAAGTGTCCCATATATTTATTTATATTATTATTAATTCCTCCAAAAGTCGTAGCGGATTTTTTAAATCAACGTCATTTGGATACATAATCATGATCCTCTTACCCTTATCCCACTCAAAATGGTGTCGGCACATGTTATGTACATGTTTTAGGATGATCTGGCTAAATATGTTACGACCAACAGCCTGCCTGATGTCAGATTACTTTAGTCGTATTTTACGAGACGTCGATAAGAAAGAGTCTATTCTACTTAGCCGGATACCACACGGTGGGTCGACTTTAATCGCCTTTTACGACACCTCGGTACCAAATGAGGGTTGCTTATTCTACTCAGCCGGATACAACACAGAATTATATTATATAGTCTTGAAAATAATGACTGAATTACTATCAACTTCCAAAAAGCAACGTTTACTTCTGTAACATATAAAAGGCTTCATTTATCGCGTGCATAACTTCGTTGTAAGTAGTAAGTAACAGCCTGTTACTATCCCACTGCTGGGCATTGGCCTCCACTCTCCATTTTTGGAGAGAAGGGTTGGAGCTAAGACCTACCACGCTGCTCCAATGCGGGTTGGTAGGTTACACATATCCCTAGGATTCTCTAGAGATATGCAGGTTTCCTCACGATGTTTTCCTTCACCGAAAAGCGTGTGATAAATTGCAATTATCAATTAGACACATAAGTTTTAATAGAAAAACTATTTGGTATCTGCCCGGGTTTGAACCCATGATCGTCTCTAGAGATTCACACGGTCGCACCGCTAGGCCATCACAGCTGGGCTTCGTTGGGCAAGTAGAAATGAAACCATTCGTGTCCCCGTTGAAATAGATATGAAGCGGGAAATATGATATGCTTCTATTGTTGCTTGTATGAACACACTTGAATTACTGTTGGAAATAGAGTGGAGAGTTTTCCACTCAATTGAAAGCGTGCATGATTTTATTTTCTTATTGACGATTGGATTTCAATTGAAATTCAACTTTTCTCACTTGGAATACTATATACGCAGATAAGTTTTAGCATGCGATATGATCGCCTATAAATATATTATTCTTTTGTTCAAAAGTACACTTACAATATACATATTATTGCGTTTACAATTATATGTAATTTAAAATTGTTTTAGAAAAAGCCAAGCAATGTAGAAAATATGCCAGAAATAAAGAAAATATAATTTAAAGATATTACTTGCTAAAACATATTAAGCACCTTAAACAAATTAAGCATTATTAATTAAGTAAAAAATAAATTTAAGCATTTTTTAATTTAAATTGTCGTGAGTAGTATTCATAGTTAATGTATAGAACCGGCTATACTCACGTCTTATTTTATATAATCAAAATAACGCATAACGTCGTGTAAAGAGCTCGTGAACAAGTGCCCTGGATGGGTTCGAAACTAGTCGGGCTAACCCGATAGAATAAGACGTGAGTATAGCCAATTCTATACATTAACATTTAAGCATACAAAAAGTTACTAAATAAGTTAATTTACTAAATTTCAGGTTTTGACACAGTTAAACGCAATGTTATTTAAACTGGTTAGGTCGTGCGATCACCAAAAAACACACAAGACATCTTTACATCACACACACTCACACACTCACACTCACACACACACACACACACACACTTATACACACAGCCCTTATAAAACTGCTAGGATAATTTTCTATCGCTTTTTTGTCGCATGCTGTAAGTTTTCTTGGCCTTTGACGCAACAATAAACCAGTGCCGAATTATGTCGCATTGTATTGTAACAGTTAATCATTTAGCCTTTAAGTTACGACAAGGGCGTGATTTTATAGGAAATTCCAGCTTTAAATGCGTCATATTTTCTGACGGTATTTTGATTATAAATAGGGCGACCACGCGTTGCTGTGGCTCAGTCTGGTTTCGATTTCGCCTCCAAACAAAACTGTCAGTGATAGTTAAAAAAATGTTTCGACTGCCATCAACTTTCTCAAGATTATCCTCTGAGTTAATCGAAAGATATTTGGAAAAAAAAATTATATGGAACACATATTGTACACGTCCGATAAACAGTATATGAGTCATATAATGTATTGTTGATCAAACATGTTTGAAAGAGAACAACTTCCATACCGATAACACCGCTAGTTAAAGTTTCTACCCCACTCAGTTACAAACCCTATCGTCACTCTCCCTCTATTTTACGACCGAATTATTTTTATCCTATTATATATCAAAGAATTGTTGTTATTTTCAAATTGACGATAAATATTTTAACTCGCCTTTTAGAACAAAATCTATCAGTTTCGCCATAAAAACATGACAGAAAGATTTCTTAAGTCATTATAGATGTTTATTTAAGCACTTTTTTTCTCAAAATGATAATGACGTTTCAAATCCTACGATATTAAGAAATATCTGCATTTCAAATAAGCAATTTCGAAGAACCGTCGAACATTTTGAAATTCGAATGCAATCTTAAGTTCAAATTATGTTCGGAGCAATTAAGAAAGGGATCTTTTCTAAATTAGCTCAAAATGAGTGTCTCCTCCGATGAAAACTTTGTAATCGAGCGAATCTAATTTCAAGTAGATTTTAAAATCGATTAGAAATTCCTGTTGAATTTGTGCAGTGCTAGTTTCTAGTTACACGTGTTCAGAGGTAAAATAAATGTTGGGGTTTAATTAATTACTGTATTATACTTGCTTGTTTTGCTATTTTATCGTAAAGTCTCTTGATGATCGGGGGCAGTGCGAAACGCTTGTTGAGATTGTGATAGTGAATGTGTTTAATGCGTGTGTATTGTGATAGTGGTTAAGGTTTATAATATAACGATAATTTTTGTACTACTATATTTGTCCAAACGCTTTTCAATAATATTGAAGAAAATTATTCATTCGCATCCAAGCATTTGCGGTTTCTTGAAAAGTTTTGCACCAAATCCAAAAGCTCGTTTCACCTACATAAAATTGTGTTCACACCGTTTCACGGAAAGGAAAACATCTCAAGGAAATGTGAATGTCAATTCTGCTGCACGTTCGAAATGTGCCACAGAAGTGACTTTAAATCCAACTTTATAAAGATTGAGGAGAATCATAAAAGCCAACTCGCTCTGCATCACAAGAACATAAATCTGGGAATAGGTAATCGACTTTTACATTTATTATTACATGATATTACAAAGACTTAACACAATTGCCAACATATTTCGTTATTAATCTTATAGTACCTGGCTACAAGCTGTAGTAGCCCAGCGGTAACACCGTGCGCCTCTTTCGAGGAGGTCTAGGCTTCAAACCCGAGGCAGGCACCAAAGAGTTTTCTAGTAAAACTTATGTGTCTAATTGATAATTGCAATTTATCACACGCTTCTCGGTGAAGGAAGACATTGTGAGGAAACCTGCATATCTCTAGAGAATTCTGGGGATATGTATAACCTACCAATCCGCATTGGAGCAGCGTGGTAGGTCTTAGCTCCAAGCCTTCTCTCCAAAAAAAAAAAAAAGAACGGAGAGAATAGGCCTATGCCCAGCAGTGGGCCTTACAACCCACAGGCCTTAACTTACTTACTTACTTTTTTACCTGGCCACCCAGGTATTGTTCGGTATTTTTTTAAATAAATTTAAGTAAAAATATTAGTTATTAAATAAAAATGTTGAAATCAATCATTCAAACAATTAAAAATATTAAATTAAAAATGAAATTCATCATGTAGGAGGTTTGAGGGAGAAAAATCGATCTAGCTAGGTGTTATGTAAAAAAAAATTCGTTTTATCCCTGTTTTTAGGCATTAAAATAAATTTAATATTTAAATGTACGGGTTTACTAACGCTAAATTATGTTAACGCCGTGTGGTATCCGGCTGAATAGAATAGTACCACTCTCTATTCTGTTGTATATGGCGATGGCGATGTATATAATATACTAAGTAGGAATCGACATAAGCTTGCGGCTCCTGATTTGCGCTTTGCAAAAGTACGTAAGTCGTTTGTGGGTTTGGGTATAAGATTCTATACTGAAATTCCGCAATCAATTTTAGCTTTGCCGTTACAGCAAAAAAGACAATTGAAATTCATTGTATTGTTAACCATCGGACACGAATATTTAATCCAAATAAAAATACGACTCGTTTTTATTCCCGTGATTTATTTAATGGGCAACTTGTGTTTAGTCGTTCGCGGTTTGGAAAAATTCTTGATTAAAAATACCCTTCCAGCAATTGTTCACCCTTTGGAGAGCTTATGGGAATAAATACGGAAAATTTTAATTAATATTATACTATTTCATTCTGGGTATCGTTTTGTGCCATTGCAAAACTGAAGTGGCAATGGGCAGAAACAACATTTGAAATCAGACTTCGGATTAACGGATTTGGATTAATCGGATTAACATTGGAAAATATAGCGTTAGTAAACCCCTAAAAGGTGGTTTTACAAACTCATAAAGGTCGCGACGAGCAGCTGAATCCAAACAACACGAGGTCATGTCATATGGAGTTTCCATGAGCCTCCATTAGTAGACTATAATGGTTTAAATAAGAAGGTAAAGCTAACTAAAGCACACTTATTAAGGTTTAAAAGTGTGCATTAGTGTTTTGTTAACATAATGAATGACAAAAACAGATCTAATTTTACATATAATCAGAATTTTATTATGATAACGTAAACTGAAACTCAGAATCGACTTTTTAAGGTTCTGGAGGAGTAGCCTAACTTTTTGTTGATGTTCGATTGAGGTCGTGGTAGTGAGTGTGTGTAGTGCTTGTATGGAGTGTTGGTGTTGGCGGCGTCTTGTGATACGTGTGGCGGCTTGTCCTGCATGTATGTGGTATGTGATTGTTGCCTGCTTCATACACTTAGCATTGCATGTATTCTCTTAAAAACGCTGATTAGAGCAAAATAATTTTAAATTAAAACCTTAATATAGTCTTTTGATAACCATAAAAATGGTTAAAGTGGGTCAACCTTAAAAGCTAGATGTATGCTGTCGCGGACTTATTTAGAACTTTTAGAGGGAAACAATTTTGTGATACATGATTTTTAACTATTACCGTTTACTCAGCGTACGCAAGGAAAACTTTAAATTTTCCCGTTTTCGTACTATTTTTTATCGCTGCTCTTCTTTTATTCATCTTAGCGTGTTTATGTAGCCTATAGCCTTCCTCGAAAAATGGACTATCTTACAGTGAAATAATTCTTCAAATCGGTCCAGTAGTTCCTGATATTAGCGAGTTCAAGCAATCAATCAATCAAAGAAACAAAAAAAACAAACTCTTCAGCTTTATATATTAGTATAGATGTGAAGGTGTATGGACGCGGTTTTGCAAAAGTTTCCAATACGCGCTCTCAGCGAACAAATTCCACTTACAGCTACAATTTTCTCAGTGGGGTATCAATAAATAAAAACATTAATATCACGAGCGCGAAACGGGGGCGAATGGGTGGTAAATATATTGAATACGTAAACTAAACTGACACGCGAATAATATTCTTTTTTTGCTGATCATACGTCGAGTGAAATAAAATTATTCTTTTGGGGAACTTTATCACATCTGTATTAAATATTAACCGAAACGCGCGATTGGTTTATCTGCGTCTTTATTGGATTAAAAAGAATTTTTGTACACTATATTTTAATAGTATTACAACTTCGTTCTTCTATTTCAAACTTCATTATGTACAAAAGAAATTATGTATACTGAAATGAGTCACTAAGTATTGGGATGTCTCATTCATACAGCTGTTTCAATAAGCTGTGGTAGCCCAGCGATAACACCGTGCGACTCTTTCGAGGACGTCACGGGTTCAAACTCGGGCAGACACCAATGATTTTTCTATTGAAGCTTGTGTGTTATTGATAAGTGCAATTTATCACTTGCTCTTCGGTGAAAGAAAACATCGTGAGGAAACCTGCATATCTGTAGAGAATTCTGGAGATATGTGTAACCTAGCAATCCGCATCGGAGCAGCGTGGTAGGTCTTAGCTCCAAACCTTCTCTCCAGAAACAGAAAGAAGAGGCTTTTTCCCAGCAGTGGGAGAGTAATAGGCCGCTACTTACTTTTTTTTTATTCAAATTTAAATTCAAAATAGTATTTATTCAAGAAAACTTGTAAACAAGTGCATTGATTTGTCAACTCTACTATTGTTTCCGAAAGCTGTTACTACTCAGAAGAGCCAGTGAGAAACCCGGTGGTTGCCCTTTTCAAACTATAATTTTTATTGCTAGTTACTAGTCATTACTGTCTTGTACAGGGTCGAAGAGTATCTATATGCACGCATTCTTATTATCTAAGTAATTCTCAATAGTAAAGCAGGCTTTCTGTATCAGCGTCTTCTCATTAGCTTTAGACATATTCGTGGTCTTATTCATGCCTTCTTCTTCTTCTTGTTGCGGGCTATTTACCGCACTTAGTCACTATAAGGCGACCATTGTGCGTGAGAGTGGAGGGGCTGGTTATTTCAGCTAGGCAAGCTTCTTTTAGAAGTCGAGAACCCTGCCCGGGTTCCTCAAGGCTTCTTTTAACGTCTCGGCGAGCCAAGGATATTTGCCCGTTGTTACGCCACCTTCGTGCAATTCATGAGCCTTATGCTTTATATGATTTTTTTGCTTAATGAACTACATGCGGCTCATTTGGACGCGCGTATAGCGGAAACGTGTATAATTCTATCTAATTTCTCTAATCGTATCTACAGGTAAAATATATGCGAAGTTATCGTCTTCGAAGGTTATAGTTAGTTTGGTAGTGCGCAAAAATTGTCAATCTAAATACCTCTTTCAACTAAAATTATGGGTTAATTACATAAGTTTTAATCTTAATGGTCTTCAATTATTAAAATGTTGAACAATTATTTTTACAATTGATTTTTATTCAAAAATAACGTAGTGCATTCAGGTTAAACCAATAAAAGTCTCATTAGCATGCAAAGGCGTTTTACACAGAGACGTGATATTATTCCCTTACCCGATGCATACGGTATTTTCCGATTTGCACTAATTGAATTTTTCATCTGAAATGTTTCATAGTTCAAGAACTATGTGATTATGTTATTTACTTAATCACATGATTTGGCTTCGTATTTTGCGACTGACCGCTTTTATGTAGAATGTTGTTGCGTGATAGGTTGATAATAGATGGATTCCTGTACGCGCTTTATATAAACTATATATTAACACGGTGTATCTTTACTAATATATATTATATAAAGCTGAAGAGTTTGTTTGTTTGATTATTTGATTGTTTGAACGCGCTAATCTCAGGAACTACTGGTGCATTTATCGAGGAAGGCTATAGGCTAACATCACACCAAGATGAATAGGAAGTGAGCAGCAATAAAAAATAGTACGTAAAACGGCAAAATTTAAAGCCTTCCTTGCGTGCGCTGAGTAAACGGTTATAGTTATTCAAAAATCATGTATTACAAAATTGTACCCCTTTAAAAGTTCTAAATAAAAGTCCGCGATAGCTTATGTCTAGCTTTTAAGGTTAACTCACTTTAACCATTTTTATGGTTATCAAAATACTATATTGCGATTTTAATCTTTCTACGCGGGTGGAGCCGCTTGCGGTTGCTGGCTAAAAATAATAGTGCCAAATTTCATATGTATGGGTTCAGCGAATTCGCCGTGAAAGAGTAACAGACATACATCCATACTCACAAACTCTCGCACTTATTATATGTGTAGGTATCGTAATATCAATAGGATCTATGAAATTAGTAGTTTACACTTTACTTAATAATTCTCTTTGATGTATAGCAAAGCGGATTGAGACGATCAAACTTGTACTTTAAAGTGTTATTTCACATGTAATAGCGTTGAATTTGTGTTAATATAACAACTCTTGTTGAATACAGAGAAAGCGTTAGCTCAGAGAATGATTATGCTAAACGAAACTTAATTGACTAAGACTTTGAAAATGCAAATTAAGCTAAATGCAGAATTAACATTTACACAGACCAGAACGAGGGCGACTAATTTCATTTGGCGCATCTCGTGAGGTCTTGTTTTCATTTGAATTCAACGACTGTTTGTCTATATATTGACAGTTACATTTAAAAGGGTCATCCGTGTCGTATCCAGCTGAATAGAATAGACCACCCTTTTCTTACCAAGGTGTCGTAAAAGGTGACTAAGGTAAGACTACCCGCCGTGTGGTATCCGGCTGAGTACGACTAATCATGTGACAACATGTTTCTAAGATGATGTACCGACGCCACTTAGAGTGGGATAAGGGCAGGAAGATATAATAAAATTCCGCAATTTATAATAAAATTCCGCAATCAATTTTAGCTTTGCCAATGCAGCAGTTTAAAAACACTGTAAAAAAATAGACTGATACAGAAAGCCTACTATACTATTGAAGATTATTTAGAAGATAAGAATGTGTGAATATAGCTCTCTTTAAACATATAATTCTTAATACTATTTACATTCAGTCGTTACAAGACAGTCACGACTGAATGTAAATAGTATTAAGAATTATATGTTTAAAGAGCAACCGCCGAGTTTCTTACTGGCTCTTCTCGGTAGGAACAGCTTTCCGAACCAGCAGTAGAGTTGACGATTCAAAAGCACTTCCTTACAAGTTTATTTGAATAAAGAATATTTTGAATTTGAATTTGAATTATAAAAAGAAGTGAACTGTGTGTTAATAATAAAATTTCCCAATCTATTTATTTATCAATCTATTTATTTTTATTATCAATCGCTGCGCCAGCAGATGTCAGTACTATCCTGAGTGGCATACCTATTTGAAAAATTGCACCACTGACAGGTACGTGACAAGAGTGGAGGATTAGTAGTATATAATCATATATACCACTAGTAGTAGTAGTAGTTATAGTTAGTAATCAAAATAGTTATTTAGTTATTAGTTAAGGCATGTTTAGTATAGTTTTGAATAAATATCTTCTTTCTTTTCTTTCTTTCTTTCTTTCTATTTTGGACTTGCCTTTACACAATTTCAAAAAAGCGAATAAAAAGACATTTATTTATAAAACATATTATACTGTTGAAGACTATGTTAATAATAAGAAAGCCTGGATTTAAATTGCGACTAGCTACGCACTAGATTGTATTGTAGTTTTTGATTTGTGAACAATTACGAGTATATATTATTGAAATATTTATTTTTCTTAAATTTGCTGGTTCTTTACGGTAAGAACTCCTTTCCGAACCAGGAGCTTCATTGTAATTTGAGGATTAAGAAAAGCTTGTAAAAGTCAATATAAATAAAGAATTATTTGAATTTGAACTGCGTGGCAAGTTGTTTGCTAGATGCCGAATATGTCAAGCGTAGGGAGTAACGTACACTTATAGAGTACCTACATTTTATCTTAATATTTAAATGAGTTAATCTTGTATATATATATATTTTCCGAATCTTGGAAACGGCTCTAACGATTTTTCTGAAATTCAGCATGTAGAAAGTTTTGGGAGAGAAAAATTGATCTAGCTAGGTTTTATGTCAAAATATATTGTTTTAGCCCTATTTTTAGGCATTAAAAAACACTAACATTTATATTGAATTGAATTTTCGTCATTAACTGTCAAGTCGACGTAGCTTATTCGGTTAGCGGGCAGCCTCGAGAAATGTGAGTGCCAAGGATCGATCCCAACTAAATAATTGTTTTTTTCTTTTTTTAAAGTTTTTTATTGTAAAAAATTACCGAGCGAAGCTCGGTCACCCAGATATTATATTTAAAATGAAAAAGAGAACCCAAAAAAGTAGTTAAGTAGTATAAAGTAAGTAATATTGAGCTATTTGTACGGAACATATAATATTTATATATACTCGTACTAATACTCGTCTACTCTTTAAAAAAACTCAACTTAAAAAAAAAACTCAACTCAACAACAAACTCAACTCAACTCAACCCAACTTTAAAATTGTAAAGATCCTCTCTTTCAAAGGGTTGTCTGGAAGAGATCACAACAGTGTGATAAGACCGTCTTCTTTTCATTTTGTATTTTTGTTTGTGTAATAAAGTTATTCTTCTTCTTCTTCTTCTTTTTTTATTGGAAACTTGATTGATGTATGATAAATTTATATTTAAATATCTATTTAGTAATAGAACCAATGTTTGTTCCAAAAATAAAATAAATAAATAAACCATACAATTTTTACATAAATGAGCTACGCGTGTGAAATTAAGGCAGAACCATTATATCGTCATCATCTTCCTGCCCTTATCCCACTCTAAGTGGTGTCGGTACAACATGTTATAAACATGCTGTCACATGATTTGGCTGTGTTTTTACGACCGGCCGCCTGCCTGACGTCAACTTATCTCAGTCGTATTTTACGACACCTCTGTAAGAAAGAGGGTCTATTCTACTAAACCGGATACCACACGGTGGGTGTTTTCTAAAAATAAAATAAATAAATAAACCATACAATTTTCACATAAATTGGCTACGTGAATCCGTGGGCTTACTGAGTATTTCATATATTAAATAGTTCACTAAATGAAAACAATAAATTAAATTCAAATATCATATCACAACCAGACAAAACTGAATTTTTGCAAAGTAATTGAGTATTGTTTTCATAAAGCGATACAACGTTATTTTTGTAATAAAATTTTATTTCGGTCCCGGATACTTTTTTGTTTGTGGACGGTAACGACTTTTTTGGAAACGCCCTTTAATAAATTAAGAATTATCAAATTGAATATATGTTTTTAGAAAAATATATCTGCGATTCCAGATTTGCTATTTCACAAGTTTACTATATCTTACAAGTCAGCATCCTTATCCTCCTGCCCTTATCCCACTCTGAGTGGGGTTATAAGCATGTTGTCACATGATTTGGCTAGGTATTTTACGACCGGCCGCCCGCGTGAGGTCAATTTACTGTATTCGTATTTTACTACACCTTAATAAGAAAGAGGGTATTCTATTTTACTCAGCCGGGTACCACACGGTGGGTCCACTTACCTTAGTCGCCTTTCACGACATCTCGATAAGAAATAAGGGTCGTCTACTGTACTCAGACCAGCCGGATACCACACGGCGGGTCAACTTACCTTAGTCGCCTTTTACAGTACCTCAGTAAAAAACAGGTTGGTCTATTCTACTCAACCGGATACCACACTGCTTATATCTTCAACAAATATCATATCTGATAAAGATTGAAAATAAAAATTACATAGGTTATGAAAATTTTTTTGTATGAATATTTTTTTGGATTTGCCGGGTTAGAAAAAACTTATTCGTCGTGAACTATTTAAAAATAACCGAATGAAAAGTATAAAGAGAACTCTGACCTTACGAAATATATCAAATATAAGGAAATTCTCTTACAGAACTTGTCAACCAACTCGGGGATGTTCTTGGAAATGCTCCAATTATTGCAATGGATTTACTTATTGAGCGAAAACATCTGCAGCGAGCGAAACAGCTACGTGATTAATGCTCCCATCTAGTATTAACAGAAAAAATATATATATTCGGAATCTCAGAAACGGTTTCAAAGATTTTCCTGAAATTCAGCATGTAAGGAGTTTTGTGGAGAAAAATCTATCTAGCTAGGTTTTATTAAAAAAAAACTCGTTTTATCCCTTTTTTTGGGCATTAAAAAATACTTAATTTATATTGGAATAAAACACTATTTTTGCCATAAACTGTCTAGTCAGCGTAGCTTATTCGGGGAACGGGCAGTCTCAAGAAATATAAATACGTTCGATACCCAACATCATTATTTTTTCGTTTTCCGTTTTGTATTAAATTTTAAATTAAATGAATATTTAAATAATAAGCGTTTTGTTTGTTGTAGGTAAAAAATAATAAATTTCTAATTACCTGTTGCCATCTATTAACAACTGCCCAAAATCTCAGAACTGTAGCCCATTGTTTAATATTTAAAATTTAATATTAGCTACAACAAACAAAACGCTTATTATTTAAAATCTCATACAAAACGGTCAACTATGAATGCATGGTCAATTACTAGTGCCATTACCTTAGGTAAATCAAAATTCGTTGAATCTGCCTTGCCTTTATCCTCAAAGGACGAGGTTTATAATTGGAATACTAATACGAAGGTTGTAAAAGCTCATGTCAAGAATTAAATGTGCCTGTCATCACTGATAACACAGATTAAAAAAGCGTACTTAAGTCTAATAGTATACGCGCCTCGAGGATTACGAAAAGTGTCGCTGTCACGCGATTGTCTAAGATTTCAGGGACACCTCTGTCAGTCTGTGGAACGTGTTGAAATGTGAATAAATGAGTATTTTTTTTTCTATTTTGCCTTTAAAAAGCTATTTCAGCCCTCGCCTTTAAAGGATTTTAATTCTTGAATACGTATCTCAATTATACCTTAAACTCATTTTCTTAACATAGATGTTCTAAGAGAACAGCGTATGGTGTCTATCACAAATCTGTCACTTAAGGATTCTTGCACAACGCACTGTTAATTGCCCAGTTGAGTTATATTCGATAAATAAACACCACAGAGAAACATCGCGAATAAGTGGATTCACGTTCATGTAATTCATAAATTTCTCTCCTAAACCGTCAATTTTGCAAAAGGAGGGATGAAATCGTATTCTGTATTATTATGTTTTGGAATAAGTTGCGATCTGTTACTATCCCACTGCTGAGAATATACCTCTTCTCTTCGTTTTTGGAGAGAAGGATTGGAGCTCAGACCTACCACGCTGCTCCAATGCACATATCTCCAGAATTCTCTAGAGATATGCAGGTTTTCTCACGATGTTTTCCTTCACCGAAAAGCATGTGATAAATTGCAATTATCAATTGTTAAGTTTTAACAGAAAAATTCATTGGTGTCTGTCCGGGTTTAAACCATAGAAATATTCGTACGGTGTTACCGCTGGGCTACCAGAGCTTTTTAAATTTTTTGGAGTAAATTCTGTAAAGATCGAACACTTGGATCAGTAGTGCTAGATAAAAGATCTTTTGAATGTTATTTAAAAATAAAAGGAACATCGAAAGGGCTTTGATAAATCTAATGATAAACAATTCCACAGGTCTGGAGCGGTCCGATAACAAACGACCTCTCGGACGCGAGATGTCGTTGGTGGACGCATTACGTTCAAATGTCCCCTTTGTAATTGAAGCTCATTTACGAATGAAACGGAATTGTGGGAACGTTTGAGACCTTTACATTAGGGTCCGTAATATAAATTGGAGGGTAGGTAAATCGTTCGTTAACTGAAGTAGTGCGTATAAAGGAAATCAAATATACCAATGAATAGGATTTCTGAAGAGATATTAAGAAATTAACCATGTTTATCAATACATATAATAAAATCGTAGAGCTGCCAAATCTGTACATTTGATATTTTTTATAAAAAATTAGTGTTGTCGTCTCAAAACACGCTTCTAAACATGAAACAATAGTTTTTAAAATTTTTGTCTGTTTCTCTGTTTGTCTGTATGTCTGTGCGTTTGTTCCCGCTAATCTCAGAAACCGCTGATCCGATTTGGACGCGGTTTTCACTAATATGTAGTAGAAAGCTTCACTTAACATCTAGGGTATGTTTTATTTCACTCGGTCAATAAATAAAAAAGATATGTCAATTTTAAGTTGAAAGGCCGTATACTACGATACTGTTACTTGCATTTTTTTTCCGTTTTTGCCCTTCCTGAAGCGATTTTACTTACTAGATTGCATATAATACCATATCTAAGAGAAGCATAAATATTTTCATGAGAACTAGGCCGATCTGAAGCCGACTTTTTTTGACGAAATTCACATTTTTTATTCCAGTTTTTAAGGCATTGTGCCTTTGTTACCGCTAATCTCAGAAAACGCTGATCCGATTTAGATTCTGTTTTATTAATATGTAGTAGAAAACCTCACTCAACATATAGGGTATGTTTTACTTCAATCGGTCAGCAAATAAAAAAGATATGTCAATTTTAAGTTGAAAGGTCGTATACTATGATACTGTTACTAGCATTTTTTCAGTTATTCGCCGTTCCTGAATCGATCTCACATACTGAATTACTTAAATTACAATGTCTGTGAGAAGCACAAATATTTTTATGAGACCTAAGCCGATCTGAAGCCGACTTTTTTGAAGAATTTCACATTTTTATTCCAGCTTTTTAGCCATTGTGCATTTGTTCCCGCTAATCTCAGAAACCACTGATCCGATTTAGACGCTTTTTTCACAAATATGTAGTAGGAAACCTCATTCAATATATAGGATATTTTTTATTTCAATCGGTCAGCAAATACTGATACACTTACATTTTTTCCTTTTTTCGCCGTTCCTGAAGCGATCTAACTTACTGCATTACATATATTACCGTGCCTAAGAGAAGCCAAATCTTTTTGTGAGAAATAGTCTGAAGGCAGGTGTGAAGCTGATTTTTTAAGAATTTCCCATTTTTATTCGAGTTGTTTAGGCATAACAATAGTGTAACATACACTTATTGATAGCATTATAAATGCACGGGCTAAACTGAACGGTTAGTCACACTTACAGGTTAGATTTAAAAGTAAGGATTTCGTCTAACCAAGTTATAAAATAAGTGTGGGCAAAGCCTTCTCTCTCCTTTAAGAAGGCAACTGAAGTCTATATCTACTATTTTTCGGTTCGACATATTCCAAAAATTGTCTAGGGATATGTAATTTTTTATTTGTTTAGTTTCTATAATAGAAACTCACAACTGCCCGGACCATTGCTATAATTCGCGATAAAAGAAAATATATATAATGCTTAATTAATGCCGTGTGGTATCCGGATGAATAGAATAGTACCACCCTCATTTCTTACCGAGGTGTCGTAAAAGGCGACTAAGGTAAGTTGACCCACCGTGTGGTATCCGGCTGAGTTGAATAGACCAACCTCATATCTTACCGAGGTGTCGTAAAATTCGACGGAGATAAGTTGACGTCAGGCAGGCGGCCGGTCGTAAAAACGCAGCCAAATCATGTGACAGCATGCTTATAACATGTTGTGCCGAACCCACTTAGAGTGGGATGAGGGCAGGAAGGATCAGGATGGATCACTTAATGTAGAGTGTACTATTCGTTCGCATACCTGATCCATGCAGAATTCTTAAAAACTCATGCAGTACCCGCCACCAACAACTACGATACACAAGTACTGCACAAATTTACTAGCACAATCTCAACAATTGTTTCGCCCCGTAACCGAAGCATCGTCAAGAGAGACTACGTAGTAGTGGAGTGAAAGAAGTGAGTTTTTACCAATTCTACAGGTATCTATGAGATATAGGTACAGGTACCTATGAGAGCGAATACTGCACTCCACATTTAGCATTACATGTATTTTCGTTTATCGCGGAGCGTAGCAAAATCACTATCTATCGCAATTAATATTAATTGTTTTAGTAAAAAATCCATATGATTTGTAATAGAGTAAGTTAAGTTTATCCAATAAAAGAAAACCGAAATTTTTAAAAACTTTCTTAAAATAACTTTTTCGACGTAATACAAACAGTATATAGATCCTATTTCTTTAATTTACAGGATATAAAGAACAACCAGGATTTTTGTACTCTATATGTTCCCTCAGCATATAAACATTAATTGTGCTAAATTTCATGAATATTGATTGGTTCAGAGGATTGCCCATGTAAACGTAGCAGATAGACTTTCGCTATAATATCTCAGTTAAATTTATTGAGTAAACAGAATCCAAAATATATAAAAACTTTCTTTGAATAACTCTTTCGACGTAAGCCAAACAACGTGATATATGAGTAGAACCATTTTTTCACTTGACTTTGACAAATTAACAATTCCTGTTGAATTAACAGGATTTCTATAGCCTATATGTTATTCCGCTGTATAAGGAATATTTATGAAAAATTTCATCGATATCGTCAAAACGGAATATGTCTTTAGATGTCTATGGCAACAAGTACGAAAAAAATTACTAAAAACTCACATGTATTTTTTACTTTTAACACCATTTTTAATATCTGAAAAGTCATTACAGTTAATAACCAGACGTTAATATAATTTCAGATACTTATTTGAAAACATTATGTTCTCAAAAACATAATTTCAAAATGTTCTAATAATGTATATTTTTTTCGTATTTATACAAAAACTTGGAATCTAGCATTGAACCTATATAGGTAATTTAAAAAAAACAGGTTCACCAGTCATACGTTACATATAAATGTTATTATTAAAACAAAAGTAATAATAAAATTATTTTGCTATAATCCGCGATGAAATTCATCGCGGATTATAGCAAAATAATTTTATTATTACTTTTGTATTATGGATCTCCGCAAAGTAACGCCTAATTCTATAAATTAGTTATTATTAAAGTTTTGTTGCACGTTATTTGCTTATAATATTTATAGTGATATTTAATACCAGAAAAAAATTAAGAATTTTTAAATGTACATATTTGGAGTGCATAAGATAAGCCCAATCTTGGAAGTCTCCTTTTACCTAATATATATTTCATGTACGGGTTATTTACTATATAATAAAATTATGCTCTTGATAAAACTATAAATCTCTCTGACTATTCCCGGATCGATCAGTTTTTTGTGATGGAGATGTTTGCAGAGTTGGAGAGTGATAGAAGCTACTGGTAATTCCAAGACTACAGTCCCCGCGAACGAAGTTGCGGGTAAAAGCTAGTTTAGAAATATTAATAATGGAAATATAATTCTTAACATTTTGAAAAGTATATAATTTTAGTAACTTCTAGAAAATAAATACTAACAATATAAATGCGACAGCGTATTTTTTTTTTCTTTCTTTTCTCTAAACGGAGAGAGTTTTTTGAGGGTTTTTGTGATTTAAATAAAATATAAAAGCGATTTATAGAAGTAGGTGCTACTTAGCAGAGATCTATAATACAAAAGTAATAATAAAATTATTTTGCTATAATCCGCGATGAACTAAAATAGATAATATACATAACGCTAAATGTAGAGTGGCTAAGTGTAAGTGACCAAAAAAAAATAACAGTTAATGCTACGTGTATATATAGTACATATGTGATGCGTGGAATAAGATATTAATGCATGTGCTTAAGAGTGTTTGTGTGTGTATATGTGTGTTACACACACACACACACACACATACATGTTTATTAATTATACGACCACTCCTAGTAGATCTTCCGTAGCAATATAGGATCAATGTAGAAGCAACAAAGAAAGCCAAAAAAGAAGAATGGAAGGGAATAACGTGTGGGTATTAAAATAAACGTAGAGTGGGATAAAGTCAGGCGAATTATGATGACAAATTATCTCAGTGCAATAATTATTGCGAGTCAGACATAAATAAAAAATACCTAGGTGACGGAGTCGTCCTCGGTAATTTTTTTAAAAGATATAAAAAAATTAAAAATAGCTAAGAAGGTGGCTGGAACCTAGGTATTTTCACCTCTCTAGACCGCCCGTTCCCCAATGCGCTGACTTGACTTGACATTAGACAGCGAAAATTATCTTTTAAATTCAACATATATTTTAGCATTTTCCAGAAATCAGGGATAAAACTTTTTTATTCTCCCCCAAAACCCCCTACATACTGAATTTCGGGAAAATCGTTGGTGCCGTTTCCGAGATATATGTATATGTTAAATACAAGATTAAATTACTTAAATATTAAAGATACGTTTACATAATAGACAAACACATTCTCAAAGTAAAAACCTTTACAACACAATCTCATTCGCAATTTCTAGGCTTTTTTCAGTGACAGCATCACGAAAATTAATATTTCCCGCGAAATATTCCATTTCTATTTATTCAAACACGCCTTTGGAAGGCGTACGTCATTTGGCTCGGAGCATTTCCGCTTTGAAATTGGATTCGCATCGCGTTATAAAAATATCTCATATTTAGTGTGCTTATACTGTAATTGAATTATATTCTAACGTCCTTATTCCCTCTCGTTATTTTGGTAAAGGGTAAAAATAACATCCACCGTGTTGTATCCGGCTGAATAGAATAGATAGCGCTCTTACCGAGGTAAAGGCGACTAAGGTAAGTTAACCAACCGTTGTGGTATTCGGCTGAGTAGAATAGATTACCCTCTTTCTTACTGAGGTGTCGTATAAGGCTACTAGGTATCTTGACGTCAGGCAGGCGGCCGGTCGTAAAGTAACTAACCGAATCAAGTGACAACATGTCTTTAACATGTTGTGGCGAACCCACATAAAAAAGAAACGTATTTGCTAGAACGTTTGTAATATGTAATTTAATTCTTTTAATTCTAAAGAAGAAATTATTGCTAAGCTATGATAGGCCAGCGTTGAGACCGTGCTACTCTTTCTATAAAGTCAAAGATTCTAGCTCCGCGCAGGCACCAATGTTTTCTATTAAAATTTGTGTTCAATTGATAATTGAAATTTATCATATGCTTTTCGGTGAAGGAAAACATCGTGAGGAAACTTGAATATCTCTAGAGAATTTAAGGGATATGTGTAACCTACTAGTCCGCATTGGTAGGTCTTATCTCCAATCCTTCTCTCCGTCGAGTCCTGGAATCCGATCCGCCACAGGTGACTCGCTCAAGACCATCGCATGCCGCCCTAACGGGGACCTTCTGGGCGATCCGGACGGGGTTTATTGGACGCCTACCTGACAAGGTCCCGAGGCAGTCGATGCATCTGGTGCTTTCGATGTGTCGTCTAGCGGAGGGAGGGGCCACTTCTAGAGAGGCCCCGATCTAGAGGTGGCGCACTCTGGGGTACAGAGTTGGTGCTGGCGGGGATGGGGGCAATGTGTACAACGGTACCCTCTCCCCGCCTACCACAGCGGGGTGGAGCACTGTCAGCTTTTTTTTTCGGTGAGAGCCCGACATACCCGGCGCTCGTCCCTGTCGGGCGGTGATGACCCATAATGAGTTTTCCTGACATAAAAAAAATCCTTCTCTCCAAAAACGAGAGAGGAGGCCTATTTCCAGCAGTGGAATAGTAACACTTTCCTATAGTATTGATGACATTAATAGAATCAGTGTTTCAAATCATTCAAAGCTGATCGAATACTCGAGAAATCCGTGATATTTCTTTAGTTCATAGTAATCTAGATTAGAATGATGGATAACTCTCTGTTCGTTTCTACGTGCTGATATACTGTATTTTCACGTTGGGATAGAGAAAACAGTACTGATAAGTATTTATTCCGCTCTGACTTGAGTGACTGCAATAAAAACGTATATTAACTAGGTCTACAACTTTATTATTAGATTTCTAATCTATATTGTAAAGGTTAAGATATGTGATTATTAACTTGTATGTTTACATAAAGATATAAACATGTAATAGGTACATCAATATCTATACAGTCTCAAGCGCACCACGTCAGTTGCACCAGAGCCGCGGACGAGAGTGGATGTGTATTTACATTCTATTAATGCGTGTAATCTTTGTAAACTCACACACGTAAACTCATGCACCATATATATAAAATCTGGAAATACGTGTCGCTAAAAGATTTTGATACTTTTTTTCGACTAATTCATACAAAATAATTGTAACTGAAAAAATTCAGCATCTCTCCGTATCCGACCGTTAAAAACTGTAATTGTTATATTCTAAAAAGAGGCCACTTTAAAAATTTGTCAAAGCCGCTCCATAATAAATATAAGCTTTTAACCGGGAATTAAATGAAATGCATCTGACATTTTGATAAAGAACGCTTTTGCTGTAACAAAGCGCTGTTTTTGGGGGCCCGCATATAAAAGAAACCTTTGATAAATGAAACCCATGGTTCTATTTATCCTGGCCATAAACTATATATCTAGCAAAAATAACAACTAAAGCAAAAATCCATGATGCCGTTTTAACCGTACAGTTTATGAGAATTCAGGACACGGGTATAAGTTCTCTATAAAAAATTTAAAATTCATCATCCTCCTGCCCTTATACCACTCTAAGTGAGGTCGGCACAACATGTTACAAACATGTTGTCATATGATTTGGCTACGTATTTTACGACCGGCCGCCTGCCTGACATCAACTTACCTTAGTCGCCTTTTACGACACCTCGGTAAGAAATGAGGTTGGTCTAAAAAAAAATATTTATCAATAATTTTTTTTTGTTGTTATGTACAATTCACTATAGACTTTACTTTAGGTAAAAGAAAAAGTCGTGATGAAAATTTAGTACATTTAGAAAATTTCTTGGATATATGTAAGCTGCCACTCTATATTTGAGTTAAGTGGTGGATGTATACCGTAATTTCTACGTCCTATTTTATAAAGAGAAAGGAAGCCTACTTAAGTTCCGTTACTATAACGTACGAACGTTTGAATAAAATAAAATATACATATAACATAATATAAAGGACTATTTATAAATTAATTTATATACTCTATGACATACAGTCAAAGACAAGACATATGAGATTCGATTACTAAAGCCTTAAACTACTTGCAACTGGAAAAAAAATTAAAGTCAGTTTGACGTTTACCTAATCAACTAGGACCTTCTGTATATTTTCAATAGCTTCTATTTTGCGCACAGAAGTTAATATGTGATGATGTAGTAGCCTAGATAGGAATAATAGCCCGCAACCAATTAAACTTTATATTTAATCTGAATTATTTTTTTCATCTCATCAATGCCACACCACTATAAAAAGGGCGACGTCGTTAAAATGGATTTTGTAGCCAAAATGATATATATAAACCTTTACCAAGAAGACAGGGATCAACAAAAGTTTATACACGCGTAGTTGACAGGAACGCCAACTATCAGCAGTTTTTATTACATGTACATATTCGTGACGTCGCGACATATATTTATAATGTAGAGAACCCATTTTAAAAAATCAATTCACGCTTCCGTAAATTGAATGGCTCTATTTTGTGTGACAATCGTGGATAAATATTTTTACTGCACTAATGAAAAACGAATCGCTATATTTCGCGTGTTTCAAATTGGTGAAACACGTTTATTATTGTTTTATTTTTATAAGCATAATACAGGTAAGTACCATTATCGTCAGATTAAAAAGTAAAAAAACTTGCGATGCCGCTTTTTAAAGAATATAAAAGGTCTAGATTTCAAACTACTGTGATTCAACGGTGAGATTGCTTGTTTTTTACAAGTGCCACAGTTTCTCTGGTCAGGTTAATCTCACGCAGTTTTCTATGAGCAATAATAGATGTTCATATAAATGCCACCAATGAGTTTTTCTATTAAAACTTATGTGTCTAATTGATAATTGCAATTTATCACACGCTTTTCGGTGACAGAAAACATCGTGAGGAAACCTGCATATCTCTAGAAAATTCTAGGGATATGTGTAACCTACCAATCCGCATTGGAGCAGCGTGGTAGGTCTTAGCTCCAACCCTTCTCTCCAAAAATGGAGAGAGGAGGCCTATGCCCAGCAGTGGGATAGTAACAGGCCGTTACTTATATAAATGCCTGTATTTGAATAATATTTACGATATATTTGCATATCTCTTAATATTTTTTGATTTTAGACTATATATCATCATCTTCCTGTCCTTATCCCACTTTAAGTGGGGTCGGTACAACATCTTATAAACATGTTGACTAAGGTCAATATAACCGCCGTGGGGTATCCGACTGAGTAGAATAGACCACCCTCTTTGTTACCGACGTGTAAGAGACAACTAAGGTACGTTGATGTCAGGCAGGCGGCCGGTCGAAAAATAGCTCCCTAAAACATGCCACAACATGCTTAAAACATGTTATCTTTGTTCCACTTATAGTGGGACAAGGGCAGGAGAATGATGATATTTCTATAATATTTACCAATTGTCCCATAACTATACCCATAACAAAATCATTAACTTACTTTTGGGCCGAACGTAATTGTCCCATTTTTTTTTATTCTATCCTTCCAAAAGACTGCCTATACTGACCTTGAAAAATCATTAACTTACTTTGGGGCCGAACGTAACTATCCAATTTTTTTTTATTCTATCTTTCTTATAGAATGCCTTTACTGACCTTAATGTAGACCTCAAATCACAGTTTTACCAAAGATCAAACATTCAGGGTCAAGAATAATACACATACAATAAGGAACAATAGAGCCACCGTAATGGTCGGGCATATTAAGCTCAAATATTTCCATTGAACAGTTCATTCTCGAATGAGCTAAAATTACAGAGATCATTTGAAACCCTTGGTTATTACGGTCGAGATATAAAGGGGAAGGTCAAGAAAATCAATACAGAATTCAAGAGCTCTCAATAACTCATATAATTTATTGAAGCGTATTTTATTATAAAGCACAGTGGTGCGATAAATGGTAACCAGCTATGCACTAGATTAGATTCATTATAATCCTGCCCTTATCCTACTCTAAGTGGGGTCAGTATAACATGTTATAAACATGTTGTCATATAGACTACGTAAATTACGACCGCCTGCATGACGTCAATTTACCTTATTCATATTTTACGACACTTAGAACAAGAAAGAAGATGATCTATAGTACTCAACCGGATACCACACGGTGGGTCGACTTACCTTTGTCGCTTTTTACGACCCCTCCAGCCAGTCCAGTCAGTCAGTCAGCCAGGCCAGTCGTAAAAACGCAGCCAAAACATGTGACATGTTTATAACATGTTGTGCCGTCTCCACTTAGAGTGGGATAAGAGCAGGAGGATATATATAGTAGATTTTTATTTTAAGACCCTAATTTCCATTAGATAACTATACGATACGATATATTAGATCATTAGGCAGCTTTTTGGGAATTGTTATAACTTTGTCTTATAACATGTATAGATTATTTTTTAAGTGAATTTTGGATTTAAAATGCTTCACTAATATAAAAAAAAATATTGGATATTGAATTTAGAAACCCACCAAAACCTCCGTATAAATTCGCTTTGCAAAAATATATTTCGCAATGAGGTTGCAATGCTATTTACATTTCCGTTCCATATATAAAGATGGATTTAAAATCACTCCTGCGATATATTTTCTACGTACCACATAACTGACATTCACATTTCCTCGAGATGTTATTCCTTGCTTTAAGCAAGCACTTTTATATTTCACTCCGGAAATATTGGTGAATCTGTTCAAGGCATATATGATTAAATTAAATACTACTAATATTATAAATGCGAAAGTTTGTGAGTATGTATCTACACTGTATGATATCCGGCTGAATAGAATAGTACCACCCTCATTTCTTAACGAGGTTGTAAAAGGCGACTAAGGTAAGTCGACCCGCCTTGTGGTATCCGGCTGAGTTGAATAGACCACTCTCATTTCTTACGTGTCGTAAAAGGCGACTAGAGTAAGTTACCCACCGTGTGATATCCGGCTGTGTTGAATAGACCACTCTCATTTCTTACGTGTCGTAAAAGACGACTAGAGTAAGTTGACCCGCCGTGTGATATCCGGCTGAGTTGAATAGACCACTCTCATTTCTCACGTGTCGTAAAAGACGACAAGAGTAAGTTGACCCGCCATGTGGTATCCGGCTGATTAGAAGAGACCTCCCTCGTTTCTTACGGTTACTTAAGTTGACGTCAGGCATGCGGCCGGTAGCCAAAACATGTAACCACATATTCAAAACATGTTGTTTTAACAACGATTAGAGAAGGATAAAGGCAGGAGAATGATGTATTTTTTTATTTATTTAAATCTGAAAGTAGTTATTTGCGAGTGACAAGCAAGCTTAGTACCACACAGTAATAATAAATCAAAAATGTTAAAAAATATTTTATTATCGGAACTCATTTTTCGCACTACTCTATATTTGGCAATTAATCTTGTCTATCTGAAATTGAATCACTTTATTGACTCGGATAAAAACAGTTTATAATAAACTATTGGGTTCGGTTTTTACCGTGAATAGATTGTGTGATACTCTAATAAATAACGCTTTTCAGTTACTAGAAATAGTTTTGCTCAAATAGACATGACCTAAAAAACTGTCATTTGATGATATCTGAGTGTGGGTCATTTTTAAATAGTATTTTATATCAGAATTCAGTCCAATTTTCAAATCCCGCCGTGTTGTACCCGGCTTAGTAGAAAATACCATCCTCATTTCTTACCGAGGTGTCGTAAAAGGCGACTAACTAGTTGACCCACCGTGTGATCCGGTTAAGTAGAACAGACCATCTTCTTTCTTACCGAGGTGTTGTAGAATACGACTAAGGTAAGTTGATGTCAGGCAGGCGGTCGCTCGTAAAATACGTAGCCAAATCATGTGACAACATGTTATTGCATTTCTGAAATTAATGAGTGTAGGCGATATTTTTAATATATTAACATGAATTAAATGAAATTAATTTTTAATGAATTAACATGAATTACTTTATGAATTTAAAACTACTGTTCAAATATATTTAGTTTTTAGAAATAAGCGTTACTAGCGGAATAATAGTACAAAAGTTATGATACAAAATATTTTGCTTTAATCCGCGTTCGTTAAGACAATCTACGTAATACTAAGTGTAGGAAGCAGAAATCTACACGAAAAACGGAATAATACGTGACAAACAAAAACACAGCACGTAACTGAGGGTATTTAAACATTTGAGTTGATGCAAGCAATGTTGCTATATGGGTGCTTCTTCTTCTTCTATCTAAATATCTAATCTAAAATAAACCAAAATGAATATTTTTTTCGTCATCAAAGATTGTTGTCAGATTAATAACTTTTTTTTTGTTTATTTTTTTTAAAACAACGCTTTTCTTCTATACAACAACGTACTTTACATATTTATATCCCTTTTTTTTTCATCATCATAATTAAATAGGTAATATCTACTCTCGAAAAAATTAAGCAACAAACGCTATCAAAAGAAAAGTGCTCTTTATTTAAATAATGTTCGAGTTTTCCAAAGCTTTGTAGTTCCAGATATCATCTTGCAATCGAATCACAAAGTAATACGATCCAAAGGAAATGAAGAAAAGTTGCTATAAAAATTGTAAGAGCAAAACTTGGTTGCTATTCAATAATGTCAACAAAATTCCTAGCGCTCTAACAGCTTACTTGGCTCCAAAAAGTCGTGCCAAGTTAGTGACAAGCTGTGCTGACAACGCGATTTTGGCTCCGAATCATAATAGAACAAACGTTTGGAGACGAGTATTGTTGGTTATTTCATATCTTTATCTGTATTTTCTATCTAAAATCGGGTTCCTCTTAATTATCTTTGATGTCTTATCTGTATTTTTTATTGTTTATATATTTCAGGCCTTATCAAATTATAACAATATAAGGGTAAATGCGCGGATATTGAAAAATAAATTGTATTCAAAAAAGTAAGTATAAAATGATGTAAAAAATTAATATAAAAATAAAATAAAAAGCAAAATGAATAAATAATAGGGCCGTTGGGCTCGATCCTAAGATTTTCACCTCTCCAGACCGCTCGTCCCTAAATGAACTACCATGATTACGTTTGATAGCGAAAAATTGTGATTGTATACAACGTAAATTTCAAAAAAAATTTAGAACCCAAAAACAGGGATAAAACGATATTTTTTTGTAAATAAAACTTATCTACATCGATTTTTCTCCCCCAAAATCCCCTACATGCTGAATTTAAGGAAAATCGTTGGAGCCGTTTCCCAGATTCTGAACATATACATATATAAATGCAAGATTAACTCATTTAAACATTAAAGATTACAGTATTGTAAGAGATCTACTAAAATCGTTAAAAAGTAATGGATCCAAAAATGTAATTAATATATTTGACGAATTTTAAGTTTAAAAAGGATATGCACTTACAAAGTTTTAATTTTGTAATTTCAACTCCAAACGTTATATACATTAAGCTAAGTTCTAAATTAACTGCACTTTAATATATAATTACCTCTAAAACAGAGAGCCGTGTCTCTCTTACCGCAAAACTTCCGCCATAGAGGTTCCATTAGATCTGAGATTGTTGCATACACTAGATTAACTTAAAATGGGAATGTGAAAGTATAGGTGATTACCATATGAGAAGATTTTTATATTTAATTTTTTGATTTTGTTGCGACGCCTATCTCCTGATGATGCTTCGGTTACGAGTCTAAACTATCGTTGAGATTGTCGTAGTGATTGTGTGTAGTGCTTGTGTAGTGTTCTTTTATGATGTGGTAACTGATTCTGCATGTATAATATATGTGAACGGTGCCTGCTTCCTACACTTACGTAGCATAGATTTTCTTAACAAACGCGCGATTATAGCAAAATCATATCATAACTTTGTATTTTTATATTTATTAAGATACATTGCTAATCTTCTTTCTCTATCAAATCAAAGAAAAGAAATCTGTATTCTAAAGGGTAAGTTGGCACACCTCGGCAAGAACTGAGGGTGATCTATTCTTCTCATATGGATACCATACGGCGGGTCAACTTACCTTAGTCGACTTAACGACACGATGGTAAACATGAGGGTCGTCTATTCTACTCAGCCAAATACTACACGGCGGGTCAACTTACCTTATTCGCCTTTTACGACACCTCGGCAAGAAAGGAGGGTGGTCTATTCTACATAGCCGGGTACTACACGGTGGGCAACCTTACGTTAGTCACCTTTTACGACACGTCGGAAAGAAATGAGGGTGGTCTATTTTACTCAGCAAGATATCAAACGACGGGTCAACTAACCTTAGTCGACTTTTACAACACGTCAGTAAAAATAAGGGTGGTGTATTCTACTCAGCCGGATACCACACGGCAGGTCAATTTACCAATTAATGTTCGTTGCATATAAAAAATATTGATTTTAAATTTTAAATATTAAACAATGGGCTACAGTTTTTGAGCAGTTGTTAATAGATGGCAACAGGTAATTACAAATTTATTTTTTATTACCTACAACAAACAAAACGCTTATTATTTAAAATTTCATACAAAACGGTCAACTATTAGTGCATGGTCAGTTACTAGTGCACTTACCTTAGTTTCCATTTGTTTATCACATCAATTACCCCACCCATCACTAGTTCAATTTTACGACTCTCTCATCATTATTCTGGCCACTATAAGTAGAGTTGGACAAAATGTATTAACCGTTTGATTTGGTTAGGTATTTTACTCCCGGCCGCCTTCCTGATGTCAACTTACCTTAGTCGCCTTCTATGAAACCTCGGCTAGAAATGAGGGTGGTCTATTCTACTCATGTCGATACCATACGACGGGTCAACTGACATTAGTCGCCTTTTACGAGACCTCGGCAAGAAATGATGGTGATTTATTCTACTCATCCGGATACCTTACGGCGGGTCAACGAATAATTATTATACTTAAAAAATTGTGATCGAATATTACATCAATTTCCTTCCCATTTACTGGGACCAGCGATGTAGCAAAAACATCATTAATAACTGGAAAACAACACGATACAATTCCACGTCCAAAACCCTTGTCATCGTACCTACTAATGTCAATGAAAAATGATTTTCATTTGTGTATAATTTCCTTTGACCCAGAATTTTCCATTTATTGTATTCTATAAATTGTCTTTGTTTTTCAGTTATGATATAAGTATTATGCTATAATCCGCGTTTGTTAAGAGAATCTATGTAATGCTAAGTGTAGGAAGCTGACGAGTTTGTTTGTTTGATTGATTGATTGTTTGTTTGTTTGGACGCGCTAATCTCAGGAACTACTCTTAGGAACTCCAGGACCTACTAATCGACCGATTTGAAAAATTATTTCAGTGTAAGATAGTCCATTTATAGATGAAGGCTATAGGGTATATAACATCACGCTAAGATGAATAGGAGAGGAGCAGCAATAAAAAATAGTATTAAATGGCAAAATTTAAAGCTCTCCTTGCGTTAGCGCACGCTATAAGTAAATAGTAAACGGTAATAGTAATGCAAAAAACATGTACTACAAAATTGTTCCCCTCTAAAGTTCTAAGTATAAGTCCGCGACAGCATATATCTAGCTTTTAAGGTTGACCCACTCTAACCTTTTTCATGGTTATCAAAAGGCTATATTACGGTTCTAATTTTTCCACGCGGGCGGAGCCGCTGGCGATTTCTAGTATCTTATACATGTAGGACCAGTCACTGCACGCATCACAAAACGCTGCCACCAACAACACACCACACAAGCGCTACACACACTCACTACGACAATGTCCACGATCGTTTCACCCCGTAACCGAAGGAATCTTGAAAGTTAAATTTGACCTACTTCTAAGGGTCCGATTCAGTTGTAATTTTATATACTGGTCCATTCCAGATGACAATGCATGATAAGCATGACCTGCTGCTGCCAGGAATAGCTTTAAACAAGGGGCCTGCTTAACAGTTAACAGTAGGGACATGAAATTTTGTTGAAAGCTTTTATTTATTAAAAGCTTTTATTACATCCCTTATCCCTCTCTAAGTGGGATCAGCACAGCATGTTATAAACAAGTCGTCACATGATTTGGCTACGTATTTTGCAACCGGCCGCCTGCCTGACTTCAACTTACCATAGTCGTATTGTACGACACCTCGGTAAGAAAGAGGGTGGTCTATTCTACTTAACTGGATACCACACGGTGGGTCAACTTACCTTAGTCGCCTTTCACAACACTACAGTAAGTAATGAGGTCAGTCTATTCTACTCAGCCAGATACCACACGGCGGGTAAAGTTACCTTAATCGCCTTTTACGACACCTTTTTAAAAGCTTTTATTATGTTCAACTTATTTAAAACTGCTTATATAAGACACGTTTTTCTAAACGCCATATTACACTGTATCGATCCATTTTCCTCACAAAACTCGACCCAAGAGACTACAATGTACTCTGAGCAATATTATCTAGGACATGCTGTCCGGCGTAATAGAAACTATGTAATAACAGCTATGAGCTTTTATCACCACTGCAGAGAAAAACTTTTATGACTTCTCCTATTCTAAAGCTACGTCTTATTATATACAGTACCTGGTTGCTGCTTTGCTCGGTAATTTTTTGAAAATAAAAAAAAGATACTTCCAAAAAAAAAAAAAATAATAGGGTAGGTGGGGGCTCGATCCTAGGTTTTTTCGTTTCTCGCGATCACCCGCTCCCCGAATAAACTACACTGACTTGACAGTTTACGGCAAAAATTCAATTCAATATAAATTTTAGTATTTTTTAATGCCCAAAAACAGATATAAAACGATTTTTTTTTTAAATAAAACCTAGCTAGATCGATTTTCTTTTTTAACACGACGTGTTTTCTCTTTTAGCTTTTCATTATATTGATGTGATCTTATTTGATGGAAATATGTAAATAATTTATAGAATTAGGCGTTACTTTGCCGAGATCCATAATACAAAAGTATAGAAAAGTATTATGGATCTCCGCAGTGTTTTTAATTTTTTTGTTAAGTTACTTAAGTTATTCGTTAAGTTACTGATAAAGATCTCTGACATAGACATATGTTATTCATTCTAAACTCTTTTATAAACTATGTATTTCCTAACTTTGTTTTGTACATACTCGTACATGGTAAATTAATAATAATATTATTAACTTTAAAGTGTATGAAAGCACCGCAAAATAGTGAGCAACTTAACCCATCATATAAAGGGTGATACATTCTCCTATAATAGAAGATATTCTAGAGGTTATATCTATATATCTAGAAGATACTGTCCATCGTAATTGAAACTCTAACGACTGAGCTGTTATCTTTTAGTGTCGCTGGAGAGAAAAACTTTTATAGCAACTTGTAAGCGAACACTAACTGCAGTTAAGGTTAAAGGGGAAAAATGTATTTTGAACTGAGGGTAACAAAGGTTTATAAAATTCAAGTTTGTAAATAATTTGATGTTAGCTAAAAAATTGACTGGCTCGTTGGCGCAGTTGGTAGTGACTCGTTGGCGCAGTTGGTAGTAATTATTTTTTCTTATCCATCCATCCTCCTGCCCTTATCCCACTCTAAGTGGGGTCGGCACAACATGTTATAAACACGCTGTTACATGATTTGGCTGCGTTTTTACGACCGGCCGCCTGCCTGACCTACGCCGCCAGGCCAGTCAAATATAATATAAGTAGAATGTGTCTGATATTTACGATTTAGTCTACGTTTTTCGGTGGTTTTTTGGGGATATGCGTACACTACAAACTCTCATTAGTTTATCTAAGCTCCAACTATTCTCTGCCATAACGAGAGAGGGGGTTCTTTGTCCACTAGCGGTAAAGTAAACGAAAACGTTTCGTATTTTCCAACAAAACACAATCCAATAATACGTTATAAATACGCAATTCGATCGAGAATGTATAAAGTAACACAAATGGCGCCGCGTACTGTCAATAAATAATTCATCAAACTGATAACTGCCGAATAAATAATGTTTGCGTTTCAGAATGTATACCTTTAGACATATATATTGTGACGTATGATCAATTATACAAGAAGACTTGATACAATTAATATTTAAATGAGCTGTGGTAGCCCAGCGGTAACACCGTGCGACTATTTCGAGAAGGTCACGGGTTCAAACCCGAGCAGACACCAATGAGTTTTTCTGTTAAAATTTTGTGTCTAATTGATAATTGCAATTTATCACACGTGGTGAAGGAAAACATCGTGAGGAAACTTGCATATTTCTAGAGAATTCTGGATATATGTGTACCAATCCGTACTCCAGTACGGATTGGCAGCGTGGTAGGTCTTAGCTCCAAACCTTCTCTCCGAAAACGGAAAGAAGAGGCCTATTCTCAGCACTGGGAGAGTAATAGGCCGCTACTTACTTTTTTTTAATTCAAATTCACTAAGGTAAGTTGACCCACCGTGTGGTATCCGGTTTGGTAAATAGACCACCCTCTTTCTTACCGAGGTGTCGTTAAATACGACTAAGATAAGTTGACGTCAGGCAGGCGGCCGGTCGTAAAAACGCAGCCAAATCAAGTTACAGCATGTTTATAATATGTTGTGCCGACCCCACTTAGAGTGGGATAAGGGCAGGAGGATATATATATATAAAAAAATACTGACCAAAACTCGGTTATCAGATATTTTTTTTTATTAAATTAATCTTTTTCTCTTTTTTTGCGTTGTGTAGGGCTGTCAGGTTTTTATTTTAAGACCCTTATTTCCATTAGATAACTATACACCCTTTCTGTTCACATTTGGCGAGATAATATGCTCTGTTGATTACATTGTTTCTTAATTAAATACATCAATTTATTCTATCACACATATCCAATTACCATATTGGATTTAAGATAATATTGTACTAAGATATCAAAGGTATGTGTTCTAACATTTAGCATAAATAAGTCTAACATTTAGCATAAAGTAGTTAACTTAGTAGAATACTTGCCATACAAATAAAGTTACATAAACTATGAGCTTTTTTTTAAATATAGTGAAATTAATTTGAACTTAAAGTCAAAAATAAGTTTAAAAAACTGGAAAAAAAAGCCGTCTACTATCAATATATCAAGGGGCTTTTTTCACTATTTGTCAAATTCAAACGTGTAAATTAAAGAAATAGGTTCTATATTACGTTGTTTGCCTTCCAAACAAAGTTTTTATGTTTCGGTTTTTGTTTAATGAATGAATATAACTAAACTATTTTATTGTATATTTCATGTAAGTCATACGGGCTATGTACTTAAATTATCAAAGTATGCCCCCAACTTTCCCGGATCGATCTAATTTTTGTGATGGATATATTTATTTATATACGGATTACCAACAGCTAACATATTATTTAACCCAAAAATATCTAAATAGTTTTAAATAAATTATTTAGTACCTGTTAAAGGAAATCACATCATTCTTAGTAACAATTTTACGATTATAAACCTAATAATAAAAAAACAAAGAAAATAATGAAAACAAAAAAAATACAAAATTAAGGATCTCTGACCTTAAAATTTTTGTACATTTTTTTCAAAATGATGAAAGCCCATCGCAGCCAATATCCAGTGATAATTCGTCCATAGTGCAGCTATTATATAAGCGCGAGATACGTGACATTGGGGTATTTTCGACAGGCCCGTTGGCGCTGTGGGTAGTGACCCTGCCTTCAGCTCCGAGGGTTGCGGGTTCGATTCCCGCCGAAGACGAACATTTTCTACTAATGAATTTGTTGGTCTTTGAGCCTGGGTATATATTTGTATTTAAGTATATATTTAAAAATATATAAGTACATATTCACCAGTTGTCTGTCTACCATAACACAAGTATTTAGTTACTTATTTTGAGGAAGGACGACCGTGTGTGTGTAAGTGTCCCATATATTTATTTATTATTTATATATTTGCAGGGTTGGTGATTAACAAAAACTACTGTTAATTCCGAGACTACAGTCCGCTTGACCGAAATTACAGGTAAAAGATAATAAATAATAAAACATTATTAGCGACAACCCTAATCCATGGCTCAATTATCTAATCTTACCCAGGATCGCACTCCAATATAAAGATAGTGAACTGAAAGTAATAGGGTTGACGTTTAGGTATGAGAGTCCAAAAACAATGCATTGAGTAAGGCACTGGTATTGACAGCCGCATGACACGGGTCCATATTGTTTCCGACGTTTTGATATACGACTTCGTAAAACTGAAAACAATGGAACAATTTTTTACGGCTTTATTAAAACATTAAGGACGTGAGTATGACGGATGTGTCGCGTAAAAAAGGTACGGATTATATATTCACACATATAAAAAGCTGTGGTAGCCCAGCGGTAACACCGGGCGAATCTTTCGAAGAAGTCACGTGTTCAAACCCGAGCAGACACCAATGAGTTTTTCTGTTAAAACTTATGTGTCTAATTGATAATTGCAATTTATCACACGCTTTTCGGTGAAGGAAAACATCGTGAGGAAACCTTCATATCTCTAGAGAATTCTGTAGATATGGGTAACCTACCAATCCGCATTGGAGCAGCGTGGTAGGTCTTAGCTCCAAACCTTCTCTCCAAAAACGGAGAGAAGAGGCTTATAATCAGCAATGGGATAGTAACAGGCTAACTTTTAATATAAGAAAATATATATGAAATACATTGCCTTATTTATTTTAAACACCTGGGTGACGGAGCTCGGTAATTATTTTAAAAGGTATATAAAAATGAAAAAGAATAAAGCTGGTGATATATGGGACTTGATCCTGCGTATTTTCTCTAGTCCGTCCGTTCCAAAACTTTAAAAGTGACAGCTAAATTAACCTTTGAATTCCATTCTATTTTTTAGCAATTTCGCAGTACCTGACATAAACAGAGATAAATCGATATATTTTTTAATAGAACCTACCTAGATCTATCCTCCCCCCCAACCCCCTACATGCCGAATTTTATATAAAGCATAGGAGCCGTTTCTTATATATTAACATCTTGTAATATAAGAAAGTATATATGGAATACATGGTTTTATTTAATAAGAGATTATTTTAAAAGATATAAAAAAATTAAAAAAAAAAGCTGATGATATCTGAGGCTTGATCCTGTGTATTTCGATTTCTCTAGTCCACCCGTTCCAAAACTTTTAATTTTAGAAATTTTTCAGTGCCCTACATAAACAGGGATAAAACGACATTTTTTTCAATAGAACCTAGGTAGATCTACAAAATACAAAGGTAAGACTCTTTCTTCTTCAATTTTTGTCCTTTTCCTTCTATTACTCAAAGATAATTTAAGACCGCGTGATTCCCTCGAGAGAAGTTTAAGGAAACAGGTATTCTTACATTTGCTTCACAGTATATTTTAAGCAATTTAATTTATGTACATAAAAATATAAAGAATTATAAAACGATAGGTGATGTGTACAATAGACAAAGCAGGAACCGACATAAGCTTGCGGTTCCTGCTTTGCGCCTTGCAAAAGTGCGTAACTCGTTTGTGGGTTTTGGTATAAGATTCTATAATAAAATTCCGCAATCAATTTCAGCACTGCCATTACAGCAGTTTAAAAACACTGTTAAAAAGAGGCTGATACAGAAAGCCTACTATACTCTTGAAGATTATTTAGAAGATAAGAATGTGTGGATATAGCTCTCTTTGAACCTGTACAAGACAGTAACGACTTAATGTAAATAATATTAAGAATTATTTTTTTTAAAGAGCAACCGCCGAGTTTCTTACTGGCTCTTCTCGGTAGGAACAGCTTTAAAGTTGACGATTCAAAAGCACTTGTTTACAAGTTTATTTGAATAAAGAATATTTTGAATTTGAAATTTGAAAAGGTTGACTGGAAAAGATCTCTTTTAGGGATAAGTCCACCTTTATACATGTGCTTTTTTACTTTTTCTTTCTCTTTTCTATACATATGTATAAAAAGAAATAAAAAATAAACAGCAAATAACACTAACAAATTCCAATACTTACGTTTTTAGAAGGGAATTTTAACAAAAGCGTGACTTACCGTTTTGTTTCAGGTATTCTTTAGGCAATAAATCTAAAGAATGCATAGGATTTGTAAGCTTCATTTCATTTGAATCATTTTGTGTAGAAATTTCGTGAATGCTGACTGAAATAATTTGCTTAGATATTGCAGTTAGTGACGCTTGAGAATGTTCGAAATGGATGCTTATACTGTTTTTAAAACCCAAGTAAATCATCATTTTCCTGCCCTTATCCCACTCTAAGTGGGGTCGGCACAACATGTTATAAACGTATTGTCGTATGCTTTGGCTGCGTTTTTACAACCAGCCGCCTGCCTGACGTCAACTTACCTCAGTCTACTATTCTACTAAGACGTATACCACACGGTGGGTCATTTTACCTTAGTCGCCTTTTACGACACCTCGGTAAGAAATGAGGTTGGTCTATTCTAATCAGCCGGATACCACACGGCGGGTCGACTTACCTTAGTCGCCTTTTACGACACCTCGGTAAGAAATGAGGGTGGTACTATTCTATTCAGCCGGATACCACGCGGCGTTAAACCCAAGTAAACAGAAATAAATATAAATATATGGGATACTTACTTACACACACGGTCGTCCGTCCCCAAAGTAAGTAACTTTTTTTAATATATAAAAAAAATGCTATAAAAAAAAATGTTAACTGGATCGATCCTGGTATTCTGAATTTGAGACCACCCAAATAAGCTATGAAAACTTTGAAATTAACAGCACAATTAACCTTTGCTTTCTCATAAAATTTTTCATTTTAAAAAGAAATCAGAAGTCTAGTGTGTCTAATAATAACATTATCATCATCTTCCTGCCCTTATCCCACTCTAAGTGGAGTCGGCTTGGCTGCATTTTTACGACCGGCCGCCTGCCTGACGTCAACTTACCTCTGTCGTATTTTACGACTCCTCGGTAAGAAAGAGGGTGGTCTATTCTACTAAACCGTATACCACACGGTGGGTCAACTTACCTTAGTCGCCTTTTACGACACCTCGGTAAGAAATGAGGTTGGTCTTTTCTACTCAGTCGGATACCACACAGCGGGTCGACTTACCTTAGTCACCTTTTACGACACCTTGGTAAGAAAAGAGGGTACTATTCTATTCAGCCGGATACCACACGGCGTTGTGACTAATAATAACAATTGTTTGTTTTCTTAATGCACTAATATCATTCAATCGCGGACATCTGTTGGAGAGATCTATATACAACAGATGATGTACATTGTTTAAAATAATATTCAAAAGAAGAAAAAATTTCTCATCATCTCACTCTTTTTCATCATCTCATTTCGTATGACGTCATATAACATGGAGTCCAACATGAAAATGAAAAACCTAGAAGGGAGCTCGACACAACAAACTGTAATATATAAATTATATCTAATACCGAAACGCCATTTTGTGACTGAGGACATTAATTACTTCATAATGAAGCTCGAGCACGAGCTCGAGTTTCATAATATAGTATAATACACTGACATTTTAAACCAAAACAAACGGGCTAACAATTCAATCTCATTACCTATTACAATATATTGCTAACCAAATAGGTATTTCAGTGAGCAAATACTGAATATTGATTCGCTTAAATTTCACACAAATCCTCATAATTCCCGTTTAGATCCAATAGAATCCAGGTGCATTCGCGGTGAATTAAGTTCGAAATTGGACATTCATGCGCTTGGTTGGAAATTGCTTAATGCTTGTGAAATGTTCCTTAATTAAAAGGACCCTGGTCTCTGGAACCTAGGTTGCTGGTTGGTAAATGAACTGTATGCAGGTTAAGGGATTTTACTATTTTCTATTGTCACTTCGGTTTCAGTACCGACCGAAAGGTGTGCGTGAATGTGTACGCCAACATACGCACACATTGACATCGACTCTGGCGATATACTATAGAACATATCCTCATCACTACATATTATAAAACAAAGTCCATATTTCCGTATGTACGCATAAAACTTTAAAACTACGCAACCGATTTTGATGCGGTTTTTTTTAATAGATAGAGTGATTCCAGAGGAAGGTTTCTACGTATAAAAACATTCAATACGAAGTAGAGAAATAATGTAATTTTTGAGGTTTCTGTAAATAATTACATTTTTTTCCGCTTACATTGCAAACGCAGGCTAAACCCTACGAGATTTATCAAAATGATGTACTAAGTATTTGTACACCTTAAAAAGGTCTACAGAAAAGTTCGCGATGGTATATATCTATCTCTTATGGATAACTCACAATAGCAGTTTTTTTCATTTACTTTTTACGAAAAATGATGCCTTATGTTCAAAGCAATTTTTATACAATACAGCATTAATCCTTATCCAATTGAGTACCTTAAATAAATTGTTGATTTAATATAGATCAATATTGCCGTTTACAGCATGTAATTTAAAAGAACATTTTCGGAGATATTACAGATTTAAAATCCCGCGAGGAGGCCGCGCTTAGACTTATAAGCACTTCGAATTTAGCAGCGACAGGAGGCGCAACTAAATGTCCTTCTTTCAAGTTTATATTGTCTAATGATAAGAAAGCTATGAATGTTGTATGTAAAGACATTGTCTAATCAATTTTAAAAATAAATAATATCACTACATTGTATAAAACAAAGTCGCATTCTCTGTCTGTCCCTATGTCCGTATATCCCTATGTATGCTTCAATCTTTAAAACTATGCAACAGATTTTGATGCGGTTTTTTTTAATAGATAGAGTGATTTTAGAGGAAGGTTTACATGTCTAATAACATTCAATATGGAGTAGAGAAATACTGTAATTTTTGAGGTTTCTAATGTGATGTCGTAAATAATTACATTTTTTTCCGCTTACATTGCAAACGCAGGCTAAACCCTACGATTTTTATCAAAATGATGTACTAAGTATTTGTACACTATAAAAAGGTCTACAGAAAAGTCCGTGATAGTATATGTCTATCTCTTATGGATAACCGACAATAGCAGTTTTTGTCATTTACTTTTTACGAAAAATGATGCCTTATGTTCAAAGCAATTTTTTTACAATACAGCATTAATCCTTATCCAATTAAGAACCTTAAATATATTGTTTATTTAATATTGATCAATATGACCCTTTACAGCATGTAATTTAAATAAACAGTTTCGAAGATATTACAGATTTAAAATGCAGGGGCCACGCCGAGAGCCTATAAATAGCGCGAGGTCGCGGTTCGCCTCTTGGCGATGCTTCCGCGCTCGCCCGTCTTATCGGTGACGCTTTCAAAGCCATTAGGGCTAACAGCATTAATCAAATTCAAAAAAAAAAACGCGGTTTGCCCTTTAACCATTTGAATTTATCAGCGATCGGACGCATTTATGATCGGAGCTTTCTAGCGAGGAAAATAACAATTATCACTATCACTACATATTATAAAACAAAGTCCATATTTCCCTATGTATGGATAAAACTTTAAAACTACGCAACAGATTTTGATGCGGTTTTTTTTAATAGATAGAGTGATTCCAGAGGAAGGTTTGTACGGATTAATAACATTCAATACGAAGTAGAGAAATAATGTAATTTTTGAGGTTTCTGTAAATAATTACATTTTTTTCCGCTTACATTGCAAACGCAGGCTAAACCCTACGAGATTTATCAAAATAATGTACTAAGTATTTGTACACATTGAAAAGGTCTACAGAAAAGTCTGCGATGGTATATGTCTATCGCTTATGGATAACCCACTAAAGCATTTTTTGTCGTTTACTTTTTACGAAAAATAATGCCTTATTTTTGAAGCAATTTTTATACACTACAACATTAATCCTTATACAATTAAGTACCTTAAATAAATATAAGATTTAATATAGATCAATATGGCCGTTTACAGCATGTAATTTAAGTGAACATTTTCGGAGATTTTACAGATTTAAAATGCCGTGAGGAGGCCGCGCTTCGCCCTATAACACTTCGACTTTAGCAGCGATGTCGCTCTTTCAAGAGTTTGTTTAAAGACATTCTGTAATTAATTGTAAAAATAAAATAAATAGGGAAAATATAAAAGTAAATAAGTAATAATGTACTATATGAATTTAGATATTCCAAAGATAGCAGGAAATCTTCTTGGTATAGGGAAAGGAAATTGTTTTTCTCCAAATTTAACGCTACGGCCACGGGCAGTAATGAATAAATCAAAACAACTGGATCAATTTTAATCATTTTTTTTACACTGACTGACATGGGATATATATTTTATACCCGTGCGAAGCAGGGGCAGGCCGCTAGTCAAATATAATTGTTTTTGGTATATTTTCCCTAACAAAAATTAGTTTCTATTATTATTCCCTTTAATAAATATAGATAATAATTACAGACTATTAATTATTAATCTTTATCGATTTAGGTTCGAGTAAAATTCAGGTGAGAAATAAAGATGTATTTGACAGACTACAAAATATAACTTTTTGTCTAATAAATATGCTAATATTTTTCGTAATCAATAACCCTAATTATTTGCTATAATTTCCAGTTAAACCCGATTAATTTAAATTCGGTTTTAAAATTAATTACTTGATCGATTATATTAATATATCGACCATAGATCATAGATTGTCAGTCTTTGGTTGTTTTGGAAATTCGTGGACTGTGGACAGACACGTCAATGGTTTATGAGGGATGGTCTAAATGACAAAGGAAAAATAATATTATGGTCAATGTTTAATTATCGCCGATAAATAGTTACAACTTAGCACCACCCACATTTCGTTGCCTGCCACCATGCACTAGAAGGTTCGAAGTTCTTGATATGCGCCGGCGGCGGCCGTTTCTTGTGATTCCAGGGGAATGATACTCGGACGAAATGTAACACTATTGCGAGTCCGAAACTCGACACGACACTTTAAACTTAGGCACTGGACTTGATATTGCATGTCCCAGATGAATTATTTAATGTTTTACAATGAATTTGATAAGAATTATGTATAGCGATCGGGCGGCCATTAGCGACTGTTCCGCGTTCACGTAGACACTCGCGGCGACAAACGAACCGATCGGCGAGTGGCATTTTCATTTCTACCTACATATCTGTGAATAAAAAATGACAATTGTCCAGAGACAAAAATATATTACGAAATAAATGAAATTATGTAAAATTAACCAACAGCTTATGATTGTACATTGGGTTGCAAGGGATACCTTGTTCCAGACAATGTCACTTTTTTTTCAAATTGACTGTATGCTGTTCCTAACGGCTTTTATAGGGTCACAAAAAAGTCGTAGCTAAGTCAGTGTCACCAAATACCAAACTAATCTAAGTGCCATAACCTAAACCCATTTCGAGCATTTTTCGAGTAGCAGTTATATCGATCGTGTCGTATAGAATCCAGCTGAGTAGGATAGACCAACCTAATTTCTTACCGAGGTATCGTAAAAGGCGACTAAGGTGAGTACCGTGTAGTATCTGGTTGAGTAGAATAGCCCACGCTTATTTCTTACCTAGGTTAGGTACTTTACGACCGGCCGCCTGACGTCAACTTACCTTACTCGCTTTTTGCTACACCGCGTTAAGAAAGAGGGTTCACACAGTCTTAATGTTGGGCTATCACAAGTAATTCAATAATTTTATATTAACCTTAGCTACGTAGTATATTTACTCAAATTGTACGAGTTATTAAGTATTTTTTTACTGGCCACACCATTACTCCCGAAATTTGATCTGATCATGTTACGAAAATGACTCATCATTCTCCGCTATCCCACTATAAGTGGGGTCGGCACACTATGTTATAAAACATGTTGTAACATGATTTGGCTAGGTATTTGACGATCGGTTGCCTGCCTGACGTCAACTTACCTATTACGACATCTCGGTAAGAAATGAGGTTGGTCTATTCTACTCAGCCGGATACCACACGGTGGGTCGACTTACCTTAGTCGCCTTTTACGACACCTCGGTAAGAAATGAGGTTGGTCTATTCCACTCAGCCGGATACCACACGGTGGGTCGACTTACCTTAGTCGCCTTTTACGACACCTCGGTAAGAAATGAGGGTGGTACTATTCTATTCTGCCGGATACCACACGGCGTGGTAATATAATGCCCTATATGTTAGAATTAAATGGTAGATATAAATGGAATTATTAGATGGATCATGTTACGTTACGCTAAGCCAATTTCGAATAAGGATTTGCTTTGGTTTCACACAAGTTCCATAAATCGATTTCACTCAAAATGGAAATCACAATACACACGCAATCGTGAATTAAATTATATTTTCAAATATTATATTATTTCATAGTTATGTAATTGGGTGACCGTGCTTTACTCGGTATTTTTTTTATATAAAATATGCAATAAAAATAAAATTAAAAAGAAAGTAAGGGCTAGTGATTTGATCCCGGGTATTTTGACTTCCTTAGTCCGCCCGTTCCTCACTGAGCTATTACAACATTACAAATGACAGCAAAAATAACCTTTTTATATTCTTTATATTTTAGCAGTTTTTCAATGCTTGAAAACAGGAATAAACGACATTATTTTTTAAATGAAACCTAGCCTAAGTAACCTATCGGTTATCGCCCTTAAAACACCTACATACTGAATTTCATGAACAAAGTAAAATTTTATATGTGCTATAATTATAAATACATTATATTGGGTTTTTTAAGGGGGTTTAGGAGGTTTTTTTTCCAGTTTTGAGTGCCTGTGAAGTAATTAAATTAACACAGTCTTTACTAAAAATATTACATAAATTACAATATAAAAGTTTTGAATAAGCCGCTTAATGAATAAATACAAATAATCCTCATTTCGTTATATGTATAGTTTAAAAAGAAGTGAAATACAATTTAGTAAAAAAAAAAGATGGTATATAAATAATTGGTCAAGATAATTAATAAGGGTCTAGAGGTGGACTGATGAACTCAAAAAGGTCTCGGGGAGCGGTGCAGGATCACGTGGTGTGGAGATTCCGTGAGGAGACTTATATCCAGAAGTGATTTTATCTCATTCAAAAATTAACTAAGATATACATATTCTTCAAATATATATATTCTGAATGGACGAAGTAACACTTTATTGAAAATTTGAAATCTAACGCTATGTATACCGTTTCATTTTGAATATTAGACGGCTTGTATTAAATTATGCGATAACCATTTACAATGTGAGGTCTATTATAATAGGATAATTCTGATAAACCTGTCATCATATCAGATTATGGAATAAGCCAATATTATGTTACCTGATAACGAATGGGTGTGACGTGTAAAATTTGGGGCTAGTATTAAATAATTAATATTTCGTGTAGTTTTAAAGTACTTCTTTGGAAATTCATAATTTAAAATATATTTTTATCCCTGTTTTTAGTTATCGAAAAACTGCTCAAGTAGAAATAGAATGCTAAGTTTAATTTTGCTGTCATAGGGTTGGAGTTAAAACCCACCACGCTGCTCAATGCGGATAGCTAGGTTACACTTATCCTCAGATTTCTCTACAGATATGCAAGTAATTATACATATAACAGTGCTGTTCAACTCTACTGCCCAACCTGTAACCGCACGTTCAAGCACAAGTTTGAATTTGCCAGCCACATCCAAGCTCACGCAAGGAATGTCTAGGGTCGCCGTTGTCGGATACGACAAGGAGCAACATTATCTATTGTAGATGACGTGAGAACTTACGTCTGTCTGTAATCTCTCAACAAGGCAGTGTAATTGCACGTCCTTGCACCTTGCCAGCGCCATAATGCATAATGTAAAATAACGTGTATGAAGATTTTATCGATTCTCGATTTCAGTACACTAGAGTACAATATATATTATTATCCCCAGAGTTTTCTACAGATATACAGGCAAGTTTTTCTCACGAAAGTTTTACTTCACCGCTAAGCGAGTGATAAATGGCAATTATCAATTAGACACATAAGTTAAACGCAGATTAATTAATGATTAATAGAAAAACTCATTGGCGCCTGCCGCCCGTGACCCCTCAAAAGGGTCGCACAGTGGGCTATCACAGCTTTCCATTTATTCATATGGCATATGCTTATTTATTATCTATTATAGGTGACGTGTGAACTTGCGTGTGACTGTAATCTCTCAACAAGGCAGTGTAATTGCACCTCGTTGCACCCAAACGCCAGCGCAATGATATATAATGTAAAATAATGTGTATGAAGATTATATTGATTCTCAATTCCAGCACACTAGAGTACAATATATATTGTTAAAGTGCTGACATTTGAGTGTACATTCTTATAAAACTGTAATAACGGCGGAACGTCGGCTCGACAAACGAGAATCTCGTACACAAAATGTGCGTTAAAATTTTATTCACATGACCCAACCCTCGACGCTCGAGTGCTTCTGGATGTAGGCTGAATACATGACAAAGAGGCCATTGTTTTCAAATTACTTTTAGCGTCATATAGGCCGTTCACATCTGATGTATTTTTTAAGGTTTCACATTCAACAGCCCTTAGGTTAGATAGGACGAAACATTGTACAGAAGTTACGATCAAATTATTTTGCTGTAATCCGCATTTGTTAAGAGAATATAATATAATATGGCGTATATAATATAATATAATATAATATAATGTAATATAGCAATAAGAGAATATAATATGGCGCTTTTCAAGGGCATCCTATTCCTGTGGAATTAACAGGATTTCTATAGCCTATATGTTATTCCCTATATAAAATTTAGCAATCCATACTAGACTAGTCTACAGAAAAGTTATAATTAAGGGTAAGAAATATGCTCATATGTAAAGCATATTATAAAATTGAAGATTATTTAGGTGATAACAATACCGAGATTTGAAAATCCTTTCAGTTTCATACAGGTCTGCGGTTTAATTATGTAAAATTAAAATGTTTATAAAATTGACCGTTGAGTTTCTTACTAATTCTTCTCGGTAAGAGAAATATTCCGAACCTGTTGTAGCTTCATTAATAATATTCATCCTTGACGATTCAAAAGTTCTTGAAAGAGCTTATTTGAATATTTTAGATTATAGATTATTTTGACTTGATTTGGAATAGTTGTGCCAAATTATATTCGTTCAGCGGATTCACTGTGAAAGAGTAAAAAACATACATACTCACAACCTTCCGTATTTATAATACTAGTATGAAGATAATATTATCAATATAGATATTATGATCAAATATCCCTTAATATCCTTTATATTTCCTGAATAAAGTTTCTAAGACAATACAATACAATGCCATCTGTTTGTCATGCAAACTACAGTAGGTACACTAGGAAAAGAATAAAGAATAAGATTAAGAGCTCGCTTTCGAAGAGATTTCGTTTCTGTACATCATATTGTACATGGACACCGAAGCGTAACACCAAACGTATATATTTCAAATTTGTTGTCACATATTTCCTTATTTTCATAGCCTTTTGTTATCACATATTTCCTTTTTTTAATAGTCTTTTTATTTAAGCAGTCTTATATACAATACAAATATATACAAATTATATATTAATTATTATTTATATATAATTTGTATATATAAGATTTTATATATAGGTTGTATTCAACCTCCATCATTGATTTCACCTCCAAACACGTGTAGCAAACTGAAGTTAAACTACAGATTGCGGCGCATTACGATTTTGGCGTGGAGCTTATCATCCTGGTGATGCTTCGGTTTTGGGGTGAGATTGTCATAGCGAATATGTGATGTGCTTGTGTAGTGTGTTGTTGGTGGCGGAGTTTTGTGATACGTTATTAATCCTGCATATATAAGATTTGTGAACGTTATCTGCTTCCTTCACTTAGCATAACATAGATTTTGTTGACAAACGCGGATTGTAACAAAATAATTCTATCATATCAGTGTATCATAAGCAGCGTATAATGACCATATCCAGAGAATAATCTCTATATCCTTCACTACAAGGAGAGAAAACATCTATTCCCTCTGAAGAGTATTATGAGACAGTTACTACCACAGACTATAATTCTGAATTTCTACTTTTTATAATCAGGAGCAACAGTTGAACATTACTTAAGAAGTTCGAAAATTTGGAAATAAAAATTAAATATATGGTGATACGAAACGGTGTGATAGCGACCCCCTAAATGCAACGGACAAAGTTGAATCCATTTTAAAGTTAGTTCGGCGAAGCTTTTAGCGCAATAAATGCCTTCCTTCCTTTCTTAAAAGTTTCCTTTAGAACAAAAAGATTTGTTTCTTATCCTAGAACAAACGACCGTCTCGTGTCGCTGGCCGAGGCCAACTTTGATATTAAATCAGTCATGAAACTACTTTAAAATAGTCCTTCCTTGTTTATTGCACTTTACACTTTTATAGGTTTTGTTTTAAATCTTTATTTTGTTTATTTTTTATTTTTCATGTATATTTTATATCCATAGATAAGGAAGATTATATTGTAATATGATACGGTAAATTCATTGCAACACCATAATTACGATGCGCATTGAGTAAGATTTCTTTAAATAGCAGGGTTGCCTTATTGACATCAGTTTCGTTCCAAAGTTGACTCATTTCTATAAAAGACGCTCTGATGTTTATTTATTTATTTACCATAAAAAAATGTTGGAAAAACATTATTGGTAAAAAAGTGGATAGAGGTCAACTTATCCCTAAGACAGAGATGTCTGCCAGCTAACCTTCGAAGTGAGACAATTTATAGTAAAGAAAAAGTTGGTATGCAAATATCAAACATTTTGAATTAGAATTAACCTTACTAATAATTTCTAATTTAACAATGATATAAGCCTAAATAGGCAAAGCTCGATTTTTATCAATAATTATAAATTTTTATCAATTTTTATAAATATACTTTTAGTCACTATGAGTGAAATAGAAGTACTTATTTATAAATTATCATGTAATGAATATACTAGTACGAAGAAATATTTGATATCTAAAATATAATAAATAATAATAAATGTATGGGACACTTACACACATGGTCGTCCGTCCCCGTAGGTAACTTAATACTTGTGTTATGGGTGACAGATAACTGGTGAATATATAAATATATAATTTTACATATAAACTGAAATACAAATATACACCCAGGCTCTAAGACCAACAAATTCATTTATAGAAAACTAGCTTTTACCCGCGCAACTTCGTTCGCGTGGACTGTAGTCTTGAAATTAGGAGTGGCTTGTGTCACCATCCAAACCTTCAAATATTTCCATCACAAAAATTAGATCGATCCGGGATGAATCAGAGGGATTTATCGTTTGATCAAAAGCTTAATATGATAATTTTAGTAAATAACCCGTACTTACATGAAATATATATTAAAATAGCGCAGTAAAAGGAGTGCAAAAACTTTATATACATGAAAAATTACTTATGTTTTCTGGAATTAAATATCTCTACAAATATTATAAGCTTTGGCAACGTGTTAGAAAACTTATTTAATAATAACATTTAGAAAACTTATTTAATAATAACATTTATACGTAACGAATTAACTGTCAAATTGTTTTTTTTTTTACCTATACGTACGGCGCTGGATTCCAACGTTTTAAGCATAAATACGAAAAATTAAATTTAAATTATGTTTTTGTTAACATAATATTTTAAAATAGGTATCGGAAAATATATTAACCTTGATTTTGTTAACTGTAATGACTTTAATGAAATAAAATATTTTTTCATTAGCAGTATGGCTTAATTTCTATGGGATGAAATTAAATAGAACTTTCCAATACATGTCAATTAATGGTCATTTATTTCGTACTTGTTGCCATAGACTACTAACTAAAGAACGTTTAAGAATGCGTTTTCTTGAAACGTCTGTTTTTTTGACAACAAAAATTATATATGATTAAATTTTACTTGAACTTAAATGATTATAGCTTATTGTTATATTTTCACCTCAAATCCTATCTTTTTAATGTGTTATTATGGTATTTAGCTAGTAACTGTTCATGTACATAACCTCAAACTATAATAAATAAATATAAGATAAAATAATAATTGATACTAAGATAAATATTTTTCTATTTAACAACACTAAAATTATTACTCTGGTCTGGGCCAAAAGATGTTACATACATCATTCTGGCGGTCTCTTTTTTATTAAATATTTTTCTCCGGTTTATGAAATAAACAAAAACCGAAATATTTAAAAAAATAATAATAATAACTTTTTTAACATTTTTATAAGTTACCGCGTATAAACATTAATTTTGCCAAATTTCATCTATATTGATTCAGCCAATTGACCATGAAAACGTTACAAACAGACTTTCGCATTTATAATATTATTAGTTTATTTATTTTACTAAATAACCCGTATTACTTATTTCAATAATCCATTGTTATTACAATGTTAAATTTTCTCAGTTAAATTTGTCCAGTAAACGAATAAAATAAAATAAAATATAAATACTCTTTAAAGATAAATCTCTTGACGTAAGCCGAAAAACTTGGAATCTAAATACTTCGTAAATGAAGATTTGACTTGACTTGGAACGGTTTGTATCGTTGTCAAACAAATATACCGAGACTGAGGAAAAAAAATGTCAAATGTTCATTGAAAGTGCATGATGAAACTCCTTCACCATCATATATAAAAGCAGTGAAACATGTAAGTAGCTCTGATAATGTAAAATCAAAGAAAAAAATCCTTATCTACTCAGATAAGCTAGGCAAAGGTTTTGGAGCAATGATGAATTTGTATCTAAAGGAATCAGTGATTAACAAATGTTTACCAGGAGCAACTTTTGAGCATATATTAAATAGTATTAACTGTAATGAGTTAGACTCTAATACCACAGTAATATTGATGTTAGGCGACAGCTTAAATTTGAAAAAACCACAGATATCAAAATATATAGAAAAATTAATACTTTTACATGAACAATTCAAATGTAAATTTATTGTGTGTGCTTTTCCTTACTCAAATATTTTAACTCAAAGGCAAAATGAGCACATTTACAATTTAAATATACAATTGTATAACTTAACAAATCATCATAGTGACGCAATATTTTACTTTGACAGTAACAAATTTATTTCGACGTTTAAGTTGACTAGAGATACTATGTATCTGTCAAGAAAATGCTTGAAGAATCTAGCTTCACTGCTAGCGTTTAATGTTAATAATACAGTTACATGTGGTGTAACGAAGTCTTTTGACACATTTAAAAATTGTACAATAAGTACTAATTTTTCTTACTCTGACATGTGTACTAGTAGTAGTACTAATAATATATCAAGTAATATTTTAGGTACGGAAAATATTACTTTAAACTAAGTAACAAGACAACAGATAAACCTTGTAAACTGATTATTGTACACCAAAACTTACAAGGTTTATCTGGCAAAGAATTTGAAATTGAACTGTTTATCAATAAATTTAATGTTGATATTTTATGTATAACTGAACATTGGTTAAACAGTTCTAATTTCTTGTTAAATATAAAAAATTATAAATGTTCTAGTGCGTTCTCGAGGAAAACCGCCATTCGTGGGGGATCTTTAATATTGAGTCATATTAAATTAAATTGTAAAGAACGGAATGATATTGTCGGTCTTTCTGTTGAACGTACCATTGAGCTATCTTGTGTAGAGTTAGAGCGTTATATTATAGTTTCTGTATACCGCCCACCCTCCAGTGATTATTTACACTTTGAGAGAGTTATGGAGGAAGTTCTACAGAAGACTTGTAAATCTTCAAAAAAAGTTTTAATTTGTGGGGACTTTAATGTTGACATTTTAGTGGATACCTCTAATCGTTGTAGGTTACTAAATTTATTTCAATGCTTTGAAATGATAAATGTATTTAACGAACCTACTAGGATAACTGCAGACTCTGCTACCGGCCTTGATAATATTTTTACTAATTACAGTTGTAATATCTTAGAAAAATCTGTAATAAGTCGCTTAAGGTCTGATCATAGTGGGCAAATTATATCTGTCCCTGACTATATACATGAAAAAAAACAATTAATTAAATACAGGCCTATCACTTCTCAAAAAATAAAGCGATTCCAAGTAAAAATATCATCAAAATTATCAAAGATTGACAAAAGTTGCGGTAGCTCAGATGATCTTTTTAATGCCCTCTTTGGTATTATTGGTTGTGAATTCAATAAGACATTTAATATAATAGAAAAAAAAGTGTCAAAACATCTCAAGTTTAGCGATTGGGCCACTGATGGTATTTATAAAAGCAGAAACAAGTTATTTGATCTGTATGCAGAAAAGCAATATAATCATTCCCCCACTTTTCTAGAATATGTAAAAAATTATTCTAAAATATTTCGAAAAGTTTGCATACAGGCCAAATCACTTCACATTAAGAGAAAAATAATTAAATCTGAAAATAAAATCAAAACAACTTGGGATGTTATAGGTGAAGAAATAGGCAGACAAAAAATAGATAATTCTGCCATGCAGCTTAAAATTGGGAATGAGATTATCAATTCCGATACAGCAGTGGCAAGTGCATTTGAGCACTTCTTTCAGAATATACCAATTTCTACCACTAGCTGAATAAGCTCATCCTCAATAGAAGCTTTTAATATATTGAAGGGCTGCGTCGCGGAGAGCATTGTTTGTTTTAAATTTGAACACGTTACCCCATACAACATTGTCAAAACTTTTAAGTCATTAAATATTAAAAAAACAACAGATCTATGGGGAATGTCTGTAAAATTAATTAATAATAATTAATTTTACAGACAATTTATTGAGATTATTGCACCAATTATGGCCAAGATCTTTAACAAATCTGTAGACACAGGGATATTTCCGAATTTAATGAAATATAGTAAATTGATCCCAGTCTTTAAATCTGGTGATAAGAGCGACCCTAATAACTATAGACCCATCTCCATCTTGCCAACTCTTAGCAAGGTGTTTGAAAAAATCATTCTTAATCAACTGCTCAGGCATTTCAATTTAAATAACTTGCTTCATCCTGAGCAGTATGGGTTTACTAAGGGTCGGTCTACAACGGATGCGGGTGTGAGATTGGTGAAGCACATCTTTGATGCATGGGAGAACTCACAGAATGCCATAGGGGTATTTTGTGATTTGTCCAGGGCATTTGATTGTGTTCAACATGAGACACTGTTGCTAAAGCTTGGTCATTATGGTATCACAGACAATGCGCTTCGACTCGTGGCATCCTATCTTCATAGCCGAATTCAAAGAGTGTGCATTAATGATGTGCAGTCATCTGGATCGGCCTTAGTTATGGGTGTGCCTCAAAGTTCAATCCTTGGTCCTTTTCTGTTTTTAGTATATATAAATGATTTACCGTATTTTATTCAGAGTATATGCGATATTGTACTGTTTGCTGATGACACATCTTTGATATTTAAAATAAATAGAAATGACGACAAATTTAACGAAGTAAACAGTGGTTTGTCGCAGGTTGCTCATTGGTTCAGACAAAATAATTTAGTACTGAACTCAAATAAAACAAAATGGATAGAATTTGTATTACCTAATGCTGCTAAAACAGCAAATAGACTTTATATAAATAATGTTTCACTAAAAACAGATAATGCAACTGTATTTTTGGGAATGACTTTGGATACAAAACTCCAATGGAGCACACACATAACAACTCTTGCAGGGAAACTCAGTTCAGCGGCCTATGCCGTTCGAAAGATTAGACAGTTTACTGACGTCGAAACGGCAAAACTTGTTTATTTTGCTTACTTCCATAGTGTTATGTCCTATGGAATATTGCTATGGGGTAAATGCGCGGATAATGAAAAAATCTTTGTATTACAAAAAAGAGCCGTACGTGGCATATACAATTTAAGTCCGCGGGATTCCCTGCGAGAGAAGTTTAAAGAAATAGGTATTCTTACATTTGCCTCACAGTATATTTTAAGTAATTTAATTTTTGTATATACTAATATAAAGAATTATAAAACAATAGGCGATGTATATAATAGACAAAGTAGGAACCGACATAAGCTTGCGGCCCCTGCTTTGCGCCTTGAAAAAGTACGTAAGTCGGTTGTGGGTTTGGGTATAAGATTCTATAATAAAATTCCACAATCAATTTTAACTTTGCCATTACAGCAGTTTAAAAACACTATTAAGGAGAGGCTGATACAGAAAGCCTACTATACTGTTGAGGATTATTTAGACGATAAAAATGCGTGGATATAAATATTGTTCGACCCTGTACAAGATAGAAACATTAAATGTAACTAGCATTAAGAATTGTATTTTTAAAAAGAGCAACCGCCGAGTTTCTTGCTGGCTCTTCTCGGTAGGAACAGCTTTCCGAACCAGCAGTAGAGTTGACGATTCAAAAGCACTTGTTTACAAGTTTATTTGAATAAAGAATATTTTGAATTTGAATTTGAATTTGAATTTTGACAAATCGTAAATAAAAATTAGTTCCATAGGTTTATTATAGATGGCGTTTTGAATGTCATCGTATTTAATTCCTCCTGAATTTAATTCCTGTTGAATTAACAGGATTTATATAGCCTATATGTTACCCCAGTATATAAGGAATATTTATGCCAAATTTCGTCGATATTGGTTCAGCGGATTGGCCGTGAAAACGGAACCGACAGACAGACAGACAGACAGACTTTCCCATTTATAATATAAAGTAAGGATAAGGATGTTGGCGCCAGTCGTAAAGTATTAAATCAATTCGAAACATTAACTTTTTACTTCTTTACAACTTTGAACTTAAGTGTCGAAATTCCCTCAATCATGCGATTTGTATTTTACTAGTTTCTCGAAATTTTGTATCCCATATGTTATTCCGGTATATCTCTTTCTCCTTTAACAGATAGACGTCCAATGCTGAACATAGGTATCTTCACGGGATTTCTACACACAATTTTGTGCTGCTTGGATCCAGCGGCTACCTCCGATTTTTTTGAGACTATCAGTCCACCTCTTTGGGGTTTACCCACGAGTTTGTTTTCCAGTGCGCTTTCGTCGCACTATGTGTCTTAACTTACTTAAGCTTCTAGATACGCTGAGCTATGTCTGTGACTTTAGTTCTTATACGGATCTCCTGATTTTTGATTTGATCTCGTAGGGATACTCCAAGTATAACTCGCTCCATCAGCAGCTGAGTGACTTTGAGCTTATGAGGCCCATAGTTAGCTACCACGTTTTAAATCCTATATCATTGACAACACGCATAGTTTGAAAACTTTGGTCTTAAGGATATAAGTACCGAATTCCCATGGATTTATACTAATTTTCAGACAAACAGATAAATATACAGACTTTTGAATTTACAAGATAAGTACGGATGTAGGCTTTATTATAAACACCGTGTGGTATCCGGCTGAATAGAATAGTACCACCCTGTTTTCTTACCGAGGTGTCGTAAAAGGCGACTAAGGTAAGTCGACCCGCCGTGTGGTATCCGGCTGAGTAGAAAAGACTAACCTCATTTTTTACCGAGCTGTCGTAAAAGGCGACTAAGATAAATTGACTCACAGTGTGGTAACCGGTTAAGTAGAATAGACCACCCTCATTCTTATCGAGGTATCGTAAAATACGTCTAAGATAATTTGACGTCAGGCAGGCGGCCGGTCGTAAAATACGTTGCCAGATCATGTGACAACATGATCTGGCAACCCGACCCCACTTAGAGTGGGATAAAGGCAGGAAGATGATGATGTAGGCTTTATTTTAAGTGAGTGAAACAACGACGCACTTACAACGCGTGACAATAAACGGCTGACCCTATGTCAATGTTAAATTTTTCAAAAGCGGCGCTTCAGTATCATTCAAAAAGCTACAGCAGTAGGTATTTTGGACGAGATAAGTGTTGATAACGTTATTATTCACGCAAACCCGTAACTGCTTCAAGCTGCGATGTGAAATTATTTTTCACTCGGTTGCCACTCTAATCCATTTTCTGGAAAGTTCGTTAACTTTATCTTGGAAAGATTAATCGAGTGAACGCTCCGCCATTAATTTGATATTGGTGATATCTATCAGTAATTACTAGACGACGGAGTTATTTTTCGCTGCTCGAGTTTCTAAGAGTTTTGACCATCAATTTTCAAAACTAATAAAATAATAGAATGTTTGTTTATCTTAGAAAAATAGTTATTTTTATTTTTATTTAATTTATACAAACAATTAATTGAAAGAACAAAATCCTGAACAGCATGTCTCTTTTTTTATACAGGAAAAAACCCCTTATGGGTACCGCCTGTCTCCGTCGGACTCGTACCAACTAGAACGACCTGTGCGCTCCACCATGCTGCCGATGGCAAGGACAGGGTATCGTTGTACACATTGCCCCTGTCCCCGCCAGCAGCTCTGATCCCAGAGAACAGCATGAACAGCATGTCTCTATCTCTTATGGTTAACTCACAATAACTGCTTTTTTTTCATATACACATTTCCGCGCGGGTGAAGCCCACAGCTAGTCACATATAAAAAAAGACAGATATATCATCCTCATTTGCTTTCTCTTTGTTATAATTATTACAGCATGGCCTTCTTGCTCTATTCTAGTGCTCTATGGTTTGTATAGAAATAATCGGCTTACTATTTAACATAGCACTCGTAAGCTTTTGTTAAACATTGTATATCAAATCTGTGTTGAACAAATATTAAAATTCTATAATAATTCTAAAAAAAAGAAGTTAAATGCATTATTAGTTGCGCGTACTTTCTTTTCATCTAAGATTCCGAAATATTAAAATGTATGTCTTGAAAGATATTAAAAATTTCTCGACTCAGTAATAATAAAATGTCGCTATTTTAATTGAACGTGAAGTCGTTGAAGGAAGTTCATTAGAAATTAATTAAGAAAAACCAAGGCGGTCGTCAAACCCAGATAATGTCTGAAGTACTAAGTGTTTTAATGCAGGTTTCTCAATTCAATTTTCAATGACTGGCTTCCAGGAGTACTTATCTGCACAGATTACTTCACCAATGTCACGTAAGATGGAGAAGACACAAAGGAGGTTGTACGGTGAACTAAAGAATAAATTTGTGATATTTTACAAATAGTGGGTAGTAGTAACTATATGTTCAAACCGTCACCTGAATGAAACAAGACAAAAGAATATGGATCAATTTCGAACTTGATTAAAATTCATATAAATTTAATAATCATCATCATATCCTGCCGTTATGATTTAAAAGTATTATAGTTAATAAATAAAAAATAATAATTCAGTCATCTGAAAGTTGGTTTTGATTAAAGCTAAATCCAAAACAAAAGCTTTGCTATTTTGTCGTGGAGTCTATCTCCTGACGATGCTTCTGTTACGGAGCGAAACAATTGTTGAGATTGTGGTGGTGAATGTGTGCAGTGCTTGTGTATTGTTGTGTTATCGGTATCGGGTAGTGCTTGAGTTGTTACAAATTCTGCATGTATCAGGTATAAGATCGAATAGTACACTCTACATTTAGCATTACATATATTTTCTTTAATCGCGGATTATAGCAAAATAATATTCTCATTACTTTTGTATTATGGACCTTCGCAAAGTAGCGCCTAATTTAATAAATTATTTAAAGCTAAATCTAAAAATAAAATAAAGTTCGCCAAATTAGTTGTATGTAAATGTAATACGCTACTAGCAGTCACCTCGCGTATCCCAATTAAGAATGGCGCCACGCATGCGTTTAAATTACTATTTTTAAATACTATAACACAACGTACTAGGAACACGTGATTCCGCACTCAAAACTAGATGGCGCCACTAATCGCTTGCTCCGCGCTATCGAAGTGCTTTAGTAGTAATATAAGAAGTCTCCATACATTATGTTATAAAATCAACATCGCCTAACAGTTCTTAAGCTTACACAGTGCATCCTACTGGAACACTACGCCTAGCGCAACTGTAAACGGTGCATCTTCCGGTACATCTAATTAAGGAATACCGTAAAGGACCCCCGTCCGCGATAATGTCCCAATGTACAACAGTAAACTTATTTACTCATTTGTACGTGTCATCATTTCACCGTCGTCCGTCCGTACGTGCGTTCGAGTCCAGCGCCTTACAATACTTCTTAAGACGTATTGAAAAATTTTTGACTAAAAGGCCTTTCTAATTTTTTAAATAATATAATAAATAAGTATACGGGACAATTATATACGTTTGAACGTCCCCGATTGATAAATATTTACTCGTAAAAATATTATTTTTATGTATTTTTTATTTTTGTGAGAGAAGAACTAACAAAACGTTAGAAGAAAATATTGGCTCTTGGTGGAAGTCTAACTAGCACCCTCTTGACCTGAAGGCAGGGTTACTTCCACAGGTTTACTTGGTTACACCAACGTGCAAGTCAAATATATATTGAATACAAAAGTAATGATATAATTAATTTGCTATAATCCGCGACGAAGTAAAATAGAAAATACATATAATGCTAAATGTAGAGTGGACAATCCGTTTTCATGCCTGATACATGCAGGATTCGCAAAACAGCTTCCAAGCTTTGCGATTTTATCGTGGAATCTATCTCCTGATGTTACTTCGGTTGCGAGGCGAAACGATCGTTGAGTTTGTGATAGTGAATGTATGTAGCGATGGCGGTGGTGGAGATTTGTGCATGTGTTTTTACGAATACTGCACGTATCAGTTATGTTAACGAATTCTCCACTCTACATTTAGCATTATATATATGTTCTTTTTTACTTCATCGGGGATTATAGCAAAATGATTTTATTATTACTTTTGTATTATGGATCTCTACTAAATACTTATTTTGGGACAAAAAGTAAAAATGTTATTACCTATGAAGTTGTCAAATATACGCCCAGTTTTACAAATTGCCTCAACTCGCCACATTTAGTTTGATATTGCAATACGCTATTAACAAACAGCGCGCGTATCTCAATCCCAAATGGCGCCACGCGTGCGTATAAATGATTTGTCATGAATATTGTGCTTGATAATGCGTGCCCTACCAAAAACCTGAATAAAAATGACCCCTATAAATCTACATAAATATGCGTTATTATGCGAAAGCTCACTGAAGCTATAAACGTATGTGAGCTTTCGCTTGGAAATGGGAATAATAAATTATTTTTATACCCGTGACTTCGTTCGTTTATTAATTCGATAACTTATTTTATACAAGCTGCCATGCTGCAATATCATACAGATCAAATTAAATGTTAAAATACCTTCAAGTACGTATTGAGTGTTTATATAATCTTATAGAACGAAATTATGAATCTACGTATGCCCGTCCGGTATATTAGCTTAAATTTTACTCAATTGAATTAACAGACAAACGGACTTTCGTATTTACAATATTAGTATATTTTATATGTAACTATAAAAAGTATATGCTTTGTTATACTTTAAATATAAAAATAGATTCTATAATAATATATTATAATAAGAAATAAATTACATGATTTTTAATTGTGATATAAAAAAGATAAAACTTGAAAAAAATATAAAAATAATTGAGCAGGTGGCGCTCGATCCGGGGTTTTTCTTTCACTTTTTACTTTTTTACACACTTTTTTTGTTCCGCCTGTTATCCGTTGAACTATGACAACCTAATAATCAACAGCTTTAATATCATTTGCATTCTATTCTACATTCAATCATTTTTTAAAAGACTTGTCTTTTAATGAAACCTAACTCGATTTTCCCCCCAAAACCTCCTACATGCTGAAAACAATGAAAATCGTAAGAGCTGTTTCCGAAATTCGGAAAATATCCAATCAAACTAATATTATGAATGCGAAAGTTCGTGAGTTTGGACATATGTTTGTTACGCTTTCACGGCGAATCCGCTGAACTTATATCAATCAAATTTGGCACAATTATTCCTTATACACCGGGTTAACATATAGGATATATATAGAAATCCCGTTAATTCAACATGAATAGGGTGAAATTAAAAAGCACCAAGTATTATCAATCTATCACTTGACAACAGTTGCTTCAAAAAGCAAAAGTTGCGGCTAAAAGCTTGTACATCTATTTGTAAATATGTTATTGTGATTAACTCATTTAAATATTAAGGATAACCTGTAACCAAATTGACCTTAACAATCTGTAAACGCAGAATTTCGCACTTTCAACAATGTTAAGGTGTTAACGTACAACTGCTAAATGCATATCGATAGCTCTGTAAAAAGGTCTCTATTGTCAAATCCAAAATAAAATTCGTAATCCCCCCTATTTCCTTAACTCATCACGTTCTCTTTGATATCCTATCAGCAGTCAAATCGCGTATCACAACCTGAAATGGCGGCGGGTGTTCGTTTAAATGATTCGCCATGAATACTGAAACGGATAATGTATTCTAACGGAAGTTTGGATAAAAATATTCCGTGTAAATCTGCACTGTATAATTTATTGCATAGCGTTAATGAAAGTAAACGGATATTTAATGAAATGTGTGAAATATATCCATATCCTGGAAGAGCGAGAACTTCTAACACAAGTATCTTTATTCTTAAAAGGAGGTCTCAAACTGGAGTGTATTTTAAAATATTGTGAAATGAAATACACTATTTTATTATTTTTATTATTATTATCGCCGTGTGGTATCCGGCTGAATAATATAGACCAACCTCATTTCATACCGAGGTGTCGTAAAAGGCGACTAAGGTAAGTCGACCCGCCGTGTGGTATCTGACTGAGTAGAATAGACAAACCTCATTTCTTACCGAGGTGTCGTAAAATGCGACTAAGGTAAGTTGACCCGCCGTGTGGTATCTGGCTGAGCAGAATAGAGTACCCTCTTTCTTAGCAAGGTGTCGTAAAATACGACAAAGGTTAGTTAACGTCAGGCAGGCGGCCGTTCGTAAAAACACAGCCAAATCATGTGACAGCATGTTTATAACATCTTGTGCCGACCCCACTTAGAGTCGGATAAGGGCAGGAAGATGATGATGATGATTATTCTCTTACAACGTGTGTTTCTTAATCATTATTCAACTAAAAGTAACAAGTCAAGTTAAAAATTACTTTGCGATGATCCATAATGCAAAAGTAATAATAAAATTATTTTGCTGTAATCCGCGAAGAAGTAAAATAGAAAATATATACCTATAATGCTAAATGTAGCGTGGACAATCCTTTTTCAAACCTGATACATGTAGGTTTGGTAAAAACATATGCACAAACCTCCACCACCGCCACCACAATAAACAAGCACTATATACGTTCACTATCACAAACTCAACAATCGTTCCGCCCCGCAACCGAAGCATCATCAGGAGATAAACTCAACGACCAAATTGCAAGGCGTAGTGCATTAGTTTTTATGAATTCTGTATGTATCAGGAATGTATGAACGCTTAGTACACTCTCCATTTAGCTTAAGATATATTTTCTTTTATCGAGGGATATATCAAAATACTTTCACTACTTTTGTATTATCGACCTCCGCAAAATGAAGCCTAATTCTATGAATTTTTAATATTTAAATAAGTTAATCTTGTATGTATGTATATATATAAATATATTTTCTGAATCTCGGAAACGGCTACGACGCTTTTCCATAAATTTAGCGTGTAGGGGTTTTGGGTGAGAATAATAGATCTAGCTAGGTTTTATGTTAAAAAAATTCGTTTTATCCCTGTTTTTTGGCATTAAAAAATACTAAAATTTATAATGATTTGAATTTTTGCCATTAACTGTCAAGTCAGCTTAGCTTATTCGGGGAACGGGTAGTCTCGAGAAATGTAAATACCGGATCGGTCCCCAAATATATAAATTTTTTAAATTGAAGTTTATTTTTTTTATTTAGTAAAAAATTACTAAACTCGGTCAACCAGGTACTGCAACATAATGATATTAACATCCTCCATTTAACATAGAAATCAGACGTCAACTCATGAAACATAAATGAAGTCACGTGTGCGTTTAAATGATTTGCAATGCGAAGTTGGATAATGCATGCCATTATGGCAATTCAATGGAAAAACAACCCTCATAAATCTACGTAGATCAACCAGTTGGTATTACGGAAAATGAGTTACAGAAACGCGTCGAGCTTGTAACGCTTTCGTTGAATATTGATGATCTGTAATCTCCAGTCACGGGTTCAAATACTGAGTAGGCTTTAAGTAGGTAGTTTTCTATATTATTAAATGTTTCATTTATATTTAAAATTTAATATCATTCCATACCGTACAGTCTAATATTTCTAAATGTGTCCACGATTAAAAAATATATGTAATGCTAAAAGTAAAGTATACTATGCGTTGTCATGCTTTGCCGTGTGGTATCCGGTTAAGTAGAATAGTACCACCCTATTTCTTACAGAGGTGTCGTAAAATACGACTAAGGTAAGTTGACGTCAGGCAGGTGGCCGGTCGTAAAAATGCAGCCAAATCATGTGACAGCATGTTTATAGCATGTCGTACCGACCCCACTTAAAGTGGGATAAGGGCAGGAGGAATAAATATACTACGCGTTGTTATATTTTATGCATGTACGATTTATACTCTACACGTTTTGTGTCAAAAAAACCCATTATGTGTCGTCACCGCCCAAGGATAACCGCCACCGCCACCGCCCAAGGGTAAGGGGACCGCCAAGCGTCGGGTATGTCGGACTCGCACCGACTAAAAACCTGACAGTGCTCCACCACGCTGCTGGTGGCATTGACAGGGAACCGTTGGACACATTGCCCCCATCCTCGTCAGCAGTGGCTCTGTACCTCAAAGAGCGCCACCTCTGGGTCAGGGCCCCTCTAAACAATGACCCCTCCCTCCGCTAATCGATGCATCAGGAGCATCAGATGCATCGACTCGGGGACCTAACTCCAGCAAGCGTCCGATAAACTCTGTTTGGACCTCTCCGTGGGGACCTCCCCGAAAGAAATGCGTCGGACTTCAGTAAATCGCCTGCGCTCCGCTCTACAATCTCAACAATTGTTTCATAACATAACCAAAGCATCATCAGAATATAAACTTCACGGCTCTCTGCAAACCAACGCCTAATTGTACATATTTTTAAATATAGACACTTGTGGCTTATTACGAAGTAGGGCTTCGCTCAAATAGCATAGGCGTTAGTTAAAATAGACAGTCTCGTGGGAGAGACTGACTTTTGTTATTTGTTTTGTAGTGCTAGTAGAGATTCTCAAAGGACCTTTTCGGCTTCTAAGAAACTACTATATAGGACTATACTAGTCTTGACTAGACTCGCAATTATATTGAACTATTCCGTCAATGTAGAGAAAATGTATGTACTGCAAAGCAATGCACTGCCAGCCAAGGCATAGCTAAAGCCAAGCCACGCAAGCCAAATCATAGCCCAAGCCAAGACACCCAAGTCATAGTCGAAGCCAAACTAGACCAGCCAAGTCATGGCCAAAGTCACGCTACGCTAGCAAAGCTACGAACAAAGCCAAGCTACAACAGTTTAGCGTCATAACTTTAAACCAAAGCCGTGCGGCGACATTATCAATCCAGTCATCATCATCAGCCGTGACGCCATATTGCTGTTTATGAGTTTTTTTTTATTCAAAGTGACTTTATTTCCTAGACAAAATTCTTTCTTTACAAACAATTATCTCTATATAAAAAATAACATTCGTGTATAAAAAATGAATGAATTAACAAACACACTAGCAGCTATAATGTTTCATAACCTGTTGAAGTACTACGTTCTACCCGCAATTTCGTTAGCAAAGATTTCAGTTCCGAAATAAGACGTAATCTCTTCCACTATCTTCATACTTAAAATATAAACCTGCTTAATTTCATTTTGAAGAAATGAATGATGTTATACATCATCTCAGAAATTTCACCAACCATGAAGTACACTATCGTTTACTCGAAACTCGACGATGGCAGTGTAAAATTAGCCACTTAGTCGTCTACTTTGACATGCTTTTTAGTTAAAGAAGCTCCATAACAAAGGGGTTTGAATAATTCATTTGTCTAAAGTACATACATAGATGAAGAATGAATTGCTTTTGTACAATTCTTGAATTTCTTTGAATTGATGCTTTTAAATAAAATCTTTAATAAATCTCTCCCACTATACAGTGGTGCCGACCACATTAATTTTAATTCCAGGTTCCTACAAAACTTAGCAGCATACATAAAAAAAATTCAGTTAATTTAGTGAAGTAATTTGGCTTAGATTATTTTATGTTTTGAATAAAGGATACATCATATAGAAGGGTGAATGACCGTACTGTGATGACTGTAATGCATTGACCTTGAACGAGAGACTACATACAAGTGCGAAGGAGACAGAACTGTAATTTTATTGTTATATCCTGTGTTTAGCACTAGCGTGCGCATCAGATTAGTCAACTATTACTAAAACAGACAGATCTCAAGAAAATTATATTTGTTTTGTACGAAAATACATTTTTTTGCTCAATAATAATAAACAATAAAGATCTCTTAGCTTACTTGCTCTTACTCTTGGTCTTAGTTATGTAAAATTACGTTTCATTTTAATTCTTTTGTTTGCATAGTACAATTTGACGATAATTGATTAACGTTATTCATACTGGCCCATAATTTTGTATTTCATACTTAACATTACAAATGTAAAAGTCTTTAGCTTGAAAATTTAATGCTTATTTATACTTAGTATTTATTTTTCAACTTTACTATCGATTAATAGTTACTTTGGTAAAATCTGTCGTTTAGATTTTATACTTGAGTAATATAAAATCGTGATTAAATACCAGGCTTTCAGAAGGTTAAAGATGCCGATTTTAATACCTACAGTGAGTTCAGCTTTGCTTAAATCCGGAACATCAGTCTTTCTCGATAAGGTTAAGCCAAACAATTTATATTACTCTACAATAGAGACATTCTTGGGTTTACCTTTGTTAAAATACCTTGCGAAATCGCCAAAATTATTTTAACTATGTACAGAAAACGTTTTAAGGGAATTTCGTTCATATTGCAATGTGTTACGTCTTATAATACCATACACTATTTTCAATTTATCTGATGCTATAATAATAGCGATGAAAGCTTTTGTGGAGAGGCACTGTCCTTTGAGCTTTGAGCGAAGGTACTTAGTGCTATAAGATTGACGTAGTCATAATGAGTGATTGAAATTGCTTGAGAAACTTAGACTTAATTACATACGTTAATAAATTAGATGTAATGTGTTTACGTCAATTTAAGTGTTAAAATAATGTGTTTTCTCCTGGTTTTTTCATTTTGTTCATTGAGCATAGGCTTCCTCTCTCTGTTTTTGAAAAGAAGGATTAGAGCTAAGACCTACCACGCTGCTCCAATGCGGGAAGGTAGGTTACAGATATCCCCAGAACTATGTAGAGCTATGCAGTTATCCTCGCGATGTTTTACCTCACCGAACTGCGTGTGATAAACTGCAATTGTCAATTAGACACATAAGTTTTAAAAGAAAAACTCATTGGCGCCGGCCCTGCTCTGTCAAGGGTTTTAGCCCTTGAAAAAAGTCGCACGATCTCACCGCTGGGCTATCACAGCTTATCTTTGTATTTGCTTTAATCGTACCAAATTTCATCAATATCAAATTATCAATATTAGCCGTGTGGTATCCGGCTAAGTAGAATATTACCACCCTCATTTCTTACCGAGGTGTCGTAAAAGGGTACTAAGTCGACCCACCGTGTGGTATCCGGCAGAGTAGAATAGACCACCCTCATTTCTTACCGAGGTGTCGTAAAAGGCGACTAAGGTAAGGTGACCCACCGAATGGTGTACGGTTTAGTAGAATAGACCACCAAGGTAAGCTGATGTCAGGCAGGCGGCCGGTGGTAAAAAAAATTATAGGAAGATGATTCAAACAGCGTAATATAGAACATATTTCTTTTATTTACAGATTTAACTTTAACATATAGTAAATATAAAAACTTGATATATTGACACTAAACTGCGTTTCTTCTCTCTTGCTCTCATTTCTTATCCCGTAAAAATAAGATTATTACAGCCTATGAGTTACCACGGTATATAAGCATTAATTGTGCCAAATTTCATCTATATTGAGACAGACAGACAGACTTTCGCATTTATTATATTAAGGATTAGGATACTGTTTGTGAAGAAAATTAAGCGTTGACAAATAATGAACGTTGGTAGAAACAAAAGACGTTAAGGCGTATTTGTCACGAATAACAATTTGTCTTGAAGTAATGTCACCAACACTCACCACGTCTGGAACCTTTTATGGTTGGCCTGAATATTAGTACATTTTCATTCTAATTGTATTAATAACTTGAGTAGTAAATAAATAGTAAATCTATCTTTAATCATCATCCTCCTGCCCTTATCCCACTCTAAGTGGGGTCGGCACAACATGTTATAAACACGCTGTTACATGATTTGGCTGCGTTTTTATGACCGGCCGCCTGCCTGACGTCAACTTACCTCTGTCGTATTTTACGACACCTCGGTAAGAATGAGGGTGGTCTATTCTACAAAACCGGATACCACACGGTGGGTCAACTTACCTTAGTCGCCTTTTACGACACCTCGGTAAGAAATGAGGTTGGTCTATTCTACTCAGCCGGATACCAAACGGCGGGTCGACTTACCTTAGTCGCCTTTTACGACACCTCGGTAAGAAAAGAGGGTGGTACTATTCTATTCAGCCGGATACCACACGGGTAAATCTATCTTTAATATTTAAATTAATTTATATATTCAGAATCTCGGAAACGGCTCCAACGATTTTCTTGAAATTCAGCATGTAGGGAGTTTTGGGGGAGAAAAATGGATCTGGCTAGGTTTTATTTTACAAAAATCATTTTATCCATTAAAAAAAACAAAACTTTACTTTTAATTTATTGAATATATACAACACAACTTTCGCCGTGAAATGTCAAGTAAGCGAAGCTTATTCGGGAAACGGGTGGTCGCCCGAAATGTAAATACCTAGGATCGAGCACCACCTACCCTATTATTTTTTATATATTTTTTGAAGTAACCTTTTTTTACTTAAAAAAAATTATCGAGCAAGGCTCGGTCAACTGTTATTATAAAACATTACTTATTATAAAAAAAAGTCCGCTAAAGCAATAGACATAATAAGTAGCTGTTACCAAATGTAATACCCAGTAAATGAAAAATTAAACCAATTGTAAAAAAAGCCAAATTCCAAAGACAAAAAAAAACAAAGTCCGCAATGGCGTGTGTGTCAGTATGTGATCGATTTTCTCAAAATCTACTGAACCGATTTTAGTATAGCTTTTACTAAAAGGTAGAGGAATTCTTCCCAAAGGTTTAAGTTAATATGCGTTACGGTTTTATGTATACTATGCTTAGGGTTGCCACCCGTACTATATTATATAGTATCGTACTATATTTTAGTCAATTGTACTATATATTGTAGAAAAATAATATAGGACGAAAAATACTATATTTTTATCGCTAATTCAATTGTCGCGCTTTTTTTTATCAACTGTAAAAGAAACGCACCCGCAGCACTGCATAGGGAATGTTTGAACGAAACTCATCCATGTATTTACGGCGCCTTATTTAGTTAGTAACTCCTTTGTCATTGTCCAGCGAAAGGTAATAATAAATAATCATGGAAAAATAAATAATGATTAAAAATAAATGTGTACTATTTTTTTCCTGACTTTCCTAAAAGTATTTACTAATGTAAAAAATACTATTTTTCTTTAAATAATTTATAGAATTAGGCGTTACTTTGCGGAGATCCATAATACAATAGTAATAACAAAATAATTTTATTATTACTTTTGTACTATTTTTCTTCCAAAAAAAAGGTGGCAACCCTAACTGTGCTGAATATGTCACGCAGTTGTAAAAAAAAACTCGCTTGCTAGTACCTTTAGTCGCGTGCGCTGCGTAAATCCACAAAGATACACTAAAGTAATGTACTGAATAATTACTGTTACTAATATGGCCATACAAGTAAAATTATGAATCCAAAAGTAAAATATAACAATGTACTTAGTAATATCGCTTAATTTTTAGTAATATATAAATTATAATTTAATTACGTCCTGCAAATATTTTTCAATTTGCAACTTCTTATTATTTCGTGATGCCTCATTAATTTGATACTATAAGACGCTGTGAGAAATAGTAGCTCTTCGTTTTTATAGTTTGTTAAGAGTTTGCTATTTCGTATAATGTTACAGAATATTGCACCGTTTTTCTTCCCAAAATAGGTATAAATATATATATATATATATATATATATATATATATATATATATATATATATATATATATATATATATATATATATATATATATATATATATATATATATATATATATATATATATATATATATATATGTGTGTGTGTATATTAAATGAACAATGTTTTTAAGGCACTTAATTGGATAAGGATTAGTGCTGCCAAATTTGTTCATCCGTTCTTGAGTTATAAATAGTGTAATTAACACCACTTTCTTTTATATATATTACTTTTATTCTTATTCTAAACTAAATTTCGAACATGGAACTTGTTAGTATCGATGCATCACTGAATCTAGCACAAATATCTGAGTGTCAACTGGATTTTAGTACGCTGAACCGATTTCTATTCACGTTTTTCTGGTTAAATTTATTTGGCGTTTGTGTGCAGGGGGAAATATGGGCGTGACGCGTACGGGATTTGTGATGGATTAAATCGCTTCGGGGTTTTTATAGTCTCGTGTGCACGTGAATAATATAACAGACTGTGTATTTTTCATGCACCCAAAAATAATTGATTAATTGAAAAAAAATATTGAATCGGAAACTTTGTTAGTAAGTAGCGGCCTGTTACTCGCCCACTGCTGGGAATAGGCCTCTTCTATCCGTTTTTGGAGAGAAGGATTGGAGCTAAGACCTACCACGCTGCTCCAATGCGGATTGGTAGGTTATACATATCTCCAGAATTCTCTAGAGATATGCAGGTTTCCTCACAATGTTTTCTTTTAGCGAAAAGCGTGTGATAAATTGCAATTATCAATTAGACACATAAGTTTTAACAGAAAAACTCATTGGTTTCTGCCCGGGTTTGAACCCGTGACCTCCTAGAAAGAGTCGCACGGTGTTACCGCTGGGCTACCACAGCTCATTTTACTTAATGTTAGCTTTTGGATAATTAAATAAAGGTGTTTAGACTAAGAGCTTTTTGTGCGGTCACTAGTGTGCGGTTTGTGCTGAACTTTGCGGGCGCTCGAGGTGGTTGATTTGTACAAGTATCTAAAACTTTTGTGAATAAACTAGTTCTAAGACTTGTAAATATTTATTTCTGACTTTGTATATACATATCAATACGCCGTGTGGTATACGGCTGAATAGAATAGTACCAACCTCATTTCTTACCGTGGTGTCGTAAAAGGCGACTAAGGTAAGTTGACCCACCGTGTGGTATCCTGTTTAGTAGAATAGACCGACCTTTTTCTTACCGAGGTGTCGTAAAATACGACTAAGATAAGTTGACTTTAGGCAGGCGGCCGGGCGTAAAAACGTAGCCAAATCGTTCGACAGCATGTCTAAAACATGTTGTGCCGGAAGGAAGATGATGATGATGATGAAACTAGTTCTAGAAAAAAATTGCAGACATTTATAAACTTAAACCAAATCAAGTACAATAAAGCAGCCTTATCGTTAACAAGCGATTTCTTCCAGGCAACCTTAAATGTTATGAAGCTGAATAAAATAACTGGTAGGGTAGTGTACCACAGAGTATATAAATATAATTATAAAGTGAAAGAATATACATATATTTCTCTACATATAATAAACTTACCTTAAATATACACGAATACATAATATATATATATATATATATATATATATATATATATATATATATATATATATATATAATATGTTATATACAAGATTAACTTAACTCATTTAAATTAAATATTAAAGATAGACGGATTTAAGGAATAATAGACAAAAGTACTCGAAAAAATTGTCAATTTTTTTCATTTAAAAATCGGATTTATCGCCCAAAACATCCGCCTGTCATATTGGAAAATATACCTCGAATACAATTTCCTTTACGGAAAAGCGTTTTTTAAAGCGATCCAACATTTAGATAAAACGCTAATTTATTCATTGGCAAGAAAGAACCCCGTACGCTTACTGGAGGATTCAATTTAATCTTCAATTCGTAATTTGCTTTTGATGTTAAATTAAAGATCCATTTTTGGCCTTTTACCTATACGCTTGGACGATTTCAAAGAGGCTTTGATTTTCTATTGTATAGTTCTGAATATTTTAGACAATTATAATCCTGTGATACGGATTCGCAACGTGGTTACTGGCTATGGGACTCACAAGAAAGGTCAGAATTCACTTATTAAGTTAACCTATGGAGTCTTTCTACGTGATCAAATAAGGAAATAAGATTATCCGTAGTAGTCGACCAAACTAATTAGCATAGGACAGCGTGTTGCGAAGCTGAAGTGGCGATTGTTGGGGCACGTAGTAAGGATAACCCATGGGCATTGTGGTTTTAAGGTTGGAATGGCAACCCTGCACCGGAAAACGCAGTGTTTTACGACATCTCGGTAAGAAATGAGGGTGGTCTATTCTACTCAGCCGGATACCACCCGGCAGGTCAACTTACCTTAGTCGCCTTTAACGACACCTCGATAAGAAATAGTTTAGTCTATTCTACTTCATCATCTTCTTGCCCTTATCCTACTCTAAGTGGGGTCGGCACAACATGTTATAAACATGCTGTCACATGATTTAGCTGCGTTTTTACGACTGGCCGCCTGCCTGACGTCAACTTACCTTTGTCGTATTTTACGACACCTCGGTAAGAAAGAGGGTGGTCTATTCTACTAAACCGGATACCACACGGTGGGTCAACTTACCTTAGTCGCCTTTTACGACACCTCGGTAAGAAATGAGGGTGGTACTATTCTATTCAGCCGGATACCACACAGCGGGTCGACTTACCTTAGTCGCCTTTTACGACACCTCGGTAAGAAATGAGGGTGGTACTATTTTATTCAGCCGGATACCACATGGCGTAGTTTAGTCTATTCTACTTATTACTACTTAAATGTGGCATGCTATACCACATTTATTTTAGTATACTAATGCCACAATTAGTTTAAACCTAAGTATAATCTAAATAACTAACAAATATATCTATTAAAAGAAAAAATAAAAGAATAAATCTAGTTAATGTATAGAACCGGCTATACTCACGTCTTATTCTATCGGGTTAGCCCGACTAGTTTCGAACCCAACCGGGGCTCTTATTCATGAGCTCTTTACATGATGTTATCGCGGCGGGAACTGCGTCCCGCAGCTCGCTGGGCGCGACTCGTGGGTGGTGGGGGTGCGGGGGGACACGGTGGCGGCGGTGGCCGCACCTCTTCCAAGTGTTCCCTGTCGCTCTGGTCTTCGTCATCGCATGCACGGATGAAGTTTGTGCACGCGACGCTTACGGTGTCGGGTTCAAAGCGGTCTTTATATGAACCAGTAGTGTCAAAAATCGGTTTCCACGCCGGAGGTAGTGTCCATCCACCGTCTCTGTTAAAAATCTAGAATGACACGATTAAAAATCTAGAATGAAAAGAATAAATCTAGAATGACACGATTAAAGTAAAGGCAAGATAAAAGAAACACTGTTCAGTGAATAATATTATAAAAGCATTCCGATCCATTAAAGCAAATAGTATTTTCTTATTTAGACAGCGGGCGATAATCGTTGAAATTTGAATTTAAAAACATTTGGAATTGAATCCCCGGCCCATTTGCCTTGACTCCGTCTTGCGCCGAATCTATTACCATTTTTATGAGAAGCTGATGGCTTCCACTCCTCACTTATTTATACGCGCTGTTTATTTAACTGATTTACTGGAATTTTATTTGTAATTCCATTTCCAATACTATTTTATTTTCAGAAAAGTATAATAATAAATTGTAACGGAAGATAAATGAAGAGAGCGTAAGGCGCAGTATAGAGACGTGAATTTAGCTAATTAAATATAGAAATAGATAATTAAATTTAGAAACAAATAAGGTTACTTTTTCAAAATAAATATAATAATAAATAGTAATGGAAGGAAAATGAGGAGAGCGTAAGTTGCAGCATAGAGACGTGAATTTAGCTGCGGTGAGGTGTGTTGACGGGCGAAGAGGTGCATTGCGGAGAGGAGTGGAGAGCAGCGGAGAGGAGCGGAGCGGTGTGGAGAGGAGAGTTGTAGCGCCACTTGACGTTGTCGTTATTTATGCGTGGAGTTGAAAAAATAGGTTGACTTTTGAAAAAAAAAATTCTTATTTATTAGATAATAAAGTAAAGAAAATAAAGGAAAAATATCGTTGTTTATAAAATAAATATATAAATCTATGGGACAATTAGTAAGTTACTTAATACTTGAGTTACGGGTGAAATACCTACTTAACTACATATATACACCCAGACGAGGAACCAACAAATTGTTGTATTGGCCATTGGCGGGAATCGAACCCGTGACTCTCGGAGCTAAAAAAGAGGGATACTACCAACTGCGCCGACAGGCCAGTCAATAAAATATATGTACCTAAATATGTACCTTTGAAAGTAACGGCTTATGCGGCTGAGTAGAATAGACCACCCCCATTTGTTAACGAGTTGTCATAAAAGGCGACTATGGTAAGTTGACCTGCCGTGCGGTATCCGTCTTGAGTAGAATATACCACCCTCATTTCTTACCAAGGTGTAGTAAAAGGCGACTAAGTAAGTTGACTCGCCGTGTGGTATACGACTGAGTAGAATATACCACTCTTATATCTTATCGAGGTGTCGTAAAAGGCGACTAGGGTAAGTTGACGTCAGACAGGTGGCAGTCGTAAAATAACTAGTTAAATCATGTAACAACATGATGTGCCGATCCCACTTAGAGTGGGATAAGGGCAGGGGAATAATGATGGTAAAGAAAACTAGGAACTAATTTTAACGATGTATAATTTTCTGCTCTCAAAATTAAACTAAAACCAAAACGTCCATGTATTTAGACAAATTAAACTACAGAGAGCAAGACTAATTTTTTACAAAAGACTCTGGGGGTATATCACAATTCCATAGTAAAAAAATAAAAGGTCTAAAGAAAAAGCACAAAAAGCTGGTTTAGCTTTGATGTCTAAGTTGATTTGATTGCACGGCCCGATAAAGTTGATGAAACAAGTATGCCCATTTCTAACATCAAAATCTTTCAGATTAAAAGAGATAAAAAAAATCTTAAAGCATTTTACCCACAGGTTGACACTTTGACGGTTCGTTGAATTCTGTTACAAGTTTTAATTATGTTCGGAATTTTTTAATTACTTAAAGATGTATATTTTACAAGGTAAAACCGTTTGCAAATTGCTTTATGATTTTGACGAGACTTCTGATGCTTCGATTACGGGGCGAAACGATTGTAGCATTGAATGTGTGCAGTAGGTACTAGTTGTTTATAGTGCATGTAAATTAAATCAAATCAAATCAAAATAATCTTTGATCAAGTAAGCTTTTCGTACTTTTGAATCATCAAGGGTCAATTATATTTAATGAAGCTGCAACTGATTTTGAGCTTTGTTCTTATCCAAAAAAAAAAGCAAAGGACTTGGCGGTCAATATTTAAAACATTTTAAACTTACATTTTAACCGCAGTCTTGTTTGAAGCTGAAAGGAAATTCAAATCGATAGTAATTGATTCTTGAATCAATGCTGATACTGTAGAAATAAAATAAATGCCATCCAAATCTGTGACGGATCTCTGGTTCGTTGGCGCGCAAAACATGGACACACGCGCACACATGATGTTATTGTCTACATAAGACGGGCAAAGATTCAGAAAGCGGCCTACGCCAAATATTCTGTGTCCGGTTTTTTGCGTCCGAAACATTCAGTATCTTTCCATTATATATCAGTAAATTATTATTTATTACACTTTTACGAGCATCAGTTACGAATTAATATGAAAATAAAGATGAAAAAGGATATGGTGGATGACTATTATACACAGAAACCGAACGTCAAAGTCCGGACAACATTGAAGAGACATATGTGTGGCCACTCAAACGAATATTGTCGCGACAAATCCTTTTGATGCGTTCCAGGTTACCGACAGTGCCCCGATGCTCGCCTGCGCCCGAATACACCACGTTGCAACGATGTACCCGGCCACATAGGTACATTGCCGTAGCCCGAATATTCTCTATAGCCCGCTAATGTAGCCTCAGAGTTTGAGCAATCAAAAGCGTAAAATATAATGCGCATCAAGGTGATCCTCTTTGATCTTTGTTCGACCGCATGCCTCGATGAATCCGATAGGGTCGAATGATTCAATTTCAACCATTAAAGACTTTTGGTTATCGAAATGAAATTTAAAAGATTTATTCACAGTCTTTGATTGAATGGTCGCGCCTAGTCAACTGGCAATTCGTTTGGGCCCTTTATGAGTTTTAATCTCTTTAAAGATTTTGTGATAGGTTTACAAAACGAAAAATTTTGTTTAAGAATTTAAAGATTCCTTTGGTTTTATTTTGTCGTCATAAGTTAAAAGAACTAGATGAATAATTCCCTATTTATAAAAATATACTTATGTGATATAAAATAAATGTACTTATTAAAAGATATTTAATTAATAAAATTTCGTTTATTTTAATAATTAATAAATCATTAATTATTTGTGAAAGCTTTCTTAATTATAAGTACTTATTATTATTGAGAAATAATTATAATTAGAAAAACCACTTTTTTATAAACTATCAAGTGGTTAGAGAACCACGAAAAAGTCATAGATTGATGGATCCAAGTAGCACAAGAACATGTGACTTGAAATGCCAGAAAAAAACAGATAGCGGCCGATCGTAAAAAAAGTAGTCAAAACATGTTGTGCCAACCCCACTTAGAGTGGGATAAGAACTGTAGGATAATGATGACTAAGAAAACACAATTTTTAAAGCAAGTGTGAATAGGTATTTTATAGGCATGCGCATTCCACTTAAGACTGTATTTTTAAAAAAAGTACGGGACTTTGTTTTGCTATTTTGTGAAAAAGGGGTTATAGCTGAATACAAACAGCATGATGTGACATAGTCCTTTTTAATGCGTAAGCCATTACAATAAAAAAATAGCTACTTATATAGAAATACCATTTATTCTCACGCTTACGGGATGTCAATAGAAAAAACCCCCATTGTACAAAACCTCAAACCAGATAGAAAAATAACAGTAGCATCAAACCTTTGTTTCAGTAACAAAAAACATTTCCGTGAATGTAACGATTTTGAATATAATTCTAGTATACATAAAATAAACAATAGAGCTTTACTTTTGGAACAATAGCATTTATTTTCTGCATACAGTATTATAAACTTGGTATTAAAATGTTATTACTTTAGGGATTTCTGTAGTATAAAAGGGTTGTACTTTTCTCTAAGGTGCAATTCTTGAGAGTTAAACCTAACCCCTGCTCAAGAATAGCACATTTTAGTTAAAACCTAACCAAAACCTCTTCAGATTATGAGAACATCTATCATACTATACAGACAGAATTTAGGTGTTTTATGATATGTAATCTACGGTAAAAAAAATTGATGGGAGAATATAATTGCGTAGATAAAGGTGTTCAGGAAAGAGTAGCAAGATATGGAAAACAGTACGCTTTACCAAACCACACTCATAATGATACGAAACCTACTATATTGTTGAGAATTATTTGGACGATAAGAATGCGTGGATATAGATGCTGTCCGACCCTATACAAAATAGTAATAAATTAATGTAACTAGTTATAAGTATTATGTAGAAAAGAGCAAACGCAGAGTTTCTTGCTGGCTCTTCTCAGTAGGAACAGTTTTCCGAACCAGCAGTAGAGTTGACGATTCAAAAGCACTTGTTTACAAATTTATTTGAATAAAGGACATTTTTAATTCGAATTGCGAGTAATGCAATCGGGCGCATGAAGTTGAATAATATAGGATAAAATAATACACTTTTAATTGTCACAACCAACAAACATTTACAAGCAAACAAAGTTTAAATTAGCCACTCTTATTTAAATTACCTTCTTAAGGAAATGTTCAAAACGTGTCTGAGTGCATTCCAACATTTTGAGAACTAAACTTTCATCCAGTTTTGTGCCATCATCGCCTTTTCAACTTTTTGTCTCATTAATACTTCCTAAGCACTAGTTTTATTTTGAATCTCATTATTACTAGTACTCTTGGCAGCGTAATATTTTGTTTAGTTATGACCCTTAGTGTCATTATAATTTTTAATGAGGTAAAAGATGCAACAGTGAATATTATCTTACAGTCAACAGCAGAATAGGTTTAAAAGCTCTGTACTTATAATTTATAAAATTAGCGTTACTTTGCGGAGGCCCATAATATAAAAGTAATGAAAATATTATTTTGATAAAAGAAAATATATGTTATGCTAAATGTAGAGTGTACTATTCGTTCTCATACCTTATACATGCAAATTTAAAAAAACTGATGCACTACCCGCTACCAATAACACAACAAATCACAAGCATTCCACACGTGGACGTGTGCAATGCTTGTGATTTGTTGTGTTACCACAATCTCAACAATTGTTTCGCTCCGTAACTCGTTAGCATCGTCAAGAGATTGCTTTCGTCAGTGCTTCACCATAAACCATCGCTCTCCATTATGTTGTCGCCACTGACTTCCGCTTTGTATTTTATAGCAACAAAGTCATGAAACAAGAGTATCGCGCCCTTTTTGATTAGAATGGTGGCAACATTGTGCCGTTATTGTTTCCGGTAGTCTTTCTATTGATAAAACGTTCCAGTTACATTCAGTCTTGGTTCGTCATTCACGAGAAGAGCATCTCAGAACGGGAGTTGTGGTATTCCTATTATATCGTGTTATTGTATATAGTGTGCGTTAACAATTAGAATGCGCTTGTCTAAAAGGAATTAAAAAATATATATTATTAAGTAGATTTGATAATTTTTGAGTGAAATCCGCTATTGTTCCTCAACTAATAGTTTGTTTCATCAACCACCAAGTTACGAAGTCTTGTGCTACCAATAATAAATAAATAAAATACCAAAGAAAAAGCTGTTTAGACCCGACGTAAAAAGTAAAAAACCGTCTTGGAGAATAACTACTATATAAAATCAGATATAACTAAAATAACTAGACTAGCTAGACAACGAGCTACGGGTTGAATTATATCTCACGTTATTATGCTAACAGATACGGGGGAGATTCGCGTAATAAATGTAAATCTAGTTCTACTTAAACGACACCTCGAGACACCTGGTTAGACAGTTCAATTTGCATATATTTATACCCAACGTCATCTTTCAAGAATTTTATTCAACTTATAAGCCTTTTCTTCATGTCTTTTCTTGACGTTAAGTAAGCCGGTCGTAACATAACTAGCCAAAACATGCAACAAGATGTTTAAGTCATGTTGGGCTGACCCCACTTAGAGTGGGATAAGGACAGGAGAATAATGCGTCCATATAGGACGTAGCCAGGCTATTTCTGTAAGTCATAAGTTGAAAATATGATAGATTATTATTATATTACCTTTACATTAAAATATTTGCAGACATAAGTGACTATTCTCTACTCATCTGGCAGTAATTCATTTTGAATGGAAAAAGGGTCCTCACGGACTGGAACGTTGGAATAATATAAATTTATTCAACGCTTTTTGCAAATGAACCCGATAAACGCTTTTCCGTGAATGAACGTGATGCTTATCTTGGAATGAAATAAACAAAAGAAATACTCGTAATTTCATTTTGTTTTTGTGAACTTCTGAAGTTATTGTGTAGCTTATTTTATATACGGACGTAAAAAACTGCAGTCCTTTTAATTGTGAATTGACTGGTCTATTGAAAGAGTGAATTCTTCTTGAAAAAGGAATCTTCTTCTTTTGTTAACTGATGGACGCCCATTGCTGGACATACGCCTCTTCATGGAATCTCCACAACACACGATTTTGTGCCGCTTGGACCTAGCGGCTCTCCGCGACCTTTTTGAGGTCGTTAGTCCATATTGTTGGATGTCTACCGACGCTGGGCTTCCCCGTGCGGGATCAACATTCCAACACCTTGGGACCTCATCGACCATGGGTTCTCCGCACTATGTGCCTCGCCCATTGCCACTGCACAACACTCTGAACTATATCGGTGACTTTGGTCGTTCTACAAATCTCTTCATTTCTGATTTGATCACTTAGAGATACTCCGAGCATAGCTCGCTCTATCGCTTGCTGAGCGACTCTTATCCTTCTTATGAGGCCCATAGTCAGCGACCACGTTTCGGATCCGTATGTCTTCATTGGCAACATGCACTGTTCGAAGACTTTTGTCTTCAGGCACTGAGTTATCTTGGACGAAAAATCTCGCATAATCCCAAACGCTGCGCATCCGAGTTGGAATTGGCGACTGACCTCTGTGGACCTACCTGCCGGACCTTATGTCCCTGGTACATACTATATACTCATCTACGATTTCGAGTGTAGAGTTCTCAAAGATGACCAGCTGGAGTGGAACATGTGAGTTTGCCATGATTTTTCTGATAAAAGATAAAGGCGTAGTTAAAATGTTAAAATTTGGTAGATATAAATTATACAAATACGTTTAGCAACCGTGTCATTTGCTCTGTTTCAAATCACGAAAATTCTTTGAATGATTGTCTTTGTATTTTTCTCCCTCTTTAATCACGAGCTGACAAATAAATCTTTTAAATTTCATCTCTCTGATACGATTAATGGTTGGAATAGACCGATTTGTCAGATCATCGTCATTGGAGCATTCATACAAATTAGGATCAAAGCACTTCAAAGTGAAGCTTTTGTCCGCCATTTTGTATAGTCCCTTGATTGCTTCACCGCTAAGACGCATTAGGAATAGCGTAAAGCGATAATCTTATTGGACAATTGTAGTGTTTCTGTGGTGACTATGTATTGATGTATCGCTTGACTAAAGTTATTATATAAGCTGTGATATTCAAAATTTTTTCAAATTCAAAATATTCTTTATTCAAATAAACTTGTAAACAAGTGCTTTTGAATCGTCAACTTTACTGCTGGTTCGGAAAGCTGTTCCTACCGAGAAGAGCCAGCAAGAAACTCGGCGGTTGCTCTTTTAAAAATATAATTCTTAATACTATTTACATTATGACGTTACTGTCTTGTACAGGTTCAAAGAGAGCTATATCCACACATTCTTATCTTCTAAAAAATCATCAAGAGTATAGTAGGCTTTCTGTATCAGCCTCTTTTTAACAGTGTTTTTAAACTGCTGTAATATATTTAGATTTAGATAGTTTAAGACCTTGTCTTTATCGAGACCTTGACTCTATCACGTCACGGGTTAATATTTAGAGCATTCTGGGCAGCATATATTCGATCGGTTAGACGATATGACTCTCTCGAGGTGGTCATGGGTTCAAATGAACACTGATGAGTTTTTCAATTGGCTCATATTTGATCACCTAGACATACTTTTCTTAACCTGATGAGTGCTGGCTAGTAGCTATTTACAAGTATCAAATACAGCTTGTGCATTACAAGAACAAGAATAAATAATGGAAATACACAAGGAAGAAAATATAAAGAGTGAAAAGCATCAGCTCCTAATAAAAATGATAATATATTCGGCGAAAGAGCGAAAGATCGAGGCTATGTAAATGTGGAAGCAAAGGTGATACGACAAGTTTTTAAATTCAAATTTCAACGATTATCGCGCAGGGTAAGTGATAACACTTTTGAAAATTAAAGCGGGAGTGTTTGCAATTTAAAACTAAAATATTACACACGCTTAGTATTAAAGTGACTTAATTCCAAATTTTGGCTTAATTGAATTAGATACGTTGTTATCCTTATTTTAATGCCATCAAGCTAGAAACTATTAAAAAACTACTGTTTTCTTACTCTTTCAAGTTATGGGTATCTTTAACACTCCAGAGTTTTGCAGGCATTACGCTACGTTTTATTGTAATTTGCCACGAGACTACTTTTTTGAATTAAGTCACTTTATATTTTAATACTAAGCGTGCGATTTTATAGTTATGGTAATTTTATAAGTTAAATTTTATAGTAATTTATAGTAAGAAATAGATAAACTCTTTGTTACAGCTCAGAGGCGTTGAACTTGGAAAGACCTAAAAAATACCACCCTCTTTCTGTCGTAGAATACGACTAAGGTAAGTTGATGTCAGGTCATAAAATACGAAGCCAAATCATGTGACTACATGTTTATAACATGTTGTGCCAACCCCACTTAGAGTGGGATAAGTACAGGAAAATCTCTATCTCTATATTTGAATATATTTAATCACAGCTAGGTCTGTAAAACGTTAATTCAATTACGTAAATCAAAAAACACCACAAATTTCTTTGAATATATAAACACTCAAGTCTTAATTACAATTTTTACAAAACTGATTTCAATAAAAACAAATGATGCGGATAAAAGTGTATTCAGAATGAATTAAAATGAACTCGAAGGCGTCTTTCAATCGCTTATCAAAGCGCCGTATCGAATGATCGACTTCTTAACAGATCCTTGACGCCGCGAGCGGATTGCGGCTTCTAACTTAATGCAGCGGTTCTCATCTGACACACTGGCCTAATGTTCATCGAATATATGAATATATATTTTTTGCTATTATAAAGCACTAGCTTTTACCCGCAACTATTTGCGTGGAGTGTTGTCGCGTGATAGGTTGATATGAGATGGCGCTTTTCAATCATCCTATTTCTTAATATGTATTTTATTTTTATCTTTTCTTTTAAGTATATTATAAATTTGTTTTATACAATTAAAAAATATATCTTTATCATACATTAAGCAAACGAGTATTTGTATGAAATGGCAAAACACTGGTGTCAAATTGTGCATGCCGTTGCCATCTATAATTGATATAGCACTTAGTTTAAGTTTTCAACATTTGTATTTTTAGCTCTACTTAGTGTGTATATTGTTGATGGCCTTTTAAAATAAATAAATATTATACGCCGTGTGGTATCCGGCTGAATAGAATAGTACCACCCTCATTTCTTACCGAGGTGTCGTAAAAGGCGACTAAGGTAAGTCAACCCGCCGTGTGGTATCCGGCTGAGTAGAATAGACCACCCTCATTTCTTACCGAGGTGTCGTAAAAGGCGACTAAGGTAAGTTGACCCACCGTGTGGTATCCGGTTGAGTAAAATAGACCACCCTCTTTCTTACCGAGGAGTCGTAAAATACGACTAAGGTATGTTGACGTCAGGCAGGTGGCCGGTCGTAAAATACGTAGCCAAATCATTCAAAAAGAAAAAAAAAATAACCTCAATAAGGAAAGTGGATTGTCTATTCTACTTATCCGGATACTACACAGCTTGATGTTTCATCGATAAATAAATGATAAAATGAAATTATCATGTAGCACAAGTGTGCATTAAAGCAATAAGCCAACAAGAATTTAAGTACAATAAAAATTTATCAGAAAGTGACCCTTTGAGTTGGGTGTATAAATGTATTTATTTAAAACTATATATGAATATATTTACCAGTTTTCTATAGCCCATAACACAAGTATTAAGTTACTTTGGGGACGTGTGTAATTTATTTCAAATATAAAATTTGAACAAAAATAAGGAACCTTTCTAACCTGCTGTTACAATTTTCATAAAGTTCATTACTGGTATAATTATTTGAACGCTGTAAATGTTAATCAAATAACAATTACAGGAAGTCTTACTCTCATCTTAATTGGCAATTAACGTAACAAAGCATTATTATAATTTTGATGTAACTGACGGTAGCAGTGGATGAAGTATAAGACGCGGAAGTTATTATTCCGTTTAAAATGAAATATCTTTGTTTCTTCATTTCGTACAGTTAACTGTTTCCTCTTAATTTATTTTAGCAATACAATTTGTACAATATTTTGAAGACTACATCCGGCTGAATAGAATAGTACCACCCTCTTTTCTTACCAAGGTGTCGTAAAAGGCGACTAAGGTAAGTCGACCCGCCGTGTGGTATTCGGCTGAGTAGAATAGACCAACTTCATTTCTTACCGAGGTGTCGTAAAAGGCGACTAAGGTAAGTTGACCCACCGTGTGGTATCCGGTTTCGTAGAATAGACCACCCATTTTCTTACCGAGGTGTCGTAAAATACGACTGAGGTAAGTTGACGTCAGGCCGGTCGTAAAAATGCAGCCAAATCATATGACAACATGTTTATAACATATTGCGCCGACCCCACTTAGAGTGGGATAAGGGCAGGAAGATGATGATTTTGAAGACTACAAATTACCATATTGTCTTTAATATTTCGTAGCGTGATGTCATAGATAGCATTGGAATTAAAATTACAATGTATCTAATTTAATTAAGCCTAACTTTGAAATCGGTCACTTTAATACTATATATAGATAAATTTACACAACAGGTGTTTCAAACCAAATAATACTTGCATTCTTACTTATTATAAATTGAAATGAAATTCCCTACATGAAATTCAGTATGTAGGGGGTTTAGGGGGAGAAAAATCCATTTGGCTAGGTTTCATTAAAAAAATGGCGTTATATCCCAGTTTTAGGGCACTGAAAAAAATTATAAAATATTGAATACATAGTAAATGAAATTTTACCAAACTTAATGCTGTGGTAGCCTAATGGTTGACGGGCGGCTCATTACCCTAGTTCGAGTATCACATGTCACCAGCCCTTTTTTTCTTTTTTCATTGATTTTTTTATCGTTAAAAAAATTACCGAGCAAAGCTCACAAGGATTACAAGATGATTCTTAAGTTTAGCTGACTGTACTAATATCCGAGTTATATCCGGTTAATATCCGATAGCATGGTCATAAACAAGACGCAATATTCTAAATTGTTTGTCAAAACAAAGATAAAATTAATAACAGTGACAGCGTCGGGAAACAAGAAACAGGCGTACGCAGGGGATATATATTGCATCGTATGACAAAACACTGTCATTTAATGTTGCCCGAACGTTTATTGGATGTATTTGTCACACTGATGCTACCAAGATATCGCTTTTATTGGAAGATAACTATAAAACTAACAGCGACTTTATATATTTCGAACTTTCCTTTTGTTACGGGCAAAACAAAAGTAAAAATAATTGTGACTGGTAAATTAAAATAAAAAAATTATATAAAACCAGCTTCCATAAATCAATTAACACGATTAAAGAATACCGTGTGGTATCCGGCTGAGTAGAATAGACCAATCGCATTTATAACCGAGGTGTCTTATAAGACGACTAAGGTAAGTTGATCCATCGTATGGTATCCAGTTGAATAGAATAGACCACCCTCTTTCTTACCGAGGTGTTGTAAAAGGCGACTAAGTAAGTTGACCCACCGTGTGGTATCCAGTTGGGTAGAATAGACCAACCTCATTTCTTACCGAGGTGTTGTAAAAGGCGATTCAGGTAAATTGATCCACCGTATGGTATTCAGTTGAATAGAATAGACCACCCTCTGTCTTACCGAGGTGTCGTAAAAGGCGACTAAGTAAGTTGACCCACCGTGTGGTATCCAGTTGAGTAGAATAGACCACCCTTACTTCTTCCCGAGGTGTCGTAAAAGGCCACTCAGGTAAATTGATTCACCGTATGGTATCCAGTTGAATAGAATAGACCACCCTCTGTCTTACCGAGGTGTCGTAAAAGGCGACTAAGTAAGTTGACCCACCGTGTGGTATCCAGTTGAGTTGAATAGACCATCCTCATTTCTTACCGAGGTGTTGTAAAAGGCGAGTAAGGTAAGTTGATTCACCGTGTGGTATCCAGTTGAATAGAATAGACCACCCTCACTTCTTCCCGAGGTGTCGTGTAAGGCGAGTAAGGTAAGTTGATTCACAGTTTGGTATCCAGTTGAGTAGAATAGATCACCTCTTTCTTACCAAGATGTCGTAAAATATGATTAAGGTTAGTCGACGTAGGCAGGCGGCCGGTCGTAAAATATGTAGCCAAATCATGTGATAACATGTTTTGCTGACTCCACTTAGAGTGGGATAACGGAAGGAAGTTAATTATTGTTGAAACAGCGTGAGGAAATTTGAATATCTCTAGAGAATTACTGGAATATGTGATATGTATATGAGAACCGCTAATCATAATAAGAGCAGCATGGTGGATCTAAGCTACAATCCTAATCTAATCGTAAAGTTTCTCACAGCTAAAGGTCACTAAGAAATTGTTTCATAACTTTACTTATTTTATAAGAACTAAATGAGATATTTATATATAGAGATCTTTAACTACTGACGTCACATTGCTTTCTAAAATAATTTAATCACGAGAAAACTCCAGACCTCTAGGCAATGATAAAATAAACATTTCTCATTCTTTACAATTCTAAAGTGGTTTTCAGTAACAATAGAATCTTTAGAACAGGGACCGAATAAAACATTATGGTAATAAAAGACAGTTCCTTTAGAATTGACGCATATATTGTACAATTTTTTAATTATAAGAAAACTTAATCGCTTATCTTCTATACAGTAAAAATCATCATCAATCATTCCCCTTTTTTCATACAGAACGAACCCCTTATGGGTAACACTGCCCGACAGAAACAGACGGCGGTTATGTCGGACTCGCACCGACTAAAACGACCTGTATGCTCCATCACGCTGCTGATGGCAAGGATAGGGTATTATTGCACAATTTACTCCCATCCCCGCCAACAGTCGCTCTGATCCCAGACAACTCTCCTCCGCGTAGGGACTTCTCAAAGAGAAGTCTCCTCCACTAACCGATGCATCGGGAGCACTAGATGCACCGACCGCCTCAGGGACCTATAAGCCAGGGTCCGATATACCAGAGATTATATTGTAATTTTTTTAATTTGTTATTATAATACATAATTTAGAAAAGAGTGACCGCCGAGTTTCTTGCTGGTTCTTCTCGGTAAGAGCACTTTTCTGAACCAGTTTTAGCTTCATTGTAATTTGACGATTCGAAAGTGCTTGTAAAAGCCAATTTGAATAAAGAATTATTTGAATTTGAATTTGGAATTTGAATACATTGAATTAATACTTCTTTTATATGCGTGTCATACTTCACTCAATCTCTTTTTAGGCCCCCTTCTAGTCACATATCCATCCACATTCATATTATATTTAACACTCATTTGGTCACATAATTTTCATCCCTCATCATATGTCCATACCATCTCAATCTAGCACTTCTTTTACACAATAAACATATACAATCCTATATGAAACACTCCTTAGTGTAACAATTAGGCAAAATATTTGTTATAACCTCGAAGACACTTTCTCTTCATTGTCATAATAATTCATTTAGTCCCATTGTACAGACTCTATTGTGTCTAAACACCGTCTTACAATAGGCAAAATAATAAATGGAGATTTTGAGTCTCGCAGCTTAAAGTATCCCGGTGATTTAATAATTAAGGTAATTGTAAACTCATTTTATAATAACACTATTGTTTTCACAGAAAGTGTGAAAATGTTTGTAGAAATAACCCAAATTTAATGTTGATGGAAACGCTCCTAGCTTAACAATATTAAAAGAGATCTCTAATGATTCCTTAAGACTGTAACTATCTGTCTAAGCAAAACTAATATCGAAACCAAGCATGAACAAGGCATCTAATAACCGCGTCGAGTCTGCGTTCAGGACAAGACACGCTTCAGTGTGACAACCTTCTTTATTGAAGATTTATTTATTTTGGAAGTTTATTAGGAATATTTACTTAGAAAACGTCTTACTAACTCGAAAAGATACGAAAGTATGTACATAAAAAAATATGTAAGTATCTTTAATTTATAATTTCATACCAGCGGTCTACCGGATGACTATTTTCTTTTTTATTTTTTTTTTACCAAATTTTTATTTATTCTTTCATAATTTTATTTTATTTTAAAGTCTTTATTTAGTTCGTATTTTGTTTTATATCTATTATATTATATTACGTGTTACATGTGACAGCATGTTTATAACATGTTGTGCCGACCCCACTTAGAGCGGGATAAGGGCAGGAAGATGATGATCTATTATATTATACAAAAGAAAGGCTATTTTTATTTTACTGAAATATGAGATCTTTAGAAAGGTTTAGGTTAATAGTATATTATATTAAAATTTCTACGGGGTTTGGATCTACACGAAAAAAACATGTGTAATATAGATTTCCACGCGAGCAAAACCGTTCATGGATATTAAATTGTTAAAATTCACGGAGTATTAAATAATTATTCATTATGATGTTTTTGGGAACCATTCTATTTATGGATAAGGAAGGAAATTTAATATGAGATCATTAGCGAAAGTAATTCTTCCGTTATAATATTAAGCTGTGATGGCCTAGCGGTGCGACCGTGTGAATCTCTAGAGACGATCATGGGTTCCAACCCGGGCAGACACCAATGAGTTTTTCTATTAAAACTTATGTGTCTAATTGATAATTGCAATTTATCACACGCTTTTCGGTGAAGGAAAACATCGTGAGGAAACCTGCATATCTCTAGAGAATCCTAGGGATATGTGTAACCTACCAATCCGCATTGGAGCAGCGTGGTAGGTCTTAGCTCCAACCCTTCTCTCCAAAAATGGAGAGAGGAGGCCTATGCCCAACAGTGGGATAGTAACAGGCCGTTACTTTTTTTTTAATATCATATTCCCGACATATTTAACATGATTACCTGCTTTTATATTGTTGTCTTTAAAATTTATCGAATTATTATATTAATATTATTATATATAATTTAATATTATCGAATAACGAATTATTATATTTTGTTTTTGATAGCCGTGATAGCTTAGAAGGGAGACTGTGTAACTCTTCAGGAGGAATCACGGGTTCAAACCCAGGGCAAGCACTAATTATAATTGCAATAATTGAATATGTGATAATTGCAATTTATCACACGCTTTTAGGTGAACGACGACATTGTGAGGAAGCCTGCATATCTCCAAAGAATTCAGGGGATATGTGTAACCTACTGATATGTTGACCCGAGGTGTGGTATCCGGCTGAGTGGAATAGGCCACCCTCATCACTTACCAAGGTGTTGTAAAAGGCGACTTAGATAAGTTGATCCGCCGTGTGGTATCCGGCTGAGTAGAGTTTACCACCCTCTTTCTTACCATGGTATCGTAAAGGGTGATTAAGGTAAGTTGACGTAAGGCAGGTCGTAAAATACCTTGCCTAATCATGTGACAACATGTTATGAACATGATCGGTAGGCTAATAATGTGTAACTCTGCATTCTCATCATCTGTTTGATCTGCATTGGAGCAGCGTGAGAGGTTTTATCTCCAATTCTTCTATGTAAAAACGGAGAAAGGAGGCCTTTGCCCAGCAGTGGGATAATAACAGGCTGCCACTTTATTTTTCTATCGAATTTTGTTATTATAAAATTAAATGTACAATAAAGATGCCCAAATGATGACATGATAAAAATGACATAAATCGAGGTGCCGTAAAAGACGACAAAAGTAAGGCGACGTCACTCAAGCGGTCGTAAATAATTGGTCAAAATGTGTAACATGTTTATAACATGTCATGCCGACCCCACATATAATGGGATGACGGCAGGAGAATAATGAAAATTTAATGTAAATAAAGATGCTCAAGATATGATTTACGAAGTGACGATCGGGATTTCATATTGGATTATACACCACTCAAAGACCCGTAAAATCTTATACAATCTCAAGCTTTCTGCGTAACGCATAAATACAGTTAAACCCATTTCACTCAAATCAAATCTGTTCAATTCATTTTGAATTAAGGCCCAAAATGTAATCACCATATTCGTGCCGACTTTATAGCGATCCCCAATCACTAACCTTCGATCCCCTGTAATCTCCTAAACGGAAGATATTGTGTTTCATAAAAGCAGGCGTTACGGAATTCCATAGTATAGAAGTTACAATAGAATTATTTTGCCGTAACCCGCGTTTGTTAAGAGAATCTATTTAAAGCTAAATGTATGAAGCAGGCAAAATTCACATACCACACACACAAATACCATACATAAACTCACTTCCACAATCTCTACGATTGTTTTGCCGAATTTGACACAGCGCTGCATACGCTAGCAGACTGCCAACTTGAGCGGTCGAAACTTGACGCAGAGGTGGGGCACGATCTCTCCTTGCCCAACGTGGTTCGTGCCATGGTGGACATGGAGGGAACGTGGTCTGCGATGACCTCTTTCTCGTGGAAGGAGGCGGCGGGGCGGATCCGGGAAATCAAGTCCTTGGATCCAATCTGCCGCAGACGAGCAGGGCGCAGATGACTCGCTGAAGCCCGTCGTATGCCGCCCTAACAGAAACCTTTGGACGTTCCGAACGGGATTTATCGGACGCCCATCTGAAAAGATCCCCAAGGCGGTCGATACATCTGGTGCTCTCGATGCATCGATTAGCGGTGGGAGGAGCCACTTTTAGAGAAGTCCCGACCCAGAGGTGGCGCACTCTGGGGTTCTGAATTGCTGCTGGGGGGATGGGGGCAATGTGTACAACGGCACCCTGTACCCGCCACCAGCAGCGTGGTAGAGCACTGTCAGGTTTTTAGTCGGTAAGAGTCCAACATACCCGCCGCTCGTCCCCGTCGGGCGGTGACGACCCATAAAGGGTTTTCCTGATATAAAAAAGGAGAATGATAATGTCTCTCACTTATAGGCCGTTCTATGGCTTGCATACTCTAAAGTATGTAAATAGTACTAGTATGGTAAATATAATACTATACATTAAAAAATAAATAATAAGTTCGTTACTTCGTTAATCCCGCTAAAACTCAAGAAAGGCTGAAGCGATTTGGCTAATTTTGGCTTCTAATTATTTGTGAAAATCCAGGGAAAGTTTAAAAGGTGAGTTAATGTGATAAATATGCAAGGAATTTATTAAAAACAACAATTTTGTTTATCGAATTTGTTCGAAGTCTGTTTTTATTCACTTTTTTATGCGAATTTTATGGCCAATCCACTGAACCAATATCGATGAAATTTGGAATCATTGGAATAGGATTCGCAATTGAATCGTAATCGATCTGATTTTTGTGATAGAGATATTCGCATTTACTTCGTTGGAGTGACAGAAGCTAATATTTATTTCATGGCTAAGATCCACGAAGACGAAGCCGCGGGTATGTATAGTAATAATTAAAAGAATTAGGTTGCCGTTCTTAAAAATAAAAATCCATATTAAGAACAGTAAAATCCAAGAATAAGCTCGTTCAGAAATCAATTGACCGTAATGCACTGTAAAGTGGAGTATTGGATAAGGCTAAAGCGATCCAGTGTTTCGTTTGGATAGGAGCATTCAATGGAGGAATAACTTTTGATCTTCGTTTAAACCTACTTTAGCGGATAATTCTAAATTGTTACTCAGTTCTCCTATTACCGCTATTCCGTTTTTAAAATGGAATGTATTCCCACAATTACAGTTTTAAATGGACTTTATTGTTTGTATCTTTTGCAAAGATTGTACTAGTTATTATTTCTGCGTCCCACGGTTTCGAATTCGGTGTCTTTTTTTTCTTTTTCTTTTAAACCTTCCTCAAAGCAAGTAACTTAATACTTGTGTAATGGATAACATTCTCGTACAACTGGTTAATATATACTTATATAATTTTTAAATACATACTTAAAAACAAATATAAACCCATAATTTATCTAGTGTTCTCTGGAACCATAGACCATGTTATCATGATAAAAATATCCACGTTAAAAGTTATGCAATTCCGTAAAAATATTTGAGTTTAAATGGGTACAAACACGCACACAGATACTAAAGATATTATAGGATTTTATAAGTTTAGAATTATTTTTAATAAGATAATGATGACTTAGCTTTTTAAAGTAATTTCAACATCATCTTCCTGCCCTTATCCCACTCTAAGTGGGGTCGGCACAACATGTTACAAACATGCTGTCATATGATTTGGCTGTGTTTTTACGACCGGCCGCCTGCCTGACGTCAACTTACCTCTGTCGTACTTTACGACACCTCGGTAAGAACAAGGGTGGTCTATTCTACTAAACCGGATACCACACGGTGGGTCAACTTACCTAAGTCGCGTTTTACGACACCTCGGTAAGAAATGAGGTTGGTCTATTCTACTCAGCCGGATACCACACGGCGGGTCGACTTACCTTAGTCGCCTTTTACGACACCTTGGTAAGAAATGAGGTTGGTACTATTCTATTCAGCCGGATACCACACGGCAATTTTTAAAGTAATTTCAACGTCATACGATTTTTGCCGCTGTGACCTTTCTGAGTTGGTATGTCCATTTGTGTAGACACTACCTACACTGTTTTTTTCAGTGCGGATTTGCAACTCTAATGTCTCAGTAATGACGTATGACCGATTATTATGTTGCAGTGTGAGAAATACATTATATCCAACGGTACCCTATCCCCGCCACCAGCAGCGTAGTGGAGTACTGTCTGGGTTTTAGTCGGTGCGAGTCCGACATACCCGCCGCTCGTCCCTGTCGGGCGGTGATGACCCATAATGGGTTTTCTTGACATAAAAAAATGCAGAAGAATGATGGGGAAAAAAGATAAGTGTTGATTATTAGCATCAAATGTTGAAAAATAGCAATTTAAAAGTGTTTTTAAAACAAAAATCATACCAGAATCTAAAATGAAACATGCATTTTTCAACAACACGCTGCTTTGCAAGCCAAAGTTCTAATTTGAAACTATACTCGATAAACTTATTATATTGAGCATTGATCAACAAGACGGAGTGTTGTATATATTTACATATTTGATTAAGTGTTTGCCAAACATCGTCTAGGATTATGTATTCAATGCAGCGTGTTCTGTTGATGGCTAATGGAATTATCATGTACGCAATATCACCTGACAATTAGCTTTTTTTAATAACAATATAATAGATGTAGGCATCTATGTAAAAAATGTAGTGTAATTGCATTTATTAGCGGAATTCATATGCTCAGTACAAAGTGTTATGCTTAGTAAGAAATATATAATTACTATTTTTAGTAATCCTTACTAATATTATAAATGGGAAAGTCTGTCTGTCTGTCTGTCTGTCTGTCGGTTCCGTTTTCACGGCCAATCCGCTGAACCAATATCGATGAAATTTGGCATAAATATTCCTTATATACCGGGGTAACATATAGGCTATATAAATCCTGTTAATTCAACAGGAATTAAATTCAGGAGGAATTAAATACGATGACATTCAAAACGCCATCTGTAATAAACCTATGGAACTAATTTTTATTTACGATGTGTCAAAATCAAGTCAAATCAGTATTTACGAAGTATTAAGATTCCCAGTTTTTCGGCTTACGTCAAAAGAGTTATCTTTGAAGAGTATTTTTATTTTATTTTATTTTATTTGTTTACTGGAAAAATTTAACTGAGAAAATTTGACATTGTAATAACATTGGATTATTAATATAAGTAATACGGGTTATTTAGTAAAATAAATAAACTAATAATATTATAAATGCGAAAGTCTGTTTGTAAAGTTTTCATGGTCAATTCGCTGAACCAATATAGATGAAATTTGGCAAAATTAATGTTTATATACCGGTGTAACGTATAAAAATCTAAAAAAAAGTTATTATTATTATTTTTTTAAATATTTCGGTTTTGTTTATTTCATAAACCGGAGAAAAATATTTAATAAAAAGGAGACTGTCAGAATTTCATACATCTTTTAGCACAGTACTTACACAATTAATTTTTAAATAGAAAAATATTTGTTATCTTAGTATCAATTATTATTTTATCTAATATTTATTTATTATAGTTTGAGGTTATGTACATGTACAATTACTAGCTAAATACCATATAAGCACATTAAAAAGATAGGATTTGTGGTGAAAATATAACAATAAGCTATAATCATTTAAGTTAAAGCCAAATTTAATCATATATAATTTTTGTTGTCAAAAAAACAGACGTTTCAAGAAAACGCATTATTAAACGGTCTTTAGTTAGTAGTCTATGGCAAGTACGAAATAAATGACTATTAATTGACATGTATTGGGAAGTTTTATTTAATTTAATCCCATAGAAATTAAGCCATACTGCTAATGAAAAAATATTTTATTTCTAAACACCATTTTTAATATTTGAAAAGTCATTATAGTTAATAAAGTCAAGTTTAATATATTTTCGGACACCTATTTAAAAATATTATGTTAACAAAAACATAATTTAAATTTAATTTTTCGTATTTTTACTAAAAACGTTGGAATCCATCGCCGTACGTAAGGGTAATTAAAAAAAAACTATTTGACAGTTGATGCGTTACGTATAAATGTTATTATTAAATAAGTTTTCTAACACGTTTCCAAAGCTTATAATATTTATAGAGATATTTAATTCCAGAAAACATTATGAATTTTTCATGTGTATAAAATTTTTATACTCCTTTTACTGCGCTTTTTTAATATATATTTCATGTAAGTACGGGTTATTTACAAAAATTGTCATATTAAGCTCTTGATCAAACGATAAATCCTTCAGATTCTTCCAGGATCGATTTGATTTTTGTGATGAGATATTTGGAGGTTTAGAAGGATGGTGACAGAAGCTACTCCTAATTTCAAGACTACAGTCCACGCGAACGAAGTTGCGCGGGTAAAAGCTAGTATATACATATAGCTGAAGAGTTTGTTTCTTTGATTGTTTGAATGCGGTAATCTCAGGAACTACTGGACTTATTTGAGTGTAAGATAGTATTTTTATCGACGACGGCTATAGACTAAATAACTTCATGCTACGATAAATAGGAGAGGAGCAGCGATAAAAAATATTGGGAAAACGGTAAAATTTAAAGCTTTCTTTGCTTGTGCTAAGTAAATGTTGAAAGTTATTCAAAAATCTTTTATAATTAACTCACTATAACTACTTTTATATTCAAAATTTAAATTCGGAAAAAACCGACCTACTGATGTCCATGCGGGCGAAGCTGGTGGCACAGCTAGTATATTATTAAATACCCCGCCGCGCTTATCTGTCTGTTTGTTCGCCATAACATAAAAACTACTTAACGGATTTCCATACGATTTTCTTTAGTACTTAAAATGATTCTTTAGAAAGGGATTAATTTCTTTAACATTTTTCTTAAGTATATACATATGATATATTAAACTTAAATACTAGTAAAAAACAAACCACAAAGATTTGACACTGAAGTTATAAGTAATTTTGACACTGAAGTTATAAATAAAGTTACAAGTACAAAATACAAAAAAAATTATTTCTTTTCAATAATTCATTACATAAAATACAGATTGAGACCTTCTAGTCAGTATTAGAAATACTTATGTCAGAAGGTCTCGCTCTTTCATAACAAAGGTAAGTTATTTAATTATTAAAAAGGTAAGTAATTATTAAGTTATTTAATTATAGCGTATGTGTATGTGGCGTGTGTGTCTGTGTGGGACTGTTGTTGTGCATGTGCGTGCATGTAGATCTATGTATTTAAGATGTATATTCTAATAGAGCTTTCGTATTCATAACTTAAAGTTTTGTTTAGTTTTAAGATAGAGTATTAAGTTATGAAGTAATAATAATAAATAAAGTTATAAGTAATTAAAATTTTGAATATTTGACCTTATATATCATGTCATTTTTTTAGAAATTAAAAGAAATTAAGAGATGACTTTTCTATAGACTCTCTCTCTGTATACAAAAATTACTTCAGCAAATTAACTGTAAAAGCATAACAAACAGGCAGAAAGACTTTTACATTGCTTTTCAGACATCTGCTACGTATGTCTTACACGAATTCTCTTCTTCGAATCAAAAAATCTACAGACAACAACCTAATTATAATATTAACTGGTTCCTTAATTAATCTTGAAATCAAAAAACCCTAGGGCCATTAAAAATTAATTAAGACGCTTCGAGGCGGTCCCAAAACCGTGATTATGTTTCAATTAAGGCACTTGAAACTCGTTACGGCAGGATAACGAGTATAAATGAACTTCTGTTGGGAGTTAGCAGTTGTTATATGCCTTCAGTACGTCTTTAACAAGCGGTGTAATTGTTTAGTACCTGAGTGACCGAGTCTCCGTAATTTTATTAAAAGATTAGAAATATCCCGCAGTTTTAACCATGTACATACCGATCTCATATGAAAAACTACTACGGAATATAACATAAAACTTTTATTTCACTTAGGCTTCTTAGTTTTTAATTACACTTACATTTAGGTATAATCTACAGTTGATGAATGAATGAATATACAGTTTTTGTCGGCACTTTTATCAACTTTAACAATGTAAAAAGTAGTTATATTGGCATAACTATAGTAGTTGGATATACGGTATCCCGGACTTATTTGTAGATATTGCTACGTTCTATACTAGTGTAGAACATTTTTTGTTCTATCATCAATAATATTGAAGGCAGAACAAAAAAAAACATCATTTTTATATATTATCATCAATAGTATAGTAAATTTTGAGAAAATCGATCACATACAAACCGCCAGCTTTTGAGGACTTTGATTTATAATATGTATTAGATATAAAAAATGCAATTAAATTGCGATGTGGTATCCGGCTGAGTAGAATAGACCGCCGTCATTTCTTATCGAAGTGTCGTAAAAGGCAACTAAGTCGACTTGCCGTGCGGTATCCGGCTAATTTGAATTGACCACCCTCATTTGTTACCGTGGTGTCGTAAAAGGCAACTAAGGTAAGTTGACCCACCGTGTGGTATGCGGTTGAGTAAAATAGACCACCCTCTTTCTTACTGAAGTGTCGTAAAATACGACTGAGGAAGTTGACGTCAGGCAGGCGGCCGGTCGTAAAATACGTAGCTAAATCATGTGATAACATGTATCAGCATGTTGTGCCGACCCCACTTAGAGTGGTATACGGACAGGAGGATGATCTTACTCACTTGAGAACCACACCTCCGTTATTACTATTAACTACTTAGAAATCAACAAATAACATTTGCTTACTGCCTAATCTGACATATTTAACGATATTTTAATAATAAAGTTTTGAGATATTTCCAAGTTAAGGAATGCATATCACTTGCTGTCACCTATTCATGTAATGAGTTTATCAAAACTGTGTTTTCCAGTGCGAGGTCTCCATTTCAACATTTTTACACCCAATACCCATTAGTTCTTCGAACTAGACCAAAAGCGATTATATTTGAGCATCATATTCGATGAGCAAGGTCAGTTACTTTCTTTTGACACTGAATAACGTTAAACAATAAATCACTACAAAGTAAATATAATCCATAATAAATCTCGTTACGCAAGCAAAAATAATTACAAGATAGTATTCAATATACTTTTCTTATAAATGGATCGTCGGTCTGAAGCCATCGGTTATTCATTATTTATCGCCAAAGTAGCTGCGGGGAGATAGCCTTGTTATAAATAGTTTAGCAGATAATATCCCGAGGACAAAGGTTTATTAATGTACTCCTACAGTATGTGAAGAGGTATTTTATGAAACCTTTATGTTCACTTAAGATTAAGTAAGCAAATTTCTAATATTTTGCTACTCCATTTTGATGCCGTAATTTGTGTTATATAATGCGGCACTCTGTGATTTATTGCGATGTTAGGAAATTTAGAGGCGCTTAAGAATTAGGGATGAAATTTGTTGTATAAAAGAGAGCAACTAAGGCTGTATAAAAGCGTGTCATAATCTCCTCCCCTTATCCCACTCAAAGTGGGACAGTTAAACATGTTGTATACTTGTTTTGACTAATTATTTTAACTTACCTTAACTCAACTTACCTAAGTCGCCTTTTACGACCTTGGTAGGAAATAAGGGTGGTCTATCTACTCAGCCGGATACCACATGGCAGGTCAACTTATTTTAGTCGCGTTTAACGACACCTTAATAAGAAATGATAGTGGTCTATTCTACTGAGCGGGATACCATACGGCGGGTTAACTTATCTTAGTCACCTTTTACGACACCTTGGTAAGAAATTATTGATGAGATTCTGGTGGTGAATATATGCAGTCCTTGTATATTATTGTGTTATTGGTAGCGGGCAGTGCGTGAGTTTTTACAAACGCTGCATGTATAAGGTACGAGAACGGATAGTACACTCTACATTTAGCATCAAATATATTATAGCAAAATAATATTTTCTGTCTGATGTGATGACACAAAGTTGTTGTTTACTTATGTTAAAGTCAGAAAGTCAAAGAAAGTAGCGTGAATAAATGCAAATCATTTACCATTCGCAGAGAAATCTTCGACTTTTAGGAATGGCGGTACGACGTGGAAATGTAAATGTGAGATGTCTAACGTAGAAGGGATTGCGAATTTGCTTTTCCGACATCTGTGATTATGTGATACTAGAAAGCCGCGGCTCCGCTTCCGTGGAAATATTACAACCGTGATGTAGTATTTTGTTAGCCATAAAAATGATTAAAGTGGGTTAACGTTGAAACCTAGACATATGCTGTCGCGGACTTTTATTTAGAACTTTTAGAGCGGAACAATTTTGTAGTACACTAATTTTTAATAACTATCACCGTTTACTCAGCGTACGCAAGGAAAGCTTTAAATTTTGCCGTTTTCTTACTATTTTTTGTTGCTACTCCTCTCCTATTCATCTTAGCATGATGTTATATAGCCTATAGCCATCCTCGATAAAAGGACTATCTTACACTCAAATAATTTTCAAATAAGTTCAGTAGTTCCTGAGATTAGAGCATTCAAACAATCAAATAAACAAACTAACAAACTCTTCAGCTTTATATATGAGTAGAGATGTTGATTTCTAGATTTTTAATCTGTTAGTTGGCAACACTCATGTTCCTTTAATTTGTGATATATTTCCACCGCGTGGTATCCGGCTGAGTATAATAGACCACCCTAATTTCTTAGAGAGATGTCGTATAAGGCGATCGAAGTAAGTTGACCCACTATATGGTATTAAGTTGAGTGGAAGAGATCCTTTTTCTTACCGAGATGTCGTAAAAGGCGATTAAGGTAAGTTGACGTCAGGCAGGCAATGTTATAAAATGTTTATAACATGTTGTGCTGACCCCACTCAGAGTGGGATAACGTCAGGAAGATGATGATTTCAGTGTCAGCTATCACATTACGATACGAATTGAAAAGCTAGTTTTATTTCTTACTCATCCAAGTTGTATCTCTTGAACACACACGAGTTATGAAGGCACTATATTACGCTTTATTGCAAATTGACAAAACATATTTGAATAAGGTCACTTTAATACTAAGCGTGCGATATATTCAAATTTCTTCGCTAAGACTGTTATACCGCTTACTATTAAATAAGATAATAATCACACATAAAAAGCTTGTTATTTTTCCTTAAGAATAACGTTAAATAAACGTCTCTTTTGTTTTTGTTTTGTTTACCGCGATAAGTATCTCATTCTGTTTACAGAGCAGCGTTTATCTGATTCGTTTAAAAAACGCTGATTAAATTTGTATTATTCCGACGTCGCAGCGTGCGGCTCCTTTTTCATTTAAAATGAATTATCGCCAGATGAGGGAAAAATAGAGTCACTTACCTGCCCCAGAAATCTGACTTCGCAACTTTATTTTTGTAAAATACGGATATATATTTTAGCAAGCAAAATATTATGCATTTTTTGAATGACTATGGATGCTCAGTGTACTTGATAATAAGAATACTTCTGCATTAATAATATATGCATAAAATTATATAAGCCCAAAAACGAAAGTGTAATAACTTACGACATGAATTGGCTGATAAGCATAAAATCATCGTCTTCCTGCCCTTATCCCACTCTAAGTGGGGGGCGTAACATATTTTAAACATCTTTTGGCTAGTTACTTTAAGACCAGCCGGCTGCCTGACGTCAACTTACCTTAGTCGTATTTTATGACACCTCGCCTTCTACATTAATAATATATGCATGGAATTATATAAGCCCAAAAAAGAAAGTTCATTACAAGATATGATAACTTACGTCATGAATTGGCTGATAACTATAAAATCATCATCCTCCTACCCTTATCACACTCTAAGTGGTCGGCACAACATGTTATAAGCATGTTGTCACATGATTTGGCTCCGTATTAAAAAACGCTTATTAAATTTGTATTATTCCGACGTCGCAGCGTGCGGCTCCTTTTTCATTTAAAATGAATTATCGCCAGATGAGGGAAAAATAGAGTCACTTACCTGTCCCAGAAATCTGACTTCGCAACTTTATTTTTGTAAAATACGGATATATATTTTAGCAAGCAAAATTTTATGCATTTTTTTTTAAGACTGACTACTCTTTTTGTTACAATAGTTCTGCATAAATAACACCTACTATTTAGTTAAACTAAACGAAGCACAATTTCCTTGATCCGGTGAATACTACAAAGTTTATTTAGACTATAACCACGACCATGAGTTTTAAATAAAAGAAAATTGAACAAAAAATTTATATCACTAAAACTACCGATTTTAAAATCTAAGTACATACATGTGTTTTTTTAAGTGGTTCGAATACGTACCCATAGGTCGGTCTGTTGAAATACACTTTCCACTCTATTTTTTGAGTGCTAGTGTTAATATATGCAAAAAGTAATAATGAAATTATTTTGCTATAATCCGTGAGTAAAATAATAGCAAAGCAAAATCGCAAAGCTTTGCGATTTTGGTCGTGGAGTCTATCTCCTGATGATGCTTCGGTTGCGGGGCGAAACGATTGTTGAGTTTGTGATAGTGAACGTATATAGTGCTTGTGTATCGTGGTGGCGGTGGTGGAGGTTTGTGCATGTGTTTTTACGAATCCTGCATGTATCAGGTATGATATCCGATTGTCCACTTAAATTTAGCATTATATATATTTTCTATTTTACTTCTTCGCGGATTATAGCAAAATAATTTAATTATTACTTTTGTATTATGGATCTCCGCAAAGTAACGCCTATTTCTATAAATTATATGCAAAAAGTTATATAAGCCCAAAAACGACAACAAGGCGTTAATTTAGTGTTGAATTGGGTAACTTTTGTCTTTATACATCAGCTCTACTGTACTTACTTACTTGATAACCATTAAACTTTCACAAACATCAAAATATCAGCAAGGCCTTTGAAAAAAATATATCAACATTTGAATGAGAATAACAAACAAATAAAGCAAGGGAAAAGAAGAATACAAATGGAAATTGAAATTAGACTTATTCAAGTTGGCTATTACCAGCACTTTTAGATCGTTAAATCAAAATGAAACTGCAGCTGGTTCGGAAAGGTGCTCTTAACAAGAACTTAGCAAGAACCGTTTTTCTTATCAAAAATAATTATTTCAGTAATTCTTTGTTTGATAAACTAATAATTACGATATAATCTATCGCATAATTGGTTGCAACTTAAATCTAAATTTTCTTATCGACCAAGTTTTGAAAAAAGCTTTATGAATAAGTATGAATGTAAGTATGAATATTTATGAGTAAGTATTATTGCTGCATTAAGTAGATCATTAAATTAAAGATTTATGTGCTTGACGTGAAATTGTGACGTGCGTTCCGTATACTTTCAACTTGACGCCTACATCCTGAGTCAGCGTTACGCTATCTTTCAATGAAATTACTTTGTAAAGTTGGCACGATCCTTCTTGACTTTATAAAAACTGAGTGATGTGCATTGACTACTATTAAAATAGCACTAGAATAAATCCTGAATTGCTTCCAGACCTTGACAAAACCACTGTGTTAGATACACGGTTCTGTATATCTAATAATAATAAAAGATATAGTAATAATTAACAGAATAAATCTAATTATGTAATTTGTCTTTCATATATTTCATTTGTTAGTTTTAAATGTGAAATGTCTCAGACATTTTTTTATACATGTAATATTTTAAGTCTTTTTTTTATTATTTTAGACACAATTGACATTGATATATTGAGTTAACTATAATTTTTTTAATATAATTTAATAAATAAATAATCTAACACCCATATATAACATTTATTTAATTGTAATAATAATAAACAATTTTATTATCCTGATATTCCTTTAAATGTATAACCTATATTATTTATCATCCTCCTGGACTAATTCCACTCTAAGTGGGGTCAGCACATGTACATGTTGTATCATGATTTAGCTATGTATTTTACGACCTGCCTACCTGCCTGACGTCAACTTAGTTACTTTATGTTAGTCGTATTTTATGACACCTCGGTAACAAAAAGAGTGGTCTATTCTACTCTATCGGAAACCACACGACCGGTTGACTTACTTTAGACGCCTTTTACGATAATTCGGTAATAAATGAAGGCCGTCTATTTTATTTAGCCGAATACTATTTAACCTATATTATTATACAACATTTATTATATCCAAAGTAAGAAAAGACAGCAAATCGTCAAATGACATGAAATATTAATTAACTATACAATTGAACAATAAGCAGAATTTATCAAAAGGAAATTTTCGGTAAATTAATATTATGCTCTGGGCATAAAACAAACTTTCTTTACAAAGTGAAACCGAGCGAGAAGTTGGGGTAAAGGTATTCCGTGGGCGAGTCCAGAAATTCCAAGCTTAAGCACGAACAAAAGAGGGGTTTTACTGTTGAACCGAATTCTTATTGCAAAGTTTGCAAGAAGTTGGCACCCTTCGCTAAAAACATTCAAAGACGGGTCAACAAAAAGCCACTAAAATGTACGTGACTTTTTAAAGTTTGTTTTCGGAAATGGAAAGTCCCTGAAACTATTTACTTTGGAATACTTGTGACCGACCGGAGAGTATATTCTTAACATTAAGGAGTAAAGCATTTATAGTAGCGCCCTGTTACTATCCCACTGCTGGGAATAGGCCTCTCCTCTCCGTTTTTTAAGAGAAGGATTGGAGCTAAGACCTACCACGCTGCTCCAATACGGATTGGCAGGTTATACATATTACCAGGATTCTCTAAAAATATGCAGGTTTCCTCACGATGTTTTCCTTCACCGTAAGGCGTGTGATAAATTGCAATTATCAATTAAACACGTAAGTTTTAACAGACAAACTCATTGGTACCTGCCCGGGGATTAAACCTGTGACCTCCTCGAAAGAGTAGCACGGTGTTACCGTTGGGCTATCAAAGCATCTATACATATTATAAAACAGAGTCCGCAAAGTCTGTCTGTATAAGATCAATTTTCTCAAAATCTATTAAACGGATTTTTGTACGGTTTTTACTACATAAAAAATAGTGTCTTAAAAGTCAACGAAGGTAAGTTGACCCGCTCTGTGGTAACCGGCTGAGTAGAATAAATCACCTTCATTTCTAACCGAGGTGTCGCTAAGGCAACTATGGTAAGTTTGCCCGCCGTGTAGTTTCCGGCTGAGTAGAATAGACCACCCTCTTTCTTACCGAAACGTCGTAAAAGGCGAGAAATGTAAGTTGACCCACCGTGTGGTATCGGACTGAGTAGAATAGACCACCCTCATTTCAAACCGAGGTGTCGATAAGGCGACTAAGGTAAGTATACCCGGCATGTGGTATCTGGCTGAGTAGCATAGACCAGCATTCTTTCCTATCGGGTTGTCGTAAAAGGTAACTAAGGTAAGTTGGCTCACGGTGTGGTTTCCGACAGAGTAGAATAGTTCAAACTCTTTCTTACCGAGGTGTCGTAAAAAGCGACTAAAGTAAGTTGATGCGCCATATGGTATGCGCCTAAGTAGAATATATTATACCACCCTTATTTCTAATAGAAGTGTGGTAAAAGGCATAATTGATAACATAAGTTGCATAATTTAAAACAAATTTTCCTTACAATAATATTCCACCTGACTTTCATCGCTATATATTGCATATATTCTTTCATCCCTATCTCATCATTGTGCTACCTATCCCACTCATATCCCTGGTTCAAATCCACACGTACAATCTTCACACATCGCGTTTCCGACTTAAAAATTGTACTCACCGAGCGAAATAGAATACGTGCCACGACTGCTGGAACAGTTTTATCATCTATTACTTTTATAACTTTCGCTACATTGTTTCATTGAATTAACTAAGATAGATATTGAAGTTTTTATATTGCTGGATTATATGATACATATGAAATATTGAAATTATGCCGTGTGGTATCCGGCTGAATAGAATAGTACCACCCTCATTTCTTACCGAGGTGTCGTAAAAGGCGACTAAGGTAAGTCGACCCGCCGTGTGGTATCCGGCTGAGTAGAATAGACCAACCTCATTTCTTACCGAGGTGTCGTAAAAGGCGACTAAGGTAAGATGGCCCACCGTGTGGTATCCGGTTTAGAAGAATAGACCACCCTCTTTCTTACCGAGGTGTCGTGAAATACGACAGAGGTAAGTTGACGTCAGGCAGGCGGCCGGTCGTAAAAACGCAGCCAAATCATGTTACAGCATGTTTATAACATGTTGTGCCGACCCCACTTAAGAGTGGGATAAGGGCAGGAAGATGATGATGAAATATTGAAATTATTATTTGCGACGAGACCAATAAAATTATAATGATGTGTATAAATGTGGAAGAATCTATGGGAGTTAGGGTTCTAAGTTGATGGAATGGCGAACACGTTACGCTAAAAACAGTGTTGGTATTCACAACATAAAAATGGTCACGGAGTTTCTGGTTCCAAACGACCCATGATTGTATGGAGCAGAGATCCCTTTAGAGATCTACTTCCAGCAGTGGACGTCATCAGTTGAATATGAAGAAAAAGATGCTGACGCGTAAGTTCTAAGAACCTCAGGGCGCTGATGTTTCAAGGAGGTAAAATGGCGGAGAACCCGCACTAAACACGCATTGTAGGTAAACCCTGACTTGGTTAAACGTCGGCCATGAAAAGTTCGCAGGAAGCTGGACCAGTTTAAGATCATTAGGTGTGGAGATTCTTGGAAACGTGTTACCCAGTTAATTAACCTACATGTTCCCTTTATATTACAGTTATAACTTACTAGCAAGTTATCAGTCACAGCACATGAGTGTGTAATCGAAAACGCCACGAAACTACCAATTGCATGTGCTTCAGGACAAAAAAAATCAAATCTCTCTTAATCCGCTTCTTTAAGCATAGTACTCTCCTTCGCCGCCATTTTTCTACCCAACAAACGACACTTACACAGTCAAACTTTTGTACTATCCTTGCCGTATCTCTTCTGCCCTTCTCCAACCAGGATACCGTGGCTATTTACTCCAACATTTGACGTTTAGAATTAGAAAAGAAAGTATTGCAAAAGCTGAAAAATTATCCACTTTTTTTTTGAGTTGATAATCATCATAAGCGTAACTTCATCATCATCAATCACTTTTCCTTACACACATCAATGTAGAGTTGGCTCAATATGTCTTTATCTACCATTCTCCTCTATCATTTGGTAACTCAAGTTGTTAATATTGTCACCCGTTTGCATGATGATTTCATCCTTTTCTTTTAATTGCCAAACATTCTGAGCCATAAATTACGACAGGTCTAATGACCATGTTATAAATTTTCCCCGTAAGTTTGAGTTTTATGGTCCCATATTGTTCCTGATATCTGTTGCCACTCATATATCCTGCATTCATTCTATTAAGCTGCTTGTAACTAATACTTAAATTCAAACATCTATGTTATATTAGCTAATATTAACGTCTCTTAACATAGTTAGCGAAATAAACCGTAATATTTATAAAAACCCCCGAAATAAATCGTAATTATATCCCGATGTAATCCGAAAATACCGTTTTGCAGATCTTCCAGTAAATTTCGTGTATCATTAATGAATTTTTCGTGTAAATAAATTAACGGATAAATTCATTCAATTTGCGTTTACGAAAATTAATTGTCAGTACTCTGTTATGGTATTAACTACAAAGGTGAAGGAAAATGAAATTTATGGTTACCATTAATCGAATTTTGTTGCAAATGATATTTACATTGTCTAATCACAGTTATTAGAATAATAAACAAAAATTCACTTTCAATTCTCAATTAGAGTGAAAGAATTCACATTGATTTGGTGAAAATTTTCTTTCTCACTACATATAATACTTGAGTTTTCTCTTCTCCATTTTCAACCGCTTGACGTCCACTGCTGGACATGTCTCTTTAAGGGTCTACCGACTAATAAATGATCTATCTATAAATATATATATAAAGCTGAAGATTTTGTTGTTTGTTTGTTGGATTGTTTGAACGCGCTAATCTCAGTAACTACTGTACCGATTTGTAAAATTATTTCAGTGTAATATAATCCATTTATCGAGGAAGGCATAGATTATATAAGGAATAGATTCACTCTAAAAATAACCCTATGAAAAGCAGAGGAGCAGTAATAAAAAATATTACGAAAACGGCAAAATTTAACTTTACTTGCGAGCGCTAAGTAAACGGTAAAAGTTATTCAAAAATCATGTACTATAAAATTGTTCCCCTCTAAAAGTTCTAAATAAAAGTCCCCGACAGCATATGTCTAGCTTTTAAGGTTAGCCCACTTTAACCATTTTTATGGTTATCAAAATACTATATTACGGTTTTAATCTTTCCAAGCGGGGCCGCTGGCGATTACTAGTATTCTATATAGGGCTTTATTTATTTATTTATTTTACAAAATCCACAGCTCTTAATCTAGTAACTTACAAAGTATTAAAATAACAGTACATACAGCCAATAACGGATTTTAAATTTGTTTACATAATACTTATTATAATTATAATTAGGACGCCAGAGAAGTATGTGGTGTGTATGTATGTGTGTGTATGTGTATGTTATGCGGGAAATATATATAATATAATAATATAAAATAAAAATATAAAATTAAATATGTAATCTTTATTCTATTATGTTTATTTAAAAAATACTTTATAGATATAATTTAATTAATGTACTATGAAGTCTGCATTATATCGAGAATTTTTTTCCTTAAAACACTCCTTGGAGTTATTAAATATATCAATCTGGGTATAATTGACATTATATGTTCTAAGCAGTCTTATATTCTAGGTAGTTATTAAAACTTGCATTTTAGTTGCAAACATTCAGAAACATTTAATCGTAAAGCCAAGTTAGGATTAGGGCAATTAGTTGAACGTGGAATGGTAGACATTTTGGTTAATTAGCTTAACGGTGATTAAACTGAAGAGACAATCGGATTGCCATTTGAATATTAATGTGATAATTTGGGTCAGATTCTGATGTGACGATCTCTGGTCGACTTCTAATTTAAAGACGATTTCGTAATCTAAATCTAACCACTGTGTGGTACCCGGCGGAATAGAACAGACCACCCTCATTTCTTACCGAGGCGTCGTAAAAAGCGAGTAGGGAAAGTTGCCCGCCGTGTGGTACCCGGCTAAATAAAACAGATAAGCTCCATTTCTTACAGATTGTCGTAAAAAGCGACTAAGTAAGTTGACGCCATACTGACGGCCGGTCGTAAAATAACTAGCCAAATCATTAAGAACATGTTGTGCCGACATCACATGGAGTGGAATTAGGGGCAGGAGAATGATGATGATGTCGTAATCTAAATCTAAATCCCTTAAATAATCAAAAAAACTTTTCCTCTTCCAATATCAGATATGAAAAAATTTAATTCTTTTTGAGAGTACATCAGTTAAAATATCTTTTGTATTGTATTCTACATTTAAGCATTTTTTTTCAGTGCTCGAAATCATGGATAGAACGTCATTTTTTAATGAAACCCAGCTAGATCGATTTTTCGCCCCCGAAACCTCACCTCTACGTACTAAGTTTCATGAAAATCGTTTAAGCCATTTCCGAAATTTGAAAAATATACATATATATATACCTATGTATATACAAGATTAACTCATTTAAGTATAAATATTTAATTTAATTTGGTAGCTCACGTATGAGCAAATTTCCGCTATTTTAGCAGTTTAGCGATCCTAGGTATTTTCACCTCTCTAGACCGCCCGTTCCCCAAATGAACTACCATGACTTTATATTTGACAGCGAAAAATTGTGATTGTATTCAACGTAAATTTAAAATTTTAGAGCCCGAAATCAGGTATAAAACGGCATTTTTATAAAATAAAACTTATCTTAATCGATTTTTCTCCACCAAAACCCTCTACATGTTGAATTTCAGTAAAATCGTTGGAGCCGTTTCCGAGATTCCAAAAATATATATATACATACAAGATTAACTCATTTAAATATTAATGATATTTAGATAAAGCATATTTATAAAGTAAAAGAAAAAGGTAAAAAGTTTATCAGGCAAGAAATTTTCATTACAATGTTTATCTTTCGTTGAAAAATCGTCGGGTTACGGTGAATCGAGCGTGACTTATTAATTACAATTGCTGCTAAACGAACCGTTCTTACCCAAAGGAATTACCTTTTTTGGCCCTTTAATGTGAGTATATCAAACGAGCATTCAGAGTCGAAATTAAATATTTTTTTACGTTTCTGAACCATTTACGAGCGTATATATATTTTGTTCATACGTTCAGATCTAAAACAAAAGTAATGAGAATATTATTTTGCTATAATCCGCGATAAAAGAAAATATGTGTAATTCTAAATGTAGAGTGTACTATTCGTTCTCATGATACATGCAGAATTTGTAAGAACTCATGCACTACCCGACACCGATGGCACAACAATACACAAGCACTGCACATACTCACCACCACAATCTCAACAATTGTTTCGCCCCGTAACCGAAGCACCGTCAGGAGATAGACTCTACGACAAAATCGTAAAGCTTTACGATATTGTCGTGGAGTCATAAATAATATTCTCATTACTTTTGTATTATGGACCTCCGCAAAGTAACGCCTAATTTTATAAATTACATAATTTATAGAATTAGGCGTTACTTTGCGGAGATCCATAATACAAAAGTAATAATAAAATTATTTTGCTATAATCCGCGATGAAGTAAAATAGAAAATATATATAATGCTTAATGCAGAGTGGACAATCGGTTATCATACCTGATACATGCAGGAGTCGTAAAAAACACATGCACACACCTCCACCACCGCCACCGTGATACACAAGCACTATATACGTTCACTATCACAAACTCAACAATCGTTTCGCCCCGCAACCGAAGCATCGTCAGGAGATAGACTCCACGACCAAAATCGCAAAGCGAAGCAATATCCAAATAAGTTTAGTTATATACTAATCGGTTCAACCCCACCCTTTATTTTATTTGCGAACAAGTGTAACAAGCTTGAACTAGAAACATTTATCTGCTCGTTAATGAGGGTGCCATTGTTATGTTTAATAATCTCAAGGTTTTCCAATAGGCTGAGCTTCAGTCCTTTATTGGAACACGTGTGCAATACTTCGAAACTATGGTCATTAGGGACTTTATGACCGCTTTCTATCAGATGTTTGGCGAAATGTGAATTTTGTGGTTTATTATTCCTGAAGGCAGCCATATGTTCTTTAAAACGGGTTTCAAAATTACGACCAGTCTGACCCACATATGTATCATTGCATTCAGGACATTTTATTTTATAAACACCACACTTTTTCGCGCTTGGTAATTTATCTTTATTATTGCACAGAATCTTTTTTAAAGAGTTATTACTTTTAAAACCTAATTTTATATTTGATTTGGATTTAAATATAGCTGAAATTCGTTCTGACAATGCTCCAAAATAGGTCAGACTGGCTTTGCACTTATTATCTTTGTAATGTGGCACCGCGTACAAGTGTTTTGCCAATTGCAACTTCTGTTTATTTTTTAATATGTTATGTACTAATTGCTTATCATAGCCATTAGAATGCGCCATCTGGTTGATTATTTGAAGCTCTTTGTTAAAATTCTTCTCGCAAAGAGGGACTGATAAGAGTCTATGTATATGACTGTGAAAGGCGGCAAGTTTGTGTTGCCAGGGGTGAAAAGAAGAAGCAGGTATGATCGTATCCGTGTAGGTTGGTTTGCGAAAGATCTCAAACATATGTTCATTATTGGACCGTGTAATAGTAAGGTCAAGAAAATTAAGCGAGTTATTCTGCTCTGATTCTAATTTGAAACTGATTTTGGGATGTTTGGAATTGATATTATTAATGAAAATATCAAGTTGTCTATCCGTACCCGTCCAGCATATAATTATGTCATCTACATATCTATAATAGTAAAGGATGTTTTTATTTTGGACAATATTTTGATTTTCAAAGTGGTCCATGAAAATTTCAGCCATAAGTGGACTTAAAGGGGAGCCCATAGCTAAACCATCCTTTTGATGAAAGTAATGGTCATTGAATCGAAAATAATTTTGTTCCATACATAATTCTGTTAATTCTATTATTTCTGAAATCTCTCCAGGGTGTAAACACTTTTTCTCGAGTAATGTGGTCAAAATGTTTAATGTTTCTTTGTATGGAACATTCGTGAATAAACTATCAACATCAAGTGATATTAATTTACATTTATTTGGTAATTTTATGTGCTTAATTTTGTCGACCAGCTGGAGACTGTTTTTAAGGGCATGTATTGGCTGAAAGGATGTTTTTGACGGTATGATTGAATTTAAATATTTAGCTAGTTTATATGCTGGGGCGCCTATGTATGAGACAACTGGACGTATAGGGATATTATTTTTGTGGATTTTTGGCAAACCATACAACATCGGAGAGCGAGGATTCATCTCAGTGACCCTCAGTTTAGATGAGTTGTTGGGAAGTATATACTGAGTATTATTTACAATTTCTTTAAAAGACTGTGTAAATTTTTTGGTAGGATCTGAGGGTAACTTGACGAATTCTTCACTTTGGATAACATCGTTAACTTTTTCCAAATAAATGTCGCGTTTTAAAATGACTACGGTATTTCCTTTGTCGGCTTTAGAAATGACAAGGTTGTTGTTCGATATAGTTTTTTGAAGAGACTTAAGAGTTTTAGATTCAGCATTAAATGAGGGACAGATGGGGGTTGTTTTTATTTCTTGAGCGACTAAATTCCTAACAATGTTATCCTCTTTGTTAACGATCACTGCTAGTTCGGCATCGATAGCTAGGGTTTCTAACGATTTCTCACAGATGTTGTGGGGAATGTTATATTTTAAGCCTTTCTCTAAAAGTGTCATTTCAATGGCTGGGATGGAAACATCTGAGAGGTTCTTTACTCGGGGATAAAACGAATGTGGGGTAGTATTGACTGTGGAGGTCGATGTTTTATTATTATTGTTTGGGATATTACCGATTAAAGATTTTAACTTCTTACTTTGTGTAAGGTATTTTTTATGAACTTCTACGGAAGCAAAGTCCCTAGCTTTCATGTCTAATAAATCGAATTCTACATTGTGAAGTTTAAAAGAAAGTTCGGAATGAAGTATTTTAAGGTGGAGCTTCAAATTATCTCTAATAGTAAACCAATGGCGCGATTCTTCATTAAGCCATGTAGTTTGAGCTTTTTTAACAGCAATTTCCGACGATTTGCTGTGAGTATTACATTTTATTTTAATATAATTGGGTGTTACGTTCAAATGCTTACATTGTTGGTTGAACCAAATATTTTGGACTGCAACGCGATGTAATTTAGTCAATTTAATGTAGAGTTTAGCCTGTACGGTCAAGCTCACCGTCTTTAAATAATTTATAGAATTAGGCGTTCCTTTGCGGAGATCCATAATACAAAAGTAATAATAAAATTATTTTGCTATAATCCGCGATGAAGTAAAATAGAAAATATATATAATGCTTAATGCAGAGTGGACAATCGGTTATCATACCTGATACATGCAGGAGTCGTAAAAAACACATGCACACACCTCCACCACCGCCACCGTGATACACAAGCACTATATACGTTCACTATCACAAACTCAACAATCGTTTCGCCCCGCAACCGAAGCATCGTCAGGAGATAGACTCCACGACCAAAATCGCAAAGCGAAGCAATATCCAAATAAGTTTAGTTATATACTAATCGGTTCAACCCCACCCTTTATTTTATTTGCGAACAAGTGTAACAAGCTTGAACTAGAAACATTTATCTGCTCGTTAATGAGGGTGCCATTGTTATGTTTAATAATCTCAAGGTTTTCCAATAGGCTGAGCTTCAGTCCTTTATTGGAACACGTGTGCAATACTTCGAAACTATGGTCATTAGGGACTTTATGACCGCTTTCTATCAGATGTTTGGCGAAATGTGAATTTTGTGGTTTATTATTCCTGAAGGCAGCCATATGTTCTTTAAAACGGGTTTCAAAATTACGACCAGTCTGACCCACATATGTATCATTGCATTCAGGACATTTTATTTTATAAACACCACACTTTTTCGCGCTTGGTAATTTATCTTTATTATTGCACAGAATCTTTTTTAAAGAGTTATTACTTTTAAAACCTAATTTTATATTTGATTTGGATTTAAATATAGCTGAAATTCGTTCTGACAATGCTCCAAAATAGGTCAGACTGGCTTTGCACTTATTATCTTTGTAATGTGGCACCGCGTACAAGTGTTTTGCCAATTGCAACTTCTGTTTATTTTTTAATATGTTATGTACTAATTGCTTATCATAGCCATTAGAATGCGCCATCTGGTTGATTATTTGAAGCTCTTTGTTAAAATTCTTCTCGCAAAGAGGGACTGATAAGAGTCTATGTATATGACTGTGAAAGGCGGCAAGTTTGTGTTGCCAGGGGTGAAAAGAAGAAGCAGGTATGATCGTATCCGTGTAGGTTGGTTTGCGAAAGATCTCAAACATATGTTCATTATTGGACCGTGTAATAGTAAGGTCAAGAAAATTAAGCGAGTTATTCTGCTCTGATTCTAATTTGAAACTGATTTTGGGATGTTTGGAATTGATATTATTAATGAAAATATCAAGTTGTCTATCCGTACCCGTCCAGCATATAATTATGTCATCTACATATCTATAATAGTAAAGGATGTTTTTATTTTGGACAATATTTTGATTTTCAAAGTGGTCCATGAAAATTTCAGCCATAAGTGGACTTAAAGGGGAGCCCATAGCTAAACCATCCTTTTGATGAAAGTAATGGTCATTGAATCGAAAATAATTTTGTTCCATACATAATTCTGTTAATTCTATTATTTCTGAAATCTCTCCAGGGTGTAAACACTTTTTCTCGAGTAATGTGGTCAAAATGTTTAATGTTTCTTTGTATGGAACATTCGTGAATAAACTATCAACATCAAGTGATATTAATTTACATTTATTTGGTAATTTTATGTGCTTAATTTTGTCGACCAGCTGGAGACTGTTTTTAAGGGCATGTATTGGCTGAAAGGATGTTTTTGACGGTATGATTGAATTTAAATATTTAGCTAGTTTATATGCTGGGGCGCCTATGTATGAGACAACTGGACGTATAGGGATATTATTTTTGTGGATTTTTGGCAAACCATACAACATCGGAGAGCGAGGATTCATCTCAGTGACCCTCAGTTTAGATGAGTTGTTGGGAAGTATATACTGAGTATTATTTACAATTTCTTTAAAAGACTGTGTAAATTTTTTGGTAGGATCTGAGGGTAACTTGACGAATTCTTCACTTTGGATAACATCGTTAACTTTTTCCAAATAAATGTCGCGTTTTAAAATGACTACGGTATTTCCTTTGTCGGCTTTAGAAATGACAAGGTTGTTGTTCGATATAGTTTTTTGAAGAGACTTAAGAGTTTTAGATTCAGCATTAAATGAGGGACAGATGGGGGTTGTTTTTATTTCTTGAGCGACTAAATTCCTAACAATGTTATCCTCTTTGTTAACGATCACTGCTAGTTCGGCATCGATAGCTAGGGTTTCTAACGATTTCTCACAGATGTTGTGGGGAATGTTATATTTTAAGCCTTTCTCTAAAAGTGTCATTTCAATGGCTGGGATGGAAACATCTGAGAGGTTCTTTACTCGGGGATAAAACGAATGTGGGGTAGTATTGACTGTGGAGGTCGATGTTTTATTATTATTGTTTGGGATATTACCGATTAAAGATTTTAACTTCTTACTTTGTGTAAGGTATTTTTTATGAACTTCTACGGAAGCAAAGTCCCTAGCTTTCATGTCTAATAAATCGAATTCTACATTGTGAAGTTTAAAAGAAAGTTCGGAATGAAGTATTTTAAGGTGGAGCTTCAAATTATCTCTAATAGTAAACCAATGGCGCGATTCTTCATTAAGCCATGTAGTTTGAGCTTTTTTAACAGCAATTTCCGACGATTTGCTGTGAGTATTACATTTTATTTTAATATAATTGGGTGTTACGTTCAAATGCTTACATTGTTGGTTGAACCAAATATTTTGGACTGCAACGCGATGTAATTTAGTCAATTTAATGTAGAGTTTAGCCTGTACGGTCAAGCTCACCGTCTTTAAATAATTTATAGAATTAGGCGTTACTTTGCGGAGATCCATAATACAAAAGTAATAATAAAATTATTTTGCTATAATCCGCGATGAAGTAAAATAGAAAATATATATAATGCTTAATGCAGAGTGGACAATCGGTTATCATACCTGATACATGCAGGAGTCGTAAAAAACACATGCACACACCTCCACCACCGCCACCGTGATACACAAGCACTATATACGTTCACTATCACAAACTCAACAATCGTTTCGCCCCGCAACCGAAGCATCGTCAGGAGATAGACTCCACGACCAAAATCGCAAAGCGAAGCAATATCCAAATAAGTTTAGTTATATACTAATCGGTTCAACCCCACCCTTTATTTTATTTGCGAACAAGTGTAACAAGCTTGAACTAGAAACATTTATCTGCTCGTTAATGAGGGTGCCATTGTTATGTTTAATAATCTCAAGGTTTTCCAATAGGCTGAGCTTCAGTCCTTTATTGGAACACGTGTGCAATACTTCGAAACTATGGTCATTAGGGACTTTATGACCGCTTTCTATCAGATGTTTGGCGAAATGTGAATTTTGTGGTTTATTATTCCTGAAGGCAGCCATATGTTCTTTAAAACGGGTTTCAAAATTACGACCAGTCTGACCCACATATGTATCATTGCATTCAGGACATTTTATTTTATAAACACCACACTTTTTCGCGCTTGGTAATTTATCTTTATTATTGCACAGAATCTTTTTTAAAGAGTTATTACTTTTAAAACCTAATTTTATATTTGATTTGGATTTAAATATAGCTGAAATTCGTTCTGACAATGCTCCAAAATAGGTCAGACTGGCTTTGCACTTATTATCTTTGTAATGTGGCACCGCGTACAAGTGTTTTGCCAATTGCAACTTCTGTTTATTTTTTAATATGTTATGTACTAATTGCTTATCATAGCCATTAGAATGCGCCATCTGGTTGATTATTTGAAGCTCTTTGTTAAAATTCTTCTCGCAAAGAGGGACTGATAAGAGTCTATGTATATGACTGTGAAAGGCGGCAAGTTTGTGTTGCCAGGGGTGAAAAGAAGAAGCAGGTATGATCGTATCCGTGTAGGTTGGTTTGCGAAAGATCTCAAACATATGTTCATTATTGGACCGTGTAATAGTAAGGTCAAGAAAATTAAGCGAGTTATTCTGCTCTGATTCTAATTTGAAACTGATTTTGGGATGTTTGGAATTGATATTATTAATGAAAATATCAAGTTGTCTATCCGTACCCGTCCAGCATATAATTATGTCATCTACATATCTATAATAGTAAAGGATGTTTTTATTTTGGACAATATTTTGATTTTCAAAGTGGTCCATGAAAATTTCAGCCATAAGTGGACTTAAAGGGGAGCCCATAGCTAAACCATCCTTTTGATGAAAGTAATGGTCATTGAATCGAAAATAATTTTGTTCCATACATAATTCTGTTAATTCTATTATTTCTGAAATCTCTCCAGGGTGTAAACACTTTTTCTCGAGTAATGTGGTCAAAATGTTTAATGTTTCTTTGTATGGAACATTCGTGAATAAACTATCAACATCAAGTGATATTAATTTACATTTATTTGGTAATTTTATGTGCTTAATTTTGTCGACCAGCTGGAGACTGTTTTTAAGGGCATGTATTGGCTGAAAGGATGTTTTTGACGGTATGATTGAATTTAAATATTTAGCTAGTTTATATGCTGGGGCGCCTATGTATGAGACAACTGGACGTATAGGGATATTATTTTTGTGGATTTTTGGCAAACCATACAACATCGGAGAGCGAGGATTCATCTCAGTGACCCTCAGTTTAGATGAGTTGTTGGGAAGTATATACTGAGTATTATTTACAATTTCTTTAAAAGACTGTGTAAATTTTTTGGTAGGATCTGAGGGTAACTTGACGAATTCTTCACTTTGGATAACATCGTTAACTTTTTCCAAATAAATGTCGCGTTTTAAAATGACTACGGTATTTCCTTTGTCGGCTTTAGAAATGACAAGGTTGTTGTTCGATATAGTTTTTTGAAGAGACTTAAGAGTTTTAGATTCAGCATTAAATGAGGGACAGATGGGGGTTGTTTTTATTTCTTGAGCGACTAAATTCCTAACAATGTTATCCTCTTTGTTAACGATCACTGCTAGTTCGGCATCGATAGCTAGGGTTTCTAACGATTTCTCACAGATGTTGTGGGGAATGTTATATTTTAAGCCTTTCTCTAAAAGTGTCATTTCAATGGCTGGGATGGAAACATCTGAGAGGTTCTTTACTCGGGGATAAAACGAATGTGGGGTAGTATTGACTGTGGAGGTCGATGTTTTATTATTATTGTTTGGGATATTACCGATTAAAGATTTTAACTTCTTACTTTGTGTAAGGTATTTTTTATGAACTTCTACGGAAGCAAAGTCCCTAGCTTTCATGTCTAATAAATCGAATTCTACATTGTGAAGTTTAAAAGAAAGTTCGGAATGAAGTATTTTAAGGTGGAGCTTCAAATTATCTCTAATAGTAAACCAATGGCGCGATTCTTCATTAAGCCATGTAGTTTGAGCTTTTTTAACAGCAATTTCCGACGATTTGCTGTGAGTATTACATTTTATTTTAATATAATTGGGTGTTACGTTCAAATGCTTACATTGTTGGTTGAACCAAATATTTTGGACTGCAACGCGATGTAATTTAGTCAATTTAATGTAGAGTTTAGCCTGTACGGTCAAGCTCACCGTCTTTAAATAATTTATAGAATTAGGCGTTACTTTGCGGAGATCCATAATACAAAAGTAATAATAAAATTATTTTGCTATAATCCGCGATGAAGTAAAATAGAAAATATATATAATGCTTAATGCAGAGTGGACAATCGGTTATCATACCTGATACATGCAGGAGTCGTAAAAAACACATGCACACACCTCCACCACCGCCACCGTGATACACAAGCACTATATACGTTCACTATCACAAACTCAACAATCGTTTCGCCCCGCAACCGAAGCATCGTCAGGAGATAGACTCCACGACCAAAATCGCAAAGCGAAGCAATATCCAAATAAGTTTAGTTATATACTAATCGGTTCAACCCCACCCTTTATTTTATTTGCGAACAAGTGTAACAAGCTTGAACTAGAAACATTTATCTGCTCGTTAATGAGGGTGCCATTGTTATGTTTAATAATCTCAAGGTTTTCCAATAGGCTGAGCTTCAGTCCTTTATTGGAACACGTGTGCAATACTTCGAAACTATGGTCATTAGGGACTTTATGACCGCTTTCTATCAGATGTTTGGCGAAATGTGAATTTTGTGGTTTATTATTCCTGAAGGCAGCCATATGTTCTTTAAAACGGGTTTCAAAATTACGACCAGTCTGACCCACATATGTATCATTGCATTCAGGACATTTTATTTTATAAACACCACACTTTTTCGCGCTTGGTAATTTATCTTTATTATTGCACAGAATCTTTTTTAAAGAGTTATTACTTTTAAAACCTAATTTTATATTTGATTTGGATTTAAATATAGCTGAAATTCGTTCTGACAATGCTCCAAAATAGGTCAGACTGGCTTTGCACTTATTATCTTTGTAATGTGGCACCGCGTACAAGTGTTTTGCCAATTGCAACTTCTGTTTATTTTTTAATATGTTATGTACTAATTGCTTATCATAGCCATTAGAATGCGCCATCTGGTTGATTATTTGAAGCTCTTTGTTAAAATTCTTCTCGCAAAGAGGGACTGATAAGAGTCTATGTATATGACTGTGAAAGGCGGCAAGTTTGTGTTGCCAGGGGTGAAAAGAAGAAGCAGGTATGATCGTATCCGTGTAGGTTGGTTTGCGAAAGATCTCAAACATATGTTCATTATTGGACCGTGTAATAGTAAGGTCAAGAAAATTAAGCGAGTTATTCTGCTCTGATTCTAATTTGAAACTGATTTTGGGATGTTTGGAATTGATATTATTAATGAAAATATCAAGTTGTCTATCCGTACCCGTCCAGCATATAATTATGTCATCTACATATCTATAATAGTAAAGGATGTTTTTATTTTGGACAATATTTTGATTTTCAAAGTGGTCCATGAAAATTTCAGCCATAAGTGGACTTAAAGGGGAGCCCATAGCTAAACCATCCTTTTGATGAAAGTAATGGTCATTGAATCGAAAATAATTTTGTTCCATACATAATTCTGTTAATTCTATTATTTCTGAAATCTCTCCAGGGTGTAAACACTTTTTCTCGAGTAATGTGGTCAAAATGTTTAATGTTTCTTTGTATGGAACATTCGTGAATAAACTATCAACATCAAGTGATATTAATTTACATTTATTTGGTAATTTTATGTGCTTAATTTTGTCGACCAGCTGGAGACTGTTTTTAAGGGCATGTATTGGCTGAAAGGATGTTTTTGACGGTATGATTGAATTTAAATATTTAGCTAGTTTATATGCTGGGGCGCCTATGTATGAGACAACTGGACGTATAGGGATATTATTTTTGTGGATTTTTGGCAAACCATACAACATCGGAGAGCGAGGATTCATCTCAGTGACCCTCAGTTTAGATGAGTTGTTGGGAAGTATATACTGAGTATTATTTACAATTTCTTTAAAAGACTGTGTAAATTTTTTGGTAGGATCTGAGGGTAACTTGACGAATTCTTCACTTTGGATAACATCGTTAACTTTTTCCAAATAAATGTCGCGTTTTAAAATGACTACGGTATTTCCTTTGTCGGCTTTAGAAATGACAAGGTTGTTGTTCGATATAGTTTTTTGAAGAGACTTAAGAGTTTTAGATTCAGCATTAAATGAGGGACAGATGGGGGTTGTTTTTATTCCTGCATGTATCAGGTATGATAACCGATTGTCCACTCTGCATTAAGCATTATATATATTTTCTATTTTACTTCATCGCGGATTATAGCAAAATAATTTTATTATTACTTTTGTATTATGGATCTCCGCAAAGTAACGCCTAATTCTATAAATTATTTAAAGACGGTGAGCTTGACCGTACAGGCTAAACTCTACATTAAATTGACTAAATTACATCGCGTTGCAGTCCAAAATATTTGGTTCAACCAACAATGTAAGCATTTGAACGTAACACCCAATTATATTAAAATAAAATGTAATACTCACAGCAAATCGTCGGAAATTGCTGTTAAAAAAGCTCAAACTACATGGCTTAATGAAGAATCGCGCCATTGGTTTACTATTAGAGATAATTTGAAGCTCCACCTTAAAATACTTCATTCCGAACTTTCTTTTAAACTTCACAATGTAGAATTCGATTTATTAGACATAAAAGCTAGGGACTTTGCTTCCGTAGAAGTTCATAAAAAATACCTTACACAAAGTAAGAAGTTAAAATCTTTAATCGGTAATATCCCAAACAATAATAATAAAACATCGACCTCCACAGTCAATACTACCCCACATTCGTTTTATCCCCGAGTAAAGAACCTCTCAGATGTTTCCATCCCAGCCATTGAAATGACACTTTTAGAGAAAGGCTTAAAATATAACATTCCCCACAACATCTGTGAGAAATCGTTAGAAACCCTAGCTATCGATGCCGAACTAGCAGTGATCGTTAACAAAGAGGATAACATTGTTAGGAATTTAGTCGCTCAAGAAATAAAAACAACCCCCATCTGTCCCTCATTTAATGCTGAATCTAAAACTCTTAAGTCTCTTCAAAAAACTATATCGAACAACAACCTTGTCATTTCTAAAGCCGACAAAGGAAATACCGTAGTCATTTTAAAACGCGACATTTATTTGGAAAAAGTTAACGATGTTATCCAAAGTGAAGAATTCGTCAAGTTACCCTCAGATCCTACCAAAAAATTTACACAGTCTTTTAAAGAAATTGTAAATAATACTCAGTATATACTTCCCAACAACTCATCTAAACTGAGGGTCACTGAGATGAATCCTCGCTCTCCGATGTTGTATGGTTTGCCAAAAATCCACAAAAATAATATCCCTATACGTCCAGTTGTCTCATACATAGGCGCCCCAGCATATAAACTAGCTAAATATTTAAATTCAATCATACCGTCAAAAACATCCTTTCAGCCAATACATGCCCTTAAAAACAGTCTCCAGCTGGTCGACAAAATTAAGCACATAAAATTACCAAATAAATGTAAATTAATATCACTTGATGTTGATAGTTTATTCACGAATGTTCCATACAAAGAAACATTAAACATTTTGACCACATTACTCGAGAAAAAGTGTTTACACCCTGGAGAGATTTCAGAAATAATAGAATTAACAGAATTATGTATGGAACAAAATTATTTTCGATTCAATGACCATTACTTTCATCAAAAGGATGGTTTAGCTATGGGCTCCCCTTTAAGTCCACTTATGGCTGAAATTTTCATGGACCACTTTGAAAATCAAAATATTGTCCAAAATAAAAACATCCTTTACTATTATAGATATGTAGATGACATAATTATATGCTGGACGGGTACGGATAGACAACTTGATATTTTCATTAATAATATCAATTCCAAACATCCCAAAATCAGTTTCAAATTAGAATCAGAGCAGAATAACTCGCTTAATTTTCTTGACCTTACTATTACACGGTCCAATAATGAACATATGTTTGAGATCTTTCGCAAACCAACCTACACGGATACGATCATACCTGCTTCTTCTTTTCACCCCTGGCAACACAAACTTGCCGCCTTTCACAGTCATATACATAGACTCTTATCAGTCCCTCTTTGCGAGAAGAATTTTAACAAAGAGCTTCAAATAATCAACCAGATGGCGCATTCTAATGGCTATGATAAGCAATTAGTACATAACATATTAAAAAATAAACAGAAGTTGCAATTGGCAAAACACTTGTACGCGGTGCCACATTACAAAGATAATAAGTGCAAAGCCAGTCTGACCTATTTTGGAGCATTGTCAGAACGAATTTCAGCTATATTTAAATCCAAATCAAATATAAAATTAGGTTTTAAAAGTAATAACTCTTTAAAAAAGATTCTGTGCAATAATAAAGATAAATTACCAAGCGCGAAAAAGTGTGGTGTTTATAAAATAAAATGTCCTGAATGCAATGATACATATGTGGGTCAGACTGGTCGTAATTTTGAAACCCGTTTTAAAGAACATATGGCTGCCTTCAGGAATAATAAACCACAAAATTCACATTTCGCCAAACATCTGATAGAAAGCGGTCATAAAGTCCCTAATGACCATAGTTTCGAAGTATTGCACACGTGTTCCAATAAAGGACTGAAGCTCAGCCTATTGGAAAACCTTGAGATTATTAAACATAACAATGGCACCCTCATTAACGAGCAGATAAATGTTTCTAGTTCAAGCTTGTTACACTTGTTCGCAAATAAAATAAAGGGTGGGGTTGAACCGATTAGTATATAACTAAACTTATTTGGATATTGCTTCGCTTTGCGATTTTGGTCGTGGAGTCTATCTCCTGACGATGCTTCGGTTGCGGGGCGAAACGATTGTTGAGTTTGTGATAGTGAACGTATATAGTGCTTGTGTATCACGGTGGCGGTGGTGGAGGTGTGTGCATGTGTTTTTTACGACTCCTGCATGTATCAGGTATGATAACCGATTGTCCACTCTGCATTAAGCATTATATATATTTTCTATTTTACTTCATCGCGGATTATAGCAAAATAATTTTATTATTACTTTTGTTTTATAAATTACATTCAGATCTGTAAAAAAAAGAGCCATGGATCTAAATAAATGAAGCATTGTTTCGCCTTAGTATGTATTTAAACGCATTGCAACGCAAGACTAGGCATGTGGGTAAATTATTCGAGCTATAATTCGTAAATTTATAAACGCCGTGTGCTATCCGGTTGAATAGAATAGTACCTTCCTCATTTCTTACCGAGGTGTCGTAAAAGGCGACTAAGGTAAGACGAACCGCCGTGTGGTATCCGGTTTAGTAGAATAGACCACCCTCACTCTTACTGAGGTGTAGTAAAATACGGCTACGTTAAGTTGACGTTAGGCAGGCGGCCGCTCGTAAAATACGAAGCCAAATCATGTGACAACATGTTATAACATGTTGTGCCGACCTCACTTAGAGTGGGATAAAGGCAGGAGGATGATTATGAAGGGTTAGTATTTTACAAAAAATGATTTCTTTTTAACTTCCCGTATACTTCATCTGAATTTTCATGATCTGAGTTATCTAACAAATTATATTGACTTACTCTGACCAGTTCACTGTGACCGGAACACCTCCGCTGGGAAATATATCCCTTATTTCGTTTTTCGTACAATATATACGCTTGTGTATTTTAAAATCACAGTGGATTCCTTTCTACCTATATAGATAACAATGTTTTCAGACAAAAATGAGATCAATTAACCCTTCTTCACAACTAGTGTAAAATAACGTGCAAACAAAAGTCTTAAACTAATGGCGTTTTTAAACATAGAGTTATTACACTAGAGTGGATAGAGCTATTCGCAAGCCTGTAAGTAAGAGTGTCACATTAAATAAAGAAGGGGAATTCATATATTTTATCTTTGACTAATCAGGCATAAAATAAACACATTTTTGGTTGGCTTCCTTAATCTAGTATAATAACTCTATGTTAGTAATACATCCAAATGTATATTTAAATTCAAATTCAAAATATTCTTTATTCAAGTGAACTTGTATACAACGTCGCTACAATTATTTATCAAAAGAACTAGATGTAGACATATTTAGCTTTAGCATCCATACTTTCAGCCACAATAAAGTTAAATTTAAAAGAAATAATTAAGTTTACAATATTGTTACATTTTGTATTTTATAATTTTAGTTTGATATAATATTTTATTTTGTAACATATTTAAATAATGTACGCGTCCCTATTACATGCCGTGGTAACCTAGAATTAAGACTACATTTAATTGAATAGTTTGTAGAGTATTTTATAGTATTAATAATGTAAGTCTTGTTGGTTATCCTAATAAATAAAAATAAAAGTAAAACTTGTAAACAAGTGCTTTTGAAAAGTCAACTTTACTGCTGGTTCGGAAAGCTGTTCCTACAGAGCAGATTCGGTAAGAAACTGGGCAGTCGCTCTTATAAAAATATAATTTTTATCACTATTACATTCAGTTATTATTCTTATTCGTCTTATACTATTATTTAGTTCTGTACAGGGTCGAAGAGTAGCTATGTTTACGCATTCTTATCATGTAAGTAGTCCTCAATAGTATAGTAGGCTTTCTGTATTAGCCTTTTATTAATAGTATTCTTAAACTGCTGTAATGGCAAAGCTAAAATTGAGTGCGGAATTTTATTATAGAATCTTATACCCAAACCCACAAACGACTTACGTACCTTAGCAAGGCGCAAAACAGGAGCAGCAAGCTTATGTCGGTTCCTACTTTGTCTATTATATATTATATCTCTATTATATCTCTATTATATCACCTATTGTTTTATGATTCTCTATATTTTTATATACAACAATTACTTAAAATGTACTGTGAAGCAAATGTAAGAATACCTATTTACTTAAACTTCTCTCGGACTTAAATTGTAAATGCCATGTACAGTATTACACTTCGCCTTAAACTACAGTTTACCTTAAAAAAGGCACTCCTACGATATACATTTCCTAAATTCAAATTCAAATTCAAATTCAAAATATTCTTTATTCAAATAAACTTGTAAACAAGCGCTTTTGAATCGTCAAATCTACTGCTGGTTCGGAATGCTGTTCCTACCGAGAAGAGCCAGCAAGAAACTCGGCGGTTGCTCTTTTTAAAAAATACAATTCTTAATGCTAGTTACATTTAATGTTTCTATCTTGTACAGGGTCGAACAATATTTATATCCACGCATTTTTATCGTCTAAATAATCCTCAACAGTATAGTAGGCTTTCTGTATCAGCCTCTCCTTGATAGTGTTTTTAAACTGCTGTAATGGCAAAGTTAAAATTGATTGTGGAATTTTATTATAGAATCTTATACCCAAACCCACAAACGACTTACGTACTTTTTCAAGGCGTAAAGCAGGAGCCGCAAGCTTATGTCGGTTCCTACTTTGTCTATTATATACATCGCCTATTGTTTTATAGTTCTTTATATTATTATATACAAAAATTAAATTACTTAAAATATACTGTGAGGCAAATGTAAGAATACCTATTTCCTTAAACTTCTCTCGCAGGGAATCCCGCGGACTTAAATTGTATATACCACGTACGGCTCTTTTTTGTAATACAAAGATTTTTTCATTATCCGCGCATTTACCCCATAACAATATTCCATAGGACATAACACTATGGAAGTAAGCAAAATAAACAAGTTTTGCCGTTTCGACGTCAGTAAACTGTCTAATCTTTCGAACGGCATAGGCCGCTGAACTGAGTTTCCCTGCAAGAGTTGTTATGTGTGTGCTCCATTGGAGTTTTGTATCCAAAGTCATTCCCAAAAATACAGTTGCATTATCTGTTTTTAGTGAAACATTATTTATAAAAAGTCTATTTGCTGTTTTAGCAGCATTAGGTAATACAAATTCTATCCATTTTGTTTTATTTGAGTTCAGTACTAAATTATTTTGTCTGAACCAATGAGCAACCTGCGACAAACCACTGTTTACTTCGTCAAATTTGTCGTCATTTCTATTTATTTTAAATATCAAAGATGTGTCATCAGCAAACAGTACAATATCGCATATACTCTGAATAAAATACGGTAAATCATTTATATATACTAAAAACAGAAAAGGACCAAGGATTGAACCTTGAGGCACACCCATAACTAAGGCCGATCCAGATGACTGCACATCATTAATGCACACTCTTTGAATTCGGCTATGAAGATAGGATGCCACGAGTCGAAGCGCATTGTCTGTGATACCATAATGACCAAGCTTTAGCAACAGTGTCTCATGTTGAACACAATCAAATGCCTTGGACAAATCACAAAATACCCCTATGGCATTCTGTGAGTTCTCCCATGCATCAAAGATGTGCTTCACCAATCTCACACCCGCATCCGTTGTAGACCGACCCTTAGTAAACCCATACTGCTCAGGATGAAGCAAGTTATTTAAATTGAAATGCCTGAGCAGTTGATTAAGAATGATTTTTTCAAACACCTTGCTAAGAGTTGGCAAGATGGAGATGGGTCTATAGTTATTAGGGTCGCTCTTATCACCAGATTTAAAGACTGGGATCAATTTAATATATTTCATTAAATTCGGAAATATCCCTGTGTCTACAGATTTGTTAAAGATCTTGGCCATAATTGGTGCAATGATCTCAATAATATTATTTATTAATTTTACGGACATTCCCCATAGATCTGTTGTTTTTTTAATATTTAATGACTTAAAAGTTTTGACAATGTTGTATGGGGTAACGTGTTCAAATTTAAAACAAACAATGCTCTCCGCGACGCAGCCCTTCAATATATTAAAAGCTTCTATTGAGGATGAGCTTATCGAGCTAGTGGTAGAAATTGGTATATTCTGAAAGAAGTGCTCAAATGCACTAATACTTTAGATCTAACAGCAGTAATTAATAAAAATCTTTCGGGACAGTGTAAAGTGCTAACTATACCATAAAAAAGGATATAACCCCACTATGTAACAGACGTCAAAATATACTGAATCAAAATTTCATGGCGTAGTCCGATATTTCATATTGCGTACACATCAATCAACGTCGCGTTGTTTGCCGCCAAAAAAGGAAAGGGGAAAACTTCGTAACGGGAAAGCAGCTAAAAAATTTTCGGACTACATAGCGCTGGCTGTAAAATTCGCGTTTTATGGATGCTTTTTCATGCAACTGGATTTTATATAACCATTGTTTATTTGAAAATAAAATATTTGAATGAGATTTTTTTTACAGGAATAGTATATTCCTATAAAAATTCATTCAAATTTTCTTTTATACAAAAAAAATGATATAAATTATTTATGTAACGTAGTATTTACAACACTACATACAACTCATCATATTTTTCTACCCTTATCCCACTCTAAGTGGGTACGACACAACATGTTTTATACATGTTGTGAAAGATTTGGATAAGTATTTCACGACTGGCGCCTACCTGTCACCTTTAACTTAGTCGCCTTTTATGACACCTCGGTGAGAATTGAGGGTGATCTATTCTACTTACTACACACTACATAATAGGACTCCGCATTTATAGACAATGAAAATGACCGAAAATATTAATTCAATTTGTTTTGTCTCTGACATATATTAATTTATTGAAAAATGAAACTGATTAAAAATATAACCTCTCTTCAAATATTTAACTTCCAATTGTATAAATAAAGGAAAATTAAAATATACTCACGGAAATAAGTGAGGAAATTGTTTTTCCGCTACGTTAGGCATTTTAATTAAGTGTACGAGATAATAGCTTTCACATCGCATATTTTCGACGATGATAATGTTTAATTGATCTATTTTTCCATTAAACTTGTCATACCAATACCATTTTAATGCCCTTTTCCCACCCTAAGTGGTGGGCACAACATGTTTTTCTCTTCCATTCTTTCTGTCATTCAACTGGTGCTACTCCTTTTATATGCATGTCATACTTCACACAAACTATCTCTCTCTTTTTGGCCTCCCTCTATCCACATTCATATTAAACATTCATTCGGTGACCCTTTTGTCACATATCCACATTCATATTTAACATTCATTCGGTGACCCTTTTGTCACATATCCACATTCATATTTAACATTCATTCGGTGACCCTTTTGTCACATATCCACATTCATATTTAACATTCATTCGGTGACCCTTTTGTCACATATCCACATTCATATTTCAACATACAACATTCGTTTGATGAAATCATTTTTACCACTCCTTATTATGTGTCCATACCATATTAATCTTGCACTTCTACTCTTTTCCATAAACATGTCATATTAAATACAGAAAAAGTGCAAAAACTAGTTTTTAGATATAAAAACCTACTTCTTTTACTTACAGACTAGACTTGACTTTGACACATCGTGAATTAAAAATATTAATACTTTACTGACATCTATCTATAACTTAAAGAACTTAGAAATAAATTAGAATTAAATTAGCCTTAAATAATAAAAAAATAATCGCAAATCTAAACCTTATTATTCCATATAAAAAATATCCTATCTTTTAAGTTGGATCTAGAAAATTTGAAATCGGTTCAGTAGTTTTGAAGATTAACATAAAAGCACATACAAAGGTATTACTAAAATTATATTGCTATAATCCGTGATAAAGTAATGCTAAATGTAGAGTGGGCTAGCCGTTTTCATACCTGATACATGCAGGATTCGTTTCAGGAGTCCATTTTCCAGGACTAATTTTGCATTATGGATCTCTGCAAAATAACGCCTAATTCTATAAATTACAATATCTGCGTAAGCGAGCCTTGTTCGGTAATTTTTTACAAAATAAAAAAAGAAAAATAATAGGGTAGGTGGGGCTCGATCCTAGGTTTTTTCATTTCTCGCAACCACCCGTTCCCCGAATAAGCTACGCTGACTTAATTTTATTAGTTTAATTTAGTAGTTTTTAATGCCCAGAAATAGGGATAAAATGATTTTTTTTTTAAATAAAACCCAGCTGCATCGATTTTTCTCCCTCAAAACTCCCTACTCGCTGAATTTCAGGAAAATCGTTGGAGCCGTTTCCGGGAAGATTCCGAAAATATATACATATATACGTATGTTATACGCTTTTTTTTTAATTATATACTCCTTATTTGTTAATAGTGTATGTTGTAAATAAAGTTTTTCTTTCCTATATATGTGTATATACATACAAAATTAACTCATTTAAATATTAAAGATAAACGCACATCGTAACTGATTTTTATATATAAAGATTAACACAAATGTCGCTTACACACAACACGATACGACAAACAATCTATTTATAAACACCATCGGACGCCCAATGTCAATCACCGAACTTCCATTTCGAGCCCATCAGTACGATAAACGGTGTCCCGTAAAAGTGTTTCATTAATTTAAAAGACCTTTCATTTTCAACCCTTGAAATAAAAGGGATGTTTTATAAAACCCCGCTTCGAGCTTTTCTTTAAAGAAAAATTCAGTTCATTACAATGTAATAAGCATGGGTATTTGAAATTCAAATATTTATAAATTTTGAATTAATTTTTGCCGTGTATTATATGGCTGTGTAGAATAGATCACCCTCATTCCTTACCGAGGTGTCGTAAAAGGCGTCTAAGGTAAGTCGACCCACCGTGTGGTATCCGGCTGAGTAAACTAAACCATCCTAATTCTTACCGAGGTGTTGTAAATGACGACGAAGGTAAACTGAATCAGCGTCTGGTATCCGTCAGAGTGGAATGGACCACCCTCATTTCTTACCGAGCTGTCGTAAAAGGCATCTAAGGCAAGTTGACCCGCCGTGTGGTATCCGGCTGAGTAGAATAGACTACTCTCATTCTTACCGAGGTGTAGTAAAAGGCGACTAAGGTAAGTTGATGTTAGGCAGGTGACCAATCGTAAAATACCTAGCCAAATCATTTAACAACATAATTATGACGCCGTAACTTACATATGCTTTCCCTTCTCTACTCTATTCTGTATAACCCTTTTACTCCATCTTATCTCAAACATCGTTTCTCTTTCCTTGGCTCCAACACTGATCATCACCTGAGCCTTCGATCACATACTGATAATAGGCTAAAAACTCCAACTTGTCACACGCAATTCTACGCTAACTCCTTTACAGCTACATGTGTTAAGCTGTGGAATAAACTTCCTCGTGATATTCGTCATTCGGAGTCACTCATGATTTTTAAATCTCGCTTGTATAATTATTATTTGTCCTTATAACCTATATCAATCTAGTAGTTTATGTATGTATATTTATTATATTATGTTTATCTTATTTGTATATAAGTAGTATATTTCCAATGTTTTATTTATTTAATTTATTTTTGATTATTTAAGTATATTCGTATTTAGTATATGTATATATACTGATATTGTTTATGCACCCTCCCACGCTCCTGCGAATAACTACTCTATCAAGGTTGCCTGTAAGAGATTGCTTATAGCAATAAGGCCGCCTTTGCACGCCTTAAATGTTTGATATCCCTATTTTGTTTCTGTTTTTATATTTTATTGTGGAATGTGCAATAAAGTTTTATAAATAAATAAATAAAAATAAATATGACATTTGTGTCCCTTATTCTACTCTAAGTGTGGTCGGTACAACATTTTATTACGGGCAACATGTTGTCTCATAATTTGGCTACGTATTTTACGAGCGGCCGCCTGCCTGACGTCAACTTACCTTAACATATTTTGCGACACCTCGGTAAGAAAGAGGGTGGTCTGTTCTACCCTACCGTATACCAACTTGGGTCAACTAACCTTAGTCTTTTAAGTATCACCTAATTCTCATTTTTTCTTTTATCACTCGCCGAGTTGCGATATGGGATGTAAATTTTTGGTATATTGATTAACAAAAGCGTAGCCATATTTGAAACACAATATATCTAAACTAAAAGAGACGTATCAACGTGTAGAAGAGTATTTATCTTAGATCTATCAGACGAAACAAATTAAACACTTTAATACAGTGGGCGTGACTAAAAAAGGAGAACGGGGATGAAAAATAGTCTATCGGATAGTGGAGTGTAACGGATATTAGAAAAATTCTGAATGTGGTAAATAAGTATAACGTAAAATTGTGTTTTGTACCAATAAAAAGTAGAAATTATAATACATTCAAAACGTGCATTTAACAAACTATCATCAAACTTTACTACTTGTAAAATTTCTTCTTTTTCAGTCAGCGCCCGAGTACCGTGCAATGAGGAACAATCCTGTCAATTAAATTTCTTTATAAATAATTTAATCAAAACATTTTAAGTGCCAAACGCTATTAAATGGTTACGTATAAATAAATAGTTGTGTAAACATGTTTGCAAAGACTCATGATGTAAATTAACATTAAACTGTGTGTCGGTACTTTATTGTTTTGTGATGTGGAATATATGTGTTAATAGATAAAAATTATACACCAGCTATTCAATATTTAAGGAATAATTCCGAGTTCATAAAAGTAAGAAATTTTTATAATTAACAAGTGTTTAACTCAAGATATTTTAACAAATATTATTACGTCCGTTATTGTTATTTCAAACTACCGAACTAAGTGGCATTAATTACCTCGTACGCGTCAAGCGATGACTAACAATGCTGCAGTGAATAGTGATAGATAAGACTTTTCTTTTAACGTTCTGCACTATGTTACACACCTGATGAGACTTAAAAGTATTAATTAATTAATTAGGAGGTACAAATCATAACAATAAGTATAAAAATGAGTCGCAATTCAGTAGATAGTGATGATCACATTACTTTGAGAAGACAAAGAAAATTTCACTCAGAAATAGATTTAAGTAGATTCGGCAATGATACTGCAACAAATTCAACTGTTTTATTTGATGATACGATGAGAAGTTTACCTAATGAATCAATCTGCGATAATTCTAGAATCACCGAACTGCTCCAAAAAAATGAAGAAATGGGCAATGAACTTCTGTCAGCCCATAAAGAAATTGAGACCTTGGTTAGCGAAAATTTCAAACTAAAAAATGAACTAGAAAATTTAAAAAAAACAATTCAAACTCTAAAGCAGTTTAGCAAAATTACAGATGATGATATTTTATCAACCAACTCAACGCCATCTAAATCTAAAAATGATAAGCTGACGTCTTTAAAAAAATCTCTTACTCCAACTATGAAAAAAGTAAAGAATAAACATGTTAGAAAACATTCCTATAAAAACAAAGAAATAGTTGAGGTCCCATATAATACTCCAGAATGCGTAAATGACAATGAATCAAACGACCTATGTACAATAAATATAGAAAAACCAGACGTTGATTATAAATATAGTAAAAATAGTAAAAACAGAGAAAGCATAATAGACGCAGAAGGATCAGATAACAACGAAATATTAAGGAATAACCAATGCGAAGATTCAACTGTTAATCCTTTAAAAAAACGCATAATTATTCTTGCAGATCAACAAGGTGCTAAAGTTAGGGCATTTTTACAAGACCTATTAGGTCCAACTTATCAAGTAAGCTGTTTCTTAAAATCGGGAGCAAATTCTTCCGAAGTTTTAAATAGCTGGAAGGCAGAAATTTCTACGCTTACTTTTGATGACTGTGTAATATTACTGGCAGGAATGAATGATCGCAATCCATTTAAGTTGAAATGCAACATCACTAGCTGGATCAACTCCTGTCAGAATACTAATGTAATTATATCGGAAGTACCCCATAATAACTACCTAAATCTTTTTAGACTTAACTATGAATTAAAATTTCTTTGTTACAACTTCAGTCATACAGTGTTCTTAGACATGGACTATAGCCGTTATATCCCACCAAAAAGATCATTTTATTTAAAACTGTCTCGATCCTTACTCAGGGAAATTTTAAGCATGACTTACAAAAATAATTATCAGAAATACATAAATAATTTAGAAAGCGTGGATAATATTTGTAAAAAAGTAGCAAAAAACAATAAATCAACACAAACTGATATATGTCTAAATGATATTCATAACACTAACACGACCCCTAATTGTTTTCGCAGCTAATAAATTAAACATACTGCATCAAAATATTAATGGATTAATTACCAAATCTGACATGCTTATAATTTCTTTATCAGAGCTGCAAGACATAAATAAGTCCATAGATGTAATATGTGTAACCGAACACAATATGATTGAGGATGATGTTCATAATTTGTTTATACCTAATTTTAAACTAGCGGCATATTATACGAGAAAGAATAGAAATGGTGGTTCTTGTATTTTAGTAAGATGTAATATTAAATGTAATTCTATACATGAAATAGAAAAGCTGTCTGTGTGTAATATTATTGAATGTAGCGCAGTAGAATTAAAGGAATATGACATTATTATTATATGTTTATACAGAATTCCTAAAAGCTCTGTTATTAATCTTAATATTTTCTGGGATGTTTTTCAGAACATCTTACATAGATATTGCTTTAAGAATAAAAAGATAATTTTCATGGGTGATTATAACATTGACATGCTTAAATGTAACAATTCTACGAAAATGCTTAAAGAAATTTTGTGTAGTTATAACTTAAAATTTCAGTTTAATGAACCGACAAGACTTGCCAGTGGTACATGTCTTGATAACGCTTTTCACAACTTAAACAACGTAAAAAGTGAGGTACTGGAATTTGCACTGTCGGATCATACGGCACAGTTATTAGAAGTCCCAGTTACTAAAAGATATGTCATGACTCAATGGTATATTTTCAGACGTGATTATAGCAAGGAGAATATAAGGAAATTTAACGAATGCTTAAAGTCTCTAACTTTTTATGAGTCCTTTTTGGCCGCTGATCCAAATATTGCGTTTGACACTTTCTATGACATTTACTGTCTCTTCTATAAACTATGTTTCCCAGTGAAAAAGATTAAAATTAATATAAACAGAAAAATAAAATGGGTATCAAAAGGTATAAAACTATGTAGTTTAACAAAAAGAAAATTATTGTGGAACTATAGAAAAAATCCGAATAATACGACAAAAAATAAATATAAGGTATATACAAAAAGATTGAAACTAATAATCAAATTGACTAAAAAAACACAAAATTGTCATTATATTAATACTGCTAAAAACAAATGTAAAGCGACGTGGAATATAATTAAACCTCAAAAGAATAATCTTCCCAATGTAATAGAAAAAATAATTTATAAAGATAAAGAAATCATTGATCCACAGTTAATGGTCCAAATTTTTAGCAATCATTTTAGTAAAATTGGGCAACCAATAAACACTAATGACAGATATAATAGAATGTCCCTTGCTAAGTCATCATCAATGTTCATGGTTCCTGTTACTACACATGAATTATTTCAAACAATCAATTCGCTTAAAAACACAAAGAGTGTGGGTTATGATGGAATAATTACAAAAGTTGTTAAAGACACTTTGTCTGCCACAGCTAATGTATTATGTCACATAATCAATCTTTGCATAGAACGTGGTGTATTTCCCAATGCCTTAAAAATATCAGTTATAAAACCATTATTTAAGAAAGGTAATAAACAAGAAGTTGATTGTTATCGACCTATAGCGCTCATTCCGATATTTGCAAAAGTCTTTGAGAAGGTTATATATTTGAGACTAAACAAATATTTTGAGGACAACAATATTTTGGCCAGTGAACAGAAGGGTTTTAGAAAAAACAAGTCAATAAATTTAGCAATATATGATTTTTTACACAGAGTCACGTCTTGTATTGATAAGAGAATTCCAGTAGCTGCTTTGTACATGGATATGTCAAAAGCATTTGATTGTGTTGATCATAAAATTCTTTTAAATAAATTGTTTCAATACGGTATTCGCGGTATAGTTTTGGATCTTATAGAATCATACTTAACGGATAGACATCAAATAACACAAATAACAAATATCTCTAAAACTAAAAATACAGAAATAACATTTAAATCGACTCCCAAAATATTAGAATCAGGTGTACCACAGGGTAGTATTTTAGGGCCATTGCTCTTTCTAATATATATCAACGATATTCCGACATCTATTACACAGCCAATGGTTCTATTTGCTGACGATTGTACCATTACATTTGAAAGGAACCCAGGGATAAATTATGAAGAAGAAATAAATAATTCATTAAGTAGCATAATTCAGTGGTTAACAAACAATAATTTAAAAATTAATCTCGATAAAACAAAGCTAATGTTTTTTAATTGGAAAGAAACGGACATAAAAAATATAAATATTAACTATAAGGGCGTTCAAATAGCAGAAACTACAACGACTAAATTCTTGGGTATCACTTTAGATAATAATTTAAAATGGAAACCACAAGTACAGAGAATCTGCAAAAAACTAAATCAATTCTCTTATGCTCTATACAATCTTAGCAAAATTGCTAATATTCAAACATTACTGTCTGCATACCATGGCTACGTGGAATCAACTTTGAGATACGGAATTATGTTTTGGGGTAATTCAACCGAGATGGATACAGTTTTCAGAGCACAGAAGAAATGTGTCAGAGCTATTTTAAATTTACATTGGACTGATAGTTGTCAACTGCACTTTAAGCAACTAAAATTATTAACTTTCCCTTCATTATACATTTTTGAAACAGCCGTGTATGTTCATACCAATCTCAGCACATTTAAAAATTTGAATAATAAAAGATACCCACTTAGATTGCGAATTGTACCTTCTAAAACTGCTCTTATGAATAAGAGTGCATTTTGCATGTCAGTTAATATATATAATAAAGTACCCAACGATATTAAAAAACTTCCATCAATTAATAGTTTTAAAAGTGCGCTAAAAATGTTATTAATTACTAAATGTTACTACACAATCAATGATTTTCTCAATAATTAGACTAGATAATATATTTTAATATTTAATTTAAAATATAGATTAATTATAATTTCTGCATAATATTGTACACCATATTGTAATGGTAGAATACATTGGTTTAAATAATTACTTTTATGACATCTATAATTACTGTATTCACAATAAATATGATTTGATTTGATTTGATTTGATTTGATTCAAAACCGAATAACCGCTATATGTATAAAGTAATAAATATATTAATATAAGTTGTCATTTTTTGAATAATTCAATCTATAATAATATATAAAGCTGTAGGGTTTGTTTGTTTGATTGCTTGATTGTTTGATTGATTATTTGAACGCGCTAAGCTCAGGAACTACTGGACCGATTTGAAATATTATTTCAGTGCTAGATAGTCCATTTATCATTTAGAAAAGATGAATACGAGAAGAGCAGCAAAAAAAATAGTACGAAAACGGCAAAATTTAAAGTTTTCCTTGCGTACGCTGAGTAATAGTATTAATGATAGTATTAATATTAGAAGGTAGAAGTTGTTCAAAAAGCATGTATTTCGAAGTTGTCCCTCTTTAAAAGTTCTAACTAAAAGTCCGCGACAGCATATGTCTAGCTTTTAAGATTAAACCACTTTAACCATCTTTATGGTTATCAAAAGACTATACGGTTTAAATCTTTCCACGCGGGCGGACCCGCTGACGATTGCTAGTATTGTATAAACCTACCTATCTACCTAAATCAAGATTTAAAAAAATAATTTTAAATCTAAAATAAACTATTATTAAAAAAATAGTGACACCTACTACTGCTTGAAGAGATAAATAATGTTTGCGATAAAACCTTACCAATGTATTCATGTAAATTTCACTGCACTCAGATTGTGTGTCGTAATTATAATAATTATTGTAATCAGCTATTTACTAACAATTGTTTTAGCGAGAAATTTAAAACTAATATTTTATGGTAATACACTAGTTTATGTATAGAAAGCGGCTATACTCAAAAGGCTGTAGTTTCAAACCCTTCCGGGATTTATTCATAAGTTCTTATTATCGCGGCAGAAGTACACCGAAGAAAGTAACACTTCCAGAAAATGTATTTTCCACGTTCAACTTTAGCTGTCACTGGTACGGTAAAAAAAAACGTGTCAGTTTCCCCTCCGATATCCGGATTCTAAATTTGTGGGGCAAATGCGTCCCTGGGACATTTACGGAGCACTCTCTTGTGTTTCATTAGTTTAGTTTTTTAATGTATTACATTTTAACGTATCCCTACGTTCCTTTTGGTAAGTGAACTATAATTTACTTTTGTCTAAATGTTCAAGCAATAAATATGCAAATACAGGATTGTTTGCTAAGAAGTTGAGTACGCAACATTTGCGAGTTAAATATTGAACAACGAACCTATTGTAAAACGATATGTTGGTAGACCAGATTGGAAATTCAAATTCAAATTCTTTATTCAAGTGGACTGTTTACAGTACTTTTGAATAGTCAAATGTTTAAAAAGTATAAATATATATAAACATATTTAACTATTTTCATCTATTCTAACGATTTACAAGAAACTTAGTATGTGGAGCGTTTCGGGGACGAAAAATTGATCTACTTAGGTTTCATATTGTTGAATTGTTTTAGCCGTGTGGTATCCGGCTGAATAGAACAGTACCACCCTCATTCCTTACCGAGGTGTCGTAAAAGGCGACTAAGGTAAGTCGACCCGCCGTGAGGTATCCGGGTGAGTAGAATAGACCACCCTCCTTCTTACCGGGGTGTCATAAAATACGACTATGGTAAGTTGATGTCAGGCAGGCGGGTGGTCGTAAAATACGTAGCCAAATCATGTGACAACATGTTTATAACATGTTGTGCCGAACCCACTTAGAATGGGATAATGGCAGGAAGATGATATTTTAACGTTCCTTTTGGTAGTTAAACTATTATTTATTGTTGTCGAAATGTTCAAGCAATAAATATGCAAATACAGGATTGTTTGTTAAGAAGTTGAGTACGCAACATTTGGGAGTTCTAACCCCTATTGAAAAACGATATGTTGGTAGACCTTCAACTAAGGTCAAAGGCGACATATATTGTTAGCGCTTACTGCGTGCCTTCGATAGCTGCAGTTGGTAAGTATAGGTAGGATAGGCAGACAACCGGCAATTTCTCCACCCCGAATAACCAAGGATACTGACCTTTGACTTAGAGACTTTTAGTTATGGCGTCCACGCTGCTCCGGCCGGAGTATAACCACGAAACACTTAATCCACCTATATTTGCGATTTTGGTCGTGGAGTCTATCTCCTGATGATGCTTCGGTTGCGGGGCGAAACGATTGTTGAGTTAGTGATAGTGAATGTATATAGTGCTTGTATATTGTGGTGGAGGTTTGTGCATGTGTTTTTTGCGAATCCTGCATGTATCAGGTATGATAACCGATTTTCCAATCTACATTTAGCATTATATATATTTTCTATTTTTCTCCATCGCGGATTATAGCAAAATAATTTTTATTATTACTTTTGTATTATATATCTCCGCAAAGTAACGCCTAGTTCTATAAATTACTATAAAAATACTTTATTAAGTAACTCTTAACACACTATATTTAACCATTTTATCGCTAACTGCGTCCTATAATGTGATGTTGGAGAGAAGTTTATGTAACAAGTAAGATAATTTAAGATAAGCTTTTTCAATCAGAGTCACGCTGTGTCCCAAACTATTACAATCATGCCCAAAATCCCCTCCTTTAAGACAGTTTCGGAGGTGGGGGAAGTCTATGACCGCACTTCTACATGAGGTTCATACCTAAAATAGAAGTTCAACCGCATATTTAAATTATCTCTGACTGTGATCGAGTCTAGACATATCAGCTGACTCATGTCTGGTCAGGATTTATTTAGATTCGCTACGCAATGATGTGGAAAACCACTATTTCACTCTAGTATTCAAAATGGTCTGTGAATTTTTACTAACAAATATTATGCAGACGACAAGCTATTCTCGCGACTTTGATCAAATGAAATTGGAAACTAAGAAAATTCAAATTCGAATTCAATATTCTTTAATGAGGTAAGCTTGTAAACAAGTGTTTTTGAATCTCAACTCAACTGCTGGCTCGGAAAGCTGTTCCTACCGGGAAGACCCTCTCTTGCTCTTTTAAATATATAATTCATATTACTAGTTCGTTGCTCTTTTAAATAAATAATTCTTAGTACTAGTAGTTACATTGCTGTATTGTACAGGGTCGAAAAGTAGCATAGCATAGAGAAGTATATACATAATTGAGAATATATATAATAGACAAAGTACCGACAGACCGACCGAGGAACCAACATAAGCTTGCGGCTCGTGCTTTGCGTCTTGCAAAAGTACGCAAGTCGTTTGTGGGTAAGGGTATAAGATTCTATAATAAAATTCCGTAATCAATTTTAGCTTTACCATTACAGCAGTTTAAAAACACTATTAAAAAAGGCTAATACAGAAAGGTTAATTAATAAAGAAGATTACTTAGATGACAAGAATGCGTGGATGTAGCTACTCTTCGACCCTGTACAAGACAGTAATAACAAAATGTAACAAGTATTAAGAATTATATTTTTGTAAGAGAAACCGCCAAATTTCTTGCTGGCTCTTCTCGGTAGGAACATCTTTCCGAACCAGCAGTAGTAGAGTTGACAATTCAAAAGCAGTTGTTTACAAGTTTACTTAAATAATTTATAGAATTAGGCGTTACTTTGCGGAGATCCATAATACAAAAGTAATAATAAAATTATTTTGCTATAATCCGCGATGAAGACAGGAGATAGACTCCACGACCAAACGCTTTGCGATTTTGGTCGTGGAGTCTATCTCCTGACGATGCTTCGGTTGCGGGGCGAAACGATTGTTGAGTTTGTGATAGTGAACGTATATAGTGCTTGTGTATCACGGTGGCGGTGGTGGAGGTTTGTGCATGTGTTTTTTACGACTCCTGCATGTATCAGGTATGATAACCGATTGTCCACTCTACATTTAGCATTATATATATTTTCTATTTTACTTCATCGCGGATTATAGCAAAATAATTTTATTATTACTTAAGTTTACTTAAATAAAGAATATTTTGACTTGAAATTTGAAATTAGAAATATCATAAGCATTTTTCTTGATTTTTCTTTTATTACCCCAATTGCACTAGACAAAAAAATCACGTAAAATTTTTACTACGTTCGCACGGACTTTTATGGCGCCATTTTAAAAACCACGTCACGGAATAAACGCGGGCAACTTAATATCGTAATTATGAAATGCACTCCATTTAATACTGTATTTCGTTGATAATAAGATTCAAATTCCAATGTATTCATCGAGCAAAATTCATTTGAGACCATCTTCGGCTAATGAGTTTACTCTTGAAGAGACCAAAACTTATATTATCTGAAATATTTTAAAGGGATCTTTACAATTCGTTGTGTGTACTCGCTTATCGTGTATATAAAATACATTGAAAGTAATCCAAATAAGAAATATCATCATTCTCCTTTTTTATGTCAGGAAAACCCATAATGGGTCGTCACCGCCCGACGGGGACGAGCGGTGGGTATGTCGGACTCGCACCGACTAAAAACCTGACAGTGCTCTACCACGCTGCTGGTGGCGATACCGATGGACACATTGCCCCCATCCCTGTCAGAACTCTGATCATCCTTCTCCTGCTCTTATCCCACTCTAAGTCGACACAATACGTTATATAGATGCTGTCAGAAGATTTTGCTAGGTGTTTTACGACCGACCGCCCGCCTGACGTCAGCGTAAATAAGTAACATTTTTCGACACCCTCCCCTTCGACAACCACCCTCATTTCAGTAAGAAATGAGGGTGGTCTATTCTACTACCATACCTTTGACTGGCCCGTTGGCGCGGTAAGTAGTGACTCTGCCTTCAGTTCCGCGGGTCGCGGGTTCTATTCCCACCGGGGGCCAACATTTTCTGTAAATAAATTTGTTGGTCTTCGAGTCTGTATGTATATTTATATTTATTTATGTATTTAAGAAAAAGCTGAAATAATATATACCTGCAAAAAATCTCTCGATATCAAAAATGCTTAAGCATCATTTAAAACAGTATTTCTAATCGGTAGATAATTTACTATGAATAAGTTTAGTGACACTAATAATCTAATTTATTTTGCAAAATCAAAATTAGTTGAGATAAAGTTTAAAACTTTAAGATAATTTATAGAATAAGGAGTTAATTTTAAAAAAATAAGTCTGATAAAATATTTTATTTTTCTTAGATTCTTTTTTCAAATTCCTAACTTTACTTGAAATTTGATTTTAGAACTGATAAAATAGTTCGTAAATTGACCTGGTGTTAAAAGTTTTCTTAACTCTCTTCGAAAATGGGCATTCGCATTTTAGTAACGTCTCGTAAGACGAAGATAGACGTAAAACAAAAATTCTCAGAACCCACGACACTCCTCAATCAAAGGCCATAGTAAAAAATAGGAAACGCGACTTCAATGCTTAATGAGAATAGGAACTGTGGATTCGGCGCTATTAAAGAGGGCCGGACGTTTATTTATAGATTATTATCTTAACTTGTGGAGCTAGTAACGAGGAAATAAATGGAATTTCAGTCTTACGCTTTCCTGAGTGAACGAACGGACGGTTTGGCTTGTGCCGAGCTATTTATATGTGAGCCGAGGGCGCGCGACCGCCCTCTTCTTTTGTTCCTGTTACGTTGAAAAATAGATTTGAATTTCGAAGGGTGTTTCGTGCGCGTGAGTCAGTGACGCTCTGCGCGCCGGCGCGTGCGCATAAACGCGCCGAATTCGAAATTCAAACGTTCTATGTGTTAGTGATATATGAGGTGCTAGTGAAATTTTTTGTGCTCTACTTCGATCTTTTTTGGAGCCTCTAACACGTCTAGGTAAGTTGAGTTTTATCTATTTGAAGTTTTATTGCATGCGTAACCACGTGTTTCTAATTTTAGGCAGCCCGTTCTAAATATTTAAGTTCGTGTATTGACAGCTTTTATGCATTTATTTTATGGTTCTGCTATTTTTGGAAAGATAACTACGACTACCAATATTGCGTAACATTACTTGATATAGTACATCAAATAATGTTACGCAATATTGGTTTATATATTGAGTTGTATATAATTATATATACTTTAGCATATATAGGTCCTAAATGAGTTAAGTTTTCTGTTGTTTGGACTGTTGTGTGTACCATTTACGTATTTATATTTGTATGAAGAAATCAGATATACACATTATAAATCGAGTTTTTCGAGGTATTTTTTCCATCCGGGGTTCTCATACATTGACTACGCGGTAATCAGAACTTTAACACAATTAAGCACTCAAATTTGTTTGTTTGATAGTTTGAACGCGCTTATCGCAGAAACTGACCGGACCGGACCGATTTCAAAAATTATTTGAGTGTTAAATAGTCCATTTATCGAGGAAGGCTATAGGATATAGAATATCACACTAAGATGAATAGGAGAGGAGCTGTAATAAAAGTATTAAGAAAACGGCAAAATTTCAAGCTTTACTTGCGAGCGCTAAGTAAACGGTAAAAGTTATTCAATAATGATGTATTACAAAATTGTTCCCCTCTAACAGTTCTATATAAAAGTCCGCGGCAGCACATGTCTAGCTTTTAAGGATAGCCCACTTTATCCATTTTTATGGTAATCAAAATACTATATTACGGTTTTAATCTTTCCACGCGGGCGGAGCCGTTGGCGATTGCTAGTATTGTATAATACGTTTGGTTCTTTGGTTTTCCAAGAAGAAGCGTGATTTTTGCAACCTGTTGTGACAATCTGTTCTTAGTTTACGTGGCTGCTTTGTTAACTATCGTCACTACGTACTACGTATTTCTTACTACATGTCTCATCATTCTCCTGCCCTTATCCCACTCTAAGAGGGGTCGGCACAACATGTTATAAACATGTTGTCACGTGATTTGGCTACGTATTTCACGACTGGCCGCCTGCCTGACGTCAACTTATCTTAGTCGTATTTTACGACACCTCGGTAAGAAAGAGGGTGGTCTATTCTACTTAACCGGATACTACACGGTGAGTCAACTTACCTTAGTCGCCTTTTACGACACCTCAGTAAGACATGAGGGTGGTTCATTCTACTCAGCCGGATACCACACGGCGGTTCGACTTACCTTAGTCGCCTTTTACGACACCTTGTTAAGAAAAAAGGGTGGTACTATTCTATTCATCCGGATACCACACGGCGTAGTTATTCAAAAATGATGTATTACAAAATTGTTCCCCTCTAACAGTTCTAAATAAAAGTCCGCGATAGCATATGTGTAGCTTTAAGGTTAACCTACTTCAACCATTCTTATGTTAATCAAATACTATATTACCTATGGTTTAAATCTTTCCACGCAGGCGGTACCGCTGGCATAGCTATTTGCTAAATATTACGGTAAATTATTACGTACGAACGGTCAGAATAAAAAGCTTTCCCTACAATCGGCTGAAACGGCGCGTCGAAAGTTACGCCAACAGCAAAATTAATAAACGGGCCAGTGCCCCAATTCTCTTAATAATTTCCCGACCGACGGACCATTTCCAATTAGGCTAGCCACGTGTTCGAACTCGTTCGGACAAGTGTGTACATGTGTACGAAAAATATAATTAATAATCAATATTTATATCAAGTGTTACAGTTATGATTTATGGCATCTTTAATCAGTAAATAAGTGACCTTTTTGACATAATAATTTCGGCACCAGCGATTGTGGCGCCATCTTAAAGTTGTTAGAAATGACAAAAGTAATGAGAATATTATTTTGCTATAATCCGCGATAAAAGGAAATATATGTAATGCTAAATGTAGAGTGTTCTATTCGTTCTCATACCTGATACATGCAGAATTTATAAGAACTCATGCACTACCCGACACCGATGTCACAACAATACACAAGCACTGCACACATTCAAAGGCCAAAGGCTTTGCGATTTTGTCGTGGGGTCTATCTCCTGACGATGCTTCGGTTATGGGGCGAAACAATTGTTGAGATTGTGGTGGTGAATGTGTGCAGTTCTTGTGTATTGTTGTGCCATCGGTGTCAGGTAGTGCATGAGTTCTTACAAATTCTGCATGTATCAGGTATGAGAACGAATAGTACTCTCTACATTGAGCATTAGATATATTTCCTTTTATCGCGGATTTTAGCAAAATAATATTCTCATTACTTTTGTATTATGGACCTCCGTAAAGTAACGCCTAATTCTATAAAATGTTTGAAATGGAAAAGTCAAATGTCATCTCATTAAAATAAATAAATAAATAAATATATGGGACACTTACACACACGGCCGTCCGTCCCCAAAGTAAGTAACTTAATACTTGTGTTATGGTAGACAGACAACTGGTGAATATATACTTATATATTTTTTAAATACATACTTAAATACAAATACAAATATACACCCAGGCTCAAAGACCAACAAATTCATTCTTAGAAAATGTTCGCCCTCGGCGGGAATCGAACCCGCGACCCGCGGAGCTGAAGGCAGGGTCACTACCCACTGCGCCAACGGGCCAGTCATTAGTTTAATACCAAAAACGCGGTAATTACGTGACCAAGCAAAGAAGGGGCTTGATAATTGTCTATAAAATAGCCGAGCTTGCCATAGCGCGGCAATCTTGCTGTAAAATTTAACTAGTACGGTTATTATACTGATAAGCTGCTAGATCGAGTAATCGGTAGGAGCCTAGCTATAAAGCTTGTACTTGTACGATTATTATTCTTGTTCTATTACACATATCATCTTCATTCTCCTGCCCCTAACCCACTGTAGGGTCGGCACAGCATGTTTTAAACATGTTGTAACTTAATTTGGCTAGGTATTGTAAACCAGTCGCCTGCCTGACGTCAACGTACCTCAGTCGCCTTCTACGAAACCTCGGTAAGCGATGAGGGTGGTCTTTCTACTCAGATGGACACTACACGGCTGGTTTGATACATGATAATTTTATAGGCGTTTCTTTGCAGAGGGAAATAATACAAGAGTAATGTTAATATAACATACTCCTCGGTAATATGCACCTCTTCTCTGTAATTAAGTGCTTATATGTAAAAATTTATGAGAATTAAAAATACATTGAAGCTGTGGTAGTGCAGTGGTAACACCGTGCGCCTCTTTCGAGGAGGTCGAGGGTTCAAACCCCGGGCAGGCACCAACGAGTTTTCTAGTAAAACTTATGTGTCTAATTGATAATTGCAATTTATCACACGTTTTTCGGTGAAGGAAAACATCGTGAGGAAACCTGCCTATCTCTAGAGAATTCTGGGGATATATGTAACCTACCAATCCGCATTGGAGCAGCGTGGTAGGTACCTTAGCTCCAAGGTCTCCAAAAAAATAAACGGAGAGAAGAGGCCTATGCCCAGCTGTGGGATAGTAACAGGCCGTTACTTACTTACTAAAATTAAATAGTTATAACTATATTCTATACTCTACATAACAAATGTAGTTATAAATCATCATCCTCCTGCCCTTATCCCACTCTAAGTGGGGTCGGCACAACATGTTACAAACATGTTGTCATATGATTTGGCTACGTATTTTACGACCGGCCGCCTGCCTGACGTCAACATACCTTAGTCGTATTTTACGGCTCCTCGGTAAGAAAAAGGGTGGTCTATTTTACTCAACCGGATACCACACGGTGGGTCAACTTACCTTAGTCGCCTTTTACGACACCTCGGTAAGAAATGAGAGTGGTCTATTCTACTCAGCCGGATACCACACGGTGGGTCGACTTACCTTAGTCGCCTTTTACGACACCTTGGTAAGAAATGAGGGTGGTACTATTCTATTCAGCCGGATACCACACGGCGTAACAAATGTAGTTATAAATATGAATCAAAATTCAGAATTCAACATTGCTTTAAAGAATAATCCAACTAAAGAGCTGGCCGTATAACTCACTTCTACTAGGGTATCATCACGTCCGGACTTATTGAGACATTTCCGGATAAGGGTACGGATATCACCCTCCGTAATGTCCGGATTACGGTTAATTATTCTATTTTGCCACGAGATTTCGGACCTCTCTTATTATACTGTCAAGTTCACAAACACGAAGAGCTCTTAATTAAGTTATTGAATTATATATCTCATGGGAGATTTTATTAGGATAGATTTAGTCAAGATGGAAATTTCAATTTACTTATTACATGGTACAAGTTTAATATGATGAAATGTTATTACTATGAATTCATTATTCTGTTAGTCTTCATAAAATAGTTCATCTTACTAATAATGACTGAGTAATTATGTGTATATCCTATCCTATACTAGTTCCTACGAAAGCTTGTGAGTATGAATATATGTTTGTTACTCTTTTACGGTGAATCCACTGAACCAATATCGAGTTAATTGGGAACAATTATTCCTTATACGCCGGGTTAACACATAGGCTATATAAATCCTGTTAATTCTACATAGGAATAGGATGACATTGAGCCATCTATTATAAACCTATCACGTGACAACAGTCCGCGCGAACGAAGTTGCGGGTAAGAGCTAGTAAAGTATAATTTATTTAATAATGTTTCAGAATAGTCCTTACCTACAGAACTAAAATGTTATATCATCCTCCTGCCCTTATCCCATTCTGAGTGGGGTCGGTACAACATGTTACAAACATTCTGTCACATGATTTGGCTGCTTTATTGCGACTGGCCGCCTGACTGACGTCACCTTACCTCAGTCGTATTTTACGACACCTCGGTAAAAAGGGTTGATCTTTTCTACTAAACCGGATACCACACGGTGGGTCAACTTACCTTAGTCGCCTTTTACGACACCTCGGTAAGAAATGAGGGTGGTCTATTCTACTAAGCCGGATACCACACGGCGGGTCGACTTACCTTAGTCGCCTTTTACGACACCTCGGTAAGATAATTAATATATAATATTTGTTTTAATTAACATACTTTTTCTTTTTCTATCAGTCATTAATGTTCCAAAAGGTAATTGCGGTGAGGTTGTTGATACATTTGGACACCATGGTCTCTCCTGTTTAAAAAGTGCTGTTCGCTATTCTCGTCATAGCAGTTTAAATGAGATCATCCGGAAATCTCTTGCTACCGCTAATGTGCCTGCTGTTTTAGAACCAAATGGATTGGCTCTTAGCGATGGCAAGGGAACTGATGGTATGACTCTCATACCTTGGAAACTGGGGAGGTCACTTGTTTGGGATGCTACATTTGTAGACACGTTAGCTGCATCATATATACAAGGGACCTCTACTATGGTGGGAGCAGCAGCTACCAATGCAGAACATGCCAAGAGGCGCAAATATGAAGACATAAATAGAAGCTTCATTTTTGTGCCTTTTGGTGTAGAGACCTTAGGTCCATGGGGCCCGGACGCTCATACGTTCTTCAACGAGCTCGCTAGAAGGCTCGTAGAGCGTACCGGGGACCCGAGAGCTGGCAGCTACTTTGGCCAACAAATAAGTTTGGCCATACAAAGGGGTAACGCTGGATGGTGGCAATGGAATGGATGGTTTTGATTTAGTGTAAATATATATATATTTATTAATTTTTATTTTTATTCTTTAGTTATTATTTAATTAGTTTTCATTTGTTTTTTTTAATACTTGTTTTTGTAAAATAGTTTAATTTAGTAAATAGTATACTTAGTATATATTCAATATTAATTAAATAGTAAGATAATATACTATAAAATATGAGATTCAGACTGAAACAAACCTTACAATAAAGGTAATTAATATATCCGCGTACGTAATGTTATCTTTTATTTGTGCTATTTGTGCTCCCTAAATAAAATAAGTGGCAAATTAATTTCAACACATTGTTAAACATCATGGTAACCCTATTAACACCGGCCATTACCCGCTGCGATAACGAGTGCTCTCAGCTGTTCGACAAAAAGTGTTTGCCGTATCTTCACATCAGTGGCATATTTTGGTATACATGAGCGCGGGTTTGATGGATGGATGCTTTTGTTAACGTATACATCACGTGAATGGCATTGTCTGGCAGTTATTTTGACTTATTAGTTTAAATATATAAATATATAGGACACTCACACACACGATCGTCCGTCCCCGTAAGTAACTTAACTTAGAACCTGGGTGACCTAGGCTTACTTGATATTTTTTTTTAAATAAAAAAGAAACTTAAAAATAAACGAAAAACAATAGGGTAGGTGGGACTCGATCCTATATATATATATATATATATATATATATATATATATATATATATATATATATATATATATATATATATATATATATATATATATATATATATATATATATATATATATATATATATATATATATATATATATATATATATATATATATATATATATATATATATATATATATATATATATATATATATATATATAAATATATATATATATAAGTAACTTAATTCTTATGTTTCTTTCTTATGTTATGGGTGAGAGACAACTGGTGAATATAAATATATTATTAGGAAATACATACTTAAATACAAAAATGCACCTAGACTTGAAGAACTAATAAATTGTTTATAATAATAGTGACATCGAACCTGCAACCCGCGGAGCTGAAGGCAGGATTACTACCCACTGCGCCAACGGGCCAGTCATTTCATTACATTTTCAACTATTTTCTAATTTAAACAATCGTGAGTAGTATTCATAGTTTGTGTAAAGAAACCGGCAATACGTACATCTTAAATTATAGGGCTAGCCCGACCATCGAGCCCACATGGGGCCTTTATTCATGAGCTCTTTATACGGCGTTATCGTTGCGGGCACTACTTATAGTCGATTTCGGTTCATAAACTATTTTGTAATTAAAATATATTTAAAGTTAAATAAAACAATATCTACAATTAGTGCCTAAGTTCTCAATACTTTAGACTCTAAGAAAGGAACCTTGTGCCGTTTCAAACAATACTACCTTTTATATCTTACCCTTGATTTATAATAACAATAGAGAAAAGTCTCTTGAGATGTTGGTCAAGACTTTTGGCTTTACCAAAACAACAATAGGAACCATTAGTATTAAATAATATTCCAAAATCTAAATATATATTAAATTTTTTATCTTCAGCTTTTGTGAGATTATGGGCATATGGGACTGTAGTATCAACAATATTAGGAAAACTCGCTTATTAATCTACTGACAAATATTGTTATACAAATATTGTATAATTGGCAATATATTCGTCTCTTTCTCTTGTCAACCAATAGACGTCCATTGTTGGACATAGTCCCTTCAAAAGACATCCATGCCGTCTAGATTCAGCGGGTACCCACGACGTTTTCGAGGTCATCTATAAACCTAGTGGGGGATCTGCCTACATTGCGTTTTCCACACCTCAAGACCCCAACGTCCATCAGTTCTTCGAACTGTGTCTTGCCTATTGCCACTTCAGCTTCGCGACTGGATGAGCTATATCCGTCACTTTGGTCAACTCTCATTTCTGTTTTGATCACGTAGAGTTAACAACATTATCTGAAGTAATTATAGATCAGTCAAAGTAAAGTAAAGCATAATTCAAGAACTAGTATTGAATGGTATCTGTTACAGACTTTGGTGTTTCTAAGACTATATTGAAAAACATGTAACTCATGGATAAATCTTGATTATGTCTCGGCAAATAGTCGCATTCTGACTATGAACCAGGTCCCTTCAAAGATCTTTAAGATCTTTCCATAAGTGCGCTTCAGTGCAGGACTTGCAAAAACCATTTTAAGTCGATTTCACCAATATTGCGTTTTCCGAATCTTTGATGCCATTTTTAGGCTATGGATCTTGTGCTAATATAGCCTTAGTCCTATGAATTCCGCCTAATCTTCGCGAGAAGATGAATTGTATTTATAATTTTTATTATTTTACGAATCTCTTTAACTTTAACTTTTACCACCTTACTCATGTAAGGTTTTTGTGAGGTCCATAGTCAAAACTATCAATACGCACGAACTGTTCAAATGCTGACGCAATTACATGAATTGTGGTCAAAACTAGAAATCCATGTAATTGGGACAAAATTTCGACATTCATGTATTGTTTGTATCATGTTGCTTCTCGCTATCTTATTTACATTCTGAAAGAGGCAATATGGTTAGTTATTAACGCATGTTAACTCTTTATTGAAGCATTATGCTTAGAACGACCAAACCAACCAAATATACTATGAATGAAAACCGCAACATTGTACGACAAGAAACCCTTTGTCTACCTAAAGCCCTAGGTATTCATTCATTGGATTATTCAGTAACCACAGTCTTTGTTCCTATATGTCTATCATTAATATGAAATATACTTGAATTAAGCAAATTCGTCGGTACTTGTAACGTAAATAATTATTCGGCGTACATACAAATAGTAACCGAATTTTCCTAAGACATTTTAGGAAGACCAAGGTCTTCGGACAGTGCGTGTTGCTAGTGATGACTTACAGGATCTGAAATATGGTCCCTTACTATGGGCCTCATAAGAAAGCTCAGTCACTAAGCGGGTGACGGAACGAGCTATGCTTAGAGTTTCTGTACGCGATCAAAACAAGGATGAGGAGATCCGTAGTAAAACAAAAGTACTGATATAGCTCAGCGTGTCGCGAAGCTGAAGTGGAGATGGACGGGGCACATAGTGCTCACAACAGATGCGCGTTGGGATCTTAAGGTGTTGGAATGGCACTGGAAACCGTAGTGTCGGTGGGCCCCCTACGAGATGGATACCTCAAAACTGGATCCAAGCGGCACAACATCGTGTGGTCTGGAGATCCCAAGAAGCCAACTATGTCCAGTGAACGTCCATCAGTTGAAGATGATAAAGACGATTTTAGGAATATACATAATTATTATAGAGTATTGTTTTATTAAATATACCTGAATACCAACATTAAATACACTATTAAACGATTTATTTACAGAACAGTTCTTACAATATTGATAAATACGAAATGGGTGTTTGCTTATAACAACATTATTGAAAGGTGGCTGGCGTCGATAAAAGTATTTCTGCTTCTATACCAAATAAATTCTAACTACTGAAATTGAATTTTAACAACTAGTTCGTCTTGTAATAGTGGCAATTTATAGTAATATTCTAATACAATTTATTCTTATACAATTTAGACCAAGTTCTCCTTATAGGATATTAATTTTTACGTGCTTGATATTGGACACAAAAAACGTTATATGCATAATAAATTACCTTATTTATATGATAGTTAATAGCCGTGTAGTATCCGGTTGAGTAGAATATACCACCTTTTTTCTTAGTGTCGTAATACGACTAAAGTAAGTTGATATCAGACGTAACATACGTAACCATACATGTGACAACATGTTTATAGTATGTTGTGGATCTCACCTGTAGTGGGATTAAGGGAAGGACGATGATGATGATTATACGATAGTTAATAAAATTTCTATACTTACTATAAAACGAAATCCCCAAAAGCTGTCTGTCTTAAATCTCAAAATATACTTGAGCGTAATTTTGTGCAGTTTTTTCAATAAAGTAGTGGCATTTCTTGCGGTAGGTTCAGGTTAACAGTACGGTTTTATGTAAATTGTGTTGAAGAGTTCGCACAATTTTTAAAAAAATCGCCTGCTTGGAGCTTTACTTGCATGCGCCGCAACCAACAGCGATACTCTAAAGTCTAAAGTAACGTAGCAGAGAATTGTAGATCTACAAAAATACTGTCTCTATCTCGTATGGTTAAATAACAATAAGTACTTTTATGTTCAAAATTTCAAATTATCTTTTGTCTAAACATTTTTAGGTTTTTTAAAGTTTTGGTTACTTAAACTTCTATTACTAAATACACAATGTGTATAAAATATCAAAGAACAATGCTAGTTGTACAACTAAAACAACCTGGAGTAACAACTGTACGGACACGTAATCAAGAGACGCGAGGTTCCGGAAATTCTATCCACAGTAGCCAGAAATTGTGCCATACAAATTTGTTATCTTTGCAAACATTATTCAAGCTTCACTAGAATATACCGTACCTTCCCTATAATAATAAAGGACTTCACAGGGCATTTAATGGTGAAGACCAAAAATTTGAATAAGGAAAAGTAACTACTCTATTTAGTGACTGAAATAAATTAGTAAGTCAATTATTTATCGGAACACTAATCGAATCACTAATCAAAATACAGAGTCACACTCTGATCGAATCGCAGCTCTTAAATGATAGTAAGTCACCGTTTTGAAAACGATCGCATGGCTCGGGAATTCGATGTTATGATTGATGCAAAATTTAAGTGATCGAATCACAGCTCCTAAAAAGATTCGATCACAGAACGCGCTGCTCTAAAATCGATCACACGTTACGCAGTTCAATCATTTGATCGATCAAACAATTCGGGAAATTTTTCGGGGGGGGGGGGATCCATAATCCAAATGCATTGGAGAAATAAATCAAATCTAAATTGTCTTTATTCAAATAGACTCTTTCGAGAACTTTTGAATTGTCAAGGAATTGCATTTTAAGTCTTATGTGTTTAATTTTTCGCGGTTTTAATGATTATAATTTATAAATTGTCATCAAAAGATTGTCCTATTTAGAGAACCTACCTACATGTTAATTGTTTTTCCGAATAAAAGCAAACATTAAAGATTTCTTAGTTAAATAAAGCATTCCAAATTAGTAGTAGAATCATTCTGGGTATACTACAAATAATTGGGATGACGTGGACAATTAAATATTAACACCAAACATGTCTCGTGTAATCGATCCGTGTATTTACCCTATTCTGTTATATCCATATACAATTTGTAAGATATCACAAATATCAGACAACAAACAACCTTTGAGGACCATCGAGTGAAAGGAAACTCATAATCAAGAGAGGCAAAGGTCCGGAAATTCGTCCATCGCTGCCAGTGATTGAGCCGCGAAATTCTGTTATCTATGTAAACACAATTGTGATATCTTCACTAGAGTTGACAGTAAGGGCGGGCGGTATCGTAGTGCCTTTGTTAAGACCAAAAATGGCGACGACAGGTTAGATAGCGCCTGTGCTTACCTAAAGACTGGTGAACGTCGACGAAATATAAAGGAAATGGTTATGATTGTTCTGTCGTTACTTATTAGGGGCAGGTATTAAAAAATAATTTTACTTGTAACATCACGTCTGAAAATAACTTTAAAGAGCTCAATTTAATTGTAAACTTTGCACATGCTGGTTCGATAATCTTTATACTCATACATCATATATAAAATAATATAAAAACCCCTATATATCGGCTTTGGAACAGTGTGGTAAGGCCAAATCCGTCAAATTCAAATTCAAAATATTTTTTATTCAAGTGGACAGTTTACAGTTCTTTTGAAGAAGCTACCACTGATTCAGAACTGTGCTCCTACCGAGATGAACCAGCAAGAGACTCGGCAGATAATCTTTTCAAAAAAAAATAATTACAATTTGATGGTTACAAATTAATCGTTGCAGCTTGTTGCGTAGCTGACTGCAGTTAAGATATGCTACTATCAATCAAATAATCCTCGATTATATAGTATGCTAAATGCTTTACCCAAAAGCGTGTAATAAATTACTGTTATCAGTGAGACACATATATTTTATTAAACTTATTAGTGCCTTTCCAGGATTTGAGCCCATAACCCTCACGAGATATTCGCCCGGTCTTGCTTCTGGTCTCAGGTCAAGGGAACTATGATACCCTATTAAAACTAACTTTTATCTAACGAAATCTAACTAACTTGCAGTCAGTTAGTATTCGACTGGTATCTACCATGAGGATCGAGTAAATCCTATCGAAATTGCGCACAACTCGCAAATCCCGTTCACGTTCGATGGAAAACAAATGCTAAGCCTCTTATCCTTATGCAAGAGACTTGCGTCAGAATTACTTGCTCATTCATTGGAGCGTCGCATATTTCATATCGGATATTCCTTTTCATTAAACGATTTCTCGGGTTCTTTAGCTTGAACATTCTAAAGACGTGACACGAACTTTCACTATATTTTTTTAATTTACCTAAAGAAAAATTAAAATAGAAAAACCCCAATTCATTTTTTCTTATTGAGGTTGCAGAATTTGTTGATAAAATATGATTTGGCTGGGTTATAAAGGATTTGCATCTGTTAACAACTTGCAATGGACTTGCTAGAAATAAAGCTAATATCTAACAGCTATATACTAATTAATTAAGAGTGCTCAATTTTTTTAATGAATGGACCAAATGGACGATATGAAATCTTTGGCCTCAGAATAAAGTATTTTAGCTGTGAAATTTAAATAGCATATTAACGTACGACGTAAATTTTCTCACAAAAGCAACCTTTAAAAGGAGGACGTCTATGGTCAAAATACTATAGTAAATTAAAGTTCTAAGGTGTGGAAAGGTTTAATATTTTTTTACATGTGTAGAACATTCTTAGGCGGGCCATTTGCGTAAATCCACTCAGCAATAGTAGTACCTGTGTTTTATGATTCCTGCACATATAAGGTATGAAAACGAATGGTACAATTTACATGTTATTCATAGGTTTTGTTTAATCGCAGATTATAGTAAAATACAATTTTCAATTTTTTTTGAACAGTTAAGTTGACGCAATCGAAGTTGCTATTACAGCTTGTATCTAATATATGAAATATGCGACGTTATAGATTGGCGATACATTGTGTGGCATCCGATATTGATCGATTCATGCCTCGACGAGTTACTCCATTCAAGCTTCGCCTCAGTTAACAATGCGTTAAATTTACAATATCACTTCAGCGATGTAAATTACAATTTTTAACATATCTTTGAAGTTAAACTTAAAGTTTACTGACGATATAATTAGATTCAATTGCACTGCTAAAAAAGAATACAAGTGTCCCAAAATAAGTAATAATTTATATGTAATAATCCTGCCTAGTTCCTACTAATATTATAAATACGACAGTTTATTTATTTATACGTTACTATTTATTTAGACGTTATTATTTATACGTTACGAATATGTTTGTTATTTTTTCACGACGAATCCGCTGAACCAATATCGATGAAATTTGGCACAGCTATTTCTTATACACCGGAGTAATATTTACGCTATAGAAATCCTGTTAATTTTACAGGAATGACTATCCACGCGAACAAAGTCATGGGTAAAAGCTAGTAATATTATAAATGGGCTGGGTCTGGGCTGGCGCCAGGAGGCATGGGGTCCTCACCTTCTGCCTGACACAGGTGCTTTCCGGACATGGTTGTTTCTGGTGGTATCTGTGGAGGGTGGCCCAGCGCGAAGCGACTGGTGAGTGCCACGAGTGCGGCGCCGACTTTGACACGGCGCTGCACACGCTCGCAGACTGTCTAGCTTGGTTGGTTCAGCGGGCGGAACTCATGGCACAGGTGGGGCACGATCTCTGTGGTTCGCGCCATGGTGGACAGGGAGCGATCGTGGGCAGCGATGGCCTCCTTCTGCGAGGATGTTATCTCGCGGAAGGAGGCGGCGGGGCTGATCCGGGATGTCGAGTCCTTGGATCCAATCCGCCACAGGCGAGCGGGGCGCAGACGACTCGCGGAAGTCCGTCGAATACCCACCCTAACGGGGACCTCCGAGCGATCCGAACGGGGCTTTATCGGACGCTCTCTGGAGTTAGGTCCCCGAGGCGTTCGATGCATCGTCCAGCGTAGGGAGGGGCCACTTTCAGAGAGACCCCGACCCAGAGGTGGCGCACTCTAGGCTACAGAGTTGCTGCTGGCGGGGATGGGGGGCAATGTCTTCATAGGTACCCTATCCCCGCCACCAGCAGCGTAGTGGAGCGACAGGTTATTTAAGTCGGTGCGAGTCCGACATAACCGTCGCCTGTCCCCGTCGGACGGCGGTACCCATAAGGGGTTTTTTCCTGTTTAAAAAAAAATGCAGATGTCTGCAATCCATCACGCTTACGCTTTCAAAATTCATTATATTTCGTAAATGCCTGTATACATGTATCAAACGCGAACGAAATTGCGGGTAAAAACTAGTTTATCTTTATCTCATAGTATTGGACTGCAAAGATTGCAATATATTTTACGTAATTGGTGGTGGTTCAAAGCGATGGTGTCAAAGAAAAACCGCATAACCAATTCGTTTGGTCAAACCATATTCGATTCGATTCGATGATTCGCATTAACAAAATACAGACTGTACGAGGAGTGGTGACTTTTTGTATTGAATAAGCACTAAAAGATATTTTAATTTATCCAGATGCGTCACTCAATATGACGTAACTAATTTGTCAATGCATTAGCTTGTGTCGACGAAATTCGCTCTTCCGTCGCGTAATTTATTCGTACACTAATTGTGAGGACAGATGAATTATTGAGCTTCAAATTGTTTATACAACGTTGATCGTGGATCAATTTGTTATTGCAAATCTTTAAACCACTGTATCAATGTCAGTTCTTTACTTTTTCCATATTAATTGATAGTCAAGTCTTGCTATTGCTATTGCTGAGCATAGTAAACCTCTTTTCATTTTTGGAGAGAAGGGAAGCCTAAGATCTACTACTTAACCCACTACTGGGTATAGGCCTCCTCTCTCCATTTTTGGAGGGAAGGATTGGCGCTGAGATCTACTACGATGCTCCAGATCGGATTGGAAGGTTACCCATATCCTCAGAAGTCTCTAAGTTTCTATAAGCAGGTTTCTTCACGATATTTTTCTTCGCCAAAAAGTGTGTGATATATTACAATCGTTAAAACAAATAAGTTATAACAGAAAAACTCAGTGGCGAACACGTGACTCTCTCGAAAAATAATCGTCTCATGGCGAGGTTATCACAGCTTTTGAATATATATTTTAAAAATAATTTTAAAACAATTTTAAAAATAACTCGAAAATAGTATTTATCTATATACATAAAAGAAAGTTGGTCTTAGTTACACTATTTATAACTCAAGAACGGATGAACCAATTCGGCTGTAAATTGTTGGAGAGGTTGCTTAAAACCAGGAAGCCTTTTATCCCGTTCGACTGCATTTATTTTATCCCGTCAAGTCACTATAAAACGTGGTATAAAAAACGACTATGACATGGAATAACAAAACAAAAATGACAGCTATACGTAAATTTTTCTTTTTGGTTAAGTATGGTAAAAAATTTGACAATTATCAAAATAATAGCTAAACTTCACTACATAGTATAAAACACAGTCGCTTTCTCTGTGTGTCCATATCATTTTATACCCGTGCGAAGCCGGAGCGGGCCTCTAGTTATATATAAACGCAAGGCTGATTCTCTGCCTGTAGTCAGTCAATATTATAGTATTTGGTATAGCTAGAGAAGAATTGTTATACTACCATTTTTTATCAGATTGCCATCAGTTTATTTGCAGAATGCACAGATTGAAACAACAGACATGGCAGACTTTAAGCCTTGCGCGTTTTGCTAAATCAAAACTATGTTTAAATGACGATTATCAAGCTTGGCAATTTAGAATTTGCCAATTCGGACTTTTATAAAAAGGGGTTCACTTTTATCTGCAAACAGCCCTTATCCCTAAATTGAAATCAAAAGACGATCACAAGGTCCGCATCGGGTCACACAAAATTTGGCTTTTAACACAAAATCCTTTGATGTATTAGCCTCGTTTTGGAAATTACAAAATAAACAATGTTACTACATTTTATTATACATATATAATTTTGGTAATGGCACACTGTTAACATACACTTTGATATACCTGTAATATGTAATGTCAATTCTTTTAAATTAATGAGGCTGAAATACTATGAGATACTAACTGCGTATAACTCCACGTCTTGCGACTTGTTATGGCTTGGTAGCTGGTCGAGGAACACGAGCGTCAAATTAGTGGGCAGCCCCAAATGTGCCTTCCCCGAGAACATGGTCAACAAAATTGTTCGCAAACTGAAAATATTCCTCAGCCCCACCGCCTGTGGTAGTCTGTTACCATCCAAAAATTTGATAGTCAAACCTAACCACGATCAAGTCGTCTTCGAAGGTGATCTACTTGTCCTAACATGTAACACACCCTTCGCTCCAGTGGCGGTGAAATATGAATTGAAATGGGCGCATCCAGTATTAGATATATGTGACGTGAAAATATCAAACACTGATACTGCAAGAGTTACTCCATTCATTCATTCAACAATCTTAACACTTATAATTTTGAAAAAAAGTGACAAAGTAAGTAATGACTGTTACTATCCCAATGCGCCCAGCTTTGGGAAAAACCAACCAATAATGTATTTAAAAAATTAAAATAAGTTATGATACTGAAAAATAAAAATATTGAAAATGTTTAATAATTAAATGTATTAATTAAATCTTGTATACACATGTATATTTTGTAAATTTCAGAAACGGCTGCAACGATTTTCATGACATTTGGTGTATAGAGGGTTATGGGGGCGATAAATTGAGCTAGCTAGTTTTTTTATAAAAATGTCATTTTATCCATGTATCCGGCCACTAAAAGAACTGCTACAATAGAAATAGAATGTAAAGCTTAAATTTGGTGTCATTTGTAAAGTTGTGATGGTTCACAAATACCGTTAACCAAAACCCGAGATCGAGTGCCACATATCACATATTTTTCTTTTTTTGAAATTGTATTTTTTTTATTCAAAAATTACCAACCAGATACTGAAAATTAAGTGATGTTGTGCATACTTGTGTTGTGCATATACGAGAAAAAGAGAAAAAAGAAGAAAGAAAAAGAGAGAAAGAAGATGATTGAATGCTTTACAAATTAAAACGTGAGGAATAAATAAAAGTCATCATCATCCTTCTGCCCTTATCCCACTCTAAGTGGGGTCGGCACAACATGTTACAAACATGTTGTCATATGATTTGGCTACGTATTTTACGACCGGCCGCCTGCCTGACGTCATCATACCTTAGGCGTATTTTAAGACTCCTCGGTAAGAAAGAGGGTGGTCTATTTTACTCAACCGGATACCACACGGTGGGTCAACTTACCTTAGTCGCCTTTTACGACACCTCGGTAAGAAATGAGGGTGGTCTATTCTACTCAGCTGGATACCACACGGCGGGTTGACTTACCTTAGTCGCCTTTTACGACACCTCGGTAAAAAATGAGGGTGGTCTATTCTACTCAGCTGGATACCACACGGCGGGTTGACTTACCTTAGTCGCCTTTTACGACACCTTGGTAAGAAATGAGGGTGGTACTATTCTATTCAGCCGGATACCACACGGCGTATCTTTTCAGCTTTTCTAATAATAAATAAAAGTAATAAAATTAGATAAGTATTGCCTGCGTATAATTTTCAGAAATCTTATCACGTTTTCGTCTCGGATAGAACAAAAGACATTTCCCGAAGCTGAATGTTATTCAGTGCTCTCTCATTTCCATACTATTAAACCTTACGCATCCTGCGGAAAATGAGGAAGTCACGCATGGGTGGAAAATTAAATTTACTCTTGCGGTTAAGTCAGCGAAAAATTGTCTTGCCAAATTATAATTATTTCGTCATATATTTTTTGTAACATTTTTTATTTGTTCGATAGGAAATATCATCATCGCTTATAAGGCCTTATTCATAGCGTTACCTAGCGGTGTGCAAAAGGAGTATCTCTTTTTGAACGGAATGAAGCGATCGTCGATTCTCCGAGATGATTCGATATTTCATGTAGTCTATCTATTTTTAATCGTGTAAGTAGCTGCCTGTTACAATCCCACTGCTGAGAATAGGCCTCTTCTCTCAGTTTTTGAGCTTTTTAGTTATTGGAGCTAAGACCTACCACGCTGCTCCAATGCGGATTGGTAGGTTACACATATCCCCAGAATTCTCTAGAGATATGCAGGTTTCCTCACGATGTTTTCCTTCACCGAAAAGCGTGTGATAAATTGCAATTATCAATTAGACACATACGTTTTAACAGAAAACTCATTGGTTTCTGCCTAAATTTTGAACTGACCCTTTAACCGCCATGACCTGCTTTTTCTACTATCGACATCGATAGAAAAACTCAAATCAACAAAAGAAATCTGATATTCAAACGTCTCAGTATAACGCGGCCAAATATGAAAATTACCTCCGTACAAATCAACTCCATTTTTTACGCCACCATAATGTCTAACAAGTCGTTGCAAATTTAGAATACAATTTGTCTCGAGAGGGAGACCGTTGATGACAAAACCGGGACGCCGAATTTCATTTTCCAACCGTGCGTAGGGCTTTCATTATTCGCGGGACGCGTGAAGCTTAATAGTATGGAAATGAGGTCGCATAGAATACGGCTCAGCATTACAGGATTCCTTGTGTTGTAATTTATTTAAAACTCGATAACAAATTCGGGCATTGTGTCGTCTTTTGTTTTGTTCAAGAGAAATCGTTGATAACACAATCTTGATTACGAATTACAGAATAGTCTTCCTAGAATATTTTTAGGAAAGAGGCCATCGCTGCCCGCGATCGCTCCCTGCCCACCGATGATTCATGATACGGTAGACAAGGAGAGACCGCGCCCCAAGTAGGGACCCCAGCGCCTTGGTAGGCGTTTCCGCCCCACTCGGGTATTTTTTATAGAGGTTTTCTTCCTCGCAACCCAAAGGTCCCCGTTCCCATTGCTGGGATTACGAGCCTTGCCGACGGTGGCCTAAAACCATGTCTAGCCAGACTTAAACAAGCCCAACTGAACCCGTCGCCTTCCCGGAGTCCCCGGATGTCCAGATTGCCCACTGCTAATCAGAGGGACAACTGGATTGGCCACCCAGTGGTCCGTTCGCAAAGACTAAGAAATACGCATTCTAAAGACCAAAACAGAAATAAAACGAAATTTCCCACCCAAGACCTCCTGCATGCTAAATATATATATGTGTGTGTGCCGTTGTTAGGTCAACTTGCCGTAGTTGCCTTTTACGACACCTTGGTAAGAAATTAAGAAAAAAAAGGAAGAAATTAAGAAAGAAGAGTGTCCTTCTTAGCCGGATACCACGGAAAAACCGCTAACAAATGTGATACTGTAGTCTATGACACAATATTAAATGTTCTACATAAAGTATTCCAGTAGCCATCTAGTGTTTGCTTATTATTCTGAACTCTAGACTAATACATATTTAGCAGGCTACAGGCTTTCATACAGAATATTTTCATCTGACCTTCGCATCCTGTTATCATTATAACATTTAAATGTCGTTACTAAAAACATATACATACGAATATAATATTACACTCTGTACAATAAGGTTTATATTTGCTTGTATTGAGTTATGAAAACGTGGGCGGCGTTCTATTACCTACTTCAAAGAGGCTTTTAATATAATATAATGCAAACAAATAGAGTATATGCGTATGTAATCTAACGTTAGTCTCTAATTTCTACTAACAACTCGGATAGTATGTCAAGACGCGTGTTTGACTTTGAAATTTGATAAAACGCTTTCCTCGTCTATTTGTGTATGAAACTTTCTTGTTTGAATTATATTTATGATAAGTTTTACCCGCGACTATCTTCGCGACAATTATAGTTTTAAAATAACCTCCATTATAAACAGTGTGAAAAATTAATAATTAAAAATTTACTTAAATAAAATTTAATATTAGTAAGTAAAAGTAAGTAACGGCCTGTTACTATCCCACTGCTGGGCATAGGTCTCCTCTCTCCATTTTTGGAGAGAAGGGTTGGAGCTAAGACTTACCACGCTGCTCCAGTGCGGATTGGTAGGTTACACATATTCCCTAGAATTTTCTAGAGATATGCAGTTTTCCTCACGATGTTTTCCGTCACCGAAAAGCGTGTGATAAATTGCAATTATCAATTAGACACATAAGTTTTATTAGAAAAACTCATTGGTGTCTGCCCGGGTTTGAACCTATGATCGTCTCTAGAGATTCACACGGTCGCACCGCTAGGCCATCACAGCTTTTTTACATTAAAAAAAAATATTTAATATTAAAAAGCTATTAAATATTGTAATTTTTTCACGTCCGCCGTGTGTTATCCGGTTGAGCAGAATAGACCACCTTTTTTCTTACCGAGGTATCGTAAAAGACGACTAAGGTAAGCTGATCCGACGTTATTACAAAATAGTTCCCCTCTGAGTTTTTCGAGCTCTAAATAAAAGTCCGCGACAGCATATGCCTAGCTTTTAAGGTTAACCCAGTTTTACCCTTTTTATGGTTATCAAAATACTATATTACGTTTACAATCTTTCAACGCGGGTGGAGCCGCTGGCAATTGCTAGTTCTGTATAAAGTCACTACAAACTCCTTGGTTGTTAATTAAGAAATATTTTTTTGTTTCAGGAACGAGAAAGATTTATGATTCAAACCAAGGCAGTTCTTATGTAAGTAAAATGTATAACTTGGGTTTGATATTTTGCTACTTAAGTTTCTTGAAAATTCGTGGAAATTATTTTAACATTATTTTTACTAATTACGCCTTAAAGTGCGAGTGTGTTAAATATACAGGATACAAAAAATAAATATAGGTACAGTATAGTATAGTATAAAAAAGAAGTGTTTGAATTATTTATTTATATCATCTACTTCAATCCACTATTCCACTCTAAGTGGGGTCCGCACAACGTGTTATATAAATGATAATATTTTAGATTTATAATTACATAAATAAATTAATTTATTATATTTATTTAATTTAGTATATAAATTAATAAATTACCGTCCAAATTGTATAAAAAAGAAATGTCTCCATAATTTCTCGTTTTTTGAATACTTTAGCTTTTTATAAATGTCAATTAAACAGTGATAGCCCAGCAGTGACACCGTGCAACTCTTTTGAGGAAGTCACGGCTTCAAACCCCTCCTCCACGACTCCACGACAAAATCGAAAAGATCGCGATTTCGTCGTGGAGTCTATCGTCGTGTGTATTGTTTTGTTATCAGTGTCGGGTAGTGCATGAGTTCTTACAAATTCTGCATGTATCAGGTATGAGAACGAATAGAACACATTTAGCATTACATATATTTTCTTTTATCGCGGATTATAGCAAAATAATATTCTCATTAGTTTTATATTATGGACCTCCGCAAAGTAACGCCTTATTCTATTAATTAAAATATAAACCGTAACTCTTACCTGGGCCTTAATAAAAAGACTACTGAGCCACAGAATATACAGTTTTCAAATGCTTACAAAACACTACCTATAAACAATTGGAACAGTTACATAAGTAATATATAAGAAGGGCGTTAATCTACTTTAATGTTCCTCCCGAGCAACATTTCGCTTCCGGAATCGATTTACTCGAGTTACATTAAAGAGCTGATGTATACATAAGAATATTATTTTAGCCTTATGTTGTTTTATACGATGATTGTATTAAGAATGAGAATATGTTAGTATTTTAATAATAATAATAATTTATTTATTTTTCATTACATACAGAAATGTTACAAAACGAAAGGCTGGGACCTTCTTTTAAGTGAAAAAACACCTGTGTCAGAAGGCCCCGCTCTCCATAACAATATGACACTAAAAAAATTAAACTAATAAAAATTCAAATCCAAAGAAAATGAAATAAAAACTATTGTTATGCATGTATGTGTGTGTGTGTGTTTGCGCGCGCGCATGTGTGTATGTGTGTATAGATGTATGTGAGTGTGTAGATGTGTATGCAAGTTTTCTGTGTGTTTTATATATATGTATAAGTTACGTCACACGTTTTAATAGGTTTTCAACCTCATCATAAGTCAATGACATTAAATATTGTATCTTTATTGTAATATATTTATATAATTGCACTAATATTCTGTGTACTTATACAACAAAAAAGGTTCACATGTACAGATAATAGCAGTGCAATGCTATAAAATGGTAGTGGTATTGGTATAAAATCCTATTAATTAATATCATCATCATCATTTCATCATCTTCCTGCCCTTATCCAACTCTAAGTGGGGTCAGCACAACATGACCGGCCTCCTGCCCGACGTCAACTTATCTTAGTCGTATTTTACGATGCCTCGATAAGAAAGAGGGCGGTCTATTCTACTTAACCGGATACCACACGGTGAGTCAACTTACCGTAGTCGCCTTTTACGACACCTCGGTAAGAAATGAGGGTGGTGTATTCTACTCAGCCGAATACCACACGGTAGGTCGACTTACCTTAGTCGCCTTTTACGACAACTCGGTAAGAAAAGAGGGTGGTACTATTCTATTCAGCCGGATACCACACGGCGTTTATTAATTAATATCATTAATTTCAATTAATTTTGTCTTATGGAATATTGTTGTGGGGTAAATGCACGGAAATGGGAAAAAAAATGTATTACAAAAAAGAGCCATACGTGGCATTTATAATTTAAATCCGCTTGATTACCTGCGAGAGAAGTGTAAGGAAATTGATATACTTACATTTGTTTCACAGTATATTTTTAGCAATTAATTTTTGTACATTAGAATATGCATAATTATAAAAATATGTACGTATATAAGACAAAGAATGAATCAACATACGTTATAGCTCCTGCTTTGCGCTTTGCAAAAGTACGTAACTCGTTTGTGGGTTTGGCTATAAGATTCTATGGATTTTAATTAAAATTAAATTGAATTTAAAAAATTATTTAGTCCGTAATGAACGGAAATTCTTGAATGTGTCAACATATAACATAAATTCTATTTCCGTCAAAATCTTTGTTTGAGTCATTTCCTACTAATTTAAATTTCTAAGCGGTTCCACATCTTAATGTATTTATTTTTACTTTGAAAATCACCGTTTCTATTTAAGTCAGCTTTTAACCGGCGTCATACAATTCAAGGAAATACATTCATACATTTTTGAATTTATTATCTTAATTAATAATGTCACTTTTCCTAATTAAAAGTTTTTTATTCTTAAATTTTAATTTACTTACTAAGTTCTATAAGTTTTCGATAGATATCAGTATAAATTTAAAGGTCATTCATTCATGATGTGTCAAAGTCAAGTCAAGTTAATAAAGAAGTAGATTATGTATCAAAATAACAAAGATAATAAAGTGATATCAACAAAACGAGATTAAATGAATCACTTAAACATATAAAATAACTTTGGCATAATTCAATAAGAAAATCACACAGTTATTCCGTAGCACAAGTGTTGACAAACTATTTTTAAAGTGCCTATTTGTTATTAAAGTAATTACTTTAATAAAGACATAAAAATAAAGAAAATAAAATCGTCATAACTATAATTTTTTTTTTAATATATATATTTTCAAACAAAATAAATATAATTGAATTCACATCTGACTTTTTTAGTAATGTTTGACTGATCTGACACGGCGAATTTGTTCAAAAAACAGGAGAAAACAATAACATTTTTGTTTTGTCTCCTTCGCACTTGTCATACACTTTACACGTCTCTCGGTCAAAGTTATGCACTACATACGAAATGGAATGGAATAGTGTATAGTCATTCTCCCATCTATGTCATGTACCTTTTATTCAAAACGTAAAATAACTCCTGTGGCTAACTTACTTGTTTTTTTTTTATGTAGGCTGCTAAGGTATGTAGGTACCTGAATTTAAAAATAATTTCTGTATATATAAGATTTTTCATCATCCTCCTTCTCTTATCCCACTATAAGTGGGGTCAACACGTAACGTAAAATACGTAGCCAAATTTGACTAGGTATTTTACGACTGGCCGCCTACCTAACGTCAACTCACCTTAATCACCTTTTACGACACCTCGGTACGAAAGAGGGTGGTCTATTCTACTCAGCCAGATACCACACAGCATTTAGATAAAAGATTTTTTATATAAGAAAAAACAATGTAAGTTTAGCGGAAATTTAAGGAAACTTATTTAAATAGTTAAGACAGGACAACGTCTGTTGGGTCAGCTATGTTGGGTATTTTATATATTCCGCTTTTTCTCCGTAACTGTTTAGCAAATATAATACAGGCACGTACTCTCCAAAACTATGTTCCCGAGGGACTTCAAAAGATTATTGTACGTCAAGTGCTCAAAGTACGGGTCCCTAAGGATCTCCGGTAGATGAGCTGTGTATTACATAATTTATAACTTCCCTATCGGCCTTATTTACACCGTAATACCTTTTTTTTGATACACATCTATCATTTATTGCCTGTCACAAAAATATTGTTTGTAATGCTGCATTATTTCTTTTCATGTTTCAATCAATCTTATAGAAATTCTTAACTCTACCTCCTCGAGGATGAAAGTTCACACGTAGAAAGTCACGCTCGTCAAATATATGCACTGTACAAGGGGATTTTTTTTAAATCTTTCAGTGCTTGAAGAACAATATTGTTGGTAAAACCGGCATAGAGTTATTAGGTATATAAAGAAAGCCTGCAAGGGGCAAGTGTGTGAGTGCGAGTGTCCAAGAAATTATAAGATTATCTTTATCTCATCTATCGTCTATCTATACTTCTCATAAAACAAAGTACCCAAAAGCTATCTGTCTGTATGTGATTGATTTTCTCAAAATCTACCAATCGGATTTGTGTACAATTTTTACTAAAAGATAGTGCAATTCTTCTGGATGGTTAAGGTTAATAGAACATAACCGTTTTATGTAAATTGTGTTTGAGAGTTCACGCAGTTGAAAAAAGGTTTAGTAGTAGTTTAGTAAGGAGGTTTACTCGTGTGCGCCGCGTAAACCATCACAACATATACTAAAGTAATGTACTAAAGCAATGTTGATCTACAAAAGTACTAAAAAAAAATCCGGGTTAGTGTGTCTCTATCTCTTATGGTTGAATAACAATAATTACTTTTGTCTTTTGTGATACTGATTTCCATGCGTGCGAAGCCGCAAGCTCAGCCAGACACACGTAAAAAAGACTGACCGACCTTATTTGCTTTCTCTGTTTTTTCGGTGGACACATTTAACTGCCTCGCCTACTCTAATATAAAAAAAAATCAGAAAACAGTTTGATATTTGTTAATCGGATGTCGAAAGATAAATGTAATTCAAGAACTAAGGATCCCGGAGGGCTCCCCAGATGAGTGTATTAAATAATTAACACACTTCCTAGTTGGCTGCATTTACACCATCATTATGCGGCCGTAACACGATACATTTTATGTTAATAATGACGGGAGAAATAACGTATAAAATAAAATGTGTAGCCCAGAAAGGTACGTTTGTCGTATTAAAAATATTATTTATTTTAATAAACTAAAAAAAATTGCCTTTATTTTGCAGTCACATTTAAATTCATTACATTAGTTGTCATATTAATTATTTGGAAATGTCAGTTTATGTTTTTTTTACCAGGCAAATAAAAAAATTTAGTCAAATGTATATATTTATTTTTTGTGTAACTGATGTCTTTCGACAAAGGCCTCTTCCAACCCTTTCTTAAAAATAAATGCTTATAAATTGTCAAATGTAGTGCTGGTTCAGTACTCCTCGAAGTGGTCGATACATCTGGTGTTCCCGATGCATTGTCTAGCGCAGGGAGAGGCCACTTTTGGAGAGGCCCCGACCCAGAGGTGGCGCACTGTGTGGTTCAGAGTTGCTGCTGGCGGGGATGGGGGCAATGTGTACAACGGTACTCTGTCCCTCCATCAGCAGCGTGCTGAAACACTGATTGTTTCAGTCGATGCGAGTCGGATATACCAACCGCTCGTCCCCGTCTGGCGGAAGGACCCATAAGGGGTTTTTGTCAAAGGCATAAAAAATGGTTCAGTATTCTGGCTGATACTTGAACTACGCCTACATGTGTATGAGTATAGCTTCTATTTAAATATAATATTTTCTTTTAAATACATTTTTCAATAACCAATTAATTAATGATTTTCCTGACATTCAGCATGGAGGAGGTTGTGGACGAGAAAAATCAATCTAGCTAAGTTTTATTTTAAAAAAATCGTTTTATCCCTGTTAAAAAAAAACTATTAAAATTTACATTTAGTATATATAATACTTTTTTTGCCATTAAATGCCAAGTCGGCGTAGCTTATTCGGGGAACGGGTGGCCGCGAGAAATGAAAATACCTGGGATCGAGCCCCACCCATAATTTTATTTTTTGAAGTATCTTTTTTTTATTTTGTAAAAAATTACCAAGCAGGTACTTATAGTTATTATAAAAGTAAATTCAAGTAATAGCATAGCGTTTTTAGCATCAGCTAATTGCTTCAGTGATCACTTTGTCAAGATGTCATAATATATGTAAGAAAAAAATATTAATAACTTTTTATCTCGTCGGTTCAGTAACAATTCAAAGAAAAATGTTTTTAAAATAAACTTTTGTATGTCATGCGATATTTACAGCTTCGAAGTAGAAAATTTAATAATTAAAACTTTACGGTGTAATAGAAAGATGTCGTTATTCAAAATTTTTCAAAGTTGGAAACAAAAAGGTTGAGTAATTAATTTTGAAACGGATCCCCAAATGAACGGTCCAATTTATTGCTGGAAATTTTATGAAAAAAATTAATATTCTGTTTAAGAAAATATTGGCTGTGACAAAACTACGCCATTTTTCTTTGTTTCGTGTAATAAAGGGAAATAAATCCAAGATGCAATTATTGCTAGTGTATAAACGTTATCTATTAGCGTTTATAAAAAGAGAGTGCACAAATTAAGCCTAAATGTTACAGAAACCACACACATATCAAAAATTTCTTAAGTTTTTTCTGATCAGATATTACTATAAATATTTCAATCTTTCAATGGGAATGTGCTAGAAAACTTATTTAATAATAATATTCATAATATTATTAAAATAGGTTCTGCCTATTATAAGTTATAGTGTTTAGCTTGTACATAACCTCAAACTACGTTTTTTTTAGTCTCCCATAGAAAATAAATAAAATAATAATTGATACTAAGATAACAAATATTTTTCTATTCAACAACACAAAAATTATTACTGTAATGTTGTAAGAAATTCTGGCATGCTCCTTTGACGTGCAATAATCAAAAGTCCTCCGCCCATAGTGTTAATTAAAGTTGCAAATGATATTTTATTGTTTTTCAGGTGTTATTAAACCTAACCTAACCATACTAATATTAGTGTTAACATCACGTTCAAAAAACGTCCATCAAACTGTTTCCGACACCTATCATAACACTCACTTAAGATTCAATAACAACCCACTAAAACATACCATAAATCTGCTTAAGTAATGTTTGTTTATAAACCTTTGGTAGTTAACTGAACCAAGATTAATGCTAGCCGTTTTGTCACCTAAACCACGCCTGGTTACCTAGGAGTTATTGTCAAACGTTATTTAAATTCAAAATATTCTTTATTTAAGTGGACTGTTTTCATACTTTTGAATGGTCAAATGTTTTTACAGAAGCTACCACTGATTCGAAGTTTTCTCCTACTGAGAAGAACCAGCAAGAAACCCGGCGGATAATCTTTTTAACAAAAATAATCACAATTTGATTGATGGTTACAAGTTAATCGTTGGTGCATAGCTGACTGGAGTTTCTTGTGTACGTGGGTTTTTCTTCGTTGCAATAATAATATTCAATACCTTTTTACTATAAACTTTATTTCGCACACAGCACACAGCAATCCACATTCAATGACAGCGGAAGAAGGAAAGAACCACAGACAAGTACACTACATACATTACAGAGTTAAGGTATGCTACTCAAATAATCCTCAACTCAAATTCAAATTCAAAATATTCTTTATTCAAATAAACTTGTAAACAAGTGCTTTTGAATCGTCAACTCTATTGTTGGTTTGGAAAGCTGTTCCTATCGAGAAGAGCCAGCAAGAAACTCGGCGGTTGCTCTTTTAAAAATATAATTCTTATATTATTACTAGTTACATTAGTTATTACTTTCTTGTACAGAGTCGAAGAGTAGCTACGTCTGGGCATTTTTATCATCTAAAAAAATCTAAAAAATTGTATAGTAAAGTTAATAGAAGATAACCCGGAACAAGAAAACGGTCTTAAATCCCAGTTAGGCATATATGAATTTTCTTTAATAATAATAATAATAAATATATGGGACACTAACACACGTTTGTCCGTCCCCAAAGTAACATATTTGTGTTATGTGTTACAGAAAACTGGTAAATATATACATATTTAATTTTAATCATCATTCTCCTGCCCTTATCCCACTCTAAGTGGGGTAGGCATAAAATGTTTTAAACATGTTGTGATGTGATTTGTCTACGTATTTTACGGTCGGCCGCCCAAGGAGCTGAAGATGCTGTCATTCGCGTTCAGGGACCAGTAAAAACTTCAACACTCCTTAAAAACATGTACCGGCTTGTTGCTAACCCACAGCTGGTTACAGATCTCATTTTTTCTTCTGGAAAGAAGGATTGGAACTTGGACCCAACATCCTGCTCAAATGTGCATGGGTAGGTTTCATATGTCAAAGAATTCTTCAGCGATATGCTGATTCCATGTGGTTTTCTCATTTATAGAAGAGAAAAAAATCAGTATTTCAATCGTAGTTATTTCTTCATGGAAACCTTTCATCATCTTCCTGCCTTTATCCCACTCTGAGTGGGGTCGGCATAACATGTTATAAACATGTTGTCACACGATTTGGCTAGATATTTTACGACCGGCCACCTGCTTGACGTCAACTTAACTTAGTCGTATTTTACGACACCTCAGTAAGAAAGAGGGTAGTCTATTATTCACAACCGAATACCACACGATGAGTCAATTTACCTTAGCCGCCTTTCCCGACACCTCGGTGAGAAATAAGTGTGGTTTATTCTAGAAAACCTTTAAATATAAGATATTTTTATATCAATTTTTATATCACGCCCGTTCTTTACTTTGATATATTGAATTTGGTAAGTTACCCTCAAACATTTTATCGACAATATTTTGCCATTTGCTGGTATTCTTCGACAGAGAAAATATTCCAAAGTCTAATGTACGGTCGTGTATTGAAAAAAGGCACTTTATTGATATATTTTTATGAGAGCTAGAGATATTCAGTGAAGCGTAATGTTAGGATACACATCCAGTATTAACAGTAAGCGATAGAAACTATATTTTTCATTTTAAAGTCGTTGTGTTGGGCTCCATCGTGGCACAATTGATTACAGCCAGCCAACATTGCATTTAAGCTCATCATATACAAAGTATGATAGTCAAAGTGTGGAATTCCTGCTCTATATCTATGACAATCTACTCAGAATACTTATTTCAAACTAAATAAATAAATAACATGGAAGGAATGTCACTGAAACGTTTTTAGGAAGACACCACCGGAAAAAACAACGACACAGTGTTGCCACCATTTTCATCAAAAAGGGCGCGATACTCTTGTTTCATGACTGTGTTGCTATAAAATACAAAGCTGAAGTCATCAGCGACAACATTTTCTTAATCTTTATTTTATTTTTTGTCCTAAACATTTCTTCCGCCACAATTCATCAATATTAACTAATTTTTCTCTTAAATTTAAATCGTGGACATGAAAACGTCTACAATGAAAATTCAACGAAGTATGTTCCTGAGAATGTTTCGAATCGGCTTTTATATCTTCAAAACTATCGATAAATTGTGAAAATAAAGATAAGGATTTTTCGGATAAATTGTGTTTTCTTTTCTATTTTTAAAGAAATTAAAATGTCCACAAACTCCTAATATTTTTGAAATTCCAGCTATCCATCAGTGTCAAACTTTAGACTTATATATTTTTCTGTAGCTTTGTTTCGCTGGGACGTGGCCCTATTTTAAGCTGTATAGACTTCTGTATAGCCGTCGTAATCTGAAAGGGGTCAAAGTTAGTTGGGCATCGTAAACGGATAATTATGTAAATAGAAAATACCTTATTGGTGGTATTTTTGCGCTCCATATATTTTAGGGTTGGACCCGTTCAGTGACTGTGAAAGTAATATCGTTCGAACCCTCCATTAGGGCTTTTGTGATTTATTTAGCGATATAACGGTACAAAAGTTAAACTATTTGAGTATTTAATTTAGCTTAGTGCAAAGAAATTCATGCATGAACGACCTCTACATTTCGATTATAATTCGTAATTGATTGTAATTCGAAATCTATACTAATATTATAAAGAGGAAAAATTTGTTTGTAATGTTTTCAGACAATAAACTACTGGATTTCGAAAATTCTTTCACCATTAGAAAGCAACAACTTTACTGAGCAACAAAGGCTATATAACATTTTTTTAAAAAATGGGGATAAGTAATAAAAATGTGTAAAAAAAAGGTGTAAAAAATTAGTCATAAAAATCTATTATCGCACGCGCTGCGGACACTATTGATGATAGAACAAAAAATAAATGAAAAAAGTTCAAAACTATTATAGAACGCATAAATATCTGCAAAATAGTCTGCGATACCATATATTCAACAACTTTAGTTATGCCAATATAACTAGATAAAAAACTTGTAAGTATCCAAAAGGCTACTTATAAGTTTTTTAGAATAGAATATATAAAAAATTATATATTCTTTTGTACATACATATTGTTAGAAGAGATAAAAAATAGCACATGTACAAAAGCGGACTTATCTTTGAAAGGAATCTCTTACAGTCAACCTTTTTTATTGATTTCGTTAATTATTGTGTAATTTTCCGATATAAAAAAAAATGCAATGACGATTGTATAGTAAGGGCTTTCTATCTATCCTCTGAAGAAACATCTCTCCTTTCCTTTAGATGTTGGATCAGAGCTTTGCTTGGCAAGCACATATAATAGGAATACTGAAGAGATATTATGCATGTTACTTGGAGACAACTTATTAGTGCTCGTTTGGTTTGACCCCTTAGTAAAGTCATGAACTTGAGTATCCACACGATCGCAATTCACATCAATCTAAAGCTGACGTGACAAATAAGACAAGTTTCAAAGGTTATCACGATAGAATCAACTTCGTTAACTCCCATTTTGGCGATAATCTGCACCACTCAAGGAATAGCTGTCGATTATACTGAGGCTGTAAAGGTATTAGAGAATGAGAGATCCCTTTAAAAATGTAAAGCCGTCTGTAAAACATGGCTATATCTCGTTTACGGGTTCTTAAGCCACGTTATAAAGAATGCTTGTTACACCGAAAGGTTTTTATTGAATTAAAAAATTAATTTATAGGATAAGCCCTAACATAGCCAAGATCCATAATAGTACTTATAAAACACTATTAATAAAAGGCTAATACAGAAAGCATACTATACTATTGAGGAATACTTGGATAATAATAATGCGTGGATGTAGCTTGTCTTCGATTCTGTGCAAGACAGTAATAACTAATGTAACTAGTAATAAGAATTATATTTTTAAAAAGAGCAGACGCCGAGTTTCTTGCTGGCTCTTATCGGTAGGAACAGCTTTCCGAACCAGCAGTAGAGTTAAAGATTCAAAAGTACTTGTTTACAAGTTTATTTGAATAAAGAATATTTTGAATTTTAATTTGAATATAAAAGTTATATTAATATTATTTTTCTATTATTATATATTGCGAATTATATAAAAGTAATATATTATTTACTAAAAATACACTTTAGACATAATAGTATTACAAAATACTAATATGTCTAAAGTGTATTTTTAGCAATTTGAAATAAATTGTATATCAATCAAAAAAGCTGTGGTAGCCCAGCGATAACACCGTGCGCCTCTTTCGAGGAGGTCTAGGGTTCAAATCCCGGGCAAGCACCAATGAGTTTTCTAGTAAAACTTATGTGTCAAATTGATAATTGCAATTTATCACACGCTTTTCGGTGAAGAAAAACATCGTGAGGAAACCTGCATATCTCTAGAGAATTCTGGGGATATGTGTAACCTACCAATCCGCATTGGAGCAGCGTGGTAGGTCTCAGCTCCAATCCTTCTCTCTAAAAACGGAGAGAAGAGACCTATGCCCAGCTGTGGGATAGTAACAGGCCGTTACTTACTTTTTTACTTTTTGTATATCAATCAGTGTATCAAATGAATTAAATTTAACTACAGTAACTTGAATCAAAGCTGCTTAAGTAAATTTAAAATGTTACATTAACTAACTTGAAAACTAAGTACTGTGGTTTATCAAATTTGTCAAGTTAATCTTGAGTCAAAGCTACTAAACTAAATTGATATCGTTCCGAGCAACTTCTTGATAACTACTAAGTACTTGAATCAAAGTAGCTTTGCTGAATATTTAACGTGACAATCGGTCATCCAGTTGTTGACTAGAGCCTGAATAGCTTTACGAAACCTATCAAATTGTAAGACTCATTCATCGATAATAATGTAATAAATTACACTGCAGACATTTATAATTACTTTTATAATATACTTCTAAACTAAAGATAGATTTAAACGTGTGAAGGACGACATCATTGACTGATCAGTGACTGTAATGTATCTCAGTTATTGATTTTAATTAATACTAATATTATAAGGAAAATTTTGTATGTATGTTTGTAATGTTTCCACAAAAACAACTAGACCTATTTCAAAAATTCTTTCAGTATTGGAAAGCTGCATCTTTATTGAGCAACATAGGCTTACATTTTCAAAAAATAGGGATCCGTTATAAAAATATAATAAGGTGTTTTTAGATGTAATTACGCGGGTGAAACTGCGGGATACTACCAGTCTAATAAGTTGTTAAACCAAAAGATTATAGCTACATTCTCAATTATATCAATAAGACAGCTTTGCTACTTACAAAGTAATAATGTCTCATAAGAGTGTTTTCCTACTTTATTTGATTACGGTGTTAAGTGCAGCCATCAACGCGTAAAATGAATAAAATCCAAAGGCTCGGATTGTTATGGTTGTGAAGGAATAATAATGAGGTACTCGGGATCTGGTAATTTGGTTTTGGAGCTAGATGGTTCAAAAGCGGGTTTACAATGAAAATATTTTAGGGGACGTGCTTCACTGCTTTTATAATAAAATTATTACGACGTAAGTAGGCTATGCAAAAACAATATTACCAGTTAAATGATTTTATGGTACCAAACCGCACATTGCTAAGTCTGTGGAGAGAGTAATATATATGGAACTCATCTCAGATTATATTATAACCAAGTTAAGAATAAATCTCCTCGACACGTCCTTAGAATTAAAACGTAAATTCAAGATGGCGCCCGTTGCATTGTGACTATTGTTTTTAAACATCCTTTTGAAATGTTGCCAGCGATAAAACCAAACAACCTTGATCTAGTAAGCAATGTATCAAGACTAACAAGTCTGGATATGAGAAGAACGTATGAAAATCGCAAAATTGGCAATCGCGGCGGTTTTTTCGCTAGCCAATTGACACAGTTCGGAAGTAGCGCGGCTATAGTGGGCGGGCACAACAAACCGTTTTAAAATAAAACTAATACAGAGGCGAGTCGCGTAATTTTTGACCTGATTCGAGAAAGAGGTTATTAACTGTGTGCTATGTTTGTTTCCGTCTGACTCCATGTTGCGATTACAGGCTTAGTTTTTAACACAAATTGTATTTATGTAGCAACCAGCCAAGCCATTATAAATTTTGTTAAACAGATAGTTTCAAAAGCATACATTGCGTAAAATACTATACAGATTATCATCCTCCTGCCCTTATCCCACTCTAAGTGGGGTCGGCACAACATGTTTTCATATGATTTGGCTACGTATTTTACGACCGGCCGTCTGCCTGACGTCAACTTACCTTGGTCGTATTTTACGCCTCCTCGGTAAGAAAGAGGGTGGTCTTTTTTACTCAACAGGACATCACACGGTAGGTCAACTTACCTTAATCGCCTTTTACGACACCTCGGTCTTGTATTCAGTCAGAATTGTACGAACGATCAGTCAAATCGTACCAATTTATCTACACGATCCGATTCAACCCCCATCAGTACTTGGGTGTATTTACACACGCACCGAAGCCCGCAAAACGTTTTTTATATTACGCAAGACTAGAATCACAAGGCACGAGATAAAATAACAGACAAGCGGGAGTCGAATTTAGGCAATGGAGATTTTGTTTTTATAATCAAGTTTTTTCCCAACTTCGTTTGTGTGGACTGTTGTCGCGTGATGTTGTTAATAGATGACGCTTTTCAATTGTATTCCTGTAGAATTAACAGGATTTCTATAGCTTTTATGTTATTCCGGTGTATAAGGAAGAACTCTGCCAAATTTCATCGATATTGGTTCAGCGGATTGACCGTGAAAGAGTAACAAACATACATCCATACTCACAAACTACACAAAAAGAATTTGGCTAACAGATAATTAATTATTAGAATTAATGTATACTATTTATTTTTCTATAACCACGTCCACGAAGTCACGCTCGCACACACCGTTTGGACAATAAAAGACTGTATTTATTTATGTTCCTATGCTATTTTTTGTAAGGAACCCTAAAATTTTCTCCAAAGCACAGATGGCCAGCCACAGCCCCGAATATAAACTACGAGATTTTCTCCAGCCGAAGGGTAAATGTCTTGTGAATTGGTTTGCAAATCTTTTTTGTTTGAACAGGGTATATAGGCTGAACTTTGTATTATACAAATTAACAGTAAATAAAGTTATCTTATAAGATCTGAAAAAAGTTATATGTTTAGACCTATTTTATGAGATAACCGCTATGTGCAATATTTACTCAACAATAATTGCAAAAAGGGTTGCAGAAAGCAGTTTTGCTTAAGACAGACTGTATAATGAGGAGGTTCCTCACTTCTTAATAATAACCGGGTGCTTGGGCCCCTTTTACACTCCCTTTGAATGCCAATTATTTTAATAATATTATATAAAATATTTAAAATTTTAAAATTAACTTTCTGCCCTAATAGCGCCATATCAAGAGCTCATGAATAAGGGCCCCAGATGGGCTTGAAATGAAAGGGCTAACTCGGTAGAATGAGACGTGAACCATTCTCCTCCCGTTATCCCACTCTAAGTGGGGTCGGCACAACATGTTATACACATGTTGTTACATTATTTGGCTAGGTATATTACGACCGGCCGCCTACCTGACATCGACTTACTTCTGTCGTAAATGTTGAACATAAAAGTAATTATTGTGAGTAAACCATAAGAGATTAAGACATACTGTTGTAGACTTTTTTGTAGTATTTTTGTAGATTTCTAATTTTCTAGTACATTACTTAAGCGTATCTCTGCCGATTTACGTGGCGTATGTAAGTGAAGCTTTCGTCAGGGGAGCACCTCTTAACACAATTTAAAGAAAAGCGCAATGTAATTAGTAACCGTATAAAAATCCGTATTAAACAATATTATCTGAGTAGAATAGACCACCCTCATTTCTTACCGAGGTGTCGTAAAAGGCGACCAAGGTAAGGTAAGGTGATTGACTCGCTGCGTGGTTTCCGGCCAAATGTAATACTACCTAAACCTTTCTGAAGAATTTCACTACTTTTTAGTAACAACAATACTAAAATCCGTTTAGTAGATTTTGAAAAAATCGGTCACATACAGGCGCAGATAGCTTTTGGAGACTTTGTTTTGTAATAAATATAGATAGATATTATAATATTGTCTGTCTGGTGTGGTTCGTTCTAGACGCACACAATGGGTTACAAAGTTTTAGCTTTACACCTAAATATATATATATTAACTTTGCAAGTACCTAAATATAATTAATGTTGGGAAACATTTACGAACTAGAGACTACATATTCTAACTGTTCACGTTGGATATAATTATCCAAAGCGCTTTGTTACTGGTACTAAGCTTAATAATCTAGTAACGTGTTAGATAGTTAAGCTGATGAGTTCTTCATGCGCGTCAACATCACAATCAACATTAAATTTACTAACATTTATAGAATTGGGTGTTACTTTGCGGAGGTCCATAATACAAAAGTAATGAGAATATTATTTTGCTATAATCTGCGATAAAAGGAAATATATGTAATGCTAAATGTAGAGTGTAATATTCGTTCTCATACCTGATACATGCAGAATTTGTAAGAACTCATGCCCTAATCGCAAAGGCTTGCCTTGCTTTGCGATTTTGTCGTGGAGTCTATCTCCTGACGATGCTTCGGTTACGGGGCGAAATAATTGTTGAGATTGCTGTGGTTGTGTGCAGTGCTTGTGTATTGTTGTGCCCTCGGTGTCGGGTAGTGCATGAGTTCTTACAAATTCTGCATGTATCAGGTATAAGAACGAATAGTACACTCTACATGTAGCATTACATATATTTCCTTTTATCGCGGATTATAGCAAAATAATATACTCATTACTTTTATTTACATTATTACGCAGGCCTCGAAAAATGCGACTATGGTGAGTTGACCCACTGTGTGGTATCCGGTTGAGTAGAATAGACCACCCTCTTTCTTACCGAGGTGTGGTAAAATACGACTAAGGTAAGTTTACGTCAGATAGGCGGCCGGTCGTAAAATACGTAATCAAATCATGTGATAGCGTTTTTATAACATGTGCCAACTCTCTCACTCGATTTACATTGCTGATTACCCTAAACATTAATACTAATAAAGTGATGATTTCCAAATTGATTTTGAAAACTCATCTGTATTGGGTAAACGGTACTACGAAACTTGACAAAGAGTTACGTTAAACTTCGCAACTAGTTAGCAACTTCCTATAGTTGTTTGAGTCAAACCGAAACCAAAACTAGGTTTAAATAATTACACTCTCGATAACTTAATCGATCGATCAAGAATTTCAATAATAATTTGTTTTTAGTTTTGTTTTTACAAGTAAAGTTTTTATTCACTTTTCATCATCATCTTCCCTGCCTTATCCCTCTATAAGTGGGGTCGGCACAACGTGTTATAAACATTGAATTGGCTACCATGGCTATTTATTTACCCTAGAGTAGGGTAGCCATAGATAAATTTGTAAGTGTCGCAACAAATAATGAGAGGGAAGATACAACTCATACACTTATGTTCCAACATGTTTCAAATACAAACCCCTTCATATAGTTGGTCAATAATATCCTACTAATACCTATTATAAATGCGAAAGTTTGTGAGTATGGATGTTTGTAACTCTTAGGTACACGACGAATGCGCTGAACCAATATTGATGAAATTTCGCACACTTTGACAATAGACAATAGGAATATCAAAAAGGTGACATGGTGCTGTCACATGATTTGGCTGCGTTTTCACGACCGCCTGCCTGACGTCAACTTACCTCTGTCGTATTTTACGACACCACGGTAAGAAAGAGGGTGGTCTATTCTACTAAAACAGATACCACACGGTGGGTTGACTTACCTTAGTTGCATTTTACGACACCTCGGTAAGAAAGAGGGTGGTCTATTCTTCTAAACCGCATACCACACGGTGGGTCAATTTACCTTTGTCGCCTTTTACGACACATCGGTAAGAAATGAGGGTAGTACTATTCTATTCAGCCGGATACCACTCGGCGTTATAAGTGTAAAGGAAAAATATCGTTTTTAAACTTAGCTTTATTTAATCACACTTAAAAAAGAGAGACAGATAATAAGCTTCATTTGCTTTCTCTTTATTTTCAATGGACACATTTTAAGACTCCCATACTCTTGAATAACTCTATGCAATGAACACGTCCGACCCCAATGTCCTTGTAATAAGAAACCCCTGAATATCAATAGCGTTAATGAGACGTCAATGTTTGCTAATCTCTTGTAACGAACCCAGTTTAGAAACTCCCAAGAGATTACCTCCTTAATTCATATGCAATAAAGCTCGAAATCCTTTGAAAGCTTATTTCAATAGTAATAATGCTGATGTGCAAGACATTAAAGAGATCGAGCCTTCTTTTAGTAATTACTTATAGTGGGTTCATTGAACAAAATACGTAACTCTGTTTAATTTTCTGCGACAAAAACTAGAATCTATAAAGTGTCATCTCATCATCTTCCTGCCCTTATCCCACTCTAAGTGGGGTCGGCACAACATGTTATAAACATGCTGTCACATGATTTGGCTGCGTTTTCACGACCGGCCGCCTGCCTGACATCAACTTACCTCTGTCGTGTTTTACGACACCTCGGTAAGAAAGAGGGTGGTCTATTCTACTAAACCGGATACCACACGGTGGGTCAACTTACCTTAGTCGCCTTTTACGACACCTCGGTAAAAAATGAGGTTGGTCCTATTCTACTCAGACGGATACCACTCGGCGGGTCGACTTACCTTAGTCGCCTTTTACGACACCTCGGTAAGAAATGAGGGTGGTACTATTCTATTCAGCCGGATACCACACGGCGTCAATTCTGCACTCGAGTGTTCTCTAACCCGTAAACGAAAAAAAAGGCCCTTTTAGTTTTCACCAATAGACAGGGTTGTTTACAGCGAAGGTTATATGACTGACAATGATATGATGATAATTTATGACGCCTCTTAATCGTCTTTTATGACTTCTTGGTAATATACCTTAGTCGACTCCTCGGTAAGAAGAGGGTGGTCTATTCTACTCAGCCGTATACCACACGGTGGGTCACCTTTTCCTAAAATTCAGCATGTAGGGGGTTTTGGGGAGAAAAATCGATCTAGCTAGGTTTTCTATTTTAAAAAATCGTGTTATCCCTGTTTTTGGGCATTAAAAAATTCTAAAATGTATATTAAATTGAATTTTTACCATTAACTGTCAAGTGAGCCTCACATACCCTATTATTTTTTTTTTTGAAGTTTTTTTTTTATTTTGGAAAAAGTTACCGAGCACGTCTCGGTCACCCAGATAATATTTATAAAACCGTAATTTTTTTGCTACAGATACTATAATAATGCATTACTAAACCTCATATTTGTTGTTGATAAAGAAACAGTAAATATAAGAAACAATTCGTAATAAAATATACTAATAACAATAAATAAATAAATAAATAAATAATAAATATATGGGACACTTACACACACGGTAGTCCATCCCCAAAGTAAGTAACTTAATACTTGTGTCATGGGTGACAGACAACTGGTGAATATATACATATATAATTTTTAAATACATACTTAAATACAAATATACACCCAGGCTCAAAGACCAACAAATTCATTTTTATAGAAAATGTTGGCCCTCGGCGGGAATCGAACCCGCGACCCGCGGAGCTGAAGGCAGGGTCACTACCCACTACGCCAACGGGCCAGTCAACAATATTTAATAGATCCACGATAAGTTTAACATATAACGCTGTAAAATTTATTTCAAACGGGTAACATTAATTCGCAGTTACGTATTTAGGAAATAAACAAAGCCACAGGTGCGGTGGTAGAAAATTAAATACGCAATGCAAGAGTTGCCCACATAAATAATGCGCCCTTTAATAAGAGTACGGCTCTGGGTTTGCGCAATTGAATTCCACTGAACTCGTTTACCTAGAAATGTCACTTAATTTATTATTATTTATTTATTTATTTAACTAGAACAGACATAATCCGCGTACACTAATTAAACACAATCACAAAAAAAGAATACATAATTTTAACTAAAACACAAAGAAAGAAAATGAAACCGAATAACGTGAAACATCGTCATCTTCCAGCCCTTATCCCACTCTAAGTGGGGTCCGCACTACATGTTATAAACATGTTGTCACATGATTGGACTGTGTTTTTACGACCGGCCGCCTGCCTGACGTCAACTTACCTTAGTCGTATTTTACGAAACCTCGGTAAGAAAGAGGGTGGTCTATTTTACTAAACCGGATACCACACGGTGGGTCAACTTACCTTAGTCGCCTTTTACGACACCTCAGTAAGAATTAAGGGTGGTACTATTCTATTCAGTCGGATACCACACGGAAATGAAACTGAATAACGTGAAACAATTAAAAAGAAAATAATGATACTAAATATAACATTTAAAGTTGTGATTTTAAATTGACTAAAAACAAAGACTGATAATGTGATTCATTATTTTATTTCTATGTAATATGCCAGATTATATTAAACGAGTTTAACAATATTTACATGGTTATAGAAAAGGGTTTAAAATGATAATCAGTACAAGCACTCGTCTCTTCCATTTTTAGAATATCATTGTTGAGGTCTTCACAATTTCGACCGTTTATTCCTATCTCGAGAATGAACTCGAAGGGCTTTCAGAAGGTTTGTACAAAGACAATTAAATTTATAGAACACTTCATTTATACAATGAACATTGTTCAGGTGATTTCTAATTAAATAAAAAAATATTTTTTGACTTTAAATAACCGATCAAATAAATAATTTCAATAATTAATTGAAAAAAAAAATTATATACTGACTATATTACTTTACTTTACATTACTTTAATTCCAGGTACCTACAAAAAAACAGTTAATTTAGTGAAGTGGAAAAAGAATTTAGCCGCAGGAATTATTTAACGTTTTGAAAAAATACATGATTTAGAAGGGTGAATGACCGTACCTTATTTCATTCCATTTCGTATGTAATGCATAACCTTGACCGAGGAACTAGTGTGCGACTATAAATATAGTATTCTCCTGTTTTTCGAACAAGAGCGCCAGGTACAGTCAACCATAACTAAACAAGCGAGATCTAAATTAAATTAAATTTATTTTGTTCGAAAATACGATATTTAAGAAATGCCATCGTTATGTTATAAGCTTAAGTTATTGGTAAATATCGTATCATCAGTGTATTGTACTATCACTGTATATTGTCGAAAGTAAGAAAGACACACTTTTCAGCATCTATTCAAACATGATGAAAAGTGCTTATCTTGAAACAAATTTACCAAATACTCATTGGAGTGTGCTGGATGAGCTTATATCCATATTTTTCAAGATTTTGAGGACTTAATGCCGCGAGCGGCCATTCGTGCATATCGGGGTTTCCCTACCATTGAGTTTTACTGCGGGACAAGTGAGCACGCTCAATTTGGAATCAATTGGCTTAAACAAATATAAAATTATACCCTACAATGTTTTGGAACATTGCAAGCGAGGCGCGTTTACTAAAGATTCGGGACTTTATTTCGTGATCTATAAGTACTCTGTAACAACCTTGTGTTGATTTGATATTTTCAGTTTTATTTATTTATCGTTAATATTTCAATCAGTTAATCTTATATATATTTTTTTTTATAGTGCTGTGATGGCCCAGCGGTGCGACCGTGTGAATCTCTAGAGACGATCACGGGTTCGAGCCCGGGCAGACACCAACGAGTTTTTCTCTTAAAACTTATGTGTCTAATTGATAATTGCAATTTATCACACGCTTTTCGGTGAAGGAAAACATCGTGAGGAAACCTGCATATATCTAGAGAATTCTGGAGGTATGTGTAACCTACCAATCCGCATTGGAGCAGCGTGGTAGGTCTTAGCTCCAATCCTTCTCTCCCAAAACGGAGAGAAGAGGCCTATTCTCAGCAGTGGGATAGTAACAGGCCGTTACTTACTTATATATTTTTCTGAATTTTGGTAACGGCTACAACGTTTTTTATAAAATTCAGCATGTAGGGGAGTTGGGGGGAAAAATCGATTTAGCTTGGTTAAAAAAGTAGAATAAACGTTTCTCATTTCTTACCGAGGTGTCCTAAAAGGTGACACGCCGTGTGGTATCCAGTTGAGTAGCATAGACCACCCTCTTTCTTACCAAAGTGTAATAAAGTACGACTAAGGTATGCTGACGTCCAGTCGTAAAATATGTATATAACCATGTGACAACATGTTTATAACATATTGTGCTGATCCCACTTAGAGTGGAACAAGGGCATGGGGATGATGATTATTAACACTTTCTATGCGACTTTACTTCATTTGATGAGTTTTTTAATTTACTTTTATTTTTAAAATTTACTCTTAATAAAATCAATAATAAGGTATTTCTAATTCAGCACAGATAACGACGTTATAAGTGAACTTCAGTTAACCCTAACTGTGAAGCCGAAGGTCAATAACCCGCATTAATGCAGCACGGATGGGAGCGGGTAAACAAAGGGGCTCGGTTCATAATGCGGGATGAACCTAAGATGAGAATAGATTTCGGAGTCAAGCATTTGTGAAAATAAAGATGGACGTGTATAGTAATTTATTAGCGTTCTAATCCTAATTTTCTTAATGAGATAACTATGACTTAGTTAAAGTAAAATGTTATTCTAACGACGCTATTAATAAAATTTTAATCCATTTCTTGAAATAACCATTCAAGACAATCCAATCTTTGTATCAAAACTTATAAAACAAAGTTGCTAAAATACATTCCATATTTCAATTACTGCCGTGTGGTATTCGGCTAAGTAGAATAGACCAACCTCATTTCTTGCCGAGGGGTCGTAAAAGGCGACTAAGGCAAGTTGACCCGCCATGTGGTATACGGCCCAGTATAATATACCACCCTTATTCCTTACCGAGGTATCGTAAAAAGTGACTGAGAAAAGTTGACGTCAAGTAGGTGGCTAGTCGTAAAATACCTTTCCAATTAATCATGTAACAGCATGTATATAACATGCTGTGCGGATCCCACTTAGAGTGGGATAAGGGCAGAAAAATGATGTTCTATTTTGTCCAAAAAATCTCATTATCGTCTGCGAACTGTTAATATCTTGGATCGTAGCAAAGCTACCTCATATTAGCTTTGTGTATATATCTGACCCGCATAGTATATATAGCGGCTTTAGGTATATCAGAGTATGCATGTAATTGCCGCATTAGATCATGTATATTCAGTATTAATTACATGTGCAATTAACTTCTCATAATATGTCCAATTAGGTTCAAAGGTTAACACATTATGATATGCTAATATCCTACAAATATTATAAATGCGAAAGTTTGTGAGTATAGATGTATTATATCCTCCTGCCTCTATCCCACTCTAAGTAGGGTCGGCACAACATGTTATAAACATGCTGTCACATGATTTGGCTGCGTTTTTACGACCGGCTGCCTGCCTGACCTCAACTTACCTCTATCGTACTTTACGACACCTCGGTAAGAAAGAGGGTAGTCTATTCTACTAAACCGGATACCACACGGTGGGTCAACTTACCTCAGTCGCCTTTTACGACACCTCGATAAGAAATGAGGGTGGTACTATTCTATTCAGCCGGATACCACACGGCGGGTCAACTTACCTCAGTCGCCTTTTACGACACCTCGATAAGAAATGAGGGTGGTACTATTCTATTCAGCCGGATACCACACGGTGGGTCAACTTACCTCAGTCGCCTTTTACGACACCTCGATAAGAAATGAGGGTGGTACTATTCTATTCAGCCGGATACCACACGGCGTCGACAAATAGTAACATTATAACTCAAGAATTCCATTAATATAAATACAGGTTTCGTCATAATATGTTCCTTACTATAAAGCGTAAGCGTTTGCTATCGGATTTGATCCCGCGAAGTTTGTTTAAGAGTAACTTACTCTAACAATTTAGCCATGGTGACTTAAAGTACTTCAATGTTGTTTTCAATATTAGTTACTTAAAAGCTCCCTAATCAAATCTTATAAGCTTGTTTCTTATTATTAATGGCACATCCAATAGACAATAGACGAAGGTTTTTTGGGATTCAATTTTGTAAAGGCGCTTACGTTTTCTTGAATAAGTCTTTTGCCAATAACTTAGTATTACATTTTTTTCTTTGATTTATTTCATAATCGTAAATACTAGTACTTATTTAAGGCCAAAGTATTTATTAAATATAATTGTATACTTACTTTATGTATTTTATAAATATACTAAAACTTATAAAATACAATTATCTCTACATAATAACCACTTTAGGAGCTTTAAGAGCGTTGTATTGCACTATCATCGTTCATCATTGTCCTGCCCTTATCCTACTCTAAATGGGGTGCGGCCAAATATGTTTTGGCTTATTTTTTTATGACTGGCCGCCTACCTGACGTCAACGACGTTACCTTAGTCCCCTATTGCGACACTTCGGTAAGAAATGAGGATGATTTATTCAACTCAAACGGATATCACACTGCACTTACCTTAGTCGCCTTTTACGACACCTCGGTAAGAATGAAGGTGGTCTATTCTACTGAGGCGGATATCAAAGGGTGAGTCGTCTGTCCTTGATCGCCTTTTACGACACCTTAGTAAGAAATGAGAATGGTTTATTGTACTCAGCCAGATAATACAAGGCGGGTGAACTTAACTTAATCGCCTTTTACAACACCTCGGTAAGAAAGAGGGTGGTCTATTCCACTCACCCGGATACTAAACGTCGGAACAACTTACCTTAGTAGCCTTTTGCGACACCTCGTTAATAAATGAGGGTGGTACTATTCTACTTAGTCGGGTACCACACGGCTATAGATTTATGTACAAATATGTCGTATTTTTCAAAAAGAATCTCCAAAAAAAACAAATAGCATGGCGCCTCTATTGCCTTTACTGATTTATGTAAAAATCGTTCGTATTCTTTTAAAAGAATCTACAAAAAAAACAAAAAGAATGGCGTCTCTATTGACTTTTTCACTGTACATACTAATTATGTTTGTCTAACAATTCAACAACATTCTAACAATTCATTCTAACAATTCAGAATAACTTGTTCCAGGCTGAAAAATCCTTGAAATCTGAACTGAACTATACTGATGAGTAAATCCCCTTTTGCTCTCAAACAAACCACTCAAACCTCTTTAATATTCACGGCCTGTATTCAATTCAAAACAAGCGAAGTGTTTTTTTTTTAAATAAACTGAAAAAGCGTGTTGCCGATTTCCATTTTTAAGATTCCGTATAAAAGTTGTCATGAACCTGCGTATTTACCCTTTCAAATATTTAGGTATATTGATTGGAATAGTCGACCCGCCATGTGATATCTGGCTGAGTAGGATAGACCACCCTCTTTCTTACCGAGGTGTTGTAAAAGACGACGTAGGTAAGTTAACCCACCGTGTGGTATCCGGATGAGTACAATAGACTACCCTCTTTCTTACTGAGGTGTCGTAAAATACGACTAAGGTAAGTTGACCCACCGTGTGGTATCCGGATGAGTACAATAGACTACCCTCTTTCTTACCGAGGTGTTGTAAAAGACGACGTAGGTAAGTTAACCCACCGTGTGGTATCCGGCTGAGTACAATAGACTACCCTCTTTCTTACCGAGGTGTTGTAAAAGACGACGTAGGTAAGTTAACCCACCGTGTGGTATCCGGATGAGTACAATAGACTACCCTCTTTCTTACCGAGGTGTTGTAAAAGACGACGTAGGTAAGTTAACCAACCGTGTGGTATCCGGATGAGTACAATAGACTACCCTCTTTCTTACCGAGGTGTTGTAAAAGACGACGTAGGTAAGTTAACCCACCGTGTGGTATCCGGATGAGTACAATAGACTACCCTCTTTCTTACCGAGGTGTCGTAAAAGACGACGTAGGTAAGTTAACCCACCGTGTGGTATCCGGATGAGTACAATAGACTGCCCTCTTTCTTACCCAGGTGTCGTAAAATACGACAAAGGTAAGTTGACCCACCGTGTGGTATCCGGTTTAGTAGAATAGACCACCCTCTTTATTACCGAGGTGTCGTAATATTCGACTAAGTTAAATTGACGTCAGGCACGCAGCCGGTCGTAAAATACGCAGCCAAATCATGTGACAGCATGTTTATAACATGTGCCGACCCCACTTAGAGTGGGATATGGGCAGGAGGATGAATGTATATTTGTTAATACTCAAATTAGTTACCTAATGCTCTTTTATCCGTCGATTATTATATCGATATTACATCATTTCTCGTGGTCGCTATTAAAACTCATTTCTCTCTTTATTTTGAACTCCACAATGCTTCTCCTCTTTCCTGTCCAATCTGAGAATGCTGTCTTAGGCTTCGACTAGTCTTTATAGCTAACAATATATTGTCGATGCTGATTATAATAAAAAGCGATACAATAAGGAACCCAAAATTAAAGAATATAAAAAGAATGCCGTTTCGGGTCACGTAGCAAATTTACGCTTCTCTCTTGATTCCAGGGACGATAACCCGTTCTGGATTCCAATCACTGAGCATACGGCCACGCGACAATCGTATTTTGTACTGATAAACCCTTTTCTATGTTATCTCAAATAAGATTTTGTTTAAAAAAATAAAAATAAATATATGGGACACTTACACGGTCATACATCCCAAAGTAAGTACTTTAATACTTGTGTTATAGATGAGAGACAACTGGCAATTGTATATTTATATATTTTTTAAATACATAATTATATATAAATACGCCGTGTGGTATCCGGCTGAATATAATAGTACCACCCTCATTTCTTAGCGAGGTGTCATAAAAGGCGACTAAGGTAAGTCGATCTGCCATGTGGTATCCAGTTGTGTAGAATAGACCAACCTCATTTCTTACCGAGGTGTCGTGAAATACGACTAAGGTAAGTTGACGTCAGGCAGGCGGCCGGTCGTATAAACGCAGCCACATCATGTGACAGCGTGTTTATAACATGTTGTGCCGACCCCACTTAGAGTGGGATAAGGGCAGGAGGATGATGATACTTATATACAAATATTCACCCAGGCTCCAAGAACGAACGAAGTGTTTAGTAGTAGAAAATGCTTGGTCATCGGCGGGAATCGAACCCGCGACCCGCGATTCAAAGGCTTGATCGCTACCCACTGCGCCAACGGGCGGACGTTGTCTTTTCTTCGAATCAGAGACATACAATCATAGACAAATCGCAATAAATACTAAAGATTGCTACTTAAAATAAGCTGTGATTGCCCAGTGTTGAGACCGTGGGACTCTCTAGAGATGATGATAGGTTCAAAGCCCGCGCAGGTACCAATGAGTTTTATTATTAAAAAAAACTTATGAGTCTAATTGACAATTGCAATCTATACCACGCTTTTCCGTAAAGGAAAACATCTTGAGTAAACCTGCATATCTCTAAAGAATTCCGGGGCTATGTGTAACCTACCAAGCTCTTTAAAACGGAGAGAGGAGGCCTATGCCCAGCAGTGGGATAGAAACAGGGCTTTAGTTTACTTCTTTTTACTAAAGGTTGCGAGGAAGTTATCCCTTGAAAAGCACATTGGTGTCAGCCCGGGTTTGAACCCGTGACCTCCTCCAAAGAGTCGCACTGTGTTACCGCTGGGCTACCACAGCTTATATGACGTACATTATTCCATATTAAATCGAACAGCAATCAAATTAGATGTTTAAAAAAGAAAAAAATGCTTTGGCTGTAGGCAACGTGGTATCCGGATTTTTTAAATTGATTAATAAAGTCCCAGTGCTCTAGCCATTTCGTGGCTACGAGATGTATCCCTCTTTTTCGAAACATCAAAAAATGACCAAAGTAAAGGTACGGTTTCTTTTTGGTTCACGTAAGACTTGTTTTATTGTGCTTTGGCTTCATTAGCGGGCTACGGCGAATATCGGGCTACGGCAATATATGTGGCTGGGTACATCGTTACAACGCGATGTATTCGGGCGCAGACGATATAGCATCGGAGCACTGTCGGTAAACTGGCGCGCATCAAAGAGATTTGTTGCGACAACATTTGCTTGACTAGCCACACTTATGACACTTCATTGTCGTTCAAACTTTGAAGTGGGACGACAAACACACAAAACTCAATGACGAATATACGCCGTAGGCCGCTTTCCGAATCTTCGCCCGCTAATGTAAGATATCGTGCATCGCTGAAACACAATGGTTTGCACGCCAACGCGACACGAATCTTCGCCCGCTAATGTAAGATAGCGTGCGTCGCCGACACACGATGGTTTGCATGCCAACGCGACACGAATCTTCGCCCGCTAATGTAAGATAGCGTGCGTCGCCGACACACGATGGTTTGCATGCCAACGCGACACGAATCTTCGCCCGCTAATGTAAGATAGCGTGCGTCGCCGACACACGATGGTTTGCATGCCAACGCGACACGAATCTTCGCCCGCTAATGTAAGATATCGTGCGTCGCTGACACACAATGGTTTGCACGCCAACGCGACACGAATTTTCGCCCGCTAATGTAAGATAGCGTGCTTCGCCAACACACAATGGTTTGCATGCCAACGCGACACGAATCTTCCCCCGCTAATGTAAGATAGCGTGCGTCGCCAACACACAATGGTTTGCACGCCAACGCGACACGAATCTTCGCCCGCTAATGTAAGATATCTCGCGTCGCCGACACACGATGGTTTGCACGCCAACGCGACACGAATCTTCGCCCGCTAATGTAAGATAGCGTGCGTCGCCGACACACGATGGTTTGCACGCCAACGCGACACGAATCTTCGCCCGCTAATGTAAGATATCGTGCATCGCCGACACACGATGGTTTGCACGCCAACGCGACACGAATCTTCGCCCGCTAATGTAAGATATCGTCCGTCGCCGACGCATGATGGTTTGCACGCCAACGCGACACGAATCTTCGCCCGCTAATGTAAGATATCGTGCGTCGCCGACACACGATGGATTGCACGCCAACGCGACACGAATCTTCGCCCGCTAATGTAAGATATCGTGCGTCGCCGACACACGATGGTTTGCACGCCAACGCGACACGAATCTTCGGGCGCTAATGTAGCCCTAGCCTTACAGAGCATACAGAAATACATATTCGATATTTCCAATATAATTTTATCATTTCGCTGCTTTTCCAAGAATTTTTCTTTATAAATGAGGATAAATAATACAAAACTAATGAAAATATTATTTTGCTATAATCCGCGATAAAAGAAAATATATGTAATGCTAAATGTAGAGTGTTCGTTTTCATACCTGATACATGCAGAAATTGTAAAAACTCATGCGCTACCCGCCACCAGTAACACAACAATACACAAGCACTGCACACATTCACCAACACAATCTCAGCAATTGTTTGAGTTTGGTAATATTTTCATTAGTTTTGTATATTTCGGTTACTAGATAATGAAATATTATACTTATATCAAACTGAATACATAAGATACGAAAAATGGAATATTCGTATCGTTTCATGACATAGAAGTAAGTTAAACTATGACGCTATTATATTTTGTTATCATCATCATCATTCTCTTACCCTTATCCCACTTTAAGTGGGGTCAGCACAATATGTCTTCTCCTTCCATTCTCCTCTATCACTTGTCAACTCTGGTGCCACTCCTTTAACATGCATATTATTTTACTTTAATTATAATTAAAATCTAAAAAAAAAGCAAAAAATCTAAATCGATAAAACCGTGTGACTCTTAAGAAGGTGACAGGTTCGATGCCCGGACAGGCATCAATGAATTATCGGCCTAATTAAAGTCCAAAAATTAATAAGATCTTAACTTATAAAGAGCCCGTTAGAAATAAGTTATATTTTCCTAAGACGTTATAATTACGAACAAAATTAATCTTCTTTAGCAATTTAGTTAATTAAGAGAATAAAATGGACTAAGTATAATTCGTTATTTTATTATAATAAACATTTGCTCAAAGTTTTGATTAAGTAATGTTAGAGATCTTTCTTGAACGTTGATTTATATAACCGCGAGCAAACTTTACTGTAATGATAAATTATTAGGTTCATATCTTTAGTACATAATTTATATAATTAGGCGTTACTTTGCGGAGATCCATAATACAAAAGTAATAATAAAATTATTTTGCTGTAATCCGCGATGAAGTAAAATAGTTGTTAAAGTAGCGTTTTTGTCGTGGGGTCTATCTCCTGATGATGCTTCGGTTGCGGGCGAAACGATTGTTGAGTTTGTGATAGTAAACGTTTGTAGTGCTTGTGTATTGTGGTGCCAGTGGAGGTTTGTGGATGTGTTTTTACGAATCCTGCATGTTTCAAGTATGTTAATAACAAATATGAAAGTAACAGGCCGTTATTTTACTTTTTAAGAATAAAGTTTTACTCACAATCGAGTGAATGATTTTAGTAATTTATAGAATTAGGCGTTACTTTGCGAAGGTCCATAATACAAAAGTAATGAAAATACTATTTTGCTATAATCCGCGATAAAAGAAAATATATGTAATGCTAAATGTAGAGTGTGCTATTCGTTCTCATACCTGATACATGCAGAATTTGTAAGAACTCATGCACTACCTTACACCGATGGAAAATCAATACACAAGCACAAGAATGTGTTCAGTGCTTATTTTCTTATATATTTTTCTATTATATTTATATTCTATTTCTTTTTCTATTATATTTTCTTTTAACGCGGATTGTAGCAAAATAATTTTCTCATTACTTTTGAAAGATCTAAGGTAAACTATAGGACGAGATGTCTCCAGCACATGAGAATAAATAAATATATGGGACACTTACACACATGGTTGTCCGTCCCCAAAGTAAGTAACTTAATACCTGTGTTATGGTAGACAGACAACTGGTGAATTTATACTTGCCTATATAATTTTTTGACTCGAATACCAACAAAACTTGGAATCTAAATACATATTTGACTTGATTTTGACACATCATGAGTAAAAACAAGTTCCATAGACTTATTATAGATGGCGCTTTGAATGTCATCCTATTTAATTCCTCCTGAATTTAATTCCTGTTGAATTTACAGGATTTATATAACCTATATGTTACCCCGCCCTATAAGGAATAATTGTGCTAAATTTCATCGATATTGGTTTGGCGGTAAATTTCAACGGATTGCCCGTGAAAACGTAACAGACAGACTTTCGCATTTATAATAATAGTAAGGATAGTAAGGATATACACCCAGGCTCGAAGAACGAACAAAGTCTTTAAGGAAAATGCTGGGTCCTCGGTGGGAATCGAACCCGTGAACCGCGGAAATGCAAGCAGGGTCACCCACTACGCCAACGGGCCAGAATAATCAAAAGGAAGTGCATTCTATTTTATTATTTCGTATCGTTAGTAACTTAAAGAGGTATTCGTTTGGACATTGTCTGCACCTGACACCTATATTTCCATCATTATAAAACCCATACTAACTTCCACCGGCTAACGACCTAGATAACAAAAAAGGCAAAGTTTCTAACTACAAAAAGATGTCAGAAAAATGGCGACCAATTTGTCATCTTTTAATGGTCTCTATGTAAGCCTTTTTTCATTCGATAAGAACCTTTTTGGCAGGAGTTTGTTATTACTTTGAAAACTGGATGTATATGCTTTATAGTATAGAAAATTTCATCGTCCATTTCCAAAGTCAGTAACTTAATGCTTGTGTTATGGGTGACAGACCAGTGGTAAATATATACATCATCATCCTCCTGCCCTTATAAGTGGGGTGCGAACCCTATTTACGACCTACCGTCTGCCTGACGTCAACTTACCTTAGTCGCCTCTTATGACACCTCGGTGAGAATGAGGCTGGGCTAATCTACTCAGCCGAATACCATACGGGTGGTCAACTTAGCTTAGTCGCCTTTTAAGACACCTCGGTAAGAAAGAGAGTGGTCTACTCAGCCGGATACCACACGGTGGAATTGGTAAATATATACATGTATAATTTGTAATAACTACATATATACACCCAGAATCGTATAATTAACTAATTAGCTCACAAAAAAAACATATGTTGGCTGACTGCAGAAATCGAACCCACCAGCAGAGAAGCCAAAGGCAGGGTTAATGACAGCTGTGCCAATAGGCCAGTTGACTTGTGTGACGTAAGTATATTCTTTTAAAATCTAGAAGTAGGAAATGATCCTTCTATAACCTTCAATAGCACATACAAATATTGCAATCTTGTTATTCAACTTAGCGCTATTCCGGCTATGACCCGGGGTCTGCTTTCCTACTTAGTTGCCTCCATTTAACCCGATCTTGAACGTGCGACTTGTGTAAATTGTTGACTCTCATGTCAGCATCCAAAATATCAAGCCAACGCTTTTTGGACTACCGCAGGGTCTAGATCCAGGGAAATTGAGACATCTCTGTCCGACGTAACTTTGTGGCTTAAGTGCTACATGACGAAGACGGGCTTCCTGCAGATTATCTCCGATGTCACGAACACTATGCCTACTGTGGATGTAGTCGTTACGTAGTCAGTCATTTTTTGTGACACTGCACATCCACCGTAGCATTTTGATCTCCGTGACTCGAAGATCCTGCACATGCCGTGCTACATACAAATATTGTAATATATACATATAATTTGTAAACATATAAAAACATTACACTTACTACACAGATAATCCAGTTATACAAGAATGTATACAATGTTAATAAAAGCGGTGTAGATTGGAAAGAGATAAAAGTTATTTTCAGATACAATTTTTCCTATTTAAGCCTTGACTGAATGAAAAGCTAAAAAATGTAGCGAAAAAATGTTTGCAGCGAATTCTTAAAAAAGCAAATCTGATTGCTTACCCTGAAGCGGCGATTCCGTCACCGTATCACACCGAACTGTTTCCATTTTCAATTGCTAAGAATACATAATTTTCTTTTTAAGTAGAAAACCTTTTATTAATAAATAAAGTAATACACTTTCTTTTAAATAGAATAACTGTTGTTAAATTATAATATGACCACAATCATCAATTCATGATATGATCATAAAAAAATCCTTCAATCAATATACATGTGTTAGCGCACAATGTATACAATAACACGATATAATGGAATACCACAATTCCCACTCCGAGATGCACTTCTCTTGAACAACGAACACAGACTGCATGTCACTGAAATATTTTAGCAATAGCAAGACTCCACCGGAAACAACAGCACAGTGTTGCCACCATTTTAAAGCAAAAGGGCCGGAAACTCGTGTTCCATGACTGTGATACTATAAAATACAAAGCGGAAGTTATTCGCGACAACACACGATATGATAATTTAATTTATGATCAATTTATTTATTTAATAAAAAAAATTAATTAAATGATTATAAAGAGAAGAACGTTTAATCTTTGTGACAATGTAAATTTAGCATCGACTTACGTCTTAATATTGCAAGGTATAAAAGTAAAATTAAGTCTGGGATATTATTTTACTTTAGATCCCGACGTGTGGTATCCGGCTGAGTAGAATAGGCCACCCACATTTCTTACCGAAGTGTGGTAAACGACGACTAAGGAAAATTGACACTCTCATTTCTTATCGAGGTGTCACAAAAGGCGACTAAGGTAAGTTGGCGTCAGGCAGGAGGCCAGCCGCCACTCGTAAAATACGTAGACAAATCATTTGACAACATGTTAATAAAATGTGCCAACCCCACTTAGAGTGGGATAAAGGCAGGAGAACGATGATTTCTTTATTATTAGATAGATGTTAAATTTTCTTTCGTACTAGCTTGATAACATGTGATTTTCACGTCCTTCTTTTGTTAAAACAGTTAAATCAATGTTATTCGCATAATTTTAGCTCATTTTGCTTCAATGAAAGATTCTATAAAGTTAACGAAAAAATACTAGCCTTTTTAATAATATCCGAAGACTAAAATAACTTATTCTGACCGAGCTTTTAAAGAATTGGTGTCTCACAAAGTATTAAATTACCAATATTTCAAGATTGGGACAGCTAATAAAATTTAATGAATCAATATTGAAGGAGATGAAGTTTAGGTATGGAATATTAAAGCTGAATAAAGTTATATTTTTTCATTAGAAAATAACGTTCCCATCTTATCTTTCATTATTTGAGTTTAAAGATTTTAAAATTTTAAATGTTAACGACAAGGAGTAAATTGTATGCCGTGTGGTATCCGCTGAATAGAACAGTACCACCCTCATTTCATACCGAGGTGTCGTAAAAGGCGACTAAAGTAATTAGACTCACCGTGTGGTATCCGGCTGATAGATAAGACCACCTTCATTTCTTACCCAGGTGTCACAAGAAGCGACTAAGGTAAGTTGACCCATCATGTGTTATCCGGTTAAGTAGAATAGATCAGCCTCTATCTTACCGAGGTGTCGTAAATAATTCTAAGGTAAGTTAGTGTCAGCAGGCGACAGTCGTAAAATACGTAGCCAAATCATATGATAACATGTTGTGCCGACCCCATTTAGAGTGGCATAACGGCACGAAGGAAGACAAGGTGTAAATTGTATAATGTACATAGATTAAAACATTCGGTTCATGTACGAATTAAATAATACAAATATATAAAAATATGAGCTATTATTCATTCTGTATCACTAAAATAAAAGTTACAATGTATCAATCAATATGTTAATTATGTATAAGAAAAATTAAACGAAAGCTTATAAGACGTAATATATTACAAAAAATTAAGTTTAAGTAAAGTTTAAGTTTACAGAAGTTACGAGTGTTGCTTCTATAGTATACAGTTTAGTTTTTCTGTCTTGATTTCACCTCAAAATGTGACCAACATATTGATATATTATTACATAACATATTGAGACTATGACAATTTTTAGCTCAAAGCAAACACGCTATTGTGGGTAACTCGATTATTTCTTGGCATAAGTAAATATAATAATAGCATAAAAATGTCTCATTCAACACATAATTAAATTTTAATTAATGCATATTTAACATTACATGTTAACCGGAAATATTCAAAATGTCACTTCCACACGGTGTGACTAAGCCCACCAAAGACTCGTAGACGCTGACGTCACAGGAAGCAAAGCGGCGGAAACGGGGCTGCCATGCTTCCTACCTCATTTGCTCCCGCGCAAACTTGATCAGTATTTCGAAATTGGAATCGAATTGGAAACCAGCAACTAAATAATAGGTAACTTTCAATTTGAAATAGGAACGTACATTTTGTAAGATTCATAGATTATATAAAGTTTATAGATAAAGAAAACCAAATATTATTCTTACATTTTTCTAAATTTATAAGCTTTAATTAAATTAATATTTAGACATCTATCGTCAAAGAATTTTCAATAAAGTGCTAAATGATACAAGCATAATACATTGTTTTATTCGTTGTGGTTTCAAAATTAAATATACTAAGAATCCAGATCTCTTAGCTTTGACAGCTTATATAAGAACGACGGACGTCATTCGTTCTCTTCTTATTCTTTAACTTTTTATTATTCATTTTAAATTGAATTTCTACTTAATTTCTAACACTATTTTAATTACTATCCCTGGTCGAGTTTTAGGGTTCCGCGTATATTTATTCAAATCAAATCATATTTTCAGCAAAGTTTGTGCAACTGAAATCTGACACGCAATACGCAATGCGGTATTAGTGGTAGTCTATGGATAGTGATGGACATAGAAAGGTCAGGAGGTCACGTGGTCCCGTCAGGAGCAGGATTTAAAATAGTGTTGCAAGGAAATCTATAAAGAGAACTATGTCCTTCGATTAAAAAAGAAGAACAAAAAAAACATTGAAAAATACACCGAAATTATCTCAAAAACATTACAAACGTTTGCGAAATTATTAAGCTTGTCTATATTGCATTACTGACACTAAAATTCCATTGTATACTGAAAATTGATAGCAGATACAATGAGTCAGCTAACCGTAACATTCTCTCAATTTAGTAAAGTTAAATTAGTTTGCTGTATTAACTTATCTGAAATCCTTCAATGTCTTTGAAAGGTTTATTACCACCGATGGACTATAGATAACGTAGTCGCTAATTATAAACCTCATAAGTTAGTTTAGAATAACCTAGCAGGTATTGTATAGCTTCATTGTTAAGCTTAAGGGACATATTATACACAAAAACCGGAATTGTTCGGAACTGGTTTCCAAAAATTATTTTATCAAAGTGCATTTTTATGCAATAACCAGCTAATTTCATTTCACTTTTATCTGTTGGTTCGAAAACAATATATAACCTTAATTTATTTATTTATTTGGGCGGCGAGTTGTTCCTATATATAAAACGCACATATAACAAAAATAGAAAAAAAAAATTAACATGTGCAACTTACGAAGGTGTTGAAGCATGCACCAAAAATTAATTAAACAATACATGTATATAAAAAATTCAAGCATACGAAGTTAATAGGTAAAAAACTACAATAATATTCACGGCAAACAAAAAAAAGAAAAAATTAATTATCTAAATTAAATTCTATGGTACCTATCCATCGCATCTCGTCTCCTCTTGACAATCTGTTGTCGCCAATGACTTCCGTTTTGTATTTTATAGCAACACATTCACGAAACAAGAGTATCGCGCACTTTTTGGTTAAAATGGTGGCAACACTGTGCCGCTGTTGTTTCCGGTGGAGTCTTCCTATTGATAAATCGTTTCAGTGGCATTCATTCTTTGTATTTGTTCTTTGTTCGTCGTTCAAGAGAAGTGCATCTCGGGACAGGAATTGTGATATTTCTTGTATATAATGTTATCGTATAGTGTCTGTGCTAACAAATCTTACTGTATTTATGATAATATCAAAATTAAGTTTAATAACCGGAGCCGGTGTAATGGCTATGAGAAATTGACTCATATAGAAAAAACAAAACAAAAATGGCAGATATGCATTTAAACCCATTAAAGGCAACGGCCGACCCCCTGCAAACGGATGGGATGTATCCGTTACGGAAATACACAGACACAAATAGCAACTACGAAGGGCGTTAGATAACATGATTCATAGTCATATCCAATTCCAGCTGTTTTAAAGTTCGCCGCGACTGTGAAAACTAATACAGGTCTTTGACCTCTTTTGATGCGCTTGCGTTACGTTTTACGCAGCGTTAAAAAGTATTCTTAACTAGGGATATTCGGGACTTCATCATCCTCCTGCCCTTATCCCACTCTAAGTGAGGTCGGTACGACCGGCCGCCTGCCTAACGTCAACTTAACTTAGTCACCTTTTACACACACTTTGGTAAGAAATGAGGGTGCTCTACTCAGCCGGATACCACAGGGTTTTATTTTTATACACTATATCAGTTTGTCCATTTCGGAGAGAAAAATTTGTCCTATTAATATAGGACAAATTTTCACGGCAAACAAAACAAATTGGATAATTCCAATTCATCTATTGATATTTTACAAGCTTTTAAAGATTGTTTAAAAATATTTTTTCCATAAATAACGTCCTCGAGAAGTTTTTTCATCGCCAGTTTTGTACAAACACAGTGTTTATTAATATTCTTAACTAAGGATATCCCATATTCCCCAATTCCTCAAATGGCATTTTACAAGATTTTTAATGCAGGTTGAACACATACCAAAAATACTGTCCGTTTACCATTGTTCTGCATGGAAAATGATTTTTCATGTACAGTTTTCCATGGTCACACAATTTTAGCTGAATATTCATTTAAAACTATTCATTTAAAATAGATATGCATTAATTAACAACAGGCGTTAACTTACGATAACAAAATCTCCCACCGACATCTGGTGAGATAAAATGTAAAGGCGTACGGCACGTGTTGGGTTTCCCCTCAATCATTGGTCTGACGCGTTGAGATAATAATTATCCCCACGTGCCAAGTTAACTCAATGTGTTATCTGAATCACGTGTGATTGAATTCAAATATCGAATAATCTTTTTTTCACATATCCGATCAATTACAACCTACCTTATTTTTTAAATATGGACACCCTTCATGGCATCTGCAATCCGCAAGGGCGGCTTTGCAGTTCCGGACCCATAAAATCAATATACAGTGGTATACGTATATAAAGAGCTGTGGTAGCCCAATGGTAAAACCTTGCGACTCTTTCGAGGAGGTCACGGGTTCGAACCCGGGCAGACACCAATGAGTTTTTCGGTTAAAACTTATGTGTCTAATTGATAATTGCAATTTATCGCACTCTTTTCGGTGAAGGAAAACATCGTAAGAAAACCTGCATATCTCCAAAGAATTCTGGAGATATGTGTAACCTACCAATCCGCATTGGAGCAGCGTGGTAGGTCTTAGCTCCAATCCTTCTCTCAAAAAAAAACAAGAGAAAAGGCCTATTCCCAGCAGTGGGAGAGTAATAGGCCGCTACTTTACTTTTACTTTTTTATACGTATATAACCACTGTCATCATTGCCAGCCCACTTTAGTCCACTGCTGGACATAGGCCTCTCCAATTATTCGCCACGTATCCCGATCCTGGGCTTTCTGCATCCATCCACTGTCCGCTGTCCTATGTATATCGTCACTCCATCGAGTCTCAGGGTGTCCTACACTACGTTTACCAATTCACGGTCTCCACTTAAGAATGCTCATCGGTTCTGCGACAGATATGGTCCACCCATTGCCACTTCAGTTTGCTTATGCGCTGAACCACTCTCATCATTCTTTATTTAAATGGACTGTTTTCAGTACTTTTACGCCGTGTGGTATCCGGCTGAATAGAATAGTACCGCCCTCATTTTTTACCGAGGTGTCGTAAAAGGCGACTAAGGTAAGTCGACCCGCCGTGTGGTATCCGGCTGAGTAGAATAAACCAACCTCATTTCTTACCGAGGTGTCGTAAAAGACGAATAAGGTAAGTTGACCCACCGTGTGGTATCCGGTTTAGTAAAATAGACCACCCTCTTTCTTACCGAGGCGTCGTAAAATACGACTGAGGTAAGTTGACATGCATGAGGTATGTTGACAGGCAGGCGGCCGATCGTAAAAACGCAGCCAAATCATGTAGCAGCACCCCACTTTGGGTGGGATAAGGGCAGGAAAATGATGATGTTGTTTTCAGTACTTTTGAATTGTCAAATGTTTTAAAAAAGCTACCACTGATTCGGATTGCTCCTACCGAAAAGAACCAGCAAGACACGCGAATAATCTTTTCACAGAAAAAAGTTACAATTTCATTGATAGTAGTTACAAGTTAATCGTTGCAGCTTGGTGCGTATCTAACTGTAATAAAAAAATGCTACTATCACTCAAATAAATTTCAATTGTATAATAAGATTTATGGAGCAGCGTCGTTTTAAGATAATTTCTAAGCTTGTGTAAAGGCAAGTCTCATTTTTAGGAATTTTGTTATTAAAACGTGTATTGAGACCGTCAAATAATTTTCGGACCATTTAGATGCGCAGCTTAGGACACATTAGTTAATGTCTGTTTCTTTGAGATACGAACAACTTGATAAACAAGCAAAACTGATTAAATTAAACTCGTATATCGAGGTAAACCTGTAGAAATGTTTATTCGAATTCCCCTAAATTTAATAGTTCCATGTCATGGCAGTGAAGTCACGTGAATGCCGCAATAAAGCTCAGATATATCTTGTAAAGGATTTTCAGCCGTCGACAAAATATGACAGTCTTGCAGTAAGCTGCGTGCCAATAGAAAATAAGGGAGCGTATTACGTAAGTTGATAGCGATTTTCAGGTATTAGCGACTAATAATTTCATTGATAAACCCATATTCAAGTAAAGCACCGTAAATTTACCAATGATGTACTCAAAAAGAAAATTTTAAGAGAATCTGGAAAGCAATAAAAAGCTCCCAGAATTAAATTAGGAATATGGAAACTGTAAATAAGTTTTCTCTATTGTAAATTTATATTTTAAATATGTCATAAATTTTATTGGCTTTCACAGAACTATTAAAATGTAATAAACATTAATTACATTTGTGTTTAATTTAATATTTTATTATATCGAAAAGGCATGTTATTCCTAGATAAAAGAAAGAAAATATTAGATAGGTAAAGTGTTACATTAGATAGGTATAGTATATAGTAAATAGTAGTGATAGTGCCATTAAAGATTCAGCTTCAAAAACTCACGATTGGAGTCGAATATATAAAATTCTCATTAGCATACACATCCGAAAGGGCTCGCCCTATTTTTATTAAATTTTACATATATATTTAGTAGGTCTGAGGATCTGCTACTATCTATTTTTATACCCCTAAATAATAAGTGTTGTTCATCCCCAACATTTTTTTTGTTGGACAAAAAAATATATTTTATTTATTTATTTATACGGATCTCCAAATACATTACATATTACATAATCCAAAAAATACCCAATACAGTAACAAAAATTATTATGTAGTCCCAATTGAATAATAATAATATTTAATATTTAATTTATTTTATATAATGTACACTTCTAGGAAATTTTCTAGGAATTATTTATATGGCAAAACGTTTACCCGGTGGGATAGTATATTATGTAAAACATTCATGCAATCAATATAAAAAATATCCGAAATAATTTTTCTAATTCAAATACGTAATAATTACGCGAAATAAATAACGAACAGGAATTTATATAAAAAATTTAAAGGCAACAATGATGATTGCGATTTTATATTGTGGTCGCTATAAGAATACGTAATAAGCGCTTAATCCTCAAAGTTCCACATTCAGTAATCCTTTTGTAACAAAGCAGCTGACAGATTGGTTGGCAACAAATTGTATTCTTGAGTTTTTCCTGAAAGTTACTGAAAAATTCGTCTTTCCTAGAGACTTTTCGTTTATTATATAACTGTTTCAAGTGATAGACACTTATGACCTTTAAAATAAATAAATATATGGGACAATTAGCCGTGTGGTATCTGGCTCAGAAGAATAGTACCCTCATTTCTTACCGAGGTGTCGTAAAAGGCGACTAAGGTAAGTCGACCCGCCGTGTGGTATACGGCTGAGGAGAATAGACCACCCTCATTTCTTACCGAGGTGTCGTAAGAGGCAACTAAGGTAAGTTGACCCACCGTGTGATATCCGGTTTAGTAGAATAGACCACCCTCCTTCTTACCGAGGTGTTGTAAAATACGTCTATGGTAAGTTGACGTCAGGCAGGCGGCTGGTCAAAAAACGCAGCCAAATCATGTTACAGCATGTTTATAACATGTTTTGCCGACCCCACTTAGAGTGTGATAAGGGCAGGATGATATATAAATAATATTACAATTGGGCCATTACGCACATGCTGTCGTTCCCCAAAGTTAGAAACTTGTATTATGGGTAACAGAATCCTGGTAAATACCAACGAGACATATTATTATATACAAAATTGTTTAGAAACCACCATGTGTAACCTGCTAATCCACATAACAACAGCGTGGTGGGCCTAAGCTTAGCAGCAGTTCCATATTTTACATTGCTTTTATAGCTTTATATTTTATAACTTTGTATCGTTCCATATCCCACTCTAAGTGGGGTCGGCACAACATGTTCTAAACACATTGTAACGTGATTTGGCCAGTTATTACAACCGGCGGCCTGCCTGACGTCAACTTACCTTAGTCGCCTTTTATGTCAACTCGGTAAAAAATTACGGTCATCTATTTTTACTAAGCCGGATATCACACGGCGACTAAGCTTGCCTTACTCACCTTTTACGACACCTCGATAAGAAATAATAATGGTCTATTCTAATCAGCCAGATACTACAGCGGGTAAACTTACCTTAATCGCCTTTTACGACACCTCGATAAGAAATGAGGGTGGTCTATTCTAATCAACCGCATACCACACGGCAGGTCAACTTACTTTAGTCGCCTTTTACGAGACCTCGATAAGAAATGAGGGTAGTCTATTCTATTCAGCCAGATACCACACAGCGGATCAATTTACTTTAGTCGCCTTTTACGACACCTCGATAAGAAATAAGGGTTGTCTATTCTATTCAGTCAGATACCATACAGCGGGTCAATTTACCTTAGTCGCCTTTTATGAAACCTCGATAAAAAATAAGGGAGGGTTGGTTCTACTCAACCGGATACCACACAACAGTATGAATATATTAAGAATCGAGTAAATCAAAAACGAAATTTAATCCAAAACCCATAATATTCGAGTATTTGCTATTCACACGGAGGAATCCTTAACGCGTTACTGACGCTCAAAAAGATTTGATACGTCGCGCCTCATCAATTCAATCCCCGCAATAAATCTCGCACATTCGCGTAGCTGGTGCGGAAGTTGATTTTTCCAGTGGAATAAAAGTTGATTTTTAATGTTATTTGTACGAGCCGAGGAAATTATGCGGAGGAAGCATCGGGCGTGATGGAGAGTCTGTCAGAGGCATTACGTAACTGAATCAATTTAAACGCCCCTACTATTGCGAGAATAATAAATTATGCATAACACTTGACAGATGCGCGTCCATTGTAATAATAACTTGCTATGCGTGCTTCGCCTGCGTTGATATCGGTGTTTTTAATTGAAATTTAACATAAAAGAAGTTGCTGTAAGTTAACCATAAGAGATAGACTTTAGCATTTATAATATTCATCATCCTCCTGCCCTTATCCCATTCTAAGTGGGGTCAGCACAACATGTTACAAACATGTTGTTACATGATTTGGCTGCGTTTATACGACCGGCCGCCTGCCTGACGTCAACTTATCGTATTTTACGACACCTCGGTAAGAAAGAGAGTGGTCTATTCTACTAAAGCGGATACCACACGGTGGGTCAACTTACCTTAGTCGCCTTTTACGACACCTCGGTAAGAAATGAGGGTGGTCTGTTCTACTTATCCGGATACCACACGGCGGCTAAACTTGCCTTAGTCGTCTTTTACGAAATCTCGGCAAGAAAGAGGGTAGTCTATTCTACTAAACCGCATACCACACGGTGGGTCAACTTACCTTAGTCACCTTTTACGACACCTTGGTAAGAAATGAGGTTGATCTGTTCTACTCAGTCGGATACCACACAGGGTCGTCTTACCTTAGTCACCTTTTACGACACCTTGGTAATAAATGAGGGTGGTACTATTCTAATCAGCCGGATACCACACGGCGTACTTACGCATTTATAATATTATTAGTTTATTTATTTTAGTAAATAACCTGTATTACTTATATAAATTATCTTTTACAATAGCTCAGTTAAATTTATATATATATTTAAAAACTATTTTATTTTTATATCTGGAAATATAAACACTATTTTAAGATAACTCTTTAGACGTAAGCCGAAAAACTTGAAATTTACTACTGTAAATACAGATTTGACTTGACTTCGACACATCGTGAATGAAAAAAATAATGTTTTATTATAGATGGCGTTGTTTAATATCATCCTGTTCCTGTTGAATTAACAGTATTTCTGTAGCCTATATGTTACCCCGGTGTACAAGGAATAATTGAGCCAAATTTCATCGATATTGGTTCTGCGGATTGGCCTTAAAAACGTAACAGACAGAGACTTTCGCGTTTACAATATATATGATTGACGCCTGTTTCTTTTAATATCTAACACGAAATTAATAGATTTATATATAAAGAATCCGCTTAAATCCATATCGAAAATCTTTCACAATCGAGTTATCATAGTAAAAGCACTGTCACAAGATGGGTCTTATCGACAAATAATTTCCTATTACCGACACACGACTAAGCCGTCTCCAATTTTCCAAAACAAATATCCGTCTCATATTGACTCGAGTGGCTTTACGTGCCTATGGCTTTAATTAATAACAAAATAGTGATTGCTCCGAGTTTGTTATAAGTGACATAAGGTTATGCCGCTCTTGCTTTTACATCAAATCAAATTAATCTTTATTCCAGCAAGCTATGGTAGCCCAGCGGTAACACCGTGCGACTCTTTCGAGGAGATCACGGGTTCAAGCCCGGGCAGACACCAATGAGTCTTTCTGTTAAAACTTATATGTCTAATTGATAATTGCTATTTATCACACGCTTTTCGGTGAAGGAAAACATCGTGAGGAAACCTGCATATCTCTAGAGAATTCTATGTGTAACCTACCAATCCGCACTTGAGCAGCGTGGTAGATCTTAGCTCCAAACCTTCTCTCCAAAAACGGAGAGAAGAGGCCTATTCTCAGCATTGGGATAGTAATAGGCCGCTACTACTACTACTTTACAAGTAAGCTCATTTCAAGCACTTTTGATCGTCAATGATCAATATGAATAATGAAGCTACAGCTACAGCTGGTTAGGAATGTTTTTTTTTTTTTTTATGCAGGAAAAAACCCCTTATGGGTACCGCCGCCCGACGGGGACAGGCGGCGGTTATGTCGAACTCGCACCGACTAAAACGACCTGTGTGCTCCACCACGCTGTTGATGGCAAGGACAGGGTATCATTGTACATATTGCCTCCATCCCGCCGACAGCTCTGATCCCAGAGAACAAACACCTCCGGGTAGAGGCCCCTCGAAAAAGAAGCCCCCTCCGCTAACCGGTGCATCGGGAGCACCAGATGCACCGACCGCCTCGGGGACCTGTAAGCCAGACGTCCGATATACCCCGTTCGGAACGTCCGAAGGTCCCCTGACAGGGCGGCAGACGATGGGCTTAGGCAATTCGCTATCACCAGGACTCGCCAGCAGTAGATTGGATCCAGAACAAAGTTCCCGGAACCGCTCCACCGCCTCCCTCCGCCCCCCTCCGCAGAGCAGAAGAAGGCCATCGCTGCCCTCGGTCGCTCCCTGCCCACCGTGTTTGCTATTTCACGGTCGACAGGGAGTGACCGCGCCCCAAGTAGAGACCCCTACGCCATGGTGGGCGTTTCCGCCCCCACCGGGTAATTTTTTATAGAGGTTTTCTTCCTCGCAACCCGAAGGTTCCCGTTCCCATTGCTGGGCTTCCGGGCTTGGGACTCGACCCCAACCCCCCCGAAGTCCCCGGCCCGTCCAGATTGCCCTCTGCTAATCAGAGGGACAACTGGATTGGCCACTCCACAGTGGTCCGTTCGCCAAGACTAAGCTTGCCCAGGGTGCGCCACCAGGAGGCCGACCACTTTGGCACCCCTGGTTCGGAATGTTGTTCTAACCGAGAAGAACCAGCAAGAAACTCGGCGGTAAAATTATTTTAAACATTTTCAATTTTACATAATTGAATGCGCTGAAATTAAACCAGGCATTTTTATTATACAAATAAACTTCAATATTGTAATATCCTTTACGTAGAAGCCTATTTTCTTACACTTAATATAAAACTTTCTGAAGACTGGTCTAGTATGGATTGCGGAATTTTATTGTAGATAGACACGAGTCCTTTTTACAACTATTATTATGATAAAATTATATGTATGAGTGTTTGTATATTAAAGATTTTAAAAAAGATTATATAGATATTCATATACACTCGATATGATAAGTTTTAAAGGTAGAATACCCACCTGATTTTTACCGAGGTGTCGTAAAAGCGACTAAGGTAAGTAGACTCGTCGTGTGGGTTCCGGCTGAGTAGAATAGACTACCCTCATTTCCAGCTGAGGTGTCGTAGAATACGACTAAGATAAATTGACGTCAGGCCACTCGTATAATACGTAGCCAAATGTGACATGTTTATATCATCTTGCGCCGACCCCACTTAGAGTGGGATAAGGGGAGGACGATGATGATTAATAATATATTACCTGGTTGACCGAGCCTTGCTCGGTAATTTTTTCAAAAAGACACTTAAAAAAAGATAGGTATTTTCATTTCTCGAGACCGCCCGTTCCCCGAATAAGCGACGCTGACTTGATAATTTGACTTGATGGCAAAAATAGTGTTTTATATTAAATTTATGCATCAATAATTTTTTTATGCCCAAAAACAGGGATAAAATGTGTTTTTTAAACCTAGCTAGATCGATTTTCCCCAAAACTTTCTACTCTCTTCAAGAAAATCGTTGGGGCCATTTCCGAGATTCCGAAAATATATATACATACATACAAGATTAACTCATTTAAATATTAAAGATTACTTTAGCAAAAGTAATAATAAAATTATTTTGCTATAATCCGCGATGAAGTAAAATATATATAATGCTAAATGTAGAGTGGACAATCGGTTATCATACCTGATACATGCAGAATTCGTTTTTTTTTTCGCTCTCATAAATTTGATAGCCATACTCGTATCTATAACGTTGGAAAGTTGAGGCCATTATCCTGTCATATTGTAATGAGAATTACGATGTTGAGTTTGCGAAGTTTCGTCTGTTTTTAAATATTCATACAAACTCATTATCATAAGTTTTTATACTAGCTATTAATAATATATTTCTTCAGCTTTCCCTTAAGGGTTCATGTCACGAAGAGTGTACAAAAAGTACATTTTCGATCTCATAAATTTGATAGCCATACTTGTATCTATAACGTTGGAAAGTTGAGGCCATTATCCTGTCATATTGTAATGAGAATTACGATGTTGAGTTTGCGAAGTTTCGTCTGTTTTTAAATATTCATACAAACTCATTATCATAAGTTTTTATACTAGCTATTAATAATATATTTCTTCAGCTTTCCCTTAAGGGTTCATGTCACGAAGAGTGTACAAAAAGTACATTTTCGATCTCATAAATTTGATAGCCATACTTGTATCTATAACGTTGGAAAGTTGAGGCCATTATCCTGTCATATTGTAATGAGAATTACGATGTTGAGTTTGCGAAGTTTCGTCTGTTTTTAAATATTCATACAAACTCATTATCATAAGTTTTTATACTAGCTATTAATAATATATTTCTTCAGCTTTCCCTTAAGGGTTCATGTCACGAAGAGTGTACAAAAAGTACATTTTCGATCTCATAAATTTAATAAGCATATCTATAACGTTGGAAAGTTGAGGCCATTATCCTGTCATATTGTAATAAGGATTACGGTGTCGTCTGCGAAGTTTCGAAACCTAGTTTGTGTTAGAGTTTCGGATTAATGGATTAACATCATTAAGATCACTAAAATAACTCCCAATATCGCGGCTTTAGTTTAATTAATTCAGTCGTACGCAATGTTCAAGTTTTGTTATGTTAGAAAGTCAATCTGCATAAAGTGGTTAAAACTTTTGGTTTGGTAGCACTTTTGATGTGAGAGATCTAATAGCCCGTTTGGGGATAATGTAAACGTTTTCTCTCGTTTCTAAGTTCATGGTCCACTCTCTGAACGTTGACCACCAAAGTGCTGCAGGCTTGGCCTTATTATCATCATCCTCTTGCCCTTAAGTGCGTATTGTGCCGACCCACTCTAAGTAACAAACATGTTGGCACATGATTTGGCTACATATTTTTCGACCAGCCGTCTGCCTGCGTCAACTTACCTTAGCTATTTACGACATCTCAATGAGAAAGAGTTTGGTCTATTCTACTCGGCCGGATACCACGGCTTTAAATTAAAAATTTAAATAATAATTTAGATTATATAATTTATAGAATTAGGCGTTACTTTGCGGAGATCCATAATACAAAAGTAATAATAAAATTATTTTGCGAAGAAGATTCTTCGCGGATTATGGCAAAATAATTTTATTATTACTTTTGTAATTTAGATTATGTCAAAAGATAATGATATATTAAATATCACTATAATTCCGTTCGCCAAAGGTTGTCTGTAACAGATTGCTTACAGCCATAATACCGACTTTGTACAGTGTAATTTTGTTATAAACATGTCACGTGATTTGCCTACGTATTTTACGACCGGCCGCCTGCCTGACGCCTGCCTGAAATGAGGGTGGTTTATTTATTCTACTCAGCCGGATACCACATGTGATGTAGTTACATTGTATAAAATAATTAATAGCTAAGATCAAATATAAAACTTTAGAGCAATGGCCATAACTATAGATTCATATTTTATTATTTAATTTAATTAATTTAACTTTGTACAAAAACTATTAAATAAATAAATTAGGGTAAAAATATGAGTTTCCGCACACGAAACCGCGTTTATACCTTGTTCTGTATAACTACATATGTGTAAAAAGACTTCCGGTATATACGTAAAAACTCGCCTTTCATACCAAAGCTTTTTAATTTCGTCCAATATTACTCGGTTTCATTTCAGTAATTTGTAAGCGGAATAAGCGAAGTAGAGAAATATTCTGTTCGTATGAGCAAAGAAATACTTACGTTTGTGATAATTATAATCACAGGCACACTTGTTTATTTTAACGAGCGGCGTTATGGCACACATACTTTAGAGCCCCAGGCTACCGTACTTTTAGTATGTTTTCATATATTTTATTCTATATTATTAATAGTCCAAGAGATAAACTATTTATTTATTTGTTAGGACATCCAGTAGTTGCTACATATAAAACTTACGTATAATAAAAATAGACACCAAAAAATAACATTTACAACTTATGAAGGTGTCACGCCATGAAAATTATTAAACAATTTACATAAAAGTACAATACAATTACATAAGCAAATGACGTTAATAGGTAAAAAAAACAATACTATTTACTGTAAACGAAACAAATAAAGAAAAAATTCTAAGATGATATCTATTGCACCAAAATAATTTCCTTAACAATCTTACTGTCTTTTCTTGAATTTTCGTAAAGTGTTATCAAAAATATCCACTTCTCTGCAGATGGAATTAAATAATTTAGGCAACCTAAACATGACTATGTAATCCATACTAATATTATAAACGTGCAAGTCTATCTAGTTGGCCCAAATAAAGCTTATATTCTGGGATAACATATAAGCTAAAAAAATATGTTTTTATTTCGGGAACAACGCTAGAACATATTGCATTATTTAGAGTATCTTCTAAATGCTTAAATTTTCGCGAACGTACCACTAGCTAGTTCATATTAAAATATTACTTATGCAATGAGTAAACAAATCTTTTGAATTTTACTATTAGTTAAGGTTGTTTCTTGCTCTTTTCAAAATACTAATAAACGGTCTATTTTTATTTTATTATTCTATTATTATATTAATAAAGATTTATTTAATGACTTACCCTTTCGTATAAACTAGAATAGAAGGTCCGATAAAAGTGTAGAATAACTATTTTGTATTTATTACATCTAGTATTCAAGGCGAATATAAATTGAAATGGTCTCTTACACTATAAGCAGAAATTGGGTGATATCCAAGGCCCAACCTAATTAGTAGGGTCTACAGAATGTCTTTAATAATATTCTAATAAAAACATGCTGCATTTTCTCGTAAAGAACTGTTGAAAACAGATTTTAACTTTGAACTAACTGGCAAATTACAAACGATTTTGCTCACTGAAAACTGTACACTGTTGGACCGTGAATTAATGTGTGCGTTTCAGTAACCAAAAGGTTTAAGCAAAATGCTTGAGGACGTAATTCTTCAAATTCGCCAAGGATTCGCGGGTTCAAATCTTGGGTTACAATTTGTAGGAAAGTATCACAATATGTAAAGAAAAACATGTGGGACCAAGGGGTTTTACCTTTAAAAAAAAACAAAACTCAGTGTGGCCTATCTATTTCGAACCCCTAACTGCCTAGTAAAAGTGATGCGGTCTTTACACGGGGTGTTTTTTTAATTCATTAGTAAGGAAAGCAATTTCATAAGCACATTGCTTGACCTAATATGAACGATATTCCGGTGGAATGTATGAAAATGTACTTTGGTAGTAAAAACGTGAAAGAGAAACAAGGTAATGAGCCCTTAGCTCTTTCAAATGTAACCTAAATTTAACTGCGACCCTTACCTAAACGTCAACATATATAATACTAGCAATCGCCAGCGGCTCCGCCCGCGTGGAAAGATTAAAACCGTAATGTAGTATTTTGATAACCATAAAAATGATTAAAGTGAGTTAACCTTAAAAGCTAGACCTATGCTGTCGCGGACTTTTATTTAGAACTTTTAGAGGGTAACAATTTTGTAATACATGGTTTTTGAATAACTTTCACCGTTTACGCACTTAACGCACGCAAGGAATGTTTAAATTTTGCCGTTTTCCCAATATTTGTTATTGCTGCTCCTCTCCTATTCATCTTAGCGTGATATTATATAGTCTATAGCCTTCCTAGATAAATGGACTAAGTAATTTCTGAGATTAGTGCGTTTAAACAATCAAACAAATTTTCAGCTTTATATATTAGTTTAGATATCAGTAACAAAATATATTTGAGAGTACTAAATAATTCCGCAAACTTCACATATTTAAAGGACAAATTGTGGTAGAGGGCTTGGAATGTACGAAATCTTGTGGGTTCGGTATTCCTGGAACGCTATATACGCCATTAGAGGCTGTTTGGGGAATATTTGCATTCCACAGTGGAAGAACAATGTATGCAATGCCCATCCTTTAAGGAATAGGGTTGAAGTAAGCATGAGATTTCAAAAGGTTGCTTGTAGATTCAGAATTTAACATTTATTTTGAATCTGTTAAGTTAGAAACACAAAACAAATACTAATATTGTGAGTAAATGTGTGTTCGTTTGTCATTATTTCATGTACGATGGAAGAAACGAATGTGTGGTTTGTTGTATGGCTGCTTTTATATCGATGGACATGGATATATGGGTGATATTTAAAACGCAATTAAAAGTATAATTTTTTTCATCTTGGAATACAAAATTCGACACAGCCCCTTACCCAATTGAGCAATCATGACATTGAAATTTACAGTGTAATTATCCTTTGCTTTCTCATAAAATTATAGCAGATTTTTTCAATACCCGAAAACAGATATATATCAACATTTATTTTTAAAAAAACCTGTCTAGATCGATTTTTCCCTCCCAAAACGCCCTACATGTTGAATTTCATGAAAATCGTTAGAACCAAAAATAGAGCTATATGTATATAGAAGAATAACTCCTTTAAACATCCTCTTTTAAACTCCTTTAAAGATTTTAACGTAGGTATATGTTAAGACGCACGAAGTTGCAGATATAACTCGTATCAGAATAATCTTTAACATATTTCGGCCTACATGAGTGAGGTGTAAAGAAAAATCTTTATTAACAAATTCCTCATAAAACCTCGTATTTCCACACGTCTTGTAAATGTATTCGTCTCTCGGGACACCGGTATTTCATTATATTTTCCCAGACATCTCCCGAAGGCGTTAAGTGCTGCTTTATTATTCATCGGGCTCTTACCCTATATGCTTATATACAGGCTGTACTTGTGTCTTCAACCTAGGTTTTAAAATACCCTCAATACACACCTGTGTGATTTTTAAATTATTAATCTGGTATACAAGTTTTACCTCAGCTTAGTATAGCTTCGCGAAATTGAGCTATAGTGGAGAAATTGATATAAAATTTTTTTTACTCAATAATGTGAAAATGTTGTTCTTTTAAGTTTAATTTAAATTCCCTTTTTTACTTACTTTTTTATTGTAATACTTTGTCACAGTATTTTTTTTTACTCCAGTAAACGGTGGGCACTGGTTCCCAAAATACAGTTAAAACTTGCTTAGGAACCAGTAATACATAATTGTTAATGTGCATTGTTGTAAAATAAATACAATAAAATACTGTTGGAGATTTGTTTAAATAAAAAAATCCACCGTATCCTACGGATCAGAATGGTGGTCAATGAAAAAGACGGATGAAATAAGAATGCAAATTATATGATAATGTTAAGGTGGATGTGTGGATAAAATACGAAATTAATATATAAAGGGCGACTAAAAATTGACGGTCTGTATAGAAAAGACGCATGATGAAAAATTAGGATGGTATGGAATGTTATGAGTAATAATTCAAATTCAATTTTTTTTCTGTATTCAAATAAACTTGTAAACAAGTACATTTGAATCTTCAATTCCACTGCTGGTACGGAGAACTGTTCCTACCGAGAAGACCCAGCAAGAAATTCAGCAGTTGCTCTTTTCAAAATAATAATTATAACTAGTTATATTAAGATATTACTATCTTTAGGCCGAAAAAGAAATGGTTGGACTCTGTGAAGTATGACATGCATATAATAAGAGTAACGCCAGAGTTAACAAAAGACAGGATAGGAATGGAAGCGAGAGCCATCTTGTGCCGACCGAATGAAATAAATAAATATTCAAAATTTCTCTCTTTAACGTCCATGGATAAAACAAAAAATTTAACAAAACGAAGGTACTCGTTTAAAAAGTAAGTAAGTAGCGGCCTGTTACTATCCCACTGCTGGGAATAGGCCTCTCCTCGCCGTTTTTGGAGAAGGATTGGAGCTAAGACCTACCACGCTGCTCCAATGCGGATTGGTAGGTTAAGCATATACACAGAATTATCTAGAGATATGCAGGTTTCCTCACGATGTTTTCCTTCACTGAAAAGCGTGTGTAAAATTGCAATTATCAATTAGACACATAAGTTTTAACAAAAAAACTCATTGGTGTCTACCCGTGTTTGAACCCGTGACCTCCTCGAAAGTGTCGCACGGTGTTACCGCTGGGCTATCACAGCTTTTTGTACTCGTACCCGTTTATTAACACGCTATTATATTCAGGTTTATATACATGTAATATATGAATATTAACATATAGCTTCAATAATACCTGTTCAGTAAGCTACTGAATTATTACGAAACTGGAATTTAGGTTCGCAGCTGTGATTTGTGGCGGGTATTACGCTGAATTAAATTTAATAACGAACCAGGCCTTTGAAATTGTAATATTAAATGTTAGTTAAAATTAATATTGCACGTTAGGCACTGTTCTTTACATGAATTGTGATTATTATTTTTAAATTCATAGCTCGAAGAATACTGTATTAATTAAATTAGGGAGTTTTATTAACGTTCTATCTTAATTAGAATAAAGGTTGATGTCAACATATTGTGCAAAAAAATAAATGAATTTGAATTTGAATTTGAATTTGTCATTTTTTTCAATAAAGTTAGAGTAGCTTATATTAATACAATTACAAAGCCTTACTCGGTAATCTTTTAAAAGCTATAAAAAATATATTAAAAAAAAAATAAAAAAAGAAGGTGCCGATGACATTTGAGATTCGAACCCGGGATTAGAACATTTTAGGTTCGCCCGATGCCCATCGGCTATCGCATCATTACATTTGACAATTAAAAAATCCTGGCTTTCAATTTTAGATATTAGCATTTTTTGAATGCCGAAAAACCGTATACTGATTTTTTTTAAATAAAACCTAGAATTTTCTCCCCCAAAATCCTTACATGCTGCATTTCAGGAGAATCGTTAGAGCCGTCTCTGGAATTCAGAAAAAAATATTAAATAATAAGCTAGCTAGTTAGCTAGCTTTATTTAGCGGAATTCAATATTACAAAAATGATAATAATTATTTTCCTGTTGATGGAAAATAATTCTCTTCTCCTATCCTATTAGGTGTCTGACGAAGTCCTCCTCCCTTTAGTGAAAAGTAATTCTCCCGATTGCTCCAGAGAAATTAGCAAATTATAGATTCCCACAAAAATTCTCCAAATATATGCAGGTTGCCATCAAAAAGGTTCAAGGTTCGAAAAGCACATTATGAATTGTTAATAAAGTTAAAAAAAAAGTTAGTATCGGCCTGTTACTATCCCACTGCTGGGCATAGGCCTCTTCTCTCCGTTTTTTTTTTTTTTGGAGAGAAGGATTGGACCTAAGACCTACCACGCTGCTCCAATGCGGATTGGTAGGTTACACATATCTCCAGATTTCTCTAGAGATATGCAGGTTTCCTCACGATGTTTTCCTTCACCGAATAGCGTGTGATAAATTGCAATTATCAATTAGACACGTAAGTTTTACTAGAAAACTCATTGGTGCCTGCTCGGGGTTTGAACCCGTGACCTTCTCGAAAGAGTCGCACGGTGTTACCGCTGGGCTACCACAGCTTATTGTTAATATAATTGTTAATATAGGTAATGAATTACAACTTTTTATAGGAAACACCGACACTTAAAGTTTAAACGGTGCTAACATTAGACCTTAACGATTTTTATGTTCAAGACGAGAATATATTGTAAATACGAAAGTCTTTTACACTTTTAGGACCAAACTACTACATCAATGTTGATGAATGTTTTAAAGTTTTTTGAAAAAAGTTTAATAATGTTTTAAAGCTGTATCTTTTACAATTACTTCTGAATGTATTCTGTTTTTCGCTTTATATTAAGAATATGGTCTAATCTGAGTATTCATTTCCATACAAAAGTTTGGAATTACCAGCTTTCACACACTCCAACCTTGTCGATTGTTGGCCGTAACCACAGAAACACGAATATATAGATATATGGCAGGCACTGGAAGCGCCCAGATTATAAGTTGGGCGAAATAGTAATAGCATGCAGAAAGTGATCATGTCATTGCTAAAATATTGAGAATATTATTTTGGTATAATCCGCATTATAGCAAAATAATATTGCGGAATATAGCATTATATTATTTTAATATAAAAAAATTAATGCGGACTATAGCAAAATAATATTCTCATTACTTTTGTATTATGGATCTCCGCAAAGTAACGCCTAATTCTATAAATCAGGTCATTGCTCAAAAACAAGTTTTTACTTTTTAGATTATGTTAATTTTTAATATTAATTCTACTACTATATATATATAATTTTACATACTATTTACACAATTTTCTTTGTTATAAAATTTCCCATTGGAGACTACAAATCATTTTATAATAATAACTTTCTTATATTGTGTGTGACAAAAAACATTTTTCCAAAATTGAAATATGATAATATATCAAATTCACGTAACGAAACACAATATTTTTTTTTAAATATATCCATACAGTTATATGGATTATCAATGCTTTTGTTACTTATAATCTCCGAATGTACTATACGATGATATCCGGTGTGCATAAGAGCATGTGCCAAAGTTAAATGTAACTTATATTATTATATTATACAATAATTGGTTGTATTCATTCGATAGTGAATCTAATAATGAAGAAAAGAGTATGCTAATCATAAGTGTAATTATAATATAGTAAAAGAAATTGTCTAAAATAAATGTAAAAATTATTAGCAACTAATTTATCACATGGTGCACAAATGGCGTTTGAGGTTGAAATAAAAATAACGATATATGTCTATGCGTTAAAACGGTTCATGTTCTTACTTACAAAATACAAAAATAATAAGACTATTTTGGTATATAGTATACAGAATTCGTAAAATCAATGCACCTCAAACTACCATCACCACACGATACTAACCCTGCAAGACAAAATCTCAAAGCCTTTGCGATTTTTTTGAGAATACTGATACTTCAGTTATGTGGCGATGCGATTGTGGTAGCGAATTTGTGCATCGCTATAGCCCATGTGTTTTACGAATCCTGCGGTCACTCGTATAATATGTTAATACAAGTTCTGTACAAGATAGAAACATTACATGTAACTAGCATTAAGAATTGTATTTTTTAAAAAGAGCAACCGCCGAGTTTCTTGCTGGCTCTTCTCGGTAGGAACAGCTTTCCGAACCAGCAGTAGAGTTGACGATTCAAAAGCACTTGCTTACAAGTTTATTTGAATAAAGAATATTTTGAATTTGAATTTGAATTAATACAGATAGTATACATATTAGCATAACAGGTTTTCTCTAATAAAGAATTACAGCAATACAAAAGTAATAATAAAAAGTGAAGTAATGAATGAAGAAATGAAGTAAAATAGAAAATATATATAGTACTAAATCTAGAGTGGACAATCAGTTTTCATACTTGATACATGCAGGATTAGTGAAAACACATGCACAAACCTCCACCATCGCCACCACAATACACAAGGACTATACACGTTCACTATCAAAAACTCAACAATCGTTTCGGCCCGTAACCGAAGCATCATCAGGACATAGACTCCACGACAAAATCAAGCAAATCGAAGCAACCCTAATAACGCCTAATTCTATAAATTATTACAGCAACATACTACTATTGATACTTTTGTATGTTCTTACTTGTAAAACATAAGCCACTTCCATTGAATATACGCGATAAGCCGAGTAAAATTTATTGTCAAAACTTGGCGTAATTTATGTTCGACAATAAGTCAGGGCGTTACTCCAAAAGTTTTCCGGGCTCACTTCATTATTTGGTTTGCTATTTAATTTATAGGAATTCGTGAGCTCCTACCTGAAAGGTTATTTACTGAACGAAATAAATTTAATTTGTGCTGAAATGCCTGTACTGATTTCAGAGCTACAATTCCGACAGATAGCATTCTATACGTTTTAATATGCTGTAAAACTAAACGTTACATCGTGTTTATAGAATTAGGCGTTATTTTTCGGAGGTATACTACAAAATAATACAAAAGTAATGAATAAACAAACAAACAAATAAATAAACAAATATATGGGACACTTACACACACGGTCGTCCGTCCCCAAAGTAAGTAACTTAATACTTGTGTTATGGGTGACAGACAACTGGTGAATATATACTTATATATTTTTTAAATACATACTTAAATACAAATATACACCCAGGCTCAAAGACCAACAAATTCGTTTATAGAAAATGTTAGCCCTCGGCGGGAATCGAACCCGCGACCTGCGGAGCTGAAGGCAGGGTCATTACCCACTGCTCCAACGGGTCAGTCAATGAGAATATTAATTTGCTATAATCCGCGATAGAAGAAAATATATGTAATGCAGGCTTTATTAAAATGTACCTAGGCATTGCGATTTTATCGTGGAGTTTATCTCCTGACGATGCTTCGGTTACGGGGCGAAAAGATTGTTGAGATTGTGGTGGTGAATGTGTGCGTGCTACGTCATCGTTGTCTGGTAGTGTTTGAGTTCTTATAAATTCTACATGTATCAGGTATGTGAGCGAATAGTACACTCTACATTTAGCATTACATATAATTTCTTCTATAGAGGATTATAGCAAAATATTATTCTCATTACTTTTGTGTTACAAATTGTATCAAAAGTTTTAGTATAAACTGGACAATACTTAATATTTTTAACAGAAGATGCTTGAATAGAATAATAAAATGAGAATAATAAAAAACAATTTTTCCAAAGTCAAACCATTTAATATCTCAACAACTCAGTGACACATAATGACAGCAAAAATGTTTTTTTTATATAATTGACCAACTATATGAAGGAGGTTGTTTTTGAAACACGTAACACAATTTTTTACAATGCTCAGTCTTATTTATTCAGCAAGATTCCCATCTTCCTTTTTACTTCAGTTCGCATAAAGTAAGTAAGTAGCGGCCTGTTACTATCCCACTGCTGAATAGGCCTCTTCCCTCCGTTTTTAAATAGAGAAGGTTTGGAGCTAAGACCTACCACGCTGCTCCAGTGCGGATTGGTTGGTTACACATATCTCCAGAATTCTCTAGAGCTATGCAGGTTCCCTTACGATGTTTTCCTTCACCGAAAAGCGTGTGATAAATTGCAATTATCAATTAGATTTGTGACCTCCTCGAAAAAGTCGTACGGTGCTACCGCTGGGCTACCATAGCTTGTTCGCATAAATTAAATGCAAATTCTCCTCGCAAGTTTCCCAATTTGTGAATGCATTTCTGATAAAGGCTATCGTGCTTTAATTGAATGGTGCGGGTGGGGACAAAGCGTTTGTCATCGGACGTTAATTACACTCTGCTACCTTACATGTTGCCAGAATGAAATACCAGTGCCATTTTACATCTCAATTACATTTCGAAAATTATTGAAGTATATTCCTCTTGCCCTTATCTTACTCTTAGTGGGGTCAGCACAACATGTTTTTACATGATTTTGCTACGTATTTTAAAAACGGGCCGCCTGCCTGACGTTACCTTACCTCTATCGTATTTTACGATGCCTCGGTAAGAAAGTGGGTGGTCTATTCTACTCAACCGAATACCACACGCTGGGTCAATTTATCTTAGTCGCCTTTTACGACACATTGGTAGTAGAATAGAACGCCCTAATTTCGATTAGGGCGTTCTATTCTACTCAGCCGGATCCACACGGCGGGTAGACTTACCTTATTTGCCTTTTGTAACACCTCGGCAAGAAATGAAGGTGTTCTATTCTGGTCAACCGAATTCCACACGTCGGTTCAACTTACCTTAGTCGCCTTTTGCAACACTTCGGTAAGAAATGAAGGTGGTATATTCTACTCAGCCGGATACCACACGGCTAAAAACTACGCGTTTTTCATCGTCGGACAAAAGCTCAAAGTTGTCCACTAAAAATTCAAAAAGCGTAAAAATTTGAAAGCGTATGCAGGCGACAATTATCAGGGGTATTCATGAAAGTTTCAGTTTCAAATTGTGGCGGGCATTAGTTTGAAAACTGTAGTTGGCTTCTAGTTGGATTTATTCCCTGGGCTTTGAATATATTGTTAATATGAAAGCGAAATATGAGTTTTGTGATAATTTTGTCATATTAGTATCTGGTTTAAACTGTTACGCACTACTATATCTCACTAATATTTATAACAAAAGATATATTTCCTTTATAGTTATGCAATAAAAAAGCAATTTCCTCAAAAGACAACCTATATCCATTTCAATAACTCAATAACACATAATGACGGCTACAATGTTTTTTTTATATTATCGACCAACTATGTAATATATTATAATTGCGAAAGTTTGTGAGTATGGATGTATGTTTGTCACTTTCACGGTGAATCCGCTGAACCAATATCGATGAAATATGGCGCAATTCTCCTTATACACTGAGGCAACATATAGGCTACAGAAATCCTGTTAATTCTACAGGAATAAGATGACATTGCAAAACCACGTCTGTTATGTATGCTATATATTTACGACAACGGTCCTCGCGAAGTTGTGAGTAAAAAGATATTTATTTATATAGTCCACTAGAGTGACCCTCAACTTTGTTTCCGTCAATTTTGGTATTAAAATATCCGCTGTATTTTGTTATTTCCTATTCCATTAGGAAAACCAAATGCAATTTATAGAATAAGCTGTTAATTTGCGGAGATCCTAAATGCAAAAGTAATTATTGGAAAAAATCGATTAATATAAAAATCGATTAATTTTTCACATCGCTACTCTGTATAATCATCATTCGTTCCCCCGTTTGTCCGTTGCATTACACCATTAATTTAGACTTAAAATAGATTCTCGCTTAAAGCGTTAAAATTCTCAAGTAAATACAATACGGAGCTGTAGTTTTGTTATTTACGTCATTCTGTCCCGGTATCTAAATATTCAACGACAAAAACAATCCAAACTTACAACATTCCGATGATATCGCGGCAATAGCCCGCAGTAGTAATTAAACAGCGTCTGTCCAATAGAGATGTGAAAACTAATCGATTATTTTTCAAAATAATCGATATTTAATAATCGATTATTATTTAATAAAAAAGACGATTATTTTAATCATCCTCTTTCTCGTTTCACTCTTTTTACATATGCACTGCCGGATGAAACCAATGTAGCTAAACTACTTTTAATAGAATTTCACAAACAGATTATCTGTTATTATCTATTGGTAGTTATCCACTTTAATAAGCCTTTATTCTAATTAATTATTTATATTAAAAAAATCAACTTTTCATATAGTCAGAAAAAAAACGATTATCTATATACGAAAAAATCGATTTTTTAAATCGATTATTTATAAGGGAAAAAATCGATTATTTATTAATCGGTTTTGCTACTGCAAGCCACCTCCCTACTGTCCAAGAGTTACTACGATGAACAATGTCTGTGTATAACAAGGGGCATAAGCTGCGATACAAAACATTAAGATTAAATAGTTTGGTTCAGAAAACCAAACTGTTCTCGCTACTTAGTTCTCTACTAAGTTACTTTAAACTTATTTTGTTGTAATCCGCGTTTTGTTAAGAGAATATATGTAATGCTAAGGGCCTTTCACAAGTTACCAATAAACTGTCAGTTAGCTTATTCGGAACATATCTGACACATATCTCGGAATTTTGCAACTCTCAGGTTTCCGATAGGCTTATTCAGCACTTAAAGTCCATAATAAGTTAATAGGTGGCTGTTTAGGCATAGCAAATACCTGGGTATTTCAAAATGTCCGCGATTTTATTTTTTGTTTAATTTTTCACTTTTTAGATTTAAAGACATTTTACTGCTACTTAGTTTATTTGTCGGTTAACTATCCACTTTATCAGTAACTCGTGAAACAGGCCCTAAATGTATGAAGCAGGCAACAATCACATACCTTATACATGGAGGACAAGTCACCAACGCCACAAAACGCCGCCAACACCAACACTCCACACAGGCACTACACACACTCACTACCACAATCTCTACCATCGTTTTACCCTAAACCGAAGCATCATCAGGATAGGCTCCACGAAGAAAATCGTAATGCGATTGCATTATTTGTTCGTGTGGTATTGAGATTGTGGTAGTGCCTGTGTGGAGTGTTAGTGTTGGTGGCGTTTTGTGATACGTGTGGTGACTTGTCCTGCATGTATGAGGTAGGCTTGGGTATTATTGCTATATAAGAATCATATTCGTTCCACGATATGATCGATTGTAATCACGTGATCATACCTGCTATTGCTAATGCTATTGGAATACAAACAAATGTATTCCTTATGTCCTGTGCAGGGTATGGGACATGGAGACTACATTTGTTCGTATAAGAAATGCTGATGCTGCTAATACTATTGGAATACAAACAAATGTGTTCTTTGTGTCGTATGCAGTGTATGGGACATGAGGACTAAATTTGTTCGTATAAGCAATCATTTAGTCCATTAACGTAAATAATATAATAGCGGATAGCGTTTTTGCTAATCAATGTTGCTGGGCAAAATTATTGTTATTTCAAACAAATGTAATTCTTTTATCTTATATAATATGGTCGATAATTCGGGAAGATGATGCACTTTTACGTTATTCAGACTGAGACTATATCCTAGAGATATCGACCGTGTTGAGTGTGATTTGGGAATTGCATTTGTTTGTAGTGGCGGTCGCTTTATCAAGTAATAATATTATAGCGAATAGCTGAATAATATAATAGCGGAAAGCGTTTTTGCTAATCAATGTTACTGGGTGAAATTATTGTTATTGCAAGCGAATGTAATTCTTAACTCGTATATAATACGGTCAATGTTTCTATCTTATGATTTAAGTTGGAATAGCGTCTTCTTTGGAACAAACAAATCTTGTCTTTATTTTAATTTATTTATTTATTTAACCCACGTTCCTTTGCATGTGTTTTTGCTCAATATCAGTGAATTAGTCTCAGTATTAATTTATTATTTTACCTTTTCATAGAATATACATAATTTTGTATAGCAGTATAGCAGTTACTCTAAAACTCATTAGCAGATGATGCTATATGAAAATTTTTCATATCATGATCATCAAGTGATTGGTGATTCTGTCCATGCCTAGTATGAGGTATGTATTAGTTGCCTGCTTCATACACTGTCTTAGATTCTCTTAAGAAACGCGGATTACAAGTACAAAAAATTAAAAGGACAATATTTTCAGAATGAAGATTAATACAATTACATTACTTTAATGTATATAAAGGATAATATATCAAATACGATAATATTCATTCGCATCACACACTCTCATGCACAAAAACAATTATATTTCAACCTAATTACAATACCCATAAAATATTAATTGTTTAAATAAACTGTTAATTGTTTAAATAAACTGTTTTTTTAATAATAACGCCATCTACTAAATATATAAATAACTTCGTGACGACAGAGAACTTTATAGCTACAACATCGTGCTGCAAGTCCCTTAACTCTTGTCAATGTTGTAGTATACACAACTTCTACGAGATGGCGCTGCTATATAATACTTTTAAAATTGTTAAATGGTATTTTAAATTAACAGAACATTCAATATGTTTATTAAGTTACTACTAAGTTTTATTTCAAAATCTCAGTAGTAACTTAAACTTACATAAAGGTATTAATTGTGTTATATTATTTATCATTTATTCATAAGAAATCGTCTTTAACTTATGATTCTTTCTTCATTTCATAGCTAAATATTTATTTAGCTAAATATTTATTCATTTTATAGCTAAATATTTATTGCGCTATAAAATACATTTTTATCTTTATTGCGTAATTTTTATTTTTTTGTCTTTCGTCTTATCTCGAGTGCAAATATTAATCTAGGTACATAGCTTGTCTTTATTTTTCTGTTTCTTTCTATTTGTAATTTGTTTTATTACCGCTTTCTGTTTCTTATATTACCGCTATTGCACTTCATATCTTTTTCCTTCTGTTACTCAATGGTTGACTGGAAGAGATCCCTTTAAGGGTTATTCCGCCTTTGTACATGTTCTATTTTTTATTTCTCTTTAACAATATGAAATAAATAAATTTTCTTTGTTTCAGATAACCGTCACCACTTTAGGCGCGAACGAACGAATAATTCCATATGTAGTCAAAATTGAGTTCCTAACATAGCAGTAAGTTAGAAATGTATAATTCGAACGAGTTCTTGCATAGTGCCGGCGTGAGCCGTCACATGCAAGCAACTGGGGAGACGCCGTCGCAAAAGACTAGTATGAAACGCAGATCTTGCGAGGTCCCATTAGGAGATATATCGTCTAACAATTTCAAAGTTTCCTTAGGGGATATAACTAATGATGGGATAAATTACGACTGTAGATCCCTTCGCTCGGTTAAATCTGAAGATACCCGTTCTTTGCGATACTATCGGCCGATAGATAGCCGGAGTGTTAAGAATTTTAGGTCGTCTTTAGCTGATATATCTGCGTATTCGCTCTCGCGTCCCCCAAGTTATGATCAGTTGTCGCGGAGGTCTATAGTTGATGGTAACGAAGGTCAAGGGATTACGTCGAGTATCGAGGGGGTTCTGTGGTCGGATGAAGAGGAAAACGAATATTTCTACCATGAGAATATCACCACTGCGTGGAATCAAGGTAAGTTAAATTTATTTTTGCTTTGCGATTTTGTCGTGGACTCTCCTGACAATGCTTCGGTTACGGGGCGAAACAATTGTTGAGATTGTGGTGGTGAATATGTGCATTGCTTATGTATTGTTGTATCGTCGGTGTCGGGAAGTGCATGAGTTCTTACAAATTCTGCATGTATCATTTATGAGAAAGAATAGCAGAGTACATTTAGCATTACATATATTTTCTTCTATCGCGGATTATAGAAAAATAATATTCTCATTACTTTTGTATTATGGACCTCCGAAAAGTAACGCCTAATTCTATAAATTGATTTTGTTTTACGTATTTATTTCGTAACTAGTAATATAACGCGGTTCCACCCGCGTACATACCGATCTCATGGCAGTGCAAAGTCTACTAAGTCGGACTAAATTGGACAATTTGTGTTGGCAGCAGTCTTAGTCATAAGGCGTAGACTGAAAAACAGCTTTGTAGCTGAGTCTACAACCTTTTCCTCAGCATACGTTTTTATATGTATACAATAATTTAAATAATCTTTGTTGAAATGTATGTTGTTGAATAAAGTTCATTTTATTTATTTATTTATTTATTTATTTATTTAAAGATTTATTTTTGTGGACATAAAATTTTATTTCTTATTTAATTACACTAATATTCACAATCTAATGAATAAACAGATTTTTATGACTAATTTATTACACCTTATTAAATTTTATGACGGATCCCTATTTTTTTTAATGTAATATAGCCTATGTTGCCCAGTAAAAATGCAGCTTTTCAACGGTGAAAGAATTTTTGAAATCGGTCCAGTAGTGTATGTGTGAAAACATTATAAACATACATACAAATTTTTCCTCTTTTAGCCGTGTGGTATCCGGCTGAGTAGAATAGACCACCCTCTTTCTAACCAAGGTGTCGTAAAATACGACAGAGGTAAGTTGACGTCAGGCAGGCAGTCGGTCGTAAAAACGCAGCCAAATCATGTGACAGCATGTTTATAACATGTTGTGCCGACCCCACTTAGAGTGGGTTAAGGGCAGGGGGATGATGATGAATATTACTATAGATATACAAAATGCATAGTGGTATTACTTTTCCGGATGCACCAGAAAGTGAACCTACAACCTCTTGTTTCTGTAATCGAGCCAAAGCTCCAAAGGTCGTCAGTTCAAGGTACCCAAAGATCTCCACATTAAACACCGGTTCAAATTCCAACAACCTCAAAACCGGTCCGCACTTGATGATTACAAATCAATGATCGATGAATGAACTTGCTTATTTACATAATCACTTCCCACATAATGCCCAAACGGTTTGATAACTTTGAATTATTACTACAATATCCATTGACTATGTACCGTTAACCTCTAATGTTGGGTTAAAATAAAAATGGTTTTTCTCCCAAATATTTGCGAGAACGGTTTGTCCCTTCTCCTCCTAGTACAAGACCAAGTCGATCCTGCAAGTCAAAGAAATCACTGACCATTCCCCCTTTTAACACTATTTTTTATAGAAAATCCTTTACAATCGCTGCTGCTCGTTTGTGGAACTCACTTCCCGATACTATAACAAAAAATACAACTTCCGTAAACTCGCTTAAAAAGAAACTGAAAAAGCACTATTTATCACTTATAAATTAATGATTAATATATATATAATTTTATTTATATAATAATTTTTTGTTGCTTATATATTTATTGTACGTATTATTTATATATTTTAATATGTAAAATTCTATTGATATATTCATTTACCACATTTGTACCTATACCACAATCTAATATGTTTTTCCAACACTCTTAGGGCTGCTGGAAGAGATCGCTTATAGCGATAAGCTTTCCTTTGTACACATTTTTTTTTCTTAAAATAATGTATCTTTTAGCTTGTGGTACATAAATATATAAATAAATAAATAAAAAAAAAAATAAACGAATAAAAAAGTATGTGACTGATTTACAGAAGCAAACTTTGCGGAACTCCATAGTACAGAATTTACAATAGAATTATCTTCCTGTAATTCGCGTTTGTCTATGTAATGCTAAGTGTATGAAGCAGGCAACATTTACATACCTTATACATGCAGGACAATTCACCACACATATCACAAAACGTTGCCACCAGCAACACTCCATTCAAGGACTACACACACTCAATACCACAATATCTACGATCATGTCCCCGAAACCGAAGAATCACTAGGTGGATGTTGCACGAGGAAATTGTAGTCCAATACGTTTTTGATACGTGTTATGACTTGGTCAATACCTAATGCGTACTACTTGTCACAACGTTCAATGCTATGTGGCTTAAAGATTGAAGAAAATATCGCTTGCTCTTTCCATCGGTTAAGGGTTGACCGAAGATGAGGGAGATGAATGGATACATAAACATCCTTATTTCACAAAATTACACTATAAATAAGAAACAGCAAAACTAAGATAGCGACTAGAGAAGACTAGAGACGTAAAGCGTGCGAAGGGAGGTTTCATATTTCATCTCTTCCAGACAGCCCTTGAAAGCGAAGAAATCACATAAAAAAACATGGTGTAGTGGGTTAGTGTCCCTTTATGGTACACCAACCTACTGTACTAGAAAGGGAAAATAATTAAACTCTACAAAAAAATACAAAGAAATTTAAGCATAATGCATAGTGAACATTGCTGCGAACGTTAGTATTAGCGTGACATTTGCATCAGGTAAAATTCCTTGACACGGCGTTTAAAAATGGCAATTGATGGAAGGTTGGCGCAGGTCAGACGGGATAGCATTCCACAATCTTACTGCTGTAGCAGTAAATGAGTTTTCCTAACAACGTGAATTACGTTTCGGGACTTTTCATTTGAAACCATCTTGGTAGCGAAAACGAAGATGAAAATAAAAATTAGAAAGGTAGGGAAAATCTTTTTTTTGTAACTTTCTTTAAAGTAACTTGGAGTTTATAGGGAAAAGAGAAAAAATCTAACCGAACCTAACCTAACCCAACCAGATATATTTCTAACTTTTTACATTATATTAAATACATTCATTACAGCACCATAACCTAACCTAATTAAAGTCGTTAATATCTTCTCACTTTTTGCTTCATTCCATCGCAATATATAATTATGTGGGTAGAAATACAATCACCTGATAGAAAGTGTCGCAAATAACGATAGAGCGTACTTAATGATATTTATTCTACCCTTCTCTTAGAAATAATAAATATTTGATGTAATTGATTACATTTATTTCTTTTACCACAACAATTCAGTCACATACCTCCTAAGAACTAATAACTTATCTTGCTAATGGCAAGTTAGTTCGAACTAGGGACGTTACTATGTCAATCAAATCGAAATTTGACTATTATTTTACAGAGTCGAATTTGTTGAAGATATTGAAAAAAAGCTGAAGCAGTGATAGCCACAGCGATGAGATCGTGTGAGTCTTTCCACGGGAGTCACGGTTTAAAAACTCCGGGTAGGCCACAATGAGCTTTCTATTTAAACTTATGTGATTGATAGTAGCAATTTATCACACGCGTTTTCGGTGAAGGAAAACATCGTGACGAAACTTGCATATGTCTAAAGAATTTCAGGGATATGTGTACAAATCCGCATTGGAGCAGCGTGGTAGGTATTAGCTTCAACCCTTCTCTCCAAAAAACGGAGAGAGGTGGCCTATGCCCAGCAATGGAATAATAAGAGTTCGTCACTTTACTTTACCATGAAAAAACCATAATAATACGGGGTCAATTTGAAATATTATCTGTTATATTTTTTCGATTGGAGACAATAATTACTTGAAGGTAAGGCCGATCGTATCTCGCAGATAAGTTCTTCTAACGCTTTCGCTTTAGAACAATTTCACTGACACAGATATTTTTTTTTGCCATAGAAGTACGTAGCAAACAAATTTATACGTTTCTGAACAGTAACTGTGATATTAAATTAATATAATATTTTTTCCATAAAACTCATTGTAAATTACATAGCTGATTCAGATAAAGGAATTAAATTATTATTCATATAAAGGGAAATTATAAAATCTTTAATATTTAAATGAGTTAATCTTGTATGTATATATAAATATATTTTCTGAATCTCGGAAACAGCTCCAACGATTTTCCTGAAATTCAGCATGGGGGAAAAAAATCGATCTAGCTAGGTTTTATTTAATAAAAATATCGCAGCATTTTTAGGCATTTAAAAATTCTAAAATTCAGAATTGAAAGCAAAGGATCTTTTAGTTGTTATACTTAATGCTGCGATAGCCAATGGGTAACGAGTGGACCGAAAATGTTCACAACCCGGGTTCGAATCTTATTACCTGTTATCGGCGTCTTCTTTCCTTTTTCACTTATGTTATTCACCCAGTCACCCAGGTACATACATAACAAGATCAGTCAGATATAAGTCTTCAGGTCCATAGAATAAAAAGTCAACAAAAGTCCTAAAAATTAAAATAATTTTGACTTAAACTGGAGTCAGGGATAACTCTATTAATACTTTTCATGTAATATGGTGTGCAAGAATACGCGTTTTGTCTATTAGAATTCAAAACAAACTGATATAGATAACCTTCAGATAGATAATCAATGATAACCTTCAATCGAAAGTTTGTTTCGTTTCTAGTCGAATACAAAGTGTAACATCCCTACTTGCAGTGCAAAAAGCACGATCTATTACCAATAGCAAAAGAAATAGCTAGCAATTTAAGTATCACGACATGCGAGCTTTCAATGCACATAGCTTCGTTAATGGAAAAATAAGTGGAGCGGACTCTTGGAGTAATCGATTCTAGATAACTGTAGAGCTTTTAGGGTTGGAGAGATTTGAAATTAAAAAAGGATTAATCTCCAATACAAGACTTTGACAACAAGACAAGCTGTGATGGCCCAGCGGTAACACCGTGCGAATCTTTCGAGAAGGTCACGGGTCATACACTTAATCTTTAATATTTAAATGAGTTTAGGGGGTTTTGGGGGAGAATAATCGATCTAGTTAGGTTTTATTTAAAAAAATCATATTATCCCGGTTTTAGGCCATTACAAAATACAAAAATTTATATTGAATTGAATTTTTGCCATTGATGACAGTCAATGGCAAAAATTCAATTAAAATTAAGTCAGCGTAGCTTATTCAGGGAACGGGTGTCGCAAGAAATGAAATGGGCTGGACATACACATGTACCTAGTGTAAAAGCCTAGTGAAATCACAGAATAATAAAAAAAAAAAGAAATGAAATATCTAGGATCACGCCCTATTTTTTTTATAAAGTTTTTTTGTTTTCTAAAAAATTACCACCCAGATATTACTATATAATAAATACTATGTACACTTTTGACTTAACTAAACTAAACTCTTTAACAAACACAAGGACTTAAAATATCTTATAAATTTTATTTTGTGCTATTTAACTTAATAACCTATAATAACCTATATAATAAGTATAACTATGATTCCAATTCAAGTAATTTAATGCTGTATCAAACCGCATATTACCTAAAATAAAATTAAAATCATATTTGCAATTATGTGAGAGAAGTAACCACATTTTTGACAACCAAATAAACCATAAATCACATCGTTAACGCAGTCATGAATCAAATATCGACTTACACTCTGGCTGACAATGGCAATCATATCTGTCAGTGGTGGTGTCACTAAATACAAAATAAATCTTTAATATAAGCTAATCTTGTATATATAGAACTAGCAATTGCAAACGGCTCCGCCCGCGTGGTAAGATTGAAACAGTAATATAGTATTTTGGTAAGCATAAAATTGGTTAAAGTGGGTTAACCTTAAAAGCTGGACATATGCTGCCGCGCTTATTCAGAACTTTTAGAGGGGAACAATTTTGCAATACATGATTTTTGAATAACTATTACCGTTTACTCAGCGCACACAAGCAAATTTCGTATTATTCGTTTTCGTACTATTTTAATTGCTGCTCCTCTCTTATTCATCTTAGGATAATGTTATATATTTATACACTAAAATATTTCTTTAAATCACTCCACTTATTTCTTAGATTAGCGCGTTCAAACAAACAAACAAACTCTTCAGCTTTATATATTAGTATAGATTTGCATTTCCGAAAATCTTCCAGCAGGCGAGTTTTGTTACAACCGCGAGACCTCTTTAACACCATTTACGTAATACCGTAATGTACTATTAACCTTAATCTTCCGGAAATATTGCACAATTTTTTAGTAAAAACCGTAAGAAAAACAGCTTCTGGGGACTTGTTTTATAATAAGTATATATAAATAAAGTAACACGTACTTTTCTAAACTGTAACATCAGTTAAGCGTCTAATTTTTTTGATAGCGGAGCACCGTTCACCCGCGAGAAAGTATACCTCCACGCGCTCAATAAATTTCATCTTGATCTAAAGATGTAGCTAAAAATCTTATCATCCTTTTATTTATTGCTTCTACGTTCCATATCACATCAATTCCATCTATATTTTCATTGACAACGTTAGCGTATATAAAATGATTATCGGCCATTTCATCTGTATCATTGAGCACGTTAAATGCTAACCGGCCGATAGTGATCGAAGTGGGACGCAATGGACCATCCTACAAGTCGGTTGACGTCATTACCTTGTCTAGGCTAGTCTGTTGACTTGTAGCTGGACTAAGCTATAAGAGATGGTCTTATTTTTTTATAAACTTTTTTAGTTTATCATCATTATCATGCCCTGATAAGTGGGGTCGGCACAAAATGTTATAAACAGGTTGTTGATTTGGCTTCGTATTTTACGATTAGCCGCATGCTTGATGTCAACTTTTTTTTTTTTTTTATACAGGAAAAAACCCCTTATGGGTACCGCCGCCCGACGGGGACAGGCGGCGGTTATGTCGGACTCGCACCGACTAAAACGACCTGTGTGCGCCACCACGCTGCCGATGGCAAGGACAGGGTATCATTGTACATATTGCCCCCATCCCGCCGACAGCTCTGATCCCAGAGAATAAACACCTCCGGGTAGGGCCCCTCGAAAGAGAAGCCCCCCATCCGCTAACCGGTGCATCGGGAGCACCAGAAGATGCACCGACTGCCTCGAGGACCTGTAAGCCAGGCGTCCGATGTACCCCGTTCGGAACACCCGAAGGTCCCCAGTTAGGGCGGCAGACGATGGGCTTGGGCGAGTCACTAACAAATAGACTCACCAGCAGCAGATTGGATCCAGAACAACAGTCCGTGGAACCGCTCCACCGCCTCCCTCCGCAGAGCAAAGGGAGGCCATCGCTGCCCACGATCGCTCCCTGCCCACCGTGTTATCTGATCACGGTCAACAGGGAGAGACCGCGCCCCAAGTAGGGGCCCCAACGCCTTGGTGGGCGTTTCCGCCCCCACCGGGTAATTTTTTATAGAGGTTTTCTTCCTCGCAACCCGAAGGTCCCCGTTCCCATTGCTGGGCTTCCGGGTTTCACTGACGGTGGCCGTAACCATGTCCAGCCAGACTTAGTGTAAGCCCAACTGGACCCATCGCTCATTAGGGACTCCACCCCAACCCCCCTGGAATCCCCGGCCCGTCCAGATTGCCCTCTGCTAATCAGAGGGGCAACTGGATTGGCCACCCCTCAGTGGCCGTTCGCCAAGACTCAGCTTGCCCAGGGTGCGCCACGAGGAGGCCGACCACTTTGGCACCCCATGCCTGACGTCAACTTAACTCAGTCGTATTTTACGATACCTCGGTAGGCAAGAGGGTGGTCTATTCTACTCAACCGGATACCTCACGGTGGGTCAACTTATTTTAGTCGCCTTTTACGACACAACGGTAAGGAATGAGAAAGATCTATTCTCCTCAACCGGATGCCACACGGAGGGTCGACTTACCTCAGTTGCCACTTACCAGACTTCGGTAAGAAAGGCGGTGGTTATTCTACTCAACCGGATACCACACGGTGGATCAACTTACCTTAATCGCCTTTTACGACACCTCAGTAAGGAATAAGGATGGTCTATTCTACTCAGCCGGATACTACACGGAGTGTCGATTTACCTTAGTCGCTTTTTACAACACCTCAATAAGAAATGGGTCTATTCTACTCAGCCGGATACCACACGGCTAGCTTCCGGTGGTTAGAGTGTGAGGTGAGGAACTTCCTCACAATACGTGTCGTTGCAAGTACATAATACTTACTGCCTTCTGCATTCCACTCTTGATCCAAAAATTAAGCGTAATCTTCTTTAAATGTTGATCTAGGCTTTTTGCAATATGACCTTCAACCGAAACAACAATAGAAACAATCATCATACTTAAATCAACATTCCAAATTGCGGTTATCTCATAAGCAACTAAATATTTAGTAAATTTTTCTTTTGCAGCTTTTATGAAATTATCGTTATTTGGGATAGTGACATCAACAATAAATATTATGTTTATATTATTACTAGTACATTGGTGACCGAGCCTTGCTCGGTAATTTTTAAAAGATATAAAATAATGCAATAAAAGAAAACACCGAGTGACGTGGGAATCGATCCCAGGTTACTTTATTGGTTTGCAGGTTACCATTAGGCTGTCACAGCTTTTCATTTGACAGCTCAAATATCTATTGATTTACGCTGCTTTTTTAGTAGTTTTTTTTAGTGCCCAAAAACAGTGATGAAAGGAGTTACGCGGCGTTATCGCGGCGGGTGAGTTCCCACCGCGATAACGCCGCGTAAAGAGCTCATGAATAAGAGCCCCGTATGGGCTTGAAACTAGTCGGGCTCATCCGATAAGATAACACGTGAGTGTAGCCGGTTTCAATACATTGATTATTAACTTGTCTAAAGTATTGATATATATAGCGGATCTAAAGCTATACATTTTAAAAAATTATATAGCGTTTTTATTAAGAAACGCAGGATCCCTCAAATAGGACCGGACCCTAAACTATTATAGAGTACCTATAGGCCTATCCTCTATATGCAAATGGAGGGAAAATGAGGCCGCTAATTCAACAGTTCCCGCTGATTTACAAAGCAGCTACCCTGTCATTAAAACTATAAAAAACTGTTTAAGCTAACGTGCCTTGACTAATATAATAAGAGACCGGTCCTGTATAAGGTGACACGACAAATCAGTTCAGGATATTATGGATATATGTGATTGCGATCCAATAGCGATTTCTATCCTAGGCAATTAAGATATGTATCACAAATCTTGGCTCGCCAAGAACGTTACACGAAGCTTTAAGGAACTTGGGCACGGTTGTCGGATTCTGGGAGCTTAGGTGGTTGGAATAAACTCTCCATCCCCTGCAAAATAGTCGCCCGATTGTTTCTGAGTACGGAACTACTATATTACTAATTCAAGTTTGCTACACGTGTTCGAAAGCAAAATAAACGGTGGGGGTTAAACTCATTACTATATAACTGCTTGCTTGGATGATGGGTCGCTTTGTGATTTTGTCGTGGAGTCTATCTCTGACGATGCTTCAGTTACGGGACGAAGCAATTATTGACATTGTGGTAGGCAATATGTGCAGTGCTTGTGATTGTTGTGTTATTGATGGTGGGTAGTGCATGAGATTTTTGAATTCGGTATGTATCACGTATGAGAACAGAGTACACTCGCGGATTATAGAAAAGTATTATAATATTTTCAATACTTTTGTATTATGGACCTCCGTAAAGTAACGCTTAAATAAACTATCTAAGTACGGAAAATAGCCCGCAAGAAGAGAAAGATGTGTTACAAATACATACATGTAATCTTTCTATTATTAATATAATTATAAGAATAATATATTATTTATATAATCATAAGATGATAAATTACTAGGTTTTACACGCAAATTCGTTTGAGTGACTGTGGTCGCGTGAAGTTTGTAATAGATGGCGCTCTTCGTTGTCATCCTATTCCTGTAGAATTAACAGGATTTCTCTAACCTATATGTTACGCCGGTGTATAAGGAATAATTGTACCAAATTTCATCGATATTGGTTCAGCGGATTTCCCGTGAAAGAGTAACAACCATACGAGTACATAGTCACAAACTTTGGCACTTATAATATTAGTAGGATAGGAAAGGATAGGATTAAAGGTTTTATCATTAGTAAAGAAAAAGTAAAAACTCTTGCAAGAATAAGGCTTCGGGATTTTTAAGAGTTGTATATAAAAAAATAAACGCCAATATGGACCTAAACACATTCACCTTAAAGTCTTTAACTGCTTCTACCAGACTGTCATAAAAATTTTCTTAAATCCAACCTTTACAGTTAAGTGTAATTTATAACCAATTAACCAATTATAATTAATTATTTATGTAATTTTACAAACTAATTACATAATTTACCGGTCACTTGAAACATTTAATTGCCATTAAGATAATGTTACTTTTAATTATACAGTGAACACCCACATATAGTAATTATTACGTCAACGTGTATTTTTGATAATTAATACATGAAAATATCCAATTTATTAACTAAACCCAACTTAGATCATCCCGAATTCAAATTCAATATATTCTTTATTGAAGTAAACTCGTAAACAAGTGCTTTTGTATCGTCAACTCTACTGCTGGTTCAGAAAGCTGTTCCTACCGACAAGAGACAGCCAGAAACTCGGCGATTGCTCTGTTCAAAAACAAAATTCTTATAACTAGTTACATTTAGTGATTACTGTGTTGTACAGGGTTGAATAATAGCTATGTTCACGCAGTCTTATCATCTAAGTAATAGTAAGTAGTAGGTGTTCTTATACCTAAACCCACAAACAACTTTACAATACTTACTTTTGCGTACTTTTGCAATTGCCACTTTAGCTTCACGACACGCCGAAAAACTTGGAATCTAAGTACTTCTGTAAATACAGATTTGACTTGATTTTGACACCGCAGCAGGGTCTTCTCGCTTACTCCCCGGGGGGGGGTAAACGGGGTCCGGGCCTCGAGGAAATCCTCTCTACCTGGGCATCTCCTCGCGGGCACTTAAGCCCGGTATGTGTTCCAGCCGTGGGCCGAGGTCACCTAGGTGACCTAACGGTGTCGGTATTTGGGCCGTAAGCCCAGGTCACCTTTTTTGACACATCGTAAATAAAAATTAGTTACATAGGTTTATTATAGATGGCGTTTATCCTATTTATTTCCTCCTGAATTTAATTCCTGTTGAATTAACAGGATTTATATAGCCTATATGTTACCCCGGTATATAAGGAAACTTTATGTCAAATTGCATCGATATTTGTTCAGCGGATTGGCCGTGAAAAAGGAACAGACAGACAGACAGATAGACAATGAACTATATTGGTGACTTTCTTCTAGGGATTTCCTTATTTCTGATTTAATGACGTAAAAAATACTCCGAGCATACTTCGCTCTATCGTCCGCTGAGTGACTCTGAGCTTATGAGGCCATAAGGATATGCGCTGTAACAATTAAGCCTTCACCGGTTATTAAATAAGTAATATACTAATGAATCCTCATGTTATTTCTCTTACTTTGTAATATATGATAGCAAAAGCTATAATCGTATAAGTTTTCATTCCGTATTTATGTTTGCCACATATTAGTTTAACTATAAACTCTTTAGTGATAAATCCGCATAAGGTTTACTATATACTCCATTACTTGTGCCCGCGACTTTGCATACGTGGAAATAAGTGGCTAACAAAGTTTTTGCCGCGCAAATCCTGAACCCGCAGAAATTCTGGAATATGTTCCCTATATGATGCTCCATAACCTCTCGTATCTTCCTCTAAAAGTGTTATCAAAATCCTTTTAGCCGTTCCGAAGAATATATTATTAACCGATTGTATGAACCGGTGTACGTGATTAAATCGCAAAGCAGGTGAATATTTTACAACGACGTGAACTCTTCAACACAATTAATATTTAACCGTAATATACTATAACTTAAACTAGAAGAATTGTACTAATATTTAGTAAAAACCATACGAAAATCCGTTAAGTAGATTTTAAGAAATCTATCAAATACATATCAAATACATTTCAATAAAACAAACATTAAAGTAAATGATGCATACATACACTCATTCAAGCACTTACAAGCGTACATTCACATTTCACACAAACACACACATGCACACACACACACACAAACACACGTACAAACACTAATATAAGTATTGGAATATATTTAAATGGAAATGAAAAGAAAACGTGTAATTTAAGTTTAATTGTCCATTTGTTTACGATAAATTTACTTGTCTTGGTGGATGAGCGGGGCACCCAGCATACAGTTTACTACCTAGTGCCCCCTGCACTTGCTATTAGTGTATAATGGAATTTTATGTCAATTAAATGATTTTCATCTTCAGTACAGACAGACGTCTATTAGAGAATTTGTTTTATATGTAGATAGTATTCAAGTTATACTCCTCAGTTTCTTTGTTTATTGTGCGTGCAATAAAGTTTTAATATACGCAACTGTATTTGAACGACTGCCAAGTGCATGTGAATTACAAAGATAAGGTAATTCCAATGGACTACAAGATCATCAGCAAATCTCAGGTGTAATAACCAAAGTACCTGACCGTGATAAACCGACAGACGCGCTTTCCTCCGCTTTCCAACACATATTACTATAAATAATAACGTTCGCATGGTACACGTTAAATAAATAAGTATCAGCTTTCTAACAAGGCATCTAAGGCCTCCCACAGTTCTAAGCCAAACCCAAGACTTTCGTTGTCAAATTCTTTATATTCAAGTTGGATTTCATAAGCACTTTAGAATCGTCAAATTATAATTAATCTATTAAATTATACTTATTTAGGGTTAATAAGTATAACTTGGTAGATTCGGTATTTTATTTGCTGACAAAAGCATCAACATTTCATAATTAAATCATCATAAGATATCTATAAAAAAGTTATGATATGTGTTTATTTGTCTTAAAATTTGACATTGTCATAGAGTATATATGTGCCAACTTTCAATGAAAAATACTTTAAGCAAGAAAGTTAGAAAGAATGGCTGATATTTTACTATCTGTGACTGCGGTTTCGTCCGCGTGAAAATCAAGTGTTTCACAATGTTTCCCGCGTAAATTCCTTAAGTTAACATAATATGTTGAGGTAAATGAATGAAACATATAAATTAAACGAAAATGGAAATAAAGAAAGAAAATACCTACCTTAGAATATCTAGACAAAAAAGGATGTATGTAAAAACCGTAACGTTACTATTAACAGAAACCTTCATCGAGACTTGCATTTTCAATTAATTAAACATACAAACATACAAACAAACGTACAAAAATCCGTTCAGTAGATTTTGAGGAAATTGATCATATACAGACAGATTTTGATGACTTTGTTGTATAATATGTTTAGATACTTTATTGCACAACAAAATATTAAGGTAATACAAAAATATACTAATATCTAAACGAATATACAATGAGGCATTGATATCGCTTAACAGAAACTTCTGCCTGATAACCTCGGTTACAGAATTACTAAAAGTAGCGGCCTGTTACTATCCCACTTCTGAGAATAGGCCTCTTCTCTCCGTTTTTAGAGAGAGGTTTGGAGCTAAGAGCTACCACATTGCTTCAATCCGCATTGGTAGGTTACACATATCCCCAGAATTCTCTCGAGATATGCAGGTTTCCTCACGGTGTTTTCCTTCACCGAAAAGCGTGTGATAAATTGCAATTATCAATTACACATAACTTTTAACAGAAAACCCATTGTTGTCTGCCCGGGTTTGAACTCGTGACTTCCTCGAAAGAGACGGACGGTGTTACCACTAGGCTACCACTAAATTATGAAATAAATATTTAACTATTACCTCTGTCCTTTAGCTAGTTTTTATGAAATATATATTGTAAATTTCGATACGTTCATACATCATAGACTTGCTCGTTGGAGCAGTGGGTAGTGACCCTGCCTTCTGCTCCGCGGGTCGCGGGTTCGGTTCCCGCCGAGGGCCAACATTTTCTATAAATGAATTTGTTGGTCTTTGAGTATATTTGTCTTGGTCTGGGTGTATATTTGTATTTAAGTATGTATTTAACAATTATATATGTATATATTCACCAGTTGTCTATCACCTATAACACAAGTATTAAGTTACTTACTTTGGAGACCGACGACCGTGTGTGTAAGTGTCCCATATATTTATTATTTATTTATTTATTTATTATTTATCATCATCGTTTGTAGTGAGCCTTAGAAGTAATTAGAAAAATGTGTCCTACGTCCACTTTCTCAAGTAATTACAGTCGTTAGAATAGCTTGATCAACTATTCTTAGTCTATTTATAAATAACATTTAAATTATATACTTGAGGTAAAATGTATCACGATGTAAGTAGAGAAATGACGCCGTGTGGTATCCGGCTGAATAGAATACCATCCTCATTTCTTACCGAGGTGACATAAAAGGCGACTAAGATTAGTAGACCCACCGTGTGGTATACGGTTAAGTAGAATAGACCACCCTCTTTCTTAACGAGGTGTCGTAAAATATGACTAAGGTAAGTTGATGACAGGCAGGCGGCCGGTCGTAAAATACTTAGCCAAATCATGTGACAACATGTTTATAACATATTGTGCCGACCCCACATGAGTGGGATAAGGGCAGGAAGATGATGTTGATGTTAAAGAAATGAGTATTTTATATATAGCATTTAGTACATTTAAGTTAAAGTTAGAAACAGTCTTTTAATGTATTTTATTTTAATTATTATAAATTTCAAACCTACAGAGACGCATACGCTTCAAACCTCTACCAACGCCACCACAATACAGAAAGCCATTCACTATTTAAACCTTTGCATGTATCAGGTATGAGAACATATATGACATTGACTCTCTTTATTTATTAATAAGCTTTGCCGGCAGCTTCACCGCATGGAAATCTGTGTCACAATTTTTTTCCCTACTCGAAATTTTGAACACAAAAGTAGTTATCGTTAGTTAATCACTTATTCACGAGAATAAGAGATTTTTGAATAACTTTCACCGTTTACTTAGCGCAAGCTAGGAAAGCTTTAAATCTTGCCGTTTTTGAAACATTTTTTATTGCTGCTCCTGTTCATATCAGCTTGATGTTATATTGCCTATAGCATTTCTCGATAAATGGACTATCTTACACTTAAAGCATTTTTGATATCGGTCCATTAGCTCCTGAGAATATCGCGTTCAAACAAACATAATCTTCCGCTTTATATATTACTACCTACTAATATTATAAATGCGAAAGTTGAAAAAAGTTGATAAAAAAAAATATGGATGTATGTTTGTGACTCTTTTACGGCAAATTCGCTAAACTAATATCGATGAAATTTACCACAATTATTCCTTATACACCGGAATAACATATAGGCTATAGAAATTCGGTTAATTCTACAGTAATAGGACGACATTGAAAAGCGCCATCTATAACCTATCACGCGAAAACAATCCACGCGAACGAAGTTGTATAAAAGTTAGTAATTCTATGGTATAATACGCAAACCTGCCGATATAAACCATTTATAAGTCAAATATATATAATGTGGGAGGTTCTTAATGGATTTCACTCTAAATATTGATAATATACAATGTGTAGTCCCACTTTCGTTATGTCGTAACTCCGACATCCATTAGTGGGAATAAATACACGCTATGACTCCAATTGTTTCTTGTCATCGAACTGTGCCACGCTCTTGAGATGTTACACATTGTTATTGTTTCTGAATACACGATACAAACAGACATCTTAATCATCTTAAGAGATATTTTGATAAATTTCAGTATAAGCTCTTGCGTTGAGTTATTAACATAACTGGTTTGGTCACATAAATTTAAGTCCAGCTTTAGAATCGCTAACACTTTTTGTTATAGTAGAAAACCTAATCAAGATATCGTCTTATTTATGGCTAAAATATATTGGCACAAAACCCTGAAATTGAATTTACTGTCTAGGTTTAGGACGCTTTAAAAGGCCGTGTGGTATCCGGCTCAGTAAAATAGATCACCCTCATTTCTGTCCCAGGTGTCTAAATGGTGACAAAAGTAAGTTGACCCGCCATATGCCGGCTAAGTAGAATAGATTAGAGTGGGAGAAGATAAGGAGGTTGGTGATTGCTGTTATAAATTTCAGTCCAGTTTTAGAATCGCGATGACTTATTTTCATATTAAAAAAATTTAAGCTAGCGATTCTTTTATGCCTAAAATATACATATATGCACGAAACTACAAAATCGAATAATTAGATCGAAGATAGACAAAGTCTTAAAAGCTCTTTTGTAATTTGCGAGTCTATATCCTATGCTATAATGCTGCATCGAATACGGAACGAAAAGAGTATTTTGATATTGTGATAGTGAACGTGTATAGTATTTGTGTATTATGGTGGCGATGATGGAGGTTTGTGCATGTGCTTTTACTTATCCAGCATGTTTCGGGTACCTGAATCGATCTAGCTACCCGAAAACAGGTATAAAACGACATTTTTTTGAATGAATTTAAAATATCGTTTTATACATGGCGCTTTCTTTCTTTTTTTACTTTTTTTAATGTTTCAAAAAATTACTGAGGAAGGCTCGGTCACCCAGGTACTAGGCTATAATAAGTTATAAAATAAAAAAAGATATAGACAAATTAGGTTTCGTAGTACCTCTAACACTAAACATAATTGGCAACCATTTATCGGAAGGCTAACAAATAGTGTAATAATTTTTACCCACCACCCGTTGCGAGTAAACATGTCGGAACGAGCTCCCAACCCACTTGATACAGCCTTCCATGCTGTGACATCAATAGGCTTTCACTTATGGATATCGTAAAAAGACAATGTGAAAGGCATTGTCAATAAAATTATAAAGTAATCTTCATTGACACCCCTTGACAGGGGCGTTGATAGCTTCTAACATCACTAACTTAATATTTAAGCGACTCTAGTCCTAGAAAATCAGTTACATCCAGTATGTACCGAATAAATGGAAACCCTTTGAACAATTGCAAGTAGATCTATTGAACGCAAAATCTATTTCGAAAAAAATGCCAATGATGACCAACGGATCTGAAACGTGGTCGCTTACTTTGGGCTTCATAAAAAACCTCTGAGTCACTCAGCGGGCGATGGAGCGATACTTGGAGTATCTCTACTTAATCAAATCAGAAATATGGAGATCCCTAGAATAACCTAAATCACTGACATAGCTCATCGTGTCGAGAAACTGAAATGGCAATGGGCGGAACACGTAGTGCGGAGAACCGATGGGCGTTAGATCTGAAGATGCTGGAATGACGACCTCGTACCAGAAGGTGGACCGGTAAACCCTCTACGAGGTGGATTCACGACCTCAATAATGTCCAGTGAGCCGCTGGATCTAAGCGGCACAAGATCGTCACGTGTGGAGATCCGTTAAAGAGACCTTTGGACCAGTGGATGTCCATAGGCAATAAGTTTTTACCAATTTTTACAGCATTGATTACCACAAAATAATATTTTTATGACTTTTGTAGGTGCAAACCCACTGAAATTTTTATAAGAATTCATCACGTAAAAAGTTGGTGAATAAAAGGTCCACAATAATTCGGAATAAGTCTAGCAAAACCTTAAAGATTAACGTTAATTCAGTGTCTAAATTTACAATGTTTTTATCAACATTAGTACAAACCATTCGTTTCTCAGCAGTAATAAATCAAAGCTTGATTAAAGAGCGCCGCGGGAAGCGGCTATAGTGTCAATGCGAACTAAAAGCCAGATGCGCCGGCCCAAGGAAGGCGGTCGTAAATATTTATAATTTTTACTACGCTTCCGTAATTCTATAGACGAAAATAGAAGGTATTGGATTTAATTGAAATAAGGGCCGGAGGATGTGAGGGTAATATTTTTGGAGTATTCTTTATGGGACATAAGAAAAAGGCGACACAAAATCGGTAGTCCACAGCTGAACAAGTTACATTGGTATAGGTTCATTTGTTTTTCGAAATAAATTTATTTATTTTTATACATATAGTTAAAAAAGAGAAAGAAAGTAAAAAAGCACATATATAGACGAGGACTTATCCCTAAAATAGATCTCTTTCAGTCAACCTTTGAGTAACAGAAGGAAAAGGACAAGAATTGAAGAAGAAAGAGAATACGAGTAATATAGAGGAAAAGGAAACGTTTATATAAATTTAACTATTTAATCATACATATTTAACTTATAAAAAGGCAAACATCCATAGAAACCTTATGATGTCACGTTTCGTAGCCGATATAACACTTTTTTTTCACTAAATAAATGAATAAATAAAAAAAAACATTTAATTAATAACATTACATTAGAAAAATAAATAATAACAGAATAATAAGAGGAAGAATATACAGAAATGTAAATCTATCCCACTACTGGGCATAGGTCTCGTCTCTTCCTTTTTGGAGAGAAGTGTTGGAGCTAAGACCTACCTCGTTGCGATGCGGATTAGTAGGTTACACATACCCCTGAATTGTTTAGAGATATGCAAGTTTCCTCACGATGTTTTTCTTCACTGAAAAGAGTGTGACAATTTGAAATTATCAAGCCCGGGGTTGGAACCCGTGACTCCTCGAAAGAGTCGCACGGTCTCACCGCTGCACTATCAACGCTTCACAGAAATGTTTAATGTGACGTTACGAATGGGAAAACCACTCAGCTTAAGTTAAAGTGTTCTTTAACTTAAAACGATTGTCTAAGGGTCTGTTTCACAAGTTACCACCAATAAACCGCCAGTTAGCTTACTCGGAGCTTATTCGGAACATATCTGACATATCTCGGAATTTTGGGTTTCTCGGGTTTCTGATAGGCTTATTCAGCACTTAAAGTCCCAAATAAGTTAACAGGTAGATCATGTGGCTGTTATTTTGTATATCTGCTGGATAGCAAATGCCTATATCAAAATGGCCTCCATTTTTTTTTTTCACTTTTTAGATACATTTATCTGCTACATAGTTTATTTGTCCGTTAACTATCCGACACTTTATCAGTAACTTGTGAAAAAGGCCCTAAGTCTCACAGAGCTTCATCAGAGTGTTCTCTTGTATTTTCATCATACTCCTGCCCTTATCCCACTCTATGTGGGGTCGCACATGTTATAAACATGCTGTCACATGATTTGGCTGCGTTTTTACGACCGGCCGCCTGCCTAACATCAACTTACCTTAGTCGTATTTTACGACAACTCGGTAAGAAAGAACCACCCGGATCGTTGAATCTCACGATTAAGTATTTAATAGAATCATCATCCTCCTGCCCTTATCCCACTCCTTAGAGTGGGATAAGGGCAGTAGGAAAGCATGTTGCGCCGACCCTACTTATAGGGTCGGCACAACATGCTTTAAACATGCTGTCACGTGTTTGGCTACGTATTTTACGACCGCCTTAGTCATAGTATGTTATGTTAGTCGTATTTTACGAGACCTCCGTAAAAAAGAGAGTGGTCTATTTTACTAAACCGGATACCACACGGCGGGTCGACTTACCTTAGTCGCCTTTTACGACACCTCGGTAAGAAATGAGGGTGGTACTATTCTATTCAGATGTATACCACACGGCTTTGTGTCCACTTGTATTTTAATAATCCTTATTCGCTTACCCGTTCCGCTCAGACTTGCTAAAGATGTAAGTACGAACAGCGTTTCAACAATTGAAAAAGAAATCTCAAATACTATAACGAATACTCATACAAAGGCCTTAAAAATTTCTTCCCAAAACAATCCCACCCCGCCCACGTTCAGAAGTGACAGCTCCATTCACACAAATCAAGCAGTCTCGTGTACCGACATGTATTTTCTCTCCTGAGAGAATAACAATGAAAACAGGTTGCCAGCCGTTTATAGCAAACAATTTACTTATTAGAAGCACAGAAAAATGTGGCACCTAAAATGCCACTTTTTAAATATATCGGCAATAACATATAGTAGACAAAACCAAAACCAACTTCTGGTATCGGTTCTGTATTATCTACAAAGAGAATAAACAGGGTCGAGTTAAGTTAGAACAGTTATCAGTAAATACTTCATTGAGTTAATTAACCGACAAGTGCATTAACAGTAATGAACAGTACGTTATTAATTGAAAATTAACAAGTAGAAAATGAAAATTAACATGTATTCGTAATGACATTAAAAATAATAATTTTAGGACAGTAGTTTGAATAGGAGGTAGGATAGTACTTTCAATCTCATTGAAAAGTCTAACATACAACACTCACTCATAAATTATTATCAGTGGGCAAGAATTTACAATACATTAAAATGACATCGATATTTTAGTAACTATATTGGAATTTTTAGCTTATATAACACAAATATAATACCACTTACGACCACAGAACTATGTATTTCTAAAATCAGTTTGTAAGCCAAGAGTGTCAGTAAGGCTGTGACTAAACTTACTTAAGTTATATTTGTTGTTATTAAAATAATCTGTACTCGAGTCAAATTTACATAAACGTAAAATATATTTGAATCGTTGTCATAAAAGTCGTAAGTAACCTTCGTTTTTTACTAGAGAATACGTAAATCCAGCGACGGGGAAGGTCAGCCTAAAAATGCCCCATTTGCAAAAGTAATAATAAAAATATTTTGCTATAATCCGCGATGAAGTAAAATAGAAAATATATATAATGCTAAATGTAGAGTGGACAATCGGTTATCATACCTGATACTTGCAGGATTCGTAAAAACACATGCACGAACCTCCACCACCGCCACCACAATACCCAAGCACTACATACGTTCACTATCACAAACTCAACATCATCAGGAGATAGGCTCCACGACCAAAATCGCAAAGCAGCATCACAAGCAACTGATTTGCCTTAATTGCAGCCAAATCAACGGCTCAGGGTGACAAGAGCTGGCTGCGAAACTATGACTAAGACATGTGCGAACTATGTATATGTGGCTGTGTGTGTATTATCGCTATCGATGTTTGCAATCATAACTTGAAAGGACACTTTTTGGACACATATTCTTGTCATTATATCAATCTTGAGAGCTATGTTTACTTACCATTCGATGTTCTTAGAATATACAATTTATTGTGATTTTAAAAAAATTAACCTACATTCGAAAAGCAACAACTTAGCGTCCATTGACAAGTTTTTGCGTGCGCGACGGATGAGTCACAAGTCAATGCTCGCTTCCACCGCATCGGTGATGAACTTTTTTCAAAATCCAAGCTTTATATGGCCTACCGACAGTGCTATTGCAATAAAAACAATAACAAACACTCGAATGACAGTATAGAATTACATGTGTTCGGAATTCCAAACCTCACTCAGATAATTCACGAATGCTTAGCTCGTTTATATATCTAGTACCTGGATGACCGAGCCTTGCCCGGTAATTTTTAAAATGATGTAAAAAAATTAAAATTGAAAATAATTTAAAAGAACAATGAAAAAAGAATAGGGCAGGTGGGGGGCACAATCCTAGGTATCTCCCTAGACCGCCCGTTCCCCAAATGAACTACCATGACTTTACATTTGACAGCGATTTGAAAATGTGAATTGTGATTGTATTCAACGTGAATGTCAGAAAAATTTTAGACTCCGAAAACAGGGATAAAACGACATTTCTTTTCCCAAATAAACTACCATGACTTTACGTTTGACAGCGAAAAATTGTGATTGTATTCAAGGTAATTTAAGAATTTTTTTTTAAATAATCTAATCTAATAAATTATCTAGATCGATCTTTCTCCCCCTAATCCCCCTAAATGCTGAATTTCAGTAAAATCGTTGGAGCCGTTTCCGAAATATATATATATATATATATACAAGATTAACTCATTTAAATATTAAAGATATATCACGTATATAGATATTACAATATACTGTATAATTAATAATGTATCGAAATAAATTGCCTAGTTGTTTAAGCAACCCTCCATAAATATATCGCACGCTTAGTGTTAAAGTGTCATATTTCAAAAAAGTTGTTTTGTGGGAAATTTCACTAAAAGCATAGCGTTGCACCTACAAAACTCGTGAATGTTAAAAAGACCCATAATTTGGAAGAGGAAGAAAAACATGTCTTTTGGATAGTTCGTAGCGCGATATCATATAAAGCATTAAAATAAGGATTCCAATTTATTTAACTGAAAAAAAAATTGCGAATTGCTTTGTGATTTTGTCGTGGAGTCTATCTCCTGACGATGCTTCGGTTAAGGGGCGAAACAATTGTTGAGATTGTGGTGGTGAATGTAAATAAATAAATAATATTCTGCAAATACAACTCTACATTTAGCATTACATTTAAATTCTTTTATCGCGGATTATAGCAAAATAATATTCTCAATAGTTTTGTATTATGGACCTCCGCAAAGTAACTCCTAATTCTATAAATTATTTAACTGAATTAATCCGAATTAGGTAGGTAGGATATATACACAAATATACACAAAAATCACAAATTACTTAGCAGAGAAATTAAAATATCTACTATTTAATACTTCATTAGAAGTATCAACGATCCAGTCAGTGTGTATGCTGTTATACTAAATTTATACTTATTATGAAACAAAGTCGTCAAAAGCTGTTTGTTTGTATGTGATCGATTTTCTACAAATCTGCTGAACGGATTTTTGTAGGATTTTTACTTAAAGATCGTTTTAGGTTAATAGTAAATTGCCATTTTATGTAAATTTTGTTAAAGAGGTAGCGCGTTGTAATAAAGCTTACCTGCTGGGAAGTCTCCACGCGTGCGCCGCGTAAACTAGCATAGATACACTAAAGTAATGTACTAGAGAATTGTAGATCTATAAAAATACTAAAAGTCCACTCCAGCATGTCTCTATATGATTAACTTAAAATAACTGCTTTTATGTTCAAAATTTCAATTCAGGAAAAATTTTGTCATACACCGATTACGACGCGGGCGAAGCTGCTGGCAAAGATAGTTTACTTATATAATTATCAGTCAGTAAGAATCATTAACCCAAGCCTCGTGCGTCACACTTCAAAATTTATCTCTTTCATTTATTTTTAATTGTAGTTTTTGTAACAAATTCATCTCACGTTCTGGACCACTTTAATGTCTGACATTTCTAACGTTCACCCTTTCTTAAGAGCCTTAACTTTATGGGTTATTATTATAATCAGTAAACGTGTTTGAATGTTTGTTTATAAAATACTAGCTTATAACTGCGATTTTATCTGCATGGATATAAAAAAATATTGTACTTCATTTAAATATGACTAAAATATGGCTTTATTAAACCATACTACTCCTTCATATACTATACTGTCCCTTTCATATTGATATAAAGACTGTCATGACGATCGGCCACGTAATACTTCGTGGATAGATAAAGAACGAAACACTCAAAAATTTATTTTATGTATTCATATGTCACGAACAGTAATTATAAATGCCAAAAAACATATTATATCTCAAAACAAAATATATTTGTGCGCACACACACATACAATACATAATGTAACATGGATAACATGTAGTATTTATATATTTTTGTTAGTTTATTTTTATTTTCCTATTTTATTAAGTTTTATTTTAAATTAATGTCAACAACCTTACCCAGGAAAATGATTGTCAATTAGTATGTAGTTATGGAGGAGCGAGAACTCCAATAACAAGTATCTTTATACTTAAAAGAAGATCTCAAACTCGTGTGTATTTTAAAATATTGTGAAATGAAATAATTTTTTTTTATTTATCTAAATGGGTATTTTGTTGAAATGTTGCAATATGAAAATTTGATTTAAATGTGTAAATTATTTATAGAATTAGGCGTTGTTCGCGAAGATCCGTTCTAAAAAGGAAAAAAAAAACATTATTTAACTCTACATTTAGTATATAACGCTAAATGTAGAGTGGACTATCCGTTAAATGCAGGATTCGTAAAAACACATACGAACCTCCACCACCACCGCAATACACAAGTAACACACACGTTCACTATCACAAACAACAATCGTTTCGCCCCGCAACCGACACATTATCAGACTCCACGACAAAATCGCATCGCAATCGAATCGCAAACGAAAAAATTTAAGAACGGATAGTCTACTCTACATATAGCATTATATATATTTTCTATTTACTTTATCGTGGATGCTGAGGGTTATCCGGCTGAGTAAAATAGACCACCCTCATTTCTTACCGAGGTATCGTAAAAGGCGACTAAGGTAAGTCGACCCACCGTGTGGTATCCGGCTGAGTAGAATTGACCACCCTCTTTTTTACCGAGGTGTCGTAAAATACGACTGAGGTAAGTTGGCGTCAGGCAGTTCGCCGGTCGTAAAAATGCACCCAAATCATGTGACAGCATGTTTATAACATCTTGTACCGACCCCGCTTAGAGTGGGATTAGGGTAGGATGAATTTTATTATTACTTTTGTGTGCCTGTAAAGTTAAGCTTAAGCTTAACAAGCAACGTCTGTGGATGAAATATATATATTTCTGTACTTGGATATTTAAATTCAGAGCACACACTATTTGGAGTATCACATGCTAATTTATCTTCCCTTAATGACCACGGGCTTGGAAAAAGTATAAAAGATGACGTCATAAAATCAAGAGATTTCTATCGCGAGTCGCTTGAGATATGAGACAGAAAGCCTTTTGGTAATAAAAAACGCCTTGACATTTTTAATTGTTCATACATACAGATATTATCAATGTGAAATTGTATTTATTTTCAATTTGAATGGAATTATGGACCGATATATACGCACGCTTAGTATTAAAGTGACCTAATTCAAAATAAGGCTTAGATACATTGTAATCCTTATTTAAATAACATCATACAAACTAAAGAAAATATTACTTTTCCATCTTTTTATCCGCGATAAAATAAAATAGATATAATGCTAAATGTAGACTATTCTTTCTCATATACATGCAGAATTTGAAATAATTAGAAAGCTTTGAAATTTTGTCATGGAGTCTATCTCTGTCTTGAGAAAATCGATCTAGCTAGGTTTCATTAAAAAAATTGTCTATCCCTATCCCTATAAAAAAACTGTCTATCTATCCCTGTTTTTGGACACTAAAAATGCTAAAATGTGGAATAGAATGCAAATAATATTTTATCTGTCAATTATAAAGTTGGCATAGCTCAGCGGATAACGGGCGAACTAAAGAAGTGAAAATAGCCCCGCCCCACCTGCCCAATAACTTTTTCATTTTTCTTTGAAGGCGTTCTTTAAAAAAATTACCCAGGCACTATATAATAATACAAATTCTAGACAAAGTAGTTAACCAAAAGCTGATAAAACATTCGAACTATTTAAAGGTCACAAGTTGGTCGTATTCCAAAGGCGGGAGTTTTTCTATACATCTGAGGCATCCCAAACTCTCCTTATAAAGGAGTCCTGTTTAAAATTCCGCTCCCGTCCGGGACGAGCGGGTCGGACATTTTTGGGCGTTCGCTCCTTGGACCTTTCCCATAGGTTTTGTTTTTAAAAAAGCAGCTTTTTTTGCAGATTTACGCGATCCTCTGTTAAGTTTGTTTTAAACTTGATTTATATTTTCTCATAAACTAATTAATATTGCTTATAAAAATGAAATATTCAAACTAATATTATAAATGCGAAACTTTGCGTCTTTGTGTCTGTTACGCTTTCACGGACCGCTTTTCTACCGATTTACTAATCAGCTGGACTAATATTGTTGAAATCTGACACATTGAAGCTTATATACCTGGCTAACATATATTGTAAAAAAATCTTCTTTTATTGGAACTGGAATGTGGGTCATAAATATAAATGGGGTCACGGGTTCAGTCCCGGGCCAACTAGTTTTCTATTGAATCTAATATTCCTAAATTTTATTTTATATGGGAAAAATATTTTACATAAAGATGCCTTTTATTTTTATTTATTAGGTGATAAATAAGTGGGTCATAAAATATTAACTTCATAAATCCCAATCCCGCAAAAATTTTAGGGTAAAATAACCTATGTCTTTTGCTCAACAACCTCTTCTTCCAGTGAAAGTCCCATCAAACTTGGTATTGCCTTTTTCGAGAAATGTACCTTCTATTGACCTAAACCTTCCTCTACAATCGCAATCGTTAAGTAAAAATCCGTTCAGTAGATGAAGCTTTGGAGACTTCGTTTTATAATATGTCTGTAAATACTCAAAAATGACATTGGTCAATACAAATCACTGCAGTGGCTAAAATACAAGCAAAGTTTTTTTATTGGAGCGGATTCACCGTGAATACTTCACAGCATTTTGCATTTATAATAGTAGTAAGTATAACATTTTGAATCAAAAGTCTTTAATTCCGAGCTTTCTCATGACGCCCATAGTCAGTGACCACGTTTCAGATTCGTATGACGATTTAATTGACGACTTGACGATTCAAGTGTACTGTAAATAGTCCACTTGAATAAAGAATATTTTGAATTTGAACTTGAATATGTCATCACTGGCAACACGTACTGTTCGAAGACTTTGGTCTTCAGGCAAATAATACTTTGCTATTAAATAACAATAAAAAAATAGCCGTGTGGTATCCGGCTTAGTAGATTAGTACCACCATCTTTTCTTACCGAGGCGTCGTAAAAGGCGACTAAGGTAAGTCGACCCGCCGTGTGGTATCCGTCTGAGTAGAATAGACCACCCTCTTTTCTTACCGAGATGTCGTAAAAGGCGACTAAGGTAAGTTAACCCACCGTGTGGTATTCGGTTTAGTAGAATAGACCACCCTCCTTCTTACCGAGGTGTAGTAAAATACGACTAGGTAAGTTAACGTCAGGCAGGTGGTCGGTCGTAAAAACGCAGCCAAATCATGTTACAACATGTTTATAGCATGTTGTGCCGACCCACTTAGAGTGGGATAAGGGCAGGAGGATAGATTGAATAAAAAAATGGCAGATGATGTAACCTTAAATAGACTGTAACTGAGGATGTATTAACAAGTAAGCAATATGGCAATGAATGGCTGAAGGGTGTTGAAAGGTGTGCTGCAGGTTTACTAGCGTAAAGCTTTTATGTTAATATAATTTTTTCCAGATAAAAGTATATCTTTGAACGCATTACGCACCTGTCAACGAACTAGGTCAGCTTGCCGCGATATTGTGAATCGAGGCGATGTTGTTAAGCTCCGATATATTAACTACGAAAATTTGCGTTATTCAATTAAAGTTATTAGTACAATTTCAAATTTCCCACATATGCCAAATATTTCTTGAAAATCTAATGTTTTACAGAATATCCCAAGCATTTCATCGTTCTCCTGCCCTTATCCCACTCTAAGTAGGGTCGGTACAACATGTTACAAACATTTTGTCACATGATTTGGATACGTAACTATTTTACGATCCGGCGCCTGCCTGACGTCAATTTACCTCAGTCGTATTTTACGACACCTCGGTAAGAAAGAGGGTGGTCTATTCTACTCAGTCGGATACCACACGACGGGAATATCCCAAGCATTTGTTATCGATAAAAAATTAGTACAAGTCACGCCGCGTGGTTTTCATCTGAATAGAATAGCCCACCCTCATTTCCTACCAAGGTCAACCTCTTCGGTAGGAAATGAGGGTGACCTAGCGTGGAGGGGTGAGTGTGATCTAGGGTCTATTTTCATTACAACATAGTAAAGCCTTATACATATTGGTGTATTATTTAACGCATTGAGTACCTTATTTTTATATTTCGCCACTAAGGTGTGAAAATTATAACGACTGGCTGCCTGCCTGACGTCAACTTACCTTAGTCGCCTTTTGCAACACCTCGGTAATAAAGAGGGTGGTTATGATACGCAGCCAGATTCAACAACTCGAGAATAACTTACCTTAGTCACCTTTTACGATATTTCGGTAATAAATGAGGCTGGTCTATTCTACTCAGCCGGATACCACACGGCGGGTCAACTTACCTTAGTTGCCTTTAATGACACCTCGATAGGAAATGGGGGTTGTCCATTCTATTCAGCCGGATACCAAACGACTAAATGAAGTATACTGCGACAGTCGTGTCGCAGTGCAAAAGACTTCAGTGTACACGAAACCTAATATTCATAATGATATTGAAAAGCAACGCAATAAGGCCCATTAACACGTGAAGCCCAGTCATTATATTGGCTCCAATCGATTTCTGTTCTACGAATGTCGGTTGTAAAACTACAATCATAGCTTTTAACGTGCCGTTAACAATACTGATTTCACTTACGTTCACAGTAACACCCAACGTTCATTTCCATAGTTGTAAAATTATATATTTCACAAGGATATAAACACAGACAAATTACAAGCATGTGACATATTATACGTATATATACGTATGTTTCTTTCTTGAAGTTTGTTTTTCATTATTTATTGCCTGTGATTCTCTAAATTAATTCTTGCCATATTTGGGTTCTTTATCTGTTTTCTAGTTTCAGACTAATATATTTCATTTTATTCAAATTAGATCAGTTAATCAGTAAAAATGGTCTGTGAATAAAGCACATAGGTAAATGTCTAGCACTCCATATCAAAGCGATTAATAGGTTATACATATTTCATGATTGTATCGGGTTTTACTTACAGTATTTTCTTTGAATGTAATTATGTATTTCTTGGAATGTAAATATTAATAAACTCATAATTTGGTAAAGACCTTCTTCAAAAAATTCAGATTAGCAACAGTCAATTATTGAAAGTTTCAAAATAACAAAAATACACCGTCCAAGCCACCATATTTGGCCTTATTTATCAACTTATTTTCCATCCCCTCCTAATTTACCTAAATCAACGTAAGAGGTCATTTACCTTAGAAAAGACTTTATCAATTCTGCTCCCACATCAACCCTTGGCACTATCACGTCGACGTCTTGTACTTTCACCATAAGCTATTTAAGATGATAGAAAAGAAAATAATTTAATTATCTATGGAAAAGACTTAGGTCCATAATAAGCTACCTATATCGCCTTTAGTATATGTACTACCTTAGTAATATGTATTACCTAAGTAATTTTGTCTGAAGGAAATCGCTACTCAGTAATAAGACCGCCTGCCGTGACATGCAAATTTGTATTCTCCTCTTTGATGTTTTCTTTCGTCGGATTTACAATAAAGTGTATATAAATCATTCAATTGACATCGCAAAATAAAATACATTGTACAAAAAACACGTCACGATATTAAACAGTGTATAAGCAGTCATTACAAAAATCGAGGAAAGCAAAAAACATGGTGACCCGACATTAAGCGCATCTGATCGGTTGACTATACATTAATTACAAAGATATTACGTGAAGCAATCAAAAAGCAGAGGATCGTGAAAGTCAACCGTTGATCAGGTTGACCGTAAAAACCTTCAGATCGGGGTGCGCCTGCGTCGACAATTTGTCATGCCACCACTTTATTTATTAACGAAAATAATTTCCCCTGTCATATTTAATATCGTTATCTTAAGACTAACAGTGCCTCGTGATATTGTTCAGTTTAAAAATATGACAAAAACGGTCTTTATTTATTGAAAGCTTTTCTTTAACTTGCCACGTATGTGTGTGAAGGTGGAATCTTCGAAGTTAAATTTGAATTACTTTATTTAGCTGGAATTTTACATACTGATCCAGTACCAATGCATATTTATGTTAAGCATGACCTGATGCTGCTGCCAGGATTAACTCCAGACGAGGAAACCCTCAACGGTAGGGTCAAGAAATTTTGTTAAAAGGTTACTTTGAGAACTTATCATCTGCGATAAAATTTATCGCGGATTATAGCAAAATAATATGTTAAAGTTGCATACATGTGTCATGTGCTTAGACATGAACAGTATGGACTTCTGCAGCTTATTATGATGGGCAAAGTTGAAGAAGACGCATCGTCCGTAAGATATAATCATTTTTGCACAATATAAGGGAATGAACTGGAGTCACGAGTGCTGCTCAACTTTTCAAGCTCGCGAGAGACGGAACAGCATATCAAGCTATGACGTCTAGCCTTCGCTAGTCGGAGAGGAATAAAAAGAAGAATATTTACCTTTCATCTGTAAAAAAATAGATTGCTCTATCCAGATAATAAAGAAGGACAAACAAACTTACTTTGGTTTTACGAGTATAATAATATCATGGATAATTTTTATGATCACGCACCTATAGGTTTCGTACCGGATGTCGCGGTTTTTATGTCCTTGCAGGCTGACTTTCTTGGAAAGCCAATACGCATTTAAATTACAGGTGATAAGTTTATGAAAAAAGTATATTTACGATTAGGTACGTTTGGATAATTTTGTTATTAAACGAAGCTCGAATTCGAAGAACCAAATGATAAGGAGTTTCCAAGACGCGACAATGAAATCCCTGATCTGGTAAAAACAGCGTTGGTAGAACCCATTTAGGTAGATTGACAACTTCAGAAACCACAAGGATCTTAAGGAGCCACTGGATCCAAGCAGTGCAAGATCATGTGGCATGGAAATACAACGAAAAGACCTAAGTCCAGCCAGGGAAGTTCATCGGATAAAACTTGTTGCCGTAGATTAATACCTGGTTGATCTAACAGCATTCTAAATTCCACCCTTTTCCTATTAGCTCATATTGTAAGGATTTGGGAAAGCTTCCTTGAATTGAAAAGTGCAGCGTTGTTAGACCCCAACTAGGTGGCCGGAGGACCTCAAAAATCTTAGAGATCACTAGTTCTAAGGAAGCTAGTAATGGATATAGTAATCGGTAAGTTACTGCATTGCATTGCTGAATTATAGCTACTAATGCTCCTTCTAGCACAATTAAGGTTAAAATTCTTAAAATATAATTAAATTTGATTTGAAATTAAAACGTTATTGTTTTGTTACGATTCAAAAACGATCATTTAAATTGATTAAGTGTTCGTGTACATCACTAGTGTATTTATCCTGTAAGTATAAAGTACGAGAACGGATAACCCTCTTTACATTAACATTCATACTAATATTGTCCCAAATTAAAACCTTTGCTTGTTAAACAAATATTCTTTGAATTTTCAAAATCATAAACTATATGATAATTACGAGACCACTAACTGTATCGTAAACAAAGCTAACTTAAACTCAAATATAGTTTTCAACGTCAATATTTCGTGGTTTGTCATTTCCGAATCACCGAAGATTGATGGAACGCCAAATTATATGGTGGTTCCGTCTGGAATTGGTTCGGGAAACATGGGGTCCATGGCCATTTTGGAGTTCATAAAAACAAGGGCCTCGTGTGGGAACCGGCCGCCTTTATCCGTGGTTTTTACTCTCTTTTCGACTTCATAATACGCTTTTTAATAAGACGACAAAGGTACGACCACGACTTTATATAAAATTGTAATGTAGATTTCCTACTTTGATAACGAGAGTAGAATAGACCAACCTATTTCTTAATGAGCTGTCGTAAAATGCGACTAAGGTAAGTTGACGATGGGCAGGCGGCCAGTCGAAAAATACGAAGCTATATCATGTGACAACATGGTTTTATAACACGTTTTGCCGACCCCAAAAAAAAAAAGGTATCAGAATTTAATAGGGGTAAAGGGGATAAGAATTAATAACAAATAACGCTACGATACAAGCTCTGTCAAGAACTATTAATTGAAAGAACAAATCTTTCATAGATTCTTAGATCTACAAACAACTAACAGATAATAAGGCAAAGGCTTTTAGCCAAGTAGCGTTTAGCTAGCTAACAGCAGTACAGTACTCCACTTCAGTCACTTCATTTTACTTTTAAACCGAGTGACTTGAGATTAGGCTTAATTCTTTTCTACTCTTATACAGAAAGAAGCTCCTTCTCTGGAAAAGTATTTCTTACTGTTAAGTGAGATAAATATTCGAAAATCGAATCATGTTCGTATAATTATTTGATTTTTAATATAGCTTTATTTCATTTGTGAGGTTTGATATACAAATAGCAAATAGACGAAAATTATAGGGGGTTATTATACACATGCTACGAGTATATGCGTAAATGCAGACAAAAAAATTTATACAAAAAGTACTTTATCAGTAATTGCTGAAGTCACAAGCCTGAATGGTCTAAAAACAAAAAACAACCAAACAGAGTTTATTTTGTCTTTTTTCGTAAGAACTTCATGATTATAAAACGGAATTAAATCTTTTCAATCTCGCGTCAAATCAAAAGTCTAAAACTAATGTAGTCATACTCTGGTAAAATGTATCCGCAGCTTCGATGTATTCGTAACAGTCGTCGTAAATGTCGTATCGAGATCGTAATGTCTGAAGAGGATTGACACCGCGGCTCAGAAGGACGCCCTTTCGGCCGATCAAATTTTTATGGCAGCTGTTAATGTATTTACAACGTGATATCCAATCAATTTCTGATATCGTATTCATATTACTGCGACAACGCCCCGAAATTTAATTAATATGAAATAATTGATGTTGCCGGATGGAATTGGAGAAATTTTCCCATTAAGGGTACGTTTTATTGGATCTTAATGTATTTTTAGGGTAATCTTATAAGAGCCTTGAAAAGTTAGACATTACCTTTTGAATGGCCAATCTCGCATACAATTTACCTTGCCAGAGAGAAGAGCTTGTGGTAACCAAATGACGATTAGTATTTTTATCCTATTTTAAGTGGATCCCTGTAATGATCTTTTTCTCCACTGGCGAGAAACGTCAAACTTGTGGCTAAACTCGCGGTTACGGTTTCCGCTATTGGATACGTTCACTGCCGCCCAACCTGTGCTTTGGGGATGGGATAACCATCCACCCTGTTGGGGATTTTTGATACTAGGGAATTCTTAGCCTAGAACTTTACACCTTACTTGCTAAAGTCTTAACGTAGTCCCATATTAATAAATTGTACATTTAACAATTTTTTTAGACCGCTATATAATCTGGTAATTCCTCAATTACCAATTAGATTTAATCTAACTATTTCTACTTAAGTAACTTACAACAATAGAAGATGTAGAAGAAAGGGGAAAGAGAGAATTTTGCTGCTATTTACAATTTGCTACCCTCGCATCCAAATATTCACCTCGGCTCGCCTAATTGTAAATTGTACCCTCCAAACAACGACAAGTATGAGCTCACTTTGCAAATGTCTTACTCTTCATAAAGCGCATAATGAATTGTGGATGTCAATTAAGTACGCTAGGTATCAGGCTGAGTAGAATAGATCGTCATTGTCTTTCTTACCGAGGTGTCGTCAAATAGAGTGACCCACCCCCCCTTAGAGTGGGATAAGGACAGGAGGATGATCCAGGAAGAGAACGATTGAGGGCAACAGAAGCTTAAACTCAAAATATACTTTATTCAAGTTGCTCAATTCAACAAATGCTGTTTCGAAAAATTCTTCTATACATAAATTAAGTTTTAAGAATATATAAATTGAATTTTCTTATTTAATTTTAGTCTTTTTCAATTTTTTGTATTCATTTTGTGTTTATTTGTAAAATCGTAAATAATATGTTACTTAAATAGTTGTAAGTCTGTTACTAACATTATGAGCCCTTGTTGCTTGAAAATTATTTATTATTATTATTTACAAATTAAGTTCCAAATTAAGTATTAAAATTAAAACATCAACGTTATTGCGTGCGAATGAGATACATAAATTATTACTTGCGAAAGGGCTCTACCCTAAAGTGGGTCCTAATTTGCAAACTACCCTTATTTCTAGGGAATTAAGGGTCATGTTAACTGATACAGATCTAAGCCTGACCCACTGTACTTCATTGTTCTCAGAACGTGCCTCATCACAATTCAGAGCGTCCCTACCGTACTTATTTCTATTGCTAAGCCCTTTTGAACTTTATTGATTTAAAATAAGAACTGTTTTGGAATAACTGATGTATTTGTGATATATTTATAGCAACAATACTGGTTAATTTCTTTCTTAACACGGAAACTTTCACACGTTTTGCTATTGATTGATTCCACGCAAAGTTAAATTATATTATATGCAAGAAAGCTCTATTTTTAACAGCTTTTATATAGATATAGCTTGGATAAAGCTTATGTCGCAGATAACTCAAAAACGCAGTTACAATTTTTTTTTTATAAAAATGATATAAATGTCAAGTTAGGCTTTTTTTGTAGCTTAATATAACTTATAACTCTTGTAAGTATAACTTTTGTAGAGTCGCAGGTAAATCACAAGGCTGTTAGATTTTTTTTATAAAAAATGATAGAAATGTCACGTTTGGCTACTGTATTTATTAGTATTTTTTACATATTTATTCCTCGCACATTTATATTATAGGTGTTTCTCTCTAAATAATTACTTTCTTCGTTGAAGTAAATTCAGGCGTTAAATTAATTCACATTTAAATTCAAATTCAAAATTTTCTTTATTCAAGTAAACTTGTAAACAAGTGCTTTTGAATCGGTAACTATACTGCTGGTTTGGAAAGCTATTTATACCGAGAAGAGCCTGTAAGAAACTCGGCGGTGGCTCTTTTCAAGCAATACTTATAACTAGTTACATTAAGTCATTTCTATCTTGTACAGGGTCGAACAGTAGCTATATCCACGCATTCTTATCGTCTAAATAATCCTCAACAGTATAGTAGGCTTTTTGTATCAGCCTCTCTTTAATAGTGTTGTTAAACTGCTGTAATGGCAAAGCTAAAACTGATTGCGGACTTTTATTATAGAATCTTATACCCAAACCCACAAATGAATTTCGTACCTTTGCAAGGCGCAAAGCAGGAGCCGCAAGCTAATGTCGGTTCCTACTTTGTCTTCAATCAAAGTCTTGGTGATTTACTAGTTATAGTAAAAACTATTTATTGTTCTCATGACAAAGTTATAACAAAATAATTTCACTACATATGTTTTATTTGATTCTGTAAAAGATTAACAATAAGTAAATTAAAAAAGATTAACATTGAAATGATACAAAGCGATATTTATTTTTTATTCATTTGTAGTTGTGTTTATTAAAACTATTTTTAACGGACTTTTATGGCTTGTGCTACATTCAAATGTCTGTAAACTAGACCGTAAATGTGGCTAACTGTACATTAGTCAAACAAAGCAGTTTATTTCGTACTATTAATAGCCGCGATTTCTTTCGCATAATATTCAATATATTAATTTTAATGTATTACTATTCGGACTGGCCCGTTGGTGTAGTGGGTAGTGATACTGCCTTCAGTTCCGCGGTTCGCGGGTTCGATTCCCGCCGAAAGCCAACATTTTCTATTAAATAATTTGTTGGTTCTTCGAGCCTGTTATGGTAGACAGACAACTGGTGAATATATACTTATATATTTTTTAAATACACACTTAAATACAAATATATACCCAGCTCAAAAACCAACAAATTCATTTATAGAAAATGTTGGCCCTCGGCGGGAATCAGACCCGCGAGCCGCGGAGCTGAGGGTAGGGTCACTAACCAGTGTGCCACCGGCCAGTCAAATTAAGTAAGCTTGTAATTAATTAAGCTTATATACCGGATTAACATAAAGGATAGAAAAATTCACGTTTTTCCTTCAGGAACTTAAGAAAACATATACTTTATATTTGAGGGTATTTTAACAGTAGATTTTACGCGAACGAAGTCGTGGATACAACAATTATATAGATGAACAGCTAAGGCTTAAAACCACAACACAATTTAAAACAGTACAGAACAATTTAAAATGTTACTTCTTTATTTAGGTAGAGTTCGTTAACACGTTATGAGTTAACTTTGTAATGAGTTAAGATAGAGTTCGTCAAAATAAGAATTAAAAATATTCTACGTATCTATTCCTGACAAGTATACTATACAAAAAAACATAATTGAAATCAATTTTGAAAACAAGAATATCACTATACCGTGGAATTGGTAATTGATTTTATACTTGCTTTGAAAGCTTTTTGTAACCTAGTTTTTGTGTAAATATCCACTTCAAATAGATTTAATATAAGTTATAATTTTTTTAATGTCGCTATGGAAAAGTAGTTAATGGGCGAACTTTGTAAATTTTTACATCATTCTCCTGCCCTTATCCCACTCTAAGTAGGGTCGGAACAACATGTTATAAACATGTTGTCACATGATTTGGCTACGTATTTTATGACCGGCCGCCTGCCTGATGTCAACCTACATTAGTCGTAATTTGATAATTCGGTAAAAAGAGGGTGGTCTATTCTACTCAACCGGATACCACACGGTGGGTCAACCTTACCTAGGTCGCTTTTTATGACACCTCGGTAAGAAATGAGGGTGGTCTATTCTACTCAGCCGGATACCACACGGCGGGTCGACTTACCTTGTTGTTTTTGCGGTTGTTTTTTATTTTTTTATGCTTTATGTAAAATATACTCAATTGTAGTACTAATTAGTATACACTGATATTATAAAAGACAATAAATTTTTAATATAAAAATCAGACCCGTTCCGCCATTCAATAAACAACAATACCACTGCTATAATAACATCCCATTGCCGTTTATATGAAAATATTTTTCGCTAAAACAATGCGTTCGGCGCCGTTAAACACGGAAAACAATAAATCGTTCATTCACAAAGGCTTTATAGAAAATAGAACAATAATCGCAAAGGGCACTAATCAGATTATCGCTGGAGTTGCGCGTGTGTGCGTACACTGAGCGTCATGCGTCACTCATTCACTCTACACTCTCCATTCGCGTCGTTGACTCAGTCCGCACCGGTTGTCTGCGCGCGCGCCCACAAACAAACATTAAAAAACCGTTGTGATTCCATTTTTGAAATAAACTTAAATTGTTCTAAAAAATTCTGTGTGTGTTGCAAGTGTTTTGTGTCAGACAAGTGTGTGAACTTCATGTGATGTGCTAAAATGAATTCTAAAAAGTTGGAATACTTTAACGACGATGACTCTGTGGATGAGAAAATTAATCTCAGTTGCCTAGGTTAGTTTTTTTGTTAAGTTTCGCTTGGCATATTTATCAGTAATTGGCTTTAATGTTTACATCTCGGTGCCTGCGTAGAAATATCGACACTACGTGCTTAAAATGATAATGTCGCTAGACGTCTATTAATAAATGACAAATAAAGTTCTTCGCTTCTATTTCTTGTTTATCTGGTTGTGTAATTTAATTAAGATTATTAATTTGAAGAGCCTATAAAATCCACACCAATATAGAATATTGATTAGTTTTTATAGTTATATTATCTAGTTTTACTTTATATTTTACTATCATATTTTTTTATCTGTAACGCAACTTATTTCATCTGATTTCATAAGAGAAGATTATGAACACGTGGGTGGAATCAATGACGCATAAATTTTTGAATTCCTTTTACAGAGTTCATGCAGTTTCAAAATTTAAACCAACTCAGCGACAAAACGGATCTTTGCCGTAAAAAACGATACATTTATTTTCAAATAGAAACATAAACTTATATTATATAGATAAACCGTGAAAGTTATATAATTGTCATATTAAACTGATGCACTAAACTCAAATAGCTAGAAGTCAAATCTTTCTAGTTTCTACGTCAATTTATTATAAAAAATATAATAACCATAAATCTTGCCTGGCTCGAGGCTCAAAAGGACCTGTACGGTTATCTCTATCTAAAGCAAAGTCTTAGAAGAGTTAAGCTAGAGTCATTATACCGGCGCTCGGGTTCATGCGCGTCCATAGAACTCTTATGATATTCATGTTGTCTATATTATTTTTGGCAAATATGTTTTATTTAAATTATATTACATATATTTTCTGCAAGAGAGAATGTAGTATTTATAATCTGCTGTATAAAACTATTCGTTAATTTTTTTTGGTAGTTAGCATTTTGAAAATCAAGTTACACGAAAAATAAAAACTATAACCACATATTAATATACTGTGAGTGAGTTTCTGTGTTGTGTGTGTATTGGTAATTGAAAAAATTGCAAAAGTAATATTTTAAGTAATAATTTCGTCTCATATTCACATTATATCTTTATGCATAGAATTCGTAAACAGCGTCTTTTAAAGTACATCATCATCCTCCTGCCCTTATGTTGTGCATGTTATAAACATGCTGTCACATGATTTGGCTACGTTTTTACGACCGGCCGCCTGCCTGACGTCAACTTACCTTAGTCGTATTTTACGACATATCGGTAAAAAAGAGGGTGGTCTATTCAACTAAACCTGATACCACACGGCGGGTCGACTTACCTTAGTCGCCTTTTACGACACCTCGATAAGAAATGAGAGTGGTACTATTCTATTCAGCCGGATACCACACGGCGTCGTATTCTTAATTATTATAACTTAAAAAGGTATTTAAACTTTATAGTACTTTATCACTTATTTAAAAGTTTATTCGTTATAATCGTTATTAAAGTATTGTATTGTTTAATAAAAAATTTGTTCCTATTCTTATTGTTTATGACCTTCTTAATTTAGACGTGCTATATCCTTAATAATCTGTATCTTGTAATGGGATTCTTCAATTAAGGGCACAACTCTTCACGCGTTTACTGTTGACCTAAATACGACATGCATTCCTTCTAATGTTATCTGTTGGCCTGGGCGTCGTTAATGACCTCTGAGGCGTGTTATTAATTAAAATATAAATGGTTCAACAATGTAGATAAAAAATATTGAGATAATGTTTTTTTTACATGAATTGTATGAACAGGCTTTGAGAGAATAATTTAAAAGGTGTACATACTTTAAATTCTCCTTCGGTTCGGTGGCAAAATAAATGGTGGGGGTTGTAACATTTTTTATATAAGTATGTTTGCTTGGGTGATGCGCCGCTTTGTTTATTTGTTGAGATTGTGGTGGTGAATGTGTGCAGTGCGTGTGTATTGTGATGGTAATAGAGGTTTATGGTGTTAGTACAAAATCAATGGTGGGGGTTGAAACATTTACGATATATGCTTGACTGGGCGATGCGTCGCTTTTTGATTTTTTCGTGGTTTCTATCTTCTTATGATGCTTCGGGTACGGAGCGAAACGATTGTTGAGATTGTGATAGTGAATGTGTGCAGTGCGTGTGTATTATGGTGGTAATAGAGGTTTATAGTGTTAGCACAAAATAAATGGTGAGGGATGAAACATTTACGATATAAGTATGGTTGACTGGGTGATGCCTCGCTTTGTGATTTTGTAGTGGATACTATCGTCTTATGATGCTTCGGGTACGAGGCGAAACGATTGTTGAGATTGTGATAGTGAATGTGTGCAGTGCGTGTGTATTGTGGTGGTGTTGTAGGTTTGAATTGTATGCGCTTACGAATCCTGCATGTATCAGTTATAAAAAAAGATAGTCCACTCTACATTTTGCTTTATATATATTTTTTATAACCTTTATCGCGGATTATAGCAATATAATTGATTACATATACGATGAAAGGATTATATGATAAAGCAAATTTTTAAATTGAATTTGAAAAAAGTCCATGAGGTGTCGTAAAAGGCGACTAAGCTAAGCCGACTCGTCGTGTGGTAACCGGCTGAGTATACTAGCTCAGTCAAAACGCCGTGTGGTATCCGGCTGAGTAGAATAGACTACCCTAATTTCTTACCTAGGTGTCGCAAAAAGCGACTAAGGTAAGGCAGACGGCCGGTCGTAAAATACGTAGCCAAATCATGTGATATCATGTTTATAACCCCACTTAGAGTGGAATAAGGGTAGGATAATTTCTCTATATGTATAAACGATAAATAAATAAACTTTTCTTTCTTCCGTCTCATCTGTGAATATTATTTTCTTTTGTATCCCAAATTTGGATAGTTTTTACGCCGTTTAACTTCATACACGTTTCGTTAATGTGATTTTTTGTTCAACTAATTTCAAGGTTGGTTGCAACCAGTTTCGTATTTATCTCAAGAACATGTATAATTATTTGATATTTAGTATATAATATTCATTAATCGCTAAAAATAGGCGTAATAATGTATTTATATGTACAACTAGCTTGTACTCGCAACTACGTTCGCGTGGACTGTAGTCTTGAAATTAACAGTTGCTTCTGTCACTCTCCAACCCTGCAAATATCTTCATCACGGAAATCAGATTGATCCGGGAAACTAAGAGAGATTTATCGTTTTATCAAGATCATCCTTGCTAATATTATAAATGCGAAAGTCTCTCTGTCTGTTTGTTACGTTTTCACAGCCAACTCGCTGAACCAATATCTATGAAATTTAGCACAATTATTCCTTATACACTGGGGTAACATATAGGCTGTAGAAATCCTGTTAATTCAGCAGGATTAAAAAAAAACAGGATATTAAAAAACGCCATCTATAATGAACGTATGGAAGTTTTTTTATTCATGTGTCAAAGTCAGTCAAATTTGTATTTACAGAAGTAGATTCCAGGTTTTTCGGCTTAAGTCAAAAGAGTTATGTAAGCCTATTAGTGTATGTTTGGGTTATTATTATTATCCAACTTTATCTGTAAATGACTATTATGTGAACAAACTAATATTAAATGTGAATAGATATGTGGCTAGAGGGAGGCCTAAAAAAGCTGGTTGGATGTGAAGTATAACGCACATAAGGAGTAGCGCACAAATTAACGAATAATAGGAGTGAATGAAAGAGGAAAACATGTTGCGCCCTTCTTAGAGTTGGATAAGGGCACAATTATGATGTCTTTAAGTAACCTTTGCGTGGATGGATCCGTGGGCCTAACTTAGCAGCGATAAAAAGGTTTAAAACAAAAAAAATCATGTTTTTAATAGCAGGATATTGGGTACTTATTTTAAGTGACTTATATGTTCCAAAACATTTGTAAAGTTTAACGTTCAGCCACTTAAAGGAACAGTCACAAAATTTAAAGCGCGCGTAGGCGCACTGTTTTATTATTAAAAATATAACCACTTAAATTCAATGAATAAACTGACTGGCCCGTTGGAGCAGTGGGTAGTGACCCTGCCTTCAGCTCCGTGGGTGGCGGGTTCGATTCCCGCCGAGGGCCAACATTTTCTATAAATGAATTTGTTGGTCTTTGAGCCTGGGTGTATATTTGTATTTAAGTATGTAATTAAAAAATATATAAGTATATATTCACCAGTTGTCTGTCTACCATAACACAAGTATTAAGTTACTTACTTTGGGGACGAACGACCGTGTGTGTAAGTGTCCCATATATTTATATATTTATATTATATTTAAAAAAAAAAAAAACCTTTTTTAAGTTCTCGAAAGATCGATCACAAACATCGTTTACATCTACTTCATTGTTGACTTACCCTCAATTTATTATATTGTTTTTCCTACCAAATACCAAATTTTATAAACACAATTTCGCATTTATCATACTAGTCAAATAAAATCAAAATAATCTTTTCGAAAAATCATTCTTGTAATTTAAATATTTCTTACCTCTTTAATAGGTTTAAATTTCGAATCAATTTTCCATATTCAAGTGAATTAATACTCAAACTGTCTGGAGTTTCCGGCCCTTAAAGGTACTGTTGTCGGTTCTATTTTTTTTCCAGACGACTAACTTCGAGTGACTTGAAAGTGCCATTCTATAGTCTGTATTTGTTCAAATGTTTTTTGTCCGTAACAGCTAGGGTTGCCACCATAGAGTTATTGTATTATACTAGAGGTACTATTCATAAGTAGGCCTGATAGGAATTATCTTTGTTTAATCAAACATGCGCAAAAAAATGTTTATGACGTGTTCTTAATTTAAAAAATACTTAGAACATTTTTGTTTAAAATGAATTTAAAACGCACGCGCATAGAAAAATAGATGGTATACTTCATTTGCTTTCTCTTTATTGTAATATGGCACACTCTACTTCCCTTACTTACTCTAGTATATATCACTGCACTATTAACAGGAAACTAAGGAATACGTCTCATCTAGTGATGTACAATAATTAATCATCTATATTTATATCAAGTGCTATAGTTATGACTTATTGATCTTTAAATAAGAAATAAGATACTCTTTTGAGATAATTATGTAGGCGTCAATGATTGTCATCTTAAAGTTGCTAGAAATGGAAATAGTCAAATGTCATCTCTTTAGTTATTTAATACCAAAAACGCGGTAATCACGTGACTAAGCAAGGGAGGAGCTTGATAATCGTCTATAAAATAGCTTAGCTCGCAATAGCGAAAGAGTCTTGTTGTAAGATTTAACTAGAAAGGTTTATTATACTGTTACGCTGCTGTATAGTGTCATCATTAGACGATTATTAAAAACCCACGTGTCCAAGTAATGTTACAACATGTGTGAGGGATTACTGTTCCTGAGGATAAACCAAGCTAGAGTTTAGTATTGGACCTCGCTTTTCTTCTTCGTTTACACATATTAACTCTATGGTTTCCATCACGTTCTTAATAATAAAGATTTGTACGTAATTTCAGGTAATTGTACTCTATACTTTATAAGAACTATAAAGCACCAAAAAAAAACTTTGATTTCTTTGTGATTTTGAAAAGTTCGTCGTATTTTTTTGTTGCACAAAACTAATCTCTTGGTGCTGAATTAATATGCGCTCGCCAGTGCGAATATATTTTTTTTATATTAAAGAAAAATATTGATAATTTTATTTTATATTGACACTATGCAGTGGCAACCCTGGTACCATCGTTCACGACTGCACGATCGTATATTTAACTACTGCTATGACTGAGTCAACAATTCAGTATATTTGTATGATCACAGATAAAGTTTTCTGATCATTTTTGGTAGCTAAATTGAACATATTACTTGGTGTTTAAAAAAGTTTAAGTTATTGAACCTTTATATTGATAACCACAGGTTTTGTTTATTGAAATAAATATATCAAATACATTAATTATTTTTTATATAGAGCTCGGTTTTATCGCTCTTATCTTGAAATGACTTCAAGCATTAGCATGATAAGACATGCTTAAACATGTCTTACTTTTGAAGTACACAAAAAAGCTATACATTTTAGTTTCTTTGTCTAAGAACAAAGAATCGGCATTGTATATGATTAGCATTAGCGTTCTGATTTCCATCTTATTTTAATATGTATTTATTTCGTTACATTTGTATGTTTGTTTTATTTTATTTTGAATTTCCTGTTTAATACATTCAAGATTCATTTATATTCAAACAAGATGTGCCAGTGTAGGAAATCGGTGTAATTAATTGAAATTTTGAACATAAAAGTAGTAAGAATACGTGGATATATTGTTCGTCCCTGTACAAGAAAGTTATGACTGAATGTAACTAGTTATAAGTATTATGTTGAAAAGAGCAACCGCCGAGTTTCTTGCTGGTGGCTGTTTTCGGTATAACAGCTGGTGGCTCTTTTCGGTATAACAGCTTTCCAAACCAGCAGTAGAGTTAACAGTTGAGTTAATAAAGCTTGATAAGCATTTTAAACATAAATTTACATATTAGATTTCATTGATGTCCTTTAAAGTATAATTTTAATATAATTCATCCACAATTTAATTTGTAATTTCGCATGCCTTTAGGACGAAACATTTCTACTAGAAAATTAATATCAAACATCTTATTCTAAAAAGTGATTCTGCAAATAAATTACAATTTGAATTTAGCCGGCAAAATACATTGAAATATGAGGGTCTTTAAACATATAATCTGACGCAAAAGAAGTCACGCTTACAACTTATAAAAAAAATACATTGAAAATTATTACTACGAAAGATAAAGCCGACCAATTTACGGGTCAAATAAGTTCCTACATCTACTTGATACCCTATATTCATAGATTATAGAACGTTAATAAATTATAGGAATATTACACTGTGAACATCATGTGTGGTCAGGCGATTTACTTCAAAAGACTTATATTATGCTCATTAGGCACGACCCTTTTTGATTTTAACCTGCAAAGTGAAATGAGGTGAGAATTGAGCTTCTATTGGAGTGGATGAAATTTTGGTTTGTGACAAGTTTTGTTTTTATTTTTGTTTAGTTTTGTCTGTTATATTTTCTTAACTTTGTCTGTTATACTTTCTTAAATTTCCTTGCATAACACGTAAGTATTAAAAGATTGGCGATGTATAAAAATAGTCGAAAGTAGAAACCGACATTGCTCCTGCGTTGCGCTTTGCTAAACTACTTTTAAAAGTCGTGTGTTGTTTTGGGTATAAGATTCTAGTATCTGGGTGACTGAGCTTAGCTCGGTAATTTTTTTTTCAGAAAAAAAAGAAAAAAAATTAAAATTGAAAAAAAAAATGGTAAAATAGTTGGGCAGGTGGGGCTCGAACACTATTTTAACTTTCGCCAGTTCCCCAAATGAGCTACCATGCCTTTACATTTTACAGCGAAAATTGTCTTTTAAGTTCAATGTGAATTTTATCTTTTATCCAAATATAGGGATATAAAGACATTTTTTTAAACAGAAACCTAGCAACATCGAATTTTTCGCCCCAAAACCCCTACACGACAAATTTCATAAAAATAGTTGGAGCCGATTCCGAGTTTCAGAAAATATATTTATATATACATATGTACAAGATTAACTGATTTAAATATTAAAGTTTGACAATCAATTTTTCCTTTGCCATTACAGCAGCTTAAAACACTATTAAAAAGGCTAATTCAGAAAGCCTACTCTACTATTGAGGATTACTTAGATGATAAGAATGTGTGGTGAAATACCTAGCCAAATCACTTAAACGTTAACCTAACTTAGAGCGGGGTAAAGGCAGGGGTATGATAATGATTTAAAAACCATAGATGCAAGATCACAGTTGACGACGACAACACGATAAGAAAGAGGGTGGTCTATTCTACTTAACCGGATACTACACGGTGAGTCAACTTACCTTAGTCACCTTTTACGACACCTCGATAAGAAAAGAGGATGGTACTATTCTATTTAGCCGGATACCATGCGGCGTCATAGTTGACATGAAGATTTTGATAATAATTAATGCAAAGGTCATGCGTATGGGAAAACAGGATGGGTAGAACATTAACCCCATGGCTCGATGCGGGCGGTGCATATTTTAGCAAGATCGCGAACAGAATATACGCAGAAGTATGATTGTAAAACTGTCAAAAACGGTTATAAAGCGGCTATATGAAAGGTAATTTTACGATCGCAACGTACCGATAACACAATTGATAGCATAGTTAAACACTTATCTGATAAGCATTAAGATGATAGGTTTGTATTTGTCGTGGCGGCGATGGAAGGAAAAATAATTTATCCTGAGGCAATTATATTTAATTTGCCCGTATACAAATATAATTTATCATACACTACCTGTGCCAGGCTTTGCCAGCTTCGTCTGTGTGGAAATCAGTAAGACACAAAGTTAGTCCTGCATTGAAATTTTGATCATAAAAGTAGTTATTGTGAGTTAACTATAAGAGATAGTGACATGCTGTCGCGAACTTTTGTGTAGTATTTTTGTAGATCTACTATTCTCTAGTACATTATTTTAGTGTATCTCTGTTGGTTAACGCTGCACACGCGTCTAAAGTTCCCAGCGGGCAGGTTTTTTACCAACTCGGAACCTTTTCAACATAATTTCTACCTATACATAAATGCCTATATATAAATAATAATATAATAATTCTTTATTTTTCCTCACCATAAGCTTAGGTACTATACAATATGTAAAAGTTTAAACAAAAAATTTTTTTATACATAAAAAGTACACTACATACATTAACTAGTTTAAATAATACATTTTTTGTTAATTATTAATTAAATTACATTATTGGCTTATTCGATGTATCTGGCGGCCACCACACTAGGAACACCTGTATCGTGGTGGCCATCTCAGGATTACCTATTATGCATTAGCGGACTAAGTTAGGATTAATTAGATTTTAGTTGCAAGTTGACACATTGATTTGTAAGAATATTTTTTTTTATTTGAACATAGACATACACATATACATTAAATATGTCTATACATAATTATTTATATTATAATATTATTACACAGTATACATTATATATAAAAAAATATATATTTTTTTATTTATAGGTACATAAAAAACTAAAACTTCTATATTATAATAACTCTGAGGATATAATAAAGGATTTGCGGCAGTTGGGACAATATTTTATACAATATTTACTTTTAAAATATTTTCAGTTTCCTCGTAAGATTGTGTTTTTAGCCATTTCGTTACGGTAATTTTTGCTTGTCTCGTTGTAAGGTGTTTAAGATTACAATGTTTCGCCACTTGGTTATATGTTTTCGCCTCAGCAAAGGGCGAAAAACGTCTAGCGAAGTTGGTTCTTACGCTCGGTAGGGTAGTTTTAAATAGTCTTTTGCCTAATAATGCTTCTGTATCGATTGTTGTTAGGACATATTTATGTTTAGTTAATGTAGCCTTTAGTATATAGAGCTGCCGAACTGTCAGCACTCCGCTCTCTTCATAGAGGAGCTTAGTTGAGTAACGGTAAGGTTTTTTAAGCATAACTTTTAAAACGGATCGTTGCGCTCTCTCTACATCTATTAGGACCGTTTTAGCTGCAGTTCCCCAAGATAGTATACAGTAACTGAGTAGGGACTGGCACAGTGAACTATATATGGACGTGAGTGTTTTAAGATTTGCTATATCACGGATTTTTTTCATTATTCCAATGACTTTGCGGATACGGCCTGAGAGGAATGCAATGTGAGCCTTGCACGACAGATTATGATCTATCTGAACGCCAAGATATTTTATAACGTCAGCTTTGCCAATCACATCACAGTTGCATTGAGACCGTGAGGTAGTATTTGTGGTATTACATTTATGTATCTTTAGGGTTTGGGTACTGTTAAAAGCGGTAGCTGCAGTTGCATGGAAGCACAGGTATTTTGTTTTTGTTATATTTAGAGTAAGTAAATTACTATTAAGCCACTTAGACACGACATCAATCCCTTGTTGGGCATTTCGAAGGGTTTCTTCCCATGTCGGTCCTTTAGAAATTAATACTGTATCATCGGCATAACAAACAATATCAGTATCTTTAAGTGTTAAATTGTGAATGTCGTTGAGATACAATATAAACAAGGTAGGTCCAAGTATACTACCCTGCGGAACACCGAAATTAATGTTATGTACTTCGCTTATTAAATCAGCCACTTTTGTGCGTTGTTTTCTATTTTTTAAATGTAATGTACTATTATGAATTGCACTATTTATAGCTGAAACTGTACGAAAATTCGTTTTTGACAGCTTTAGGGAACTTTGTTTTATAATAATCCTACATTAAATTTCGCTTGTATTGTATTGTCTTTTGTGGTTAAATCTCATCTAATTGTAAGTTTTATGAAAATTCGCTTTGCCTCTTAGGTGCTCCTTTTTTAGACGAAGTTATAAACCTTTTTTAGACAGTTAATTAAAAATGTTTTCAGACAATAAAGACAAAAGCCTATGCATAATAAATTCAGGTTATACATACATACAAGTATTGTTTATTTAAAGTATTACATATAAAGCCTCTGATAAGAAAAACATTTAATCTGTTAAATACGCTATACATTTCTACGGCTCTCCCCAAACTATTTAAAAACTAACTCGATTTTTCCTTTTTTATTTAAATCTAAAACCACACAGAAAGTGTTTCAACTAAAAAGTAGCACACTGTAAAAAACATGTCTCTATTAGAAACTACACTAAGAATTATTCCGTCACCTCCAAAGATGGCTGTTGCACTATGAGAACAAACCGGTACACAACAATTAGCACTAGAAACTATAAATGGTGTAATTACACCCACCTGGATATAGTGGTTTGTTCGGTAAATTAGCGTCGAGTTCAATGAACTTGAACTTGATGCGTTTTGTGTAAAGCTCGTTTTTTGTATTGTGAGTACGGTATATAGTTTTTTTATTATTTATTAGGGCTCACTCGTTGGTCCAAGGAATTAATGGTTTAGCGATTCAACGCGAAAGCCATCATTTTTAGAATCATTGGGATCATGGTTGAATTAGAGTGAATGGTGTATTTATATCAAAGTCCCTGGATGACAGCCTTGCTGGGTTTTTTAATAAATTAAGAAATGCAATGAAATATATTTAAAAAAAAGATTTTATCTGGGATCGATCCTAGTATTGTGAATTTGAGACCCGTTACCCAACCGACCTATCATGACTTTGCAATTGACGTGGTAATTATATTTTGCTTTCTTATAATATTATAGCAGTGGGTCAACTTACCTTAGTCGCCTTTTACGACACCTCGGTAAGAAATGAGGGTGGTCTATTCTACTCAACCGAGTACCACACGGCTATAATAGAACACAAACTTTATGTAATAGAAAACTATTATTGCTGAATCTAATAAAATCCAATTCAAAGCAACACACGAACATCAGCGCGCATACAAACTTTAATAACAAAATGAATACGAAATGAAAAAGCTATAGGGAAACCATAAAAAGATCGAACAATCGCGATCGATAAGCAAAAAACGCAGCGGACGCAAAAGCAAACACCTGTCTCGACAGACACACTCGTTGACCCTTTATATAGGGGATATTACAAAAAATGTATTACGAAGTCGAAATACGTTCGAACCAGCTGATATTGTATGAGTAGGGTCACCATGATACACACTGACACCGTTATTGGATCATGTCCCAGAGTCCCGATATTTTTTTGACATAGAAAAGTATGTGACATTATCTTGGATTTTGATAAAATAAACAAATATTCATTTCGTAAGGATAACCTCGCCGTGTGATATCCGGCTGACTAGAATAGACCACCCTCTAACTTACCGAGATGTCGCAAAGAGGAACTAAGGTAACTTGACGTCAGGCAGGTGGTCGGTAAAAATGCCTAGTCAAATCATGTGACAGCATGTATAACATGCTGTCACATGTTATACAGACCCCACTTAGAGTGGAATAAGAAAGGAGAATGATAACAAGCAGAAGGAAAATGGTATTCAAAACATAGAGTGAGAGAGTATTATTAATGTAAATAAAAATAAATATGAGAGAATATTATTAACGTAAATAAAATAAAAATACTTAAAATCTAATAGTAGGTAGGCTTAAATAAATAAAAATAAAAATATTTTATTCAATTCAATTGTTTTCCGAAATATTAGCCGAAAAACTCCGTGGTACGACTTACTCTATGGAAATACATCACGCTGTTGTCTTCAATGCATGATATTTTGTAAAAACAATTTAATCACAAGTTTTAATAGAAACTCATTAGTAACTGCATGGTTTCTGAACTCAGTTAATGACAAGTACAAATCTCAAATTATAATTCAATCCTGATTTATTATCGGATACAAAGACTAAATTGGTTTCAATCTACAAACATGTGTTTCTTTGTCCATGTAATAATATTAATTAAAATGAAATCATATTTCAACAGCGGGAGACAAGAAACATATCAGTAGGTGTTGAATAATATCATTTCTCTTTCACACTTAACAAAGTAGAGCAAGACAAAAAATATGGAACACAACACCCGATGAAGTTGTGTTGAAAAACAAAACAATGTCATTACGTGTTTTAATTTAAAGTTTTTAAATATAATGATAAAAATATTAATATAATTATAATATAAATAAATAAGAACATTCATAAATCGGAAACATAATTATTATTCAGACTACTAATTATTTTATTGAATCTATAATGTTCTATTTAATTTGTTTCAAAATATAAATATAATTTTCTATTTTCAAATTTAAATTATAAACACCTATTATTTAATTTGAAATATAGATTGTTTACTTTGTTAAATGATTTATAATTACTATTAATTTTACTACATTAATTTCCAATTTATAAAATATCTTATAGTTATTTAAATTGAGCCTGCGATATAAATCGATAAATAATTATTATTTTTACATATTCCAAAACTTTGACTTTAAGTGCACAGGAAAATTTCAAAATAAAGGGAATTTAATTATAAGAGATTACAAATCCTAATAAAATTTTATTTTTATTTGTTTAATAAGCCGCTAAATAGTATATTGATTCAATATAGAGCTATGCAGTTTACGAAGCAGAAGTAATTGAACTAAGTAAATACAATATAACTGTTTTTATTGTAAACACTTGAGAATAGTAGATCAGGTATAACAAATTATTTAAAAACTTCACTGATATTGAGAAGAAAACAACAATACAAGATATACTGGTTGCGTCACGTATTACTACCTGTTAATGGTATAAAAAAAGGAAACCATAAAAAGGCAAGCAGTTTCGACAACACTGTGTAAAGGATATAGAAGCTTATGTACTTGCAATAAGCTGTAAAATCGTAAAGCAAAATACTACAAGATAAAAGCATCTGTCGTTTCACAGTCAAAATTAAATATCTCTGTGATAGCATTCGGATCCCACGCTAATTGAAATTGTTTTTATTGTGGCCGTTGTCGTACCGAAATAGACTTCGGTTTATATAAATTCTATTATTACTTTCAAATTATATTTCAATTTAAATATATATGAGTATATTTTTTATTCCAATTGACAATATGCTTAGAGCAGTAACGTCTTTTATACATTGCAGTATTACTTTCTTTAAGCGTTTTTCGGAGTCTTAATTGGAGAAAGGTGAAGTAAACTGCTATAACAGTGGCTTCACCTACATCTATGTTAGGCGATTATTTGGCGACTTGACAATGAAAATATAGGCGTCCAAAAAACGATCAAATAACGAACGAAGACCTCCCGACCAAAGTGACCTTGATCAGATGACTTACTTAGTTAGGGATGCGCTCCCGACCAAGGTAGTTGGCATCAAACAAATTTCGATCGGGTCGACAGCGTTCTACACTGTCCAGTTGTACCGTGTAGAAGGCATTTAACTTTATGAAAAAAAACACGTCTAGCTGGAAGAATGAGGAACTGACCGCGATATATCTATCCCTTTCTTTATAATAACAAATTTTTCGTCTAACAACGGGGAATAAAGACATATACCCTATCATTGTTAATTTTAAACGTAAAGGCATTATTTAGTCTGAAATACCATCTCGATGTTTCTATTTTCCTGTCAAGAGCACACAGCCTTCGGCCGTAGTCGAAAAGTCACATTATCCTGTGGCAATCTAAAGTAATTTGCCCAACTATAAGTTCTGCATCTTAAAGATTTATGAGGGACACAATTAACTACAGATTGCCTTTCGAGACGTCCGCTTTTAGTATGGGATTAATGAAACTTAATTTTCGTTCATCCTTATCTCTATTAATATCTTATATTGTCTATTTATAATTGTTCCGAATTATATCTGAATACATTTTTATGGATAATTTATCTTTAAATTTTCGGGATATTTAAATGATCTATACTAATATTATAAAGAGAAAAAATTTGTATGTTTGTAATGTTTTCACACAAAAACTATTGGACCAATTTCAAAAATTCTTTCACCATTGGAAAGCTGCATCTTTACTGAGCAACATAGGCAACATTATGCAAAATAGGAATATGTTTTAAAAATGTAATTAGGTGTAAAAAAAATTACGCCGGCGAGACTGCGGGATATTACTAGTAATAATATAATTAATATGAATTTCATATAGAGGGTGTTCTGATTTAACATTATGTCTACAGAAGATTTTCAGTAATAAACATTAGCAGCTATAGTCGATTTAGTTTTGCGACTTTGTCGTGGAGTCTATTTCCTGATGATCCTTTGGACGAAACTTTGAGTTTGTGATATTTGTTTCATCGTGGATTATATCCAAATAATTTTATTACTACTTTTGTAATATAATAGTAGATTTTGTGATAACCCGTGATTAAAAGATGTGAGAAAAAGATGTAATAGCAACATCAACACGTAACTAACACAACTGCACAAAGATTTTCCTAACTATTTTATCGTTTTAAGACTTATAAAAGGCATTTGCTATAGGCCAACAGTTTAACTGAGTCCTCGCGTGCGGGGTATAAGTCGCGGAGATAACGTGGGCTGAGGCGAGCATTTGTAACGCGATATATAAAAGGTGACCGAATTCACCTCAGTCCCCATTCATGTCCTACCTCCGCGACCTTTTTCCACGCGAGGACTGAGTTAAACTGTTTGCCTATATTTAATTTCGGTTGAAAACTAAAGCACACTTTACATAACAGAAATTTCTGATTATAACCACTGCGTTATAGAAGTTTTCAATAATGTATCCGTAACCAATTACAATCCGTTAATTTAACTTGAAATGAAAAAGGTTTATATGTAATCAAGAAATCGTTACGGTATGGTTGACAAAAAAAGTTTATATCGCAATATATATGATTAAATGGTGCAACTGTCACAGAAAGCGATAATTAGGTGTCGTAAATTGATAAACTACACTTGAAAGAGGTGAAATTAACTTGGTAACTATGTAATCAGAAATGTGACGTAACGTAACAGGCGATTGGTGACGTAACTTATATCATACAAGTTTGGGCCCGTGGTTTTATTTGTGTTGCGTTTTCGTATTGTGTTGCAAAGAACTCTAATATTCGAGTCGTTATGTAGAATTTTGCGACACGCTGAAACAACGTCACTTAATATCGCTAAAAGTCCTATTCCTAATGAAAAAGCCCTAAAACACTTAAAAGACTTAGAAGATGAGACTTAAGCCTATCATTCGAAATAGATTCGGATATAATAGGCAATAATATTTGAAATGAACATCGTGAATTTTTCACCCGGAAGGTCCTCTTACCCTTAATGCAATAATCCATTATGTAAACATAACTATTTAGCTAAATTGATGCATAAAATGCAAAAACAGCGAATAAGACAAAGCCCGATAAACGTTGCCACTGCTAAATAATAAATAATTAAAATTAACCGGAAGCAATAATAATGGCATTTACACACACACACACGCACACGCACACGCACACGCACACACACACACACACACACACACACACACACACACACACACACACACACACACACACACACACACACACACACACGCACACACACACACGCACACACACATAACACTACTACTTATAAACACTTTTTTATCAAACTTTATATTTTAGATCTTAAATCATCTACCTATCTTTGTTAAACGTCAATAATTTAATATAACCGATAGTCACTGTTTAATCCACTCCTGGCCTTATTTTATTATATACATAGTATTTAGGTAAAAAAAATTTGTAACGCTGTAGGATTACTGTATAAATAAATAAATAAATAAATAAATAAAGAAACAAAGAAACAAACAAACAAACAAACAAACAAATAAATAAATGCATGCGACGTTACCACTAACTATATTGTTGAACATGGCGGCTATTAGTCATATTGAGTATACGTTCACAGTGAGAATTTTCAAAATCAGAAACCTATCTGCTCCAGCTTATAAAAGACTAGAAATCCTGGCAGCTCCGCTCGTGTAGAAAGATTAAAACCGTAATATAGTATTTTGATAACTATAAGAAATGGTTAACGTGGGTTAACCTTAAAAGCTAGACATATACTGTCGCAGACTTTTATTTAGAACATTTAAAGGAGAACAATTTTGTAATACATAATTTTTTAATAACTTTCACCGTTTACTTCGCAAAGAAAGCTTTATATATTGCTGTTTTCGCAATATTTTTTATTGCTGCTCCTCTCCTATTTATCTTAGCGTGATGTTATATAGTCTAGAGCAGTGTTTCCCGACCTTTTTTGGTCCATGCCCCACTTTAAAAATTATTTTGCCCCCTTAAGTAACATACTTTTTTTTTTGTTATATTTGGTACCGAAATCTAGCATTGCACTTAAATGGCCCAGAGCGAAAAGCTTAAACTCGTGTCGAGTTGTCCCCCCCTTAACCATCAAATTGCCCCCCTGTGGGTCGTGGGCCCCACGTTGGGAAACACTGGTCTAGAGCCTTCCTCGATAAATGGACTATCTTATACTGAAAGAATTTTGAAAATCGGTCTAGTAGTTTCTGAGATTAGTGTGTTCAAAAAATTAAACAAACACACTAATTCTTCAGCTTTATATACATGATATGTATTTGTATAGATACATGTGCAATGTTCCTTTAATAAGTTTTGAAGTTTTAAAGCCATTTCTTGCCACTTTGAAAGTAAAACACTTCGGCTTTTTGATATAGTTGTCGGTTTATAAATATGTTCAAAATTCGACATTCTACTGCGTTATTACAAAATATATAGAATTGGAAAAGTTTTCCAATCAAAGTCCGGTCTTGATACGAAATTTTAAGACGTCATCGGTTTTTATACCAAAAAGTGAAATATAATTATGCTTTACGCAAATAACCTTTGACATTTCGAATTGAGAAAGGGATTGAATATTTCTACGAATTCATTAATGAAAGGAGTTGATATACATTATTTAATGTACCTTCCTATATTTATTTATTTATTTATTAACGTGAAAAGAAATGGCTTGAGTGTTGGATGTTTATTTCTAGAAAGGTTTTTTTATATTTGCTATCAATGATGGTTTCATCAGTTCATGCCGTGTGGTATCCGGCTGAATAGAATAGTACCACCGTCATTTCTTACCGAGGTGTCGTAATAGGCGACTAAGGTAGGTCAACCCGCCGTGTGGTATCCGGCTGAGTAGAATAGACCAGCCTCATTTCTTACCGAGGCGTCGTAAAAGGCGACTAAGGTAAGTTGACCCATCGTATGGTATACGGTATAGTAGAATAGACCACCCTCTTTCTTATGGAGGTGTCATAAAATACGACTGAGGTAAGTTAATGTCAGCCAGGCGGCCGGTCGTAAAAACGCACCCAAATGATGTGACAGCATGTTTATAACATGTTGCGCCGACGCTGATTAGAGGGGGATAAGGAAGATGATGATGGTGGTCTCATCTTTTCATAGAAAATCTTGAGATAAAACCTTTCAGTGTAATATCGATAGAACTCAACACACGCTCATAACTATCGTCCAAGCCAAGCTTATTAACTACTTTAATTACATACGATACAAGGTGATGATGTTAATTTCTTACGTGCCGTTAACACAATGAATAGTACTCTATCTATTACTTTATTTCACCACGGCGCCATATACTGTTATAAATTGCCTTAGGTTTCTACGGTGAATGCGTGCGTCCGTCCATTATTTCATTTCACGGTACGTGGCAGTTAAAAGGCGATATTGTTGCTAATAAATTTGTTCTCAACAAGCCTCCTCAAAGATTATTGGCGGCGTCTTTCACGATTTGACCTCAAACGTGATCAAAAAGAAATAATGCCATCTGATTAAGTATAACTTACACTTGGAGTGTAAAAGTTAGTGAGAATGGGGCGATTTTAATCTTTAGTTTCTTTTTTTTTACAGCTCTTTTATTTCATAATAGATTAGCACTTAACCATAGTCACGTCTTATAGAGAGCGGTAATGGAATCTGAGTTAAACTTTCTTCCTCAAATGCTTTTCCTAGTTAAAGTTTATCATTTGAAAATTACCTATCCAAAATCTGAGTAATCCCTTTTTATTCTAAGTTCTATAGCACAACTGATGTACTTATTTGTACCAATAAATAAATAACAATTTGAATCTTATGTTACGTCCTTTTATTCGGATTTAGGTCCCATAGCTATTTCAAGCGATTCACAAATATGCAGAGACTTTAATGTCTTCAACTAATTGAGACGTTAACATCCATAAGATATCTTAACGTATCCTAAAACAAAGCCACAAAGTTAAGCAAAAGAGAAAATCCTTAAGGACAAAATCCACGTTTATAACTAACAGACACCATTGTTTAATATTCAGCTGGAATATCGTATTTAGACTATTTCTTACATCTGGGAACCTAAACTTAAAAAGGCCTTATAGAAAGCATAAATTGCAAATCTATGCTTTTTGTAAGTCCTGTGTTCCCGTTTATAATTTCTGGACTCATCTAATTCAGAACAACATTCCATTGATTCTATAAAGCAAATATGAAGGCACCTAGTACAATAGTTAATTTCACCATAAGTTAAAATTCTAAAATAAATTTATCCTTTTGAATAGACTAAAATAAATTTCGGATTCCGTACTTATTTCACAATTTCATCGTTCACAATCGACTATCAATAGAGTATCGTTTCTACGGTATCATCAAAGTAACCATTGTATTTCAAACTGGTACCAACAATAGATAGTCTCACAAGTCTCCATTTGTACTTCGAGCAAGTCCAGATGGACTCCCGATACCTTTGCGTAATAAATTGACTGCCGACATTGCATCCAATGTATGCACCGTTAACGAGTAATAGAATGGCATAAGCTGCTTCACACGGCTAAGCGACACAGCAGCGATAACCGCAGATCTACAGATAAACAACATGACCGTCGATGTATAAAATATTTACTTAGGTCTAATAAGATTCCAGATTTATTACTTTATTTAAAGCTTAATTCACTTTTCGAAAAGTATTATTGATAAAAATTACTTAACTTTGGGATTGATCACATACAAAAGTAATAATAAAATGATTATAGTAAATATTTAGTAATAGTAAGTAGTAAGTAGTGTAATAATAAAATGATACGCTACTATCCATTATATATTGTAGATTATAGCAAAATAATTTTACTATTACTTTTGTATTATGGATCTCCGCAAAGTAACGTCTATAAATTACTGAACAAGTATTACTAAGTCGTACTTTTAAATTAAATATTAATGAAATTTGAATTTTTTTTTTTTAAATATATGGGACACTTACACACACGGTCGTCCGTCCCCACAGTAAGTAACTTAATACTTGTGTTATGGTAGACAGAAAACTCGTGAATATATACTTATATTTTTTTTAATACATACTTAAATACAAATATACACCCAGGCTCAAAGGCCAACAAATTCTTCTTATAGAAAATGTTGGCCCTCGGCGGGAATCGAACCCGCGACCCGCGGAGCTGAAGGCAGGATCACTACCCACTGCGCCAACGGGCCAGTCAAATTCGACGTAAATTAGACAATATTAATTCTGTGGTCAAACCCTTTCTATTCTATAACGCTAGATAGTATTATATTGAAATCGTAAAATTGTAACATTAATTAAAAACAAAAACTTTATCCTTAACAAAGTCAGACGTAAGCTTGGTTAAGGAATACAGTCTGTTTAACGAGCGTATATGTCTAGACCTTTTTTTATGTTGCTAATGACTATATTATGTTCATAGACTCGTGTATTCATGTTGGGTTTAAGCACGATAACGTATTTCATTGCATTTTCGCGATCACGTGTTCGTGTGGAAGGTCTTTTATAGTTATTCAAAATAAATTATTTTCCCAGACCTTAAGAGAAATCCAGTAATAAGTATAAAGTATTAAACATCTCAAACCCTTCATTTTGCTTTGCTTTCACTGACTTATTGCGTAAAGTTATATCTAAATAGGAATCTTTTACTTTGAAACTGCCCGGGGTTTAGCTATTAACATAAGTGCCTTGGTTATTCTTAAAATTTTCTAAGCTCCTCTAAACTGTACCGCTTTCTTTCATATAATTTATGGTGTTGTTTTGTGGTTATTACTATTTGCTAACTGGCCAACACAAAGATAACAAGTTTAAAACGAGTGTTTCTTATTTTGTATTTGTATTAAGTAGAAAGTACACATTTAGAAATTGTGTGGCATTCAGTTATTGGCCTAGCAGAAAAACAAAATGATAGGTATTGCTTTTGTGACTCAAAATCGATAGAACATTCCTTTACGCTTTGAGATTTAGAAGTGAGACAAACATATACATTGGGGTAACATATTTTTAGAGGAACAGCGAAAGAATACATTGCATCAATGATTGTACCTACTTATATGACGTTGCAGTAGACTAATATTTCATATTTAGGATGAAGCCCCACTATTGCGTTGCGTCGCTTCGTCGTAACGGAACAACGCATTGCCATCGAAGTAGGCTATAGAACATCATTCTAAGACAGACAGAGGAGCAGCAATAAAAAATATTACGAAAACGGCAATATTTAAATCTTTCCTTGCGTGCGCTAAGTAAACGGTGAAAGTTATTAAAAAAATCATGTATTACAAAATTGTTCCCCTCTAAAAGTTCTAAATAAAAGTCCGCGACAGCATATGTCTAGCTTTTAAGATAAACCCATGCTTATCAAAATACTATATTACGGTTTTAATATTTCCACGCGGGCGGAGCACTAGCGATTGCTATTAAGAAAATATACAGAAAAAACGCAGACGTCGTTGCGACGACGTAACGCTCTAATGGATCCTCGCCTTTACAGTCATAGAGTAAACATAAAATAAAATCATAAAATAACATGGCCTATTTCTAAACAGGCCTCCCCATATTGAACTCTGTTATCGTTCTTTCGATGTTTAATTTCCTGTACTTATCTATTTAAGGGCATGATAGTGAAGCTTACGATCAAGTTAATGCAATCTGTATCATTGCACATACTAGCACAGGTATAAATAATATTGTAAAAAGCTTTATGTTTATAGGAATAAGGGATAAAATTAAAAATCTTTGAACTTCAAATCACGCGCGTTGTTTTGACGTCTTAATCTGTTTCGACGTCTGCTTCTAACGTGATGGATTTTGTAATACGGTGAATAAATCGGAGATTACAATTTATTTACAGTTAAATAAATCAAGATTATTTTTATGGATTACAATTTCGTAATTTTTCGTAGTCACAAGTATACTTAAGTTGGCAATTAGTCTATTTCTCAGGCTTAGTTTAAATTCTGTCCTCCTCCCACATTTTAATTATGAGTATTATTCTCTCTTCTTTTTCAACCAAAGGACCTCCACTGCTGGACATAGGTCTCTTTAAGGAATCGCCAAACCCAACGATCAAGGTAAGGGTGACTGGTCCCAATCAGTTTCCTCGAATGTCAACCTCCCTGCACGTCGTACACCCTGCAAATAAACTGAATGAAGCTCTGGCGGCCGACTAATGGCGTAATAGTCATTCTCAAGTTGACCTAAATATATCAGAAATATATTTTTTAATAGTCACCAATTATGAACTGCGCCGTATTATCAAAAATTGGTAAAATTCTGCCCGCCCATTGCCACTTTATTTTCGTGACACACTAAATTGTATCAGTGATTATGGTATTTCTACAGATTTCCTTATTACTGATTTGGTATCGTAGGTACCATAAAGGTCGCCCCCATCCATATCGCCCGGATCCATAAGTCATCACTGGCATACACATTGTTCAAATACCTTGAGGACAGACACTGAGGTATTTTGCACGAAAAGATCTTGCGTAGTTTTCCAAATACCGCCCAAAGTCCCCAAAAGCTGTCTGTCTGTCTGTATGTGATCGATTTACTCAAAATCTACTGAATGAATTTGGTAAGGTATTTGCTAAAACTTAGTGCAATCCTTCCGGAAAGATAGGTTAATAGTAACTGGTTAACATGTGTTGAAGGTCTCGCAGCCGTGGTCGCGTGCCCTGTTTTTTTTAATACAGGAAAGAACCCCTTATGAGTACCGCCGCCCGACGGGGACAGGAGGCGGTTATGTCGGACTCGCGCCGACTAAAACGACCTGTGTGCTACACCACGCTGCCGATGGCAAGTGTTTGTTATGTCACGGTCGACAGGGAGAGACCGCGCCCCAAGTAGGGACCCCTACGCCATGGTGGGCGTTTCCGCCCCCACCGGGTAATTTTTTATAGACGTTTTCTTCCTCGCAACCCGTAGGTCCCCTTTCCCATTGCTGGGCTTGCGGGCGTGCCTTGCTTATACCAACAGAGATAAACTTTTCTTATGTACTAGGGATTTGTAGATATACAATAAAAAAATACTAATAAAAAGTCTCTGTCTGTTATGGTTAACTCACATTAACTACTATAGATTCAAAATTTTAATTAACTTCACTGATTTCCACGTGACCAAAGCTGGTACAACTAGTTTGAATATAAAATTGTATAACATTAGTTTTAAGCATTCTTAATGCGTTTCCTCAATGACAATAGATTGCTAAGAAATACATAAAACGTCAATAAATTCGAAAGCAGCATAAACCACATAAACACCGTGGTTTTGGGTGTGAGTCGTAAAAGGTACTTGTATGTTTATTGAACATAAATAGTTTTTTATAGCTATCATATACTGCTGTCGGGTTCACTTGTGCAATTAACAAGACTTCTGCATTAAGGTAGTTGGAGTTCCGCAAACGTGTAATAAACTTAGTTTCTGCGAGTCGTGAATGAATTTTTGCGTTAATGTAAAATGCGAACTTAAATAAATTGATGACTTTTATAGTTAACTTTTTACTTTTTATAGTTTATTTTTATTGAATAATAAATTTTCAATTGAGACCTTTTTAGTTTTTATAAAGAAAAAGTATTTTGTAATGTCATAGAATAATATTTAAAATATTTTAGTTTGTCCGAATTACCAGTTTTGTTTAGTAAAATTGTATAGAATTTCTTACTATTTTAACAATATATAGTCATATAAATTCAAATTCAAATTCAAAATATTCTTTATTCAAGTGGACTGTTTACAGTACTTTTGAATCGTCAAATGTTTTAAAGAAGCTACCACTGATTCGGAAGTTTGCTACTACCGAGAAGAATCAGCAAGAAACTCGGCGGCTAATCTTATAAAAAATTATTACAATTTGATGGTTACAAGATAATCGTTGCAGCTGGATGCGTAGCTGACTGCAGTTAAGATATGCTATCACTCAAATAATCCTCAATAGAATGGTAAGCTTTATGTAGCAACATCGTTTTGAGATAATTTCCAAACTTGTGTAAAGGCAAGTCTAGATAATGTTGAGGAATTTTGTTATAAAAACGTGTACCGTGTATAACTTGATAACTCTAACAATTTTTAATGTGAAAACTTCTTAGAGCGGTGTTGTGCACTTTTTGTAAAAAAAATGTTAAAGCTGTGGTAGCCCAGAGGTGTAAACATGCGACTCATTCGAGTCAGGTGCAAAGCCCGGGCGGGCACCAATGAGTTTTTCTGTTAAAACGTATGTGTCTAATTGATGATTATAATGTATCATATGATTTTCGGTGAAGGTAAAACATCTTGAGGTAACCTGTATATCTCTAGACCCAGGATCGAGTCCCTGTCAACGGCGCTTTCTTCTTTCTTTTATTTTTTTTCATTGAATTTTTTTATATCATTTAAAAAATTACCGAGCAAGGCTCGGTCACTTTACTTAACTTTTAAGCAGTAAGTAGTAAGTAGGAAGCTGTGATGGCCCAGCGGTGCAACCGTGTGAATCTCTAGAGACGATCATGGGTTCAAACCCGGGCAGACACCAATGACTTTTTCTATTAAAACTTATGTGTCTAATTGATAATTGCAATTTATCACACGCTTTTCGGTGAAGGAAAACATCGTGAGGAAACCTGCATATCTCTAGAGAATCCTAGGGATATGTGTAACCTACCAATCCGCATTGGAGCAGTGTGGTAGGTCTTAGCTCCAATCCTTTTTTCCAAAAATGGAGAGAGGAGGCCTATGCCCAGCAGTAGGATAGTAACAGGCCGTTACTTACTTACTACTTTATACTTTGAAGTTAAGAATGTGTGGATATAGCTCGTTTTGACCCTGTACAAGCACAATTTTTTTTGGAACGCGAGCTTCAAACGCTTAATAACTAATATTAAGTTATTTCACTTAAACTATAATAACAAACTGGTTTCCGATATTTTTAGATACAGAACTCTGCTTGCATCGAACCACACTTCACTATATTTATAACTTCCCAAATAAAAGCCTTCATCATTAACGCTTTGATGAAATATAATTTTGGTAATTAACACACTAACCTTTATTATGTATAGTTATTGGGATGTACACTGCTTAGATGGTTCATTCTTTTGTAGCTATGATGAAGATTGATTGATTATATTCAGTGAACGAATGTTTTATACAAAAAGATTTATATTATGTATCATAATTATGGAGCTGCATTGGAAATGCCCGAATCCGGCAGACCACGAAAGTATGCATCTCTCTTCGAGAGTTGTATATTTGTGCCGTTTGCAGTCGAGACCCTAGGGCCATGGAGTCAAAGTGCAAAAAAAATCTAATCGTTTTAACACCTCGGTTAATTGCCTCTTCAGATGACAATAGGGCTGGCTCCTTTTTCGCACAAAGAATTGGCTTAGCGATTCAACGCAGAAACGCTGCCAGCATTCTTGGGACCATTCCGCGTGGGCATGATTTGTATAATCCTAGCGTGTAAGTAGTTTAAGTTAAATATAACTTGTGCATTTTTCTTGTAAATAAAAAAAGAGCAAAAAAATACATATTTATTACATAATTAATAGTTTTAAATAATCGTACGATTAATAATTACAAAAGCTATCACAGTGTAACTTAAGTACAATATCTACTAAGTTCAAAGACCTACTCATAACGCAAAGCGGATTTCGATCTTGTAAATTTTCTCCTCAAAATAATCTTAATATTTGATACCGCATTTACTTTACGATTGTCGTTTTTCATACAGTCAACTTAATCCTGATATAACCCATATTATTAATTGAAAGTAATCTTTAGAATTGTGAGTTCATCAGAAACGATTTTGAATCATAACAGTAATCCAAAGTCTTAAACTTGACAAATCAATGATTCGAAAAGATATTACCCGAGCGGGTAATTCATGAGGCATTCAATTCCGAAAATGGTCATCTGAAAGTGATTCCGAAAATGCAGTTCATGGCATTCGCATGCCAAAAAGTTAAACTAAACCCATCGATTCGGAGACTGGCGCAAAAAATATTGGTACGCCAAAAATTCTACGTTAAAATGTCTGTGCTAAGAATAGAGGCAGTTATAGATATTTAGAAGAACAACTTCATATAGGTTCCATTCAAATTCAAATTCAAAATTTCCTTTATTCAAATAAACTTTGTAAATAAGTTCTTTTGAATCGTCAATTCTACTGCTGGTTCGGAAAGCTGTTCCTACCGAGAAGAGCCAGCAAGAAACTTGGCGGTTGCTCTTTTCAACATAATACTTATAACTAGTTAAATTAAGTCATTACTATCTCGTACAGGGTCGGACAGTAGCTATATCCACGCATTCTTATCGGCCAAATAATCCTCAACAGTATAGTAAGATTCGTATCAGCTTCTCTTTAATAGTGTTTAAACTGTTGTAATGGCAAAGCTAAAATTGGTTGCGGAATTTTTACCATTACTCCATAAGTCACTTTTATGGATATTTGTCATCCATTTGTCATTGCTAATAATTCCCGCACAATCTTGCTACCTTATTACCATTGCGGATTCTAAGTTCAGCGGATTTTATCTCAATATAATAATCATTTTGAGAGTCTGGTAGAATTATTGGCAAATTAGGATTGACACAACAGATGGAGAGGTTAAGATTAGCTTCTCTTATTCTAATTAAAACAAGCGTGAATACGCATCATATAGGCAAGCTCTTTCCATCTTAGAAGACCCTATTTGGGATAATATACGACCTTATTTCGGTTGTCGCTGAGAGTAAATTTTTTATAAACAATTTGATGGTTTTCGAGTATGGCTGTATATATGTATTTAAATATATATTTTAAAATTATATATGTATGTATGTATTTACCAGTTGTCCGGCTTGTTGTAGTCAACCGTTTTTCTTACCGAGGTGGTCGCAAAAGGCGATTAAGGTAACTTGACCTGACTTTGTAACTTGAACTTGACTTGTGGCACCCGGCAGAGGAAAAAAGATCACCCTCTTTCTTACCAAGGTGTCATAAAAGGCGACTAAGGTAAGTTGACGTCAGGCAGGCGGCCAGTCGTAAAATACCTAGCCGAATCATGTGACAAAATGTTATAACATGTTGTGTCGACACCACTTAATAAGACCACTTAATAGAATAAGGGCAGGACGATTACGATGGTGTATTTACCAATTGTCTGTCACCCATAACACAAGTTTTAAGTTAACTTAACTGTCCCGTATATGTAATTTATTTTTATTATTTAACTATACAAATATCAAACATATTGCAATGTCTACTTTATTATGTAGTCTGCGTTATTACTTAGTTTATCGAGTGAACAAATATAATGATATCATTAAATTTTTTGTACATATACAATTTTTTCTGCGTATCATTCAAATTTATTTTACGCATATATCTGCTATTCATTACACAAATATGCTATGATTTCAATTTCAATAGAAAGCGCTTATCATCTTTTTCTGAGTTTTCAGACATTCACCTTACTTGTTACCGCTAAAATTGATAACGTATTTTAGTTTATTAAATCATCCTATAAGCTGTCATAGCCCAGTAGTAAGACCGTGTGAATCTTTCGAGGTAATCACGGGTGCAAACCACGAGGAGGCATTTGCAATTTATCATATGTAAAAGTAAAAGTAAAGTAGCGGCCTATTACTCTCCCACTGCTGGGAATAGGCCTCTTCTCTCAGTTTATGGAGAGAAGTATTGGAGCTAAGACCTACCAAGCTGATCCAATGCGGTTTGGTAGGTTACACATATATCCAGAATTCTCTAGAGATATGCAGGTTTCCTCACGATGTTTTGATGATTTAACCATTGTATTTATATTTATTTATTCTAATAACCTTCAATTGTATAATATGGTTAATGTTTAAGAATATTGCTTACACCTAATTTAAACTTTTTTTTTTGGACTGGCCCGAGGCGCAGTGGGTAGTGAACATGCCTTCAGCGTCGCGGGACGCGGGTTCGATTCCCGCCGAGGGCCAACATTTTCTATAAATGAATTTGTTGGTCTTCGAGCCTGGGTGTATATTTGTATTTAAGTATGTATTTAAAATTATATAAGTATATATTCACCAGTTGTCTGTCTACCATAACACAAGTATTAAGTTACTTACTTTGGGGACGGAGGACCGTGTGTGTAAGTGTCCATAAAAAAAAATCTTTTTTGTAGATAAGTCTAAAAGGTTTCTGTAGAAAATTCTAGAGGCATTAAATTATCCTCAATATAATAATTTCAATTACTACAACGTGAACTATAGGTATTGAGGTTTTAAATTTATTTGAAAAGGTTTCGTATTCCTGTAATATGATAACAAAATTCACGATATCAGATAACAGTCAGCTGCAGCTGACGTCCTTGTAACGTTTTCTAGACACAAAAAACCTAATGTATCAGTTAATAAACTGTCTGACAAAAAATGTGTATCTACCACATTGTATAACATTATACAGTCGATAATATGAAAAAGTTATTGCAGTTCGATGAAATATATTAATATTAATAACTTAGATTATGTAAGGTAACATGAGTTTTCTTGTAATTAATGGCTAGTTAGTTTTTTGGGCTATAATATTCTTAGCTTACAGTCGCACCTGATACACGATGACTCAGTCATAACGTAAATCTTGCTGATAAGACTTAAGTTTTTTGTTTCGCAAATAGAAATGTCATTTTATAGAATAATTTCTTGATGGAATTATAAATGAAGATACGGGACTTAATTTAAAAAGTACCTGGTGTATATATCTTTATATTTAAATGAGTTAATCTTGTATATATATATATTTTCCGAATCACGGAAACGGCTCCAACGATTTTCTTGAAATTCAGCATGTAGGTTTTGGGGGAGAAAAATTGATCTAGCTAGGTTTAATGTAAAAAAAATATTGTTTTATCCCTGTTTTTGGGCATTTGGAAACACTAACATTTATATTGAATTGAATTTTCGCTATTAACTGTCAAGTCGGCGTAGCCTTTTCGGGTATCGGGCAGCCTCGAGAAATGTGAATGCCAAGGATCGATCCCCAACTAAATAATTGTTTTTTCTTTTTTTTTAAGTTTCTAATTTTTTTTGCAAAAAATTCCCGAGCGAAGCTCGGTCACCAAGGTATTAAATATAATATAATTATACCGAGGTGGTCGCAAAAGGCGACTAAGGTAACTTAACCCGCCGTGTGGTATCCGGCTGACTAGAAAAGACCACCCTCTTTCTTACCAAGGTGTCTTAAAAGGCGACTAAGTTGACGTCAGGCAGATAATCACTAAATCTGTACCCAATAGATGGCGTTATGTCGAGTTAAAGACCAACAAGACTGTTTGTTATTTCATTACAATATATTGAATTTGAAAGTGAATTGAAACCTATAAAGCTATCACCACCATCACAATATTGTTTATGAAAGCCTTGGGCGTTATATATTATACAAATAGAAATAATAAGTCACGATTTATGCCTTAATTGCTATAGCAAATAATTCGTGAATGAAATGAGCAATGCAGGTCACTGGCAAATTTTAATAACAATATAATTTGTTGATCGCATCTTAGTTATTACTTATTTGGTCGTGCTTACGGATAATTGCTTTAAAAAACTTTCATTGCTATTTTTATTGTTTAAGCTAAACGAAGACATCAAATGTTAATTATAGACTAGATTCTATAAACATAATCATGTTCTTTTTTTAATTTAATCTGTGTTAAATAAAAAGGAACGGCTTAGTCTGTGCAGATAATGAATAGGTCAGCAGTTTGTTTAGAAGATTCTAAATTCAAATTGAAATCCAAAACGGTGGTAACTTTGTCCTGGCATACAACACCTTCCTACAACTGAATAAGTGTTGGTGGATAATTATAAGAATCGAAAGACACGTATCAAATAAGCACAAGTAAAATACTGTAACAGTCCTTCAAACAGCATAATTAAATATAATATCTTTTGCAGATCACATTTTTTTGCTAATGTCGCATTTTATAAATTGGAAAATTTACGAGTATGGGTTTATGTTTGGTACTCTTTCACGGCGAAACCGCTGAACCAATATTGATGAAATTTGGCACAATTATTCCTTATACACCAGGGTAACATAGACGATAGAAATCTTGTCAATTCTACATGAATAAGATGACATTGAAAAGCGCCATCTATTATCAACCTATCACGGGACATCAGTCAATGCGAACGAAGTTCCGGGTAAAAAACTAGTTATTAATAAAGAAAATACGTTTCAGATTAACAAGTTATATACTATAATGGTCCTTCAAAGATACAGTATCTCTTTGAAGATCTCATGTTTTTGCTACTGTCGCATAGAACTAATCAATTTAAGTACTGAAAAAAATACTAGCAAATAATAAACTCATGGCACCTAATTTATGTGGTGAAAGTAGAAAAAGACACTACTAGAAAGTATAGAATAATTCTAAGGTTATCAAAATTTTTCACGGTATTTGGTTTATTCGAGTGTTCACGTGCAAATATATCGTGACTACAAATCTCTTACAACTTTCGTTTTGTCCCACTTATTATTTAAAATAACATTTTCAACCTTTAAAGTGGGTATAATTCCTGATGAAATGAACTCTCCATCAAATTCACGAGTGTGTCCAGTTAATTTGATATATTATAGACCATTTATCTCTATCTCTGATTTAAGACTTAAAAAAATAGATGATATTTAGGTACGTATTTTTTACTATAAATCTATTTATTGCTAAATTAAGACGCACTCAAACCTCATACCCCATACGTGAAGGAAAAACCTACAGGTACACCACCACTCTTCATTAGTACTGCACACATTCATTTAGACAGTCTCAAACATTATGTGCTTAAGGACCAAATGATAAATCTTTGCAATTAAAGCAAAATTATGTCATTCATTTCGCATATCTATGGAATTTTGGAAATTAATGCCTACTGGTATATATTGTTAATTTAGCATTTTTTATTTATTTATAGCTTCAATTTAATTACATAATTTATTGTTAGAAATTAAGTCGAAATTCAAATTAAAATGAATAGTAAAAATAAACGAATGCGCTTAGAGTTTCACGTCGGGTACGTTACTGTGCACCAACACTTTTCACTACAAAATCCTATAACAGAATAATTCTATCACCAGTTCGGAACACTAATGCACTTGAGAAGAACTGGGAAGAAACTCAGCGGTCGCTCTTATCACTAGTAGCGATTAATTGAGGTTAGGTTGTAATAACACGAGGTCAACCTAACACGTCTACCTCCTACGAATGCCGCAACCCAAAGAGAGCGAATGACGTTAGCCGTTGCCTTATATAGGCTGTCACAGCTTAGAAATCTGGATTCCTATTATGCGATATATAAACAACAGATACAGTATTTTCCTGGTTATAATAACTACTTACTTCTTCCTTATAAGTGAGAATCCATTCTTGTACTATATCTTAATCTAAAACTACCTCCATTGCAACATGATCCAGTATATCGCGTACATCAGCACAATAGACTATCTCACAATCAGTAACAGTTAAATTGACGTTCCGTCCGAGGGCTATCGATTCTATTTGAATGTTTTATTTATTTTTATTTTATCGATAAGATGTAAACTGACAGCTCTTGGCATTTATAGAACGTGAGCTACGGTAAAATGACTCATCATGGAAACTAATATATCGCTCATGGTCTGCAATAGTGGCATAACTTAACACGTGTTTTGGTCTAGGAATTGGTGTTAATGTTAAAATACACATTTTTTTCAGCTGTAATGCCACCAATTCATCATTTAATAATAGGCCGTTCGCCTAAGTATACTAAAGCACTTTTTATGTATTTTCCTGAACAATGAAAACTTGAAACGCATTTATCTTAAAAAATGATTTTTTGAGTTGTGCGACTATTGCAGCACCAAGAGTGATTAATATTTAGTACCAGGTTGACCGAGCCTTGCTCGGTAATTTTTTACAAAATAAAAAAAAGAAACTTTAAAAAAAACTTAAGTAATAGGGTAGATGGGGTTCTATCCTAGGTATTTTCATTTCTCGCGACCACCCGGTCTCCGCATAAGCTACGCTGACTTGAAATTTAATGGCAAAAATAGTGTTTTATATATTCAATAAATTAAAAGTAAATTTTAGTCTTGTTCTAATGCCCAAAAAAGATTTTTTAAACAAAATCTAGCTAGATCGATTGTCTCCCCCAACACCTCCTGCATGCTGAATTTAAGGAAAATCGTTGGACCCATTTCCGAGAATCCGAAAAAAAAAAAAGATATATATATATATATATATATATATATAATATTAACTTATTTAAATATTAAAGATTGTCTAGTAGTTTTTCTGCGATGCGCGTAGAACTGCAAATCTCGATAACGTAATGATTGATTCTGGACAGTTGCATACATCATCCCACTACTGCTATTGAGTATATATATTTTCATTTTAATAAAATACAGTTAGATACACATTGACGTGGTCTTACAAAGTAGCTTTAAGTACATCAGCAACTTTCTCACTCGGAACAACTGGCGGCCAATCACTAGCATTGATCAAATGGGCCGAGGTGTTAATCATTTATAGCTGCTAGCGAGCTAACTGTACTTCGGAACTTTGAAGTACCGTGCCCTAATTTGCAGTTAAATTATTTCAATATGCTCTTATTCGATGGAGATGTCTTTACGGTATAGTACTGTGTAAAAATCGTGATTAAAGGCAAGAATAGCACTTGTGTTCAAGTTGGTTTATTAATACGATTTGAGACGTATAAAATATAAATACTAAAGATTATAATTATTTTCATATTCGTGAGGTGCATACCTAAAACAAGCGATTTGTAACTCTGTTAGGAAGGCCAAAAATGTTTCTTCAATTTCATATTTGTCTTATTTATCTTCGATGAATTCACACGTCGCATAAATTGCATGTTGACCCGTGATATAAGCATATCTTTCTAACGGTAAACTATATCATCTCCTGTCCATAAGACACGACCCCCCTGTTTATAACTTGTTACATGATTTGGCTACGTATTTTATGACCGGCTGCCGACCTGACGCCAGCTTACCATAGTCATATTTTACGACACCTCAGTAAGATATGAGGGTGGTGTATTCTACTCAGCCGAATACCACACGGCGGTTCGACTCGCCTAAGTGGCCTTTTATGACACCTAGGTAAGATATAAGTCTATTCTATTCAGTGGGACACCACGGCGTTAAGTTTCAAATTTATTTTTAATTATAACCTACTAAAAAAAATGATAGTTTAGTCTTCTTTTTCAACTGACGAACCCACGTGGTTTCTCTAGCACATTTTCTCGACTATCTTTTGTTGCTTTAATCCAGTGCCATTTATGGCACAGTGGTCTACTTATTCGGCGTTTTTTAGCATGGAATTGCCATTCCATCACTTTGAAATAGCAGCGTGTAGCGATTCCTTGAACTATATTCGCGCCCACCGCAACAATCCTTTTTTTTTCTTTTATTTAATAAACAAATATATGGAACACTTACACACACGGTCATCCCCAAAGTAAGTAACTTAATACTTGTGTTGTGGTAGACAGAGAACTGGTGAATATATACTTATATAATTTTAAATACAAATATACACCAGGCTCTAAGACCAACAAATCCATTTATAGAAAATGTTGGCCCTCGGCAGGAATCGAATACGCGACCCGCGGAGCTAAAGGCAGGGTCACTACCCACTCCACCAACGGTACAGTCTTTATGATCCTTATAGCTATATTTATTCTCTCCCAATTTCCTCTCAGCTTTCTAATATGGCCCATAAGTAGCGACTAGAATTTGTATAAGTTGTCAATTGATTTTTCCCTAAAAAAGCTGTCGAACGTTGTGTAACAAATTTTGTGTTCGCAGACACAACGGCTAGTACTTTTCATTGATAAACACGTGGGCGGACCACTTCAACTTCATTCATGAATTGGGAAACGGCACCCACGCCTAACGGTCCGGACTGTAGACGACAGATTCTAGTAAATCGGCAGTTAATTAATACAAACCTCTGTTGTATGTACCGTTTTCACGGAAGCAGTTAATTAATTTCGTACACAGAGCTATATTAGCATCGTCTCGATAAATGAACAGTGAATGTTTTATGTGACGATTTGAGGATTTTAAAGCTATAGAGAGGCCTGCCAAAGATTTCATGTTAAATAAAATAGAATTCAACGCCGTGTGGTATCCGGCTGAATAGAATAGTACCACCATCATTTCTTATTGAGGTGTCGTAGAAGGCGAATAAAGTAAGACGACGCGCCGTGTGGTATCTGGCTGAGTAGAAAAACAAACCTCATTTCTTACCGAGGTGTCGTAAAAAGCGACTAAGGTAAGTTAACCCACTTTGTGGTATCCGGTTTAGTAGAATAGACCACCCTCTTTCTTATCGAGGCGTCGAAAATACGACTAAAGTAAGTTGACGTCAGGCAGGCGGCCGGTCGTAAAAACGCAGCCAAATCATGTAAAAACGCAGCCAAATCATGTGCCGACCCCATTTAGAGTGAAGTGATGATGAAAATAGAATCCAATTTGGTTGTCTGATTTCTGATTGAAGATCAAAATCTCATCATGAAATTATTTCTCTTTCCAAATTAGAAACTGCATCAGTTTAGTTAATAATAATTAATAAATCTGTATCACAATGTTATAAATGAAATGTCCATACCTCCTATTTCAATTGCCACTGCTTTTTAAGTATAAAACGTGGTTCCATAATACTTCTACAATCTAAAACATCAGAGAATTCTTCTTGTCAAGCATGTAGCACCTAAAGCTCGATTCACGTAGCTTAAACAGGTGACAAACTATAGATGCTTCGCTTTGAAAAGCTTAAAACTAAGGTATCGGCAGATTATTATGCTTTGACCACTGAACTGGATCTTTTCCCACTAAGAACTCTGGCTATTGACGCTGAGAGGTCTTCCTTACAATTTAAATTGTAAGTTTTATCGCTTAGGATCGCCTTTATCCCGAGATATTATTGGTATTTCAGATATGCACCATGGGGAATCGTTGGATGATACGTATTATCGTACTGGCCCGTTGGCGCAGTGGGTAGTGACCCTGCCTTCAGCTCCACGGGACGCGGGTTCGATTCCCGCTGAGGGCCAACATTTTCTATAAATGAATTTGTTGGTCTTTGAGCCTGGGTGTATATTTGTATTTAAGTATGTATTTAAAAAATATATAAGTATATATTCACCAGTTGTCTGTCACCCATAATACAAGTATTAAGTTACTTTGGGGACAGACGACCGTGTGTGTAAGTGTCCCATTTATTTATGTATTTATTTATTTATTTATTTACTATCGTATGTTAAAACAGGTGATCCTGTGGACAGTTGCACAATTATGCGGATTTTAAACGATCACAAGATCGCCCATAGTTAAAGACCAGGCGTTTGATGTTATCGGCCTCCTAAATTATCTGTTACCTCTATCCACGATATTGTATCACTATTAATATTCCTAAAGCAGTCAATGTATTTTATTATACACACATTATCGCAACATCTTCATTGCTAACCGTTATACTCTTAGAATATATGAAAACCCCAATATCCAACTCATAAACATTTGACGCAAACATTTCTATTACATGTGACCATTTTCCCATTGTTCGCGGTAGTTTGCTGGCAAATGGCCCATTGTTCTTCGATATCCGATATCTAGTTCCTTTTATAGTATAAATACGCTATTCTCAATATAAATTTTGATATTTGTAAACCTTTTTTTTATTTATACAGTTATTAACGGGACAATATTGAAAATGGTTAAAGATGTTTTTATCTTTATATTTAAATGAGTTAAACTTGTATATATATATATTTTCCGAATCTCCGAAACGGCTCCAACGATTTTCCTGAAATTCAGCATGTAGGAGGTTTTGGGGGAGAAAAATTGATCTAGCTAGATTTCATGTAAAAAAAATATTGTTTTATCCCTATTTTTGGGGATTAAAAAACACTAACATTTATATTGAATTGAATTTTCGCCATTAACTGTCAAGTCGACGTAGCTTATTCGGTTAGCGGGCAGCCTCGAGAAATGTGAGTGCCAAGGATCGATCCCAACTAAAAAATTGTTTTTTTCTTTTTTTTAAGTTTTTTATTGTAAAAAATTACCGAGCGAAGCTCGGTCACCCAGATATTAATGTATTTATATCCAATAATGTTCAGTAATAAAATTAGACTCCTACCTTTCTTTCATAAATTTTACATATTACTTTATTTATCATTACATTCTAGGTTGGAGAAGTTTTCCGAACCATCAGCTCAGTTGAAACAAAGCACTTGTTTACAAGTTTACTTGACAAAATAATCTTTTTAATTTGATTTAGAATTAGAATTACATCCAAGTGCACTATAAATTATTTGTTAGTTGTCAATAATAGGCGTACTGTGTATTTTCACCCAGGCGTGGAGTATTTTTGCCCAGGCGTATTTTTAATCAAGAGGGGATTCTTCCTTCAACTTAACGAAACTGTTGCGAATCGGCTAATGTGATGAGCAAAAATCACGTGAGCAAGTCTTATTATATGTTATAATTAATAAATAATCTGTTCTTTATAGATAAGGCGTTTTATGCGGAGGTTCATAATACAAAAAACCCGAATTTTATCGCGGATTATAGCAAAATAATATTTTCATTACCTTTAAACATTCTATTACTTTACGTAAATTTCAAAATTTAAATTAGTTTTTATCGTTGAATATAATATAAGCGCCTCCACTCACACCGTAAACTATCGTGTTAAGAATTCTAAATTGACTTTAAATTGATCAATTCGAAACTTTAGCCAATACAATGCGTGATTTCAGTATTGAATAATATAATATTTCATATCGTATTTATAATAACAATTGTTACGTTATTCCTAACTCTAAATTGGACTCAGTCAAAACGTAATCTACGATCTTGAAGTGCATTTTTAACCGTCAAGTTCGCGAGGCTGGCTCATTAAATACACTTATCCATTAGGGCAAGTTAAGATAAAAGACACTATAAAGTACATTAATTACGCTCTTAATGGTGCCACCGTTTTAATTTTATCAACCGTTCTCTTTTGACCACCCAAGTACAATCTGTAACAAAAGTCTTTCATTAATGTTTGATATTAAAAGTTTTTCATCATTTTCCTGCCCTTATCCCACTCTAAGTGGGGTCGGCACAACATGTTATAAACATGCTGTCACATGATTTGGCAGCATTTTTACTACCGGCCGCCTGTCTCACGTCACCTCGGTAAGAAATGAGGTTGGTCTATTGTACTCAGCCGTACACCACACGGCTGGTCGACTTACCTTAGTCGCCTTTGATATTAGAACTTTTTTTTATATTAAAAGTTTTTATCTATCTTGATTTTCCTAATTATGAATTATCTAGTTTTCAACTAAGCCCTGTTTTAAAGTCATTCAGCCGTCCAACGAAAAATCATGTCTTAGTATTGGACTAAAGTACGATATAAATACTCGAAATTGATGAAAAACAAGTAAAATAAGGAGAATAAGAGTTATGGTTTCTTGACACCGAACGAATATTAACAACTCGCTACAAGATATATCCTACGCTTAATATTAAAGTGAGCCAAATAAAAAAAGTTGTTTAGTGACAAATTGTAATTGATCTACTAACTCGTGAGTGTTAAAGAGGCCCATAACTTGCAAGAGCAAGAAAAACTGTTTTTTTTTTAAATTATTCGTAGGGTGATGTCATAGATGTCCTAATTTTAATGAGATCACTTAATATTAAGCATGCGATGTATATAAAAAAGTGTTATAGTTCGTCTTACATTACTACAGTAATAACTAATAACTACAGTAATAACAGTAATAACATCGATGGAGAAATTCCTTTATTTTGGTATTAATAGTAATAGTATCAGTGTATTGATTCGTAAACAAAATAAAAACATAAATAACCCTGACTAATAATGAGCAGCGTTTATGCGCTTAATTCCTAAGATCACCAAAGTTAAAAATTATAGATAAAATTATAAATAAAAATATGAAGAATTATAAAACGATAGGTGATGTATATAATAGACAAAGTAGGAACCGACATAAGCTTGCGGCTCCTGCTTTGCGCCTTGCAAAGGTACGTAAATCGTTTGTGGGTCTGGTGGATCAATTTTAGCTTTGCCATAACAGGAGTTTAAAAATACTGTTAAAAAGAGGCTGATTCAGAAAGCCTACTATACTGTTGAGGATTACTTAGAAGATAAGAATATGTGGATATAGCTCGCTTAGACCCAATACAAGTAAGTAATTACTTAATGTGGCTAGTAATTATAATTATATTTTTAAAAGAGCTACGGCCGAGTTTCTTGCTGGCTCTTCTCGGTAGGAACAGCTTTCCGGACCAGCAGTAGAGTTGACGATTCAAAAGCCCTTATTTACAAATTTATTTGAATAAAAAATATTTTGAATTTGAATATATAATAAATGTCAAGTAGGAAAATTATGCACAGCATTAGTCTGGACGTCAATACATATTTAATGTTTGATACTTAAGTATCAGCGTGTCATTTGAATTACAAAATAGGTGATAAAAACATATTCGCACATATTTCTTTTAGATACAGACGCAAATTGGTTGGATGACTCATAGCTGCGAGTATACTTTTTGTTAAGTAGATACGTTCAATTTAAAATGCTCCAATTTTTTCGGTCTGGTGACATTTAACATTCAAAATTGTGACAGTTAATCCATTGATACAAAAAGCTCGGGTAATTAGTGGGCAGTTAAGCGATTGACATTTAAACTGGTTCCGCAACCACTTTCCCGCGTAATTGTATCGAAGTGGCGTAATCAAGGGTTAGGGCTGTTACATACAGTCACGAGTTCACGACTAAATAATATTGGTACAATTATTTTTATGAGGGTACTAGCTGTGCCTGCGACTTCACTCGCGTGGCTATTAGTGACTAGTTGTTGTATCTCTTTATTGTACACAATTTTACAAGAAAAATATCACAAAGTAAAAAGTAAAAAACAATATTACTAACTTATAAAAAAGAGCACAAAGGCGGACTTATCCCATAAAGGGATCTCTTACAGTCAACCTTTGAGAGACTGATAGGAGAGTAACATTTTGTGAGTAGTATTTGCAGTATAAACAAGGAACAAATTATGTGTACAAATTAAAAAAAAAACTAGTTATTTTTTTTTACTTTACACGCCGTTATCGCAGCGGGTACTCCCGACGGGAAGAGCTCATGAATAAGAGCCCCGGATGGGTTCAAAACTAGTCGGGCTAACCCGATAGAATAAGACGTTAGTATAGCCGGTTCTATACATTAACTATCTTCTACAAAGTCTTTTATCTAGCAGTGTAAGATGGCGTCACGCGCAATCCTAAACCAAATAATCATTTGAACAACAACAAGCTAAATGTTACGCAACAGTATTTATGCAGCACGATACGCCAGTGAGGGAAGCTTGTATTTGCGAAAAACACATCGATCGTGCTCTGTTCGAAATCGTGAGGGCAATTTAATTAAGAGTTTTAAACTGTTTAGAAAGCAACATTAGTAACCAATACAGGAGGTTCTCTTCCTATTTTCATTAACCTATAAACGAATACAAATTGACTGGCCTGTTGGCGTAGTGGGTAGTGATCCTGCCTTCAGCGGGTGGAGGGTTTGATTCCCGCCGAGGGCCAACATTTTTATAAAAGAACTTGTTCGTGTCTGGGTGGTATATTTGCATTTAAGTATGTTTTAAAAAATTATATATGTATATATTCATCAGTTGTCTGTCTACCATAACACAAGTATTAAGTTACTTACTTCGGAGACGGAAGACTGTGTGTGTAAGTGTCCCATATATTTATTATTTATTATTATTATTTATATAATGTGCTTCGTGCTCGTCAGTAAAGTACGATTTTTACAAAGATCTGGACCAAATTCATTAACCAAAACTTTATAGCCCATATTTCAAGAATAATAGTTTACAGAAAACACTCAGGTCGGCATTCATGAATGGACGGTCAGGTTTTTGAATCGCTTAAAGATACTTTCCTAAAATTACTGACCGTAATAAGACTGGCTCGTATATTGTATGTGTAATGAGGTCATAAAATTTAATTTACTCCGCTATTATGAACGTAATTTACTGGAGTCCGAGATTTAAGTATGTTATTTATAAAATCTGAAGCTGTGACGGCCCAGCGGTGCGACGTGTGAATCTCTAGAGACGATCACGGGTTCGAACCCGGGCAGACACCAATGAGTTTTTCTCTTATCTCTAAAACTTATGTGTCTAATTGATAATTGCAATTTATCACACGCTTTTCGGTGAAGGAAAACATCGTGAGGAAACCTGCATATCTCTAGAGAATTCTGGAGGTATGTGTAACCTACCAATCCGCATTGGAGCAGCGTGGTAGGTCTTAGCTCCAATCCTTCTCTCCCAAAACGGAGAGAAGAGGCCTATTCTCAGCAGTGGGATAGTAACAGGCCGTTACTTACTTTTTACTTATTTATAAAATCACTAACGCCGTGTGGTATCCCCTTGCCCCTTATCCCACTCTAAGTGGGGTCGGCACAACATGTCATAAACATGCTGTCACGTGATTTGGCTACGTATTTTACAACCGGCCGCGTACCTGACGTCAACTTATCTTAGTCGTATTTTACACACCTCAATAAGAAAGAGGGTGGTCTATTCTACTTAGCTGGATACCACACGGTGAGTCGACTTTCCTTAGTCGCCTTTTACGACACCTCGGTAAGAAATGAGGGTGGTACTATTCTATTCAGCCGGATACCACACGGCGTAAATTGAATATAAAAAAACAATATTTATCTTTAAAATAATTAATATGAAAATTATTCTGAATGTTATATTTAACTTTCGAAGTAATTGTAAATGTATGATTTTACAAAAAACATTAAAATGTTAATAAATAATTTATTGGCTTTGTCAGAATTATAATAAAAACAATAAAACAGTGGTTTACAAAGAGCCGCGCGGCCATTATTGTGTTATGACTGGACAAAACAACAGACAGTTTTTATAGTCTATAATTTACGCAATGATGATTTCTGAATGTTAAAATGAAAATTGTTCAAATCGCGGTCGAGTTAATCGCATAAAAGATTAGACAGATAGACTGAAATACATACCTATATGTATAATTTATACTAATATAAAGCTGTAGAGTTTGTTTGTTTGTTTGATGGATTGATTGATTGATTGATTGATTGATTGATTGATTGATTGATTGATTGATTGATTGATTGATTGATTGATTGATTGATTGATTGATTGATTGATTGATTGATTGATTGTTTAACGCGCTAATCTCAGGACATTGGCATATATTGATCCCTATGCAAGTCATATGTTAGCCACTTATAAAGAAAGTAAATCTACACTAATATATACAGGAGTTTGTTTGTTTGTCTGAACGCGCTAATCTCAGGAATTACATGACCGATTTGAAATTCTTTGAGTGTAAGATAGTCCATTTATCGAGGAAGGCTATAAACTATATAGCATCACGCTAAGATGAATAGGAGAGAGGGAAACGGCAAAATTAAAAGCTTTCGTGTAGTACGCTAAGTAAACGGTGAAAGTTATTTAAAAATCATGCATTACAAAATTGGTCCCCTCTAAAATTTCTAAAAAAAGTCCGCGACAGCATAAGACTACCTCTAAAGGTTAACCATTATTATGGTTTTCAAAATACTATAATAAGGTTTTAATCCACGCAGGCGGAGCCGTTGGAGTCATTATAGAAGTCTGTCTGTCTTTCAGTGCTTATCGGCTGAACCGATATTGATGAAATTTGGCACAGTTAAAGCTCAAATATGAAGCTGAGAAAGCCGAGTGGTGAGCCAGTGCGACTCGTTGTAGGGGTTTGAACCCGTGACCCCTCGAAAGAGTTGGTCGAAAGCACGGTCTTACCGCTTTGCTATCACATCTTACTTGTTAGTGTCTCATATATTATTTTTTTTCGTTTGGGTAGTACCGTGTGACCAAAAGAGTTTTTAAATATAAATGTGGATGGATGTATGGCTAGGGGGAGGCCGAAAAAAAGGTGGATGGATTGTGTGATGATATGCATGTTAAAAGAGTGGCACCAGAGTTGACGAATGATAGAGGAGAATGGAAGAAGAAGACAGTTTTTTTTTATACAGGATAAAACCCCTTATGGGTACCGCCGCCCGACGGGGACAGGCGGTGGTTATGTCGGACTCGCACCGACTAAAACGACCTGTGTGCTCCACCACGCTGCCGATGGCAAGGACAGGGTATCATTGCACACATTGTCCCCATGAAGAAGACATATTGTGCCCACTTAGAGTGGGATAAGGGTAAGAGAATGATGTTGGTAGAACCGCGCAGATAGTACAATATAAAAACACATGCAGTACACATTTATAAGTAGTGATATGCTTTTAATGACAGATTCGTATTTCATTTCCCGAGAAAAGTAACAATAGTGTCGCACGCTCAAAGATATTTCTATTGAAATCCTTGAAGTGCGGCGTGAAGTAAACAACGTAACCCTAGAAGCCGGTTTCCTCGCTACTTGCTAGTAAATCTTTCTGGGAACAAATAACGAACTTTGTGTATTTTGATCCTCAATGTTATTAGGCTGTGAACACATTAATGATTCTTATTTTTAATTTACTTTAACTTTTATTTAATTTCATTCGACTGCTCCGTTGGCGCTGTGGGTAGTGACTCTGCCTTCATTTCCGCGAGTCGTGGGTTCGATTCCCGCTGAGATTAAAATTATATGTGTATATATTTACCACTTGTCTGTCTGTCACGCATAACACAAGTATTTAGTTACTTACTTTGAGGACGGACGACCGTGTGTGTAAGTGTTTCATGTATTTATCATCCTCTTACCCTTATCCCACTTTAATTGAGGTAGGCACAACATGTTATAAACATGTTGTCATATGATTTGATTACGCTTTAACGACCGGTCGCCTGCCTGACGTCAACTTGCTTTAGTCGTATTTAACGACACCTCGGTAAAAAACGGGGTGGTCTATTCTACTCAACCGGATACCACACGGCGTGTCGACATTCCTTAGTCACCTTTTACGACACCTCGGTAAGAAATGAGGGTGGTCTATTCAGCCGAATACCACACGGCGTACGCTGTGAACACATGTGAATGTTCTTATTATTACTTCGATATTGGTTCAGCGTATTCGCCGAGAAAGAGTCCATACATCTATAGTAACAAACTTTTGCATTTATAATATTAGTAGGCTAGGATAAGCAAATAAAAGTACAAATTGTATACTACGGTTTACCAGTGACATCGTTCGCGTCAACTTAATAACTTAATAAGTGATGTGTATTTTTTACCCCGAAGTAAACACGAAATAATTTTTATTTAAATATTTTAATCTGTACTATTAACTTCGATTGTACCAGATTTTATCAATATAGGTCCGTCGGATTAGCAGTGAAAATATTACAAAAAGATTTTTGAATTAATAACATTAATATTTAAATGAGTTAATCTTATATATATGTATATATTTTTGAAATCCTCGGAAACGGCTCCAAAGATTTTCCTGAAATTCAGCATGCAGGAGGTTTTGGGGAAGAAAAATCGATCTGGATAGGTTATATTAAAAAAAATCGTTTTATCCTTGTTTTTGGGCATTAATTGGTCTAAAATTTAATTTTCATTTATTGAATATATTAAACACTATTTATTAACGGGTGGTCGCGCGAAATGAAAATACTTAAGATCGAGCCCCATCTTCCCTATTATTTTTTTTTGGAAGTTTCTTTTTTTAATTTGTAATAAATTACCGAGCAAGGCTCAGTCAACCAGATCATCATCTTCCTGCCCTTATCCCACAATGAGTGGGGTCGGCACAACATGTTACAAACATGTTGTCACATGATTTGGCTATGTATTTTACGACCGCCCGCCTGCCTGACGTCAACTTACCTTAGTCGTATTTTACGACTCCTCGGTAAGAAAGAGGGTGGTCTATTTTACTGAACCGGATACCACACGGTGGGTCGACTTACCTTAGTCGCCTTTTACGACACCTCGGTAGGAAAAGAGGGTGGTACTATTCTATTCAGCCGGATACCACACGGCACGCTCAGTCAACCAGATACTTACATTAATATGAATATAGCAGTACAATATTATTGTGTCTAGTATATGTTTAATGCATTTTAGGTAATGACAAAAGAGCAAGAAATCATGATAAGGATTAGTTTCATGGTCTAGTGAACAGGGTTTATGACCCCTACTGAAATAATACGATTGTCAGTGTCAAGTAAAAACTATAATTTTAAATTATTATAAAAATATTTTTTTTATTTGTTACAGGTAAGCTACAGACAACAAACAGTAACAGTAAGAAATTTTAAATCTAAAATTACTAGGTTTGTGGAGAAAAATACCTCAACTCGTTCCAAAGCTTATTTTGGCTTTTAATCTATAAGATTAGATTTTTTTTTATATACCTTTTTAAATTTTTATAATAATTTACTGATATATAATAATAATTATTAAAAGTACTTCATTAACGCTCATTGATTCTTGACGATTCAAAAGTGCTATCAAAAGCTTACTTGAAAAAAAAACTATTTTATTGATTTATTTATGTACCATAAAAAATGTTGAAAGAAATATTATTGGTAAAAAAAAGCGTACAAAGGTCAACTTATCCCTAAGACAGAGATCTCTGCCAGCTAACCTACGAAGTGGGACAATTTATAGTTAAGAAAAAGTTGGTACACAAATATCAAGCATTATGAATTAGAATTGACCTTATTAATAATATCCTAATTAAACAATAAGTAAAAGAAAATAAAATATATAAAGAAATTTTGATTTTATTTGAGTAATAATGATATTTTTACTATAATCCGGAACTCTTCTAAAAATTATCATAATTACTAGTACATTTTAAAAATGTTACTAACAACAAAACGCAAATACAATGCAAAACAATAAAGACCGTGAGTTTAAAGAAAATTTAAAAATTCTACACCAGGCTTTACAACAAAAAATGGCGAGTCGTAAAATATATGACATCTGCGCAAACACCACAGCACACTATGCCATGGTTTCGGCCATTGAACTTGTTACACAATGTTTATATTTATCGTACATGTTTGTACTTGTTCTCATAAAATACTCCCAGGTTCTACAGAGACCTTAATCACTATAACATTCAAAGACTGAGTACAGACTTATAGCAAGATATTATCGTGATACCTATCACGTAATTATGACTCAAGAGCTAATTGTGTTACACATTAAAGTAACGGCTAGTTACAATCCCACTGCTGGGCAAACCTTCTCTTCAAACACGGATATTAGAGCTAAGATATATCACGCTGCTCCTATGAGGATTGGTAGGTTACACATATCCTTAGATGTCTCTAGAGATATGCAGTTTTCCCCAGATTATTTTTCTTCACCGAAAAGCAATTAATTATAAATAAGATACATAAGTTTTTAATACAAAAGTCATTGGTTCCTGTCCGAGGTTTCAACTCGTGACCCTCTCCAAATAGTCGAACGGTGTCATCTCTGGGCTATTACAGCTTAGGCTACTATGTATTACGCTGATATAAGCGTCACCAAACACGTGTTAGGTATAAATGAGGATGCATATGTGACTAGTTACTTAAAAGAGATGGTTGGATTGTGTGAGATATGCATGTTAAAAGAGTGGCACCAAACTTGACGAATGATAGTGGAGAATTAAAGAAGAAGACATATCATGCCGACCGCACTAAGAGTGGATTAAGGGTAAGGGATGATTTTTTATACCCATTGCCTGCTCAGGTTCAAACCCGTATTCCTCTAAGCTCTGACTTACTATTCAACTATCACAGCTTAGTCAAAAAATAGTGGAAGGTTAGTAGACTTGACTCATACAAAATTTGTCTACAATGCACCCATAAAAAACGACAGCCGGCATTCTGTTCGCCTCTATAAGTATGTAATAGGTTACTTCCTTCCCGTTGCACATATGCTCGTGAGTGGGCCCGCCGAACGGATCTACACACAGTTCAAAACGTTTTTATAATAAATTTTACACGTGATCGCCCACATTATTTTGAAATACTTAAAATTAATCGTATGGATATTACTATGTTCTAGCATAATTTTCAGATAGCTAAAGAATAGAAGAGTAAATCAAATTCTATGTAAAAAATAAATTAAAAATCAAATTCACCAATTTATGATAATAGTGCGAGGTGTTAAACAAAATGTCCGTTCAAAGTAAATATATAATTTTATATAAGTGCTTAAATAAATACTTAAGTGCTGAAATATTTACCTAGACTAAAATCATCATCATCTTTCTGCCATTATCCCACTCTAAGTGGGGTCGGCACAACATGTTATAAACATGCTGTAACATGATTTGACTGCGTTTTTACGACCGGCCGCCTGCCTGACGTCAATTTACCTCTGCCGTATTTCACGACACCTCTGTAAGAAAGAGGGTGGTCTATTCTACTAAACCGGATACCACACGGTGGGTCATCTTACCTTAGTCGCCTTTTACGACACCTCGGTAAGAAATGAGGTTGGTCTATTCTACTCAGCCGGATACCACACGGCGGGTCGACTTACCTTAGTCGCCTTTTACGACACCTCGGTAAGAAAAGAGGGTGGTACTATTCTACTCAGCCGGATACCACATTACCTAGATTAAAATATTGTTATAAATGTTGGTCCCCAGTTGGAATCGAATCAGCAACTGCCTAGCTGAAGGCGGGATCACTACCACCTGCGCCAACGGGCCAGTTACATATGTTTATATTTATCAGTTGTCTTTCACCCATAAAATATTAAGTTACTCACCTTAGAGACGGATACCATGTGTGTAATTTTCCCATATATTTATTTATGGTTTTTTTCGTGGTAGGTATAACCTATCGCAAAGGTCTTATGCTAATAGCCAACGTGCCAACACGTCGCCTGGCGTTTTGCACAAATCAAGGCTTACGGTCATTCCTTACATACGATAACGCGAACAAAGGACATTACAAGTAACTGTGTTTTGTGACTAAATTCCAACTTAGAAATGTGTTAAATTTCTTTATAACATACCGGAACTTCTCTTCATTTTAAACATAGGTACTACTTTTTGTTAAATTTTTCAAACTGACCAGATATTTACACAACATAATAATATTGATTATCATCATCCTCCTGCCCTTATCCCACTCTAAGTGGGGTCGGCACAATATGTTATAAGCATGTTGTCATATGATTTCGCTGCGTTTTTACGAACGGCCGCCTGCCTGACGTCAACTTGCCTTAGTCGTATTTTAAGACACCTGGGTAAGAAAGAGGGTGGTCCATTCTACTCAATCCGATACTCGTGGGTCAACTTACCTTAGTCGCCTTTACGATACCTCAGTAAGAAATGAAGGTGGTCTATACTACTCAGCCGAACACCACATAGGTATTGCTTTTAATTGGTATAAAATAATAAAGCGTAATAAAAAAAAACAATTTATCAAAAAGGATAGACTCGTAGAAACTATCTTAAACAGCATTCGCCAAGTGTCTATTATACACTGTCCATTATATTAACCATCTTTTGACAGATTGACGATTTACATATTTAGTGATGTCCTAAAGATTCTCGTATGCGATACCATTCCGATTATAGTACCTACTATCATTAATCGAATTACGTACCTAAGTAATTCGATTAATGATAACCTACGTAAACTAATAACAGATATAGAAATCAACATTTTGATTTAATATTGCCTTAGTTTTTTGAAAATAAATGTTAATCCGTGTGTATTTATTATAATCATAAAAAATATATTATACATCAACTGGCAACATCAACAGACCTTCCGCTCGGCCGCCATTTTGACGTGATCTGTCACTCTCAACGAAACGCCCGTGATAGTCACACGCATTTACGTTCGCTGAGTGTTCTCTCGCATCTGTTACACCTTGAGTTAAGTAGCTTTATTCCTCGGAAAAACTTTTGTGAAACTTATATTAATTGATCGTGAAAATGCCGAAAGGACGTGTGTTGAAAGCACAATCGAGACAGTTAGTGTTAAAACTTCATGAGTATTTTGAGCAAGAAAATCAAAATGGCGGACCTCTTATACCTATCACGCAAGTCCGAAACCGTTTTGCAGCCGCGTTGGGGATCAGTCTATCAACTGTGACTAAAATCACTACTGATGCCTACGGCAGGAGCGGCTTGGAGCAAAACAAACCATCTACACCAAAAAGAAAGCGCCGGGCTCATAAGGTGACAGCTGTTGATGACTTTGACGCTGACGCTATTCGTCGTCATGTATATGATTACTACTTGAGAAAAGAAATTCCAACTTTGAGAAAACTTATTGTTTCTTTGAAAAGAAGTGGTCTATTTCATGGTGAAAAATCTTCTTTGGTCAAAGTTTTGAACACAATTGGCTTTTCATATAAAAAGTTAAATAAAAGAAAATTATTAATGGAACGCACAGATATAGCTATAGCACGTTGTGATTTTTTAAGAGAGGCAAAGAAAATACAAGATTGGGCAAATATTGTTTTCACGGATGAAACATGGCTCAACGCTAACCACACACTATCACGTTTCTGGACTGATGATACTGCTGATTCCACTTCCTCAGTACCAATGGGAAAAGGTGAGCACCTAATCATTTGCCATGCAGGTACAGCGAAAGGATTTGTACAAGACGCACTGTTGGCATTTAAATCGAAGAAATCAAATGACTACCACGAAGAGATGAATGCAAATGTGTATGAAGAGTGGTTCAAAAAAATGCTCATTTCATTGGAAGAACCATCAATAATTTTTATTGATAATGCGCCCTACCACTCCCGTCGAATTGACAAAATGCCAACACAGGCTAATAAAAAGCATGAAATAATTAATTGGCTTCGGGACAATGGAGAAAATGTGGACGACTCAATGTTAAAAGTTGAATTAATAAAAATATTAAAAACCAGAAAGAGAGCAAAACGCTATGTAATCAATGAAATGGCAGCAGAATATGGCCATACTGTTCTTCGGATTCCTCCATACCACTGCCAGTACAACGCAATAGAACTTATATGGGCACAAGTAAAAGGGCATGCTGCGAGATGCAATACAAGCCCCCCATTCACAGCGAATAAAATGTTGCAATTGCTAAAAAATGCTTGCACCCACGTAACGGCCGAGAACTGGGCAAGTGTGATGGAAAGAACTAAAAGAGTAATATTCTCTGATTGGGAACGTGATATTGCGTTTGATAATATATTATCTACACAAGAGCTAATAATAACTGCTACTGAAGACTCCTCATCGGAGGAGTCTAGTGTTGATTATCATTCCGACGACTCGTGCTAATAAAATAAATTAAAATATCCTGATTGTTTTATTTGTATTCATGTATTAACTAAGAAGAAAGTAAAACTTTATATAATGTTATTAAATGTCTTTTAATACTCGTAACATCGATTTCTACCGATTATTTTTAATCTGTGGCATAATCGTAGTAACCATTATGTGTGACATCACTAAGTGGGCGGTACCCATCCATAAAGTACAAATATTATTTGTATGATATTTGTACGTAAGCAATACAAAACTTAATGAGCGTGAGCTGTCAAAAGACTGATAATATGATGGACGCAGTATAGGCTCTTGGCACTAAAAAAAAATTACTAACTATAGCAGTAAACTGCAAAAGAGGTTAATCTGTCAAAGAGTCAATATAACACCTGCGATGACCAAAAACCCAAAAATACAATTTATTTATTTATTTATATATTGTTACAATGAATGTAGTATTTACAAAAAAACTAAAGTGAAACGATATTGGCTGCATTAGTTAAAAACTGTGTCGCAGCCAATAACGCCCGCCTCGAGTACAATACATTAATTGTACTACGAGTAAATTAATTTTATAAGTTTACATATATTTTTATAAGTGTGTGTGTGGATGTGTGCGAGTGTGGTGTGTGTGTACGTGTACGTGTGTTTGTGTGAGTGTGTGCGTGTGTGTGCGTGTGATTATAAAGTCAATATTAAAAAAATAAAGACAATATTAAAAAGTCAGTATTAATTTTAAGCACATACTTAAAATTTCAACAAATAGATAACATTTCTTGCAACCAGTTCCAATAAGCCAATAAAATGTTTAATGCCTTGAAATATCAATAAATTAACTTAAGGTTCAAATACAAACAATAGTGTGAACTCCGCGACCTATAGATGCTATCATGGCTTATAAGATAACTAAGAAACCGTTTAAGTAACCTATTTCATCGACCAGTTATAAATACTGGTTGCTCGAGAAGGTTTTGGCCTATTTTACGTTTTCAGCTGAGTGAAGACCAATCTCTTTGGATAGATGATTTCGCCTGCGTTGAAATGGTGAAAATCTTTACAAACACCGTGTGGTATCCGGATGAATAGAATAGACTACCCTCATTTCTTACCGAGGTGTCGTAAAAGGCGACTCAAGTAAGTTGACCCACCGTGTGGTATCCGGTTGAGTAGAGCAGACCACTCTCTTTCTTACCGAGGTGACTTAAAATACGACTAAGGTAAGTTACGTCATGCAGGCGGCCGGCAGGCGACAACATGTTTTGTTTATTGTGCCGACCCCAAGAGTGGGATAAGGGCCGAAGGATGATGATGAAAAGATTCGAAATGTGATGCATGATTGTTAAATGTAGGATTTCTGTTGATTTTACTGATAAGGACCAAGATCGTTCCTTGTATTCGTTTAATGAGTGAGTTTTCTTATAATGCCTATGTTAAGCGCCTAAACTTCAGATTCACATGTCTATTACTGGCTACATGTTCTGTTCTAAAAATAAAGTTGGCAAGCAAAAAAATTGCTTCGGATTTTTGGAGAAAACCTTTACCTGTTTTTTGGGCTAATAAATTTGGCCTTTAAATAATTTTAAATATGCTAAAATGTAGAATAGAATGCAAATGAAATTTGAGCTGTCCAAAGCGAAGCTGTGATACCCTAAGGGCCTAATAGTAATGGGTGGAACAAACAAGTTTAAAACCTGGGATCGATTCCCACATGTCACTCGGCGCTTTTATTTTTTTCTTTTTTTTAATTGAATTTTTTATATCTTTAAAAAATATATATTTTTTTATTAAAGATATAAAAAGATACTATTTGTTAATATAAGAAGTACTAAGATCATACTTTAAAAGTACACCTTAATAATTTAACAAGTAAAAATACAGAACCATTTTCAAAAAACGCATTCATGTCGCGATCGTTTATCCAAGCGGCCATTGTTCCTTATTGCAAAAGAATCTTTTTATTTTCGTTTATGCAAATATGCTGCGTTGGCGGTCATCGAAAAATGAATTCAAACACAATGCAGCTTATGCCATTATTGGGCATTGCATTTTAGGATAAAATATCTTTGAGATCTCTGAAAAACAATTGCATTGCAGCGATTACATAGCAACACACCAACAAACTGTAACTGGGTTACACAATTGGTGCTGATTATATCTTATCTTGTTTGTCCATTTTGCTGAGCTGAAGGGCATGAATGAGGCATGAATGAGGGAGATATTATAATTATAACATTAAATTGTGGTCATTAATCGGGTATACCATTACCATCAATGTTCAGTAATGTCTGTCAAGAAATCATCGCTGTGTCAGATACTTAAAGCATGTTACGTCCCAATATGGCTAAAATATTTGTTTTCAGACTTTCTTAGTACTAGTACTATTAGCTATTTGACGAGCAGTTGAAAAACGTGACATTACTTGACCTTGATACGAGGATTGCTAGATTAGACTGAACAGGAACGTATAAAATGTTCATAAAAGCATAGCTAAATTCTCCAAAGAGAGATATCTTAGAAGAACTCTTCCGAAAATATGGCACATAAAAGCAGTGTTACGACTCTAGTCCCACATTCCGCACCTGCTAATGCTTTTGAACTCGTCCATTCTAACTAATTACTTATCTTAAAGAATCTGGACAATACATATAATGATAATAGCTCCAGGGAGCTAACAGCATAATATTATTAGTTAAAAATAGGATCCATTGAAGCAAACTCCGATCATCTTGGGATCCGACAAAGCAAGCTCCGACCGTCTTGAACTAAATTTGTTTGGTTTTCTGGTCATATTCTTTAGTGTATCGTTTGATGAGAAATATAAAAGAATCGAAAAACAAACTATAAAATTCGCCATTTAAATAACCACTAAACATTTTAAGTATACACAGTAAAAAGGAAATCAACTTGGTTTAATACACCTATTTTCATTCATTAAAATTATTGTGTGGTGATAAAATGTATAATGGGACAACTTTTACATTAAAAACACTGTTACAATCGTATCTAATCTTAAATTTACAGCCTTTCACTTTATTAGAGGAATGTAGAGAATGAATGTTACCATCTGATGATTCATTTAATGAAAATGCACATTTTTGTCGCAAATAATGGCGTCTGATTCAATTTGACCTTGTTTTTACACAGGATATGGTCCAGTACAATACCTCATCGGATGTTGTCACCGTACACAGTAATTTTGCACATTGTTTTGGCAGAATCATGTACGTCTGAATACGATTCAATTCTTTTATATTTATCGACATCAATTTACAAAAATTGCAGAATTGAATTGCTCGTATTCATATATACGAAACATGTTAACATTTTGTACGTCGCAATACTTCATAATCATGCTGCCCTTATCCCACTAAGTGGGGTCGGCACAATATGTTATAAACATGTGATATGATTTGGCTATATATGTTACGACCGGCCTGCTTGACGTTAACTTACCTTAGTCGCCCTTTAAGACAACTGGGTAAGAAATGCTTCATATAATCTTTTTTTATTGCTTGTATCCAAAGCTGCAATGAAAGTCAAAGATATGTTATGTCATATAACAGCAACTTTAACGTTTTCTATAGTTTTGTAATTATTAAGAAGCTGTCATAGCCCAGCGTAAGACCCTGCAACTTTTTCTATTCAGGCACCAATGACTTTCCAGTTTTTTACAGTTCCAGCAATTTATCACACGCTTTTCAAAGGAACCTGCATATCTTAAGAGAATTCTGGCAATATGTGTAACCTATCGCTCCCTATTAGCTCCAAACTTTCCAAAAACGAAGTGACTGGGATAGTATCATGCCCTTCCTTACTTATTGATACTAATAAAGTTAAAACCAGTAGCAATTTAAATGACTAATATTATTCAGCACGACAAAACCGTGGTACTTTCTCTTAATATTAATACAAAAATAAATCAAACTAGAAGTACAAGTCTAGACGGTCATTTATTACAATACAACTATCGCTTTTCTAATCAACGTTCTCTTTGGTAATTTAAGATAATCGCAAAAACAAGCGCTACGCATAGTTCTGGGAAAGAATTTTATTATATCACTTGATGATGGCATGTATGATAACGAAATGGATTAGGAATCTAAATGGCATACAATTCTTTAGTTGAATATGTCACTTCTTTCCAGACTTGTTCGTGGTTTATAAATGATACGTTATCTTTATTCATGTTTCCAGCTTTATGTGTTTTATCATCATTTTACGCTCTTATGTCTGTTGTTACTATTTTAACAATGTGTAAAATTCTGTCATAAGAAAATATTAATAGTTTCTATTTGACGAATGTCAAAATTGACTTTTACGAGTATGTAATTCTGCTGCAAGTATTGATTAGTTGTGGAAATGTTATTTTAAACATTCTTATGTAAATATATTAACTTAACATGAAATCGCTAAAAATTATAATTTAAAAATTGGAATCGGCTATAACTTTACGTTTTTTCATTGATTACCTATTAATGAAGGTTTTTATCAAGTATAAGCAATACTTGTAACTTCACCAATATTACGTTAACTTATATTTAAATAGCTTCAATTATCTACAATAAATTATGGATTTTCGGTATAGATTTGTTTTTTAGACGTTTCTTTTTGTATAGCCAGCTGCCGCTTGTTTATGCTACCGCTGTATGATTGGTGATAGATTTTTATTAATCATTACGTTCTTACACATTAGTTATCATATATTATAATGACAGTCTTGTATTTACGAGTATTATATTCTATATTCTACGCGCAACTGTTTTGTATCTCACATTGTACTTGTTCCTTTTGCAAGCGTAGCTTTCATAGTTTCAAAAAATAGTTTAAACGTTTCAATCTTAGCTTCGTAAACTACCTCACCTACGAAAACAGTTATTATTTAAGAGAATAACAAAAGTAGCTCGGGTATTTTAATCGCTTCAATCTGGACCGCTGTCGGCGTTTCCAGATCAAGCGAGCCTACGATATTATCACGCGGCGCACACGCAACGGCCGTTTTTGAAATTCTACGCGATATGCTAGCGATTGCGACATGCTTACATTGAACAAGTTTAAAACCGTTTTACTGATGTGATATTTTTATATGTGGTCCAATAAGACATGTTTTAAGACTACCAACTGACTCAATGCTTTTGCACTCAATTTAGCAAAAACTTAACGATTTATAGAATTAGGCGTTACTTTGCGGAGATCCATAATACAAAAGTAATAATAAAATTATTTTGCTATAATCCGCGATGAAGTAAAATAGAAAATATATATAATGCTTAATGCAGAGTGGACAATCGGTTATCATACCTGATACATGCAGGAGTCGTAAAAAACACATGCACACACCTCCACCACCGCCACCGTGATACACAAGCACTATATACGTTCACTATCACAAACTCAACAATCGTTTCGCCCCGCAACCGAAGCATCGTCAGGAGATAGACTCCACGACCAAAATCGCAAAGCGAAGCAATATCCAAATAAGTTTAGTTATATACTAATCGGTTCAACCCCACCCTTTATTTTATTTGCGAACAAGTGTAACAAGCTTGAACTAGAAACATTTATCTGCTCGTTAATGAGGGTGCCATTGTTATGTTTAATAATCTCAAGGTTTTACAATAGGCTGAGCTTCAGTCCTTTATTGGAACACGTGTGCAATACTTCGAAACTATGGTCATTAGGGACTTTATGACCGCTTTCTATCAGATGTTTGGCGAAATGTGAATTTTGTGGTTTATTATTCCTGAAGGCAGCCATATGTTCTTTAAAACGGGTTTCAAAATTACGACCAGTCTGACCCACATATGTATCATTGCATTCAGGACATTTTATTTTATAAACACCACACTTTTTCGCGCTTGGTAATTTATCTTTATTATTGCACAGAATCTTTTTTAAAGAGTTATTACTTTTAAAACCTAATTTTACATTTGATTTGGATTTAAATATAGCTGAAATTCGTTCTGACAATGCTCCAAAATAGGTCAGACTGGCTTTGCACTTATTATCTTTGTAATGTGGCACCGCGTACAAGTGTTTTGCCAATTGCAACTTCTGTTTATTTTTTAATATGTTATGTACTAATTGCTTATCATAGCCATTAGAATGCGCCATCTGGTTGATTATTTGAAGCTCTTTGTTAAAATTCTTCTCGCAAAGAGGGACTGATAAGAGTCTATGTATATGACTGTGAAAGGCGGCAAGTTTGTGTTGCCAGGGGTGAAAAGAAGAAGCAGGTATGATTTTATCCGTGTAGGTTGGTTTGCGAAAGATCTCAAACATATGTTCATTATTGGACCGTGTAATAGTAAGGTCAAGAAAATTAAGCGAGTTATTCTGCTCTGATTCTAATTTGAAACTGATTTTGGGATGTTTGGAATTGATATTATTAATGAAAATATCAAGTTGTCTATCCGTACCCGTCCAGCATATAATTATGTCATCTACATATCTATAATAGTAAAGGATGTTTTTATTTTGGACAATATTTTGATTTTCAAAGTAGTCCATGAAAATTTCAGCCATAAGTGGACTCAAAGGGGAGCCCATAGCTAAACCATCCTTTTGATGAAAGTAATGGTCATTGAATCGAAAATAATTTTGTTCCATACATAATTCTGTTAATTCTATTATTTCTGAAATCTCTCCAGGGTGTAAACACTTTTTCTCGAGTAATGTGGTCAAAATGTTTAATGTTTCTTTGTATGGAACATTCGTGAATAAACTATCAACATCAAGTGATATTAATTTACATTTATTTGGTAATTTTATGTGCTTAATTTTGTCGACCAGCTGGAGACTGTTTTTAAGGGCATGTATTGGCTGAAAGGATGTTTTTGAAGGTATGATTGAATTTAAATATTTAGCTAGTTTATATGCTGGGGCGCCTATGTATGAGACAACTGGACGTATAGGGATATTATTTTTGTGGATTTTTGGCAAACCATACAACATCGGAGAGCGAGGATTCATCTCAGTGACCCTCAGTTTAGATGAGTTGTTGGGAAGTATATACTGAGTATTATTTACAATTTCTTTAAAAGACTGTGTAAATTTTTTGGTAGGATCTGAGGGTAACTTGACGAATTCTTCACTTTGGATAACATCGTTAACTTTTTCCAAATAAATGTCGCGTTTTAAAATTACTACGGTATTTCCTTTGTCGGCTTTAGAAATGACAAGGTTGTTGTTCGATATAGTTTTTTGAAGAGACTTAAGAGTTTTAGATTCAGCATTAAATGAGGGACAGATGGGGGTTGTTTTTATTTCTTGAGCGACTAAATTCCTAACAATGTTATCCTCTTTGTTAACGATCACTGCTAGTTCGGCATCGATAGCTAGGGTTTCTAACGATTTCTCACAGATGTTGTGGGGAATGTTATATTTTAAGCCTTTCTCTAAAAGTGTCATTTCAATGGCTGGCTGCCTTCAGGAATAATAAACCACAAAATTCACATTTCGCCAAACATCTGATAGAAAGCGGTCATAAAGTCCCTAATGACCATAGTTTCGAAGTATTGCACACGTGTTCCAATAAAGGACTGAAGCTCAGCCTATTGGAAAACCTTGAGATTATTAAACATAACAATGGCACCCTCATTAACGAGCAGATAAATGTTTCTAGTTCAAGCTTGTTACACTTGTTCGCAAATAAAATAAAGGGTGGGGTTGAACCGATTAGTATATAACTAAACTTATTTGGATATTGCTTCGCTTTGCGATTTTGGTCGTGGAGTCTATCTCCTGACGATGCTTCGGTTGCGGGGCGAAACGATTGTTGAGTTTGTGATAGTGAACGTATATAGTGCTTGTGTATCACGGTGGCGGTGGTGGAGGTGTGTGCACGTGTTTTTTACGACTCCTGCATGTATCAGGTATGATAACCGATTGTCCACTCTGCATTAAGCATTATATATATTTTCTATTTTACTTCATCGCGGATTATAGCAAAATAATTTTATTATTACTTTTGAAAAACTTAACGATTCAAAAGTACTTCTAGGTAAGTTCACTTAAATAACGAATAATTTGAATTTGAATATAATGTGCATGATCCAAAGCAACAGTTCACAGGTTAATCAATGAGTAGTCACCTCATTTGCTAAATTGATATTTAAAATTCTTGAAGATCTTGACGGTTGAATCTTTTTTGTTTCTTCTTGCCTTGAAAATTTGTGGAATATGGTAGTTTGGTTATTTGTATTGAAAAGCTGAATCGTGAGAAGCATTTTTCAGTAAGAAAAACAAAAAGTAAAGTAAAATATTACTGCGATTGATGTCTTCATTTTACTGGCTCAGTGTAACGATATTTCCTGCCTCAGGTATAAAATACTCTTTTGCAGTATCCAGAAGGATATGTAAATGAGATGAGTTTACATTCTGTGACTAAGATTGGTAACTGTGATTATACACAATAAGGTTTATCTTTTGACTTTGGAGTAAAGGTTATAACTTGACCCTTAATTGTTTTTTCTTAATTTAGGACATTTTCTTTATTTAACCCTAAGATCGTGATAATTTAATAAAGGACATCTTAAGTAAACCTGCATACATCTATAGAATTCTGGAGATATGTGTAACATACCAATCCGCTTTGGAGCAGCGTGGTAGGTCTTAGCTCCAAACCTTGTTTCCACAAACGGAGAAAGGCGGCCTATATCCAACAGTGGGATAGTAACAGGCCGTTACTTTATTCATTTCAAAGTAAGAAACGGTTATAGGTTTGCCCAAGTTTAAATAAATTCTAATCGAACTAAGCAAACAAATAATAAACCAATACAAAGGCATAGAATGATAGCAGCCAATCGTTTATACTTAGATAAAGACGGAACAATTTATTTCGCCTCGAGGAAACTTATCACGTCCCTCCAGACCGAATTATACTGTAGAAAGTTCTGGGTCTGAATATCAAATGTATTTTGTTACGCAACATTAATTTACGTTGGAAATGGACCTATTGCGGCCGTGGGGTATACGTCTGAAGTATGAAACTTATCACAGAATGGCATATTCACTGATGGTACATAATTGCGCATAGCAAGAATAGTTTTCAAGTTTAGACGCATCAACTTTAATGCAAAAAGTCAAATTATAAAGCGTTTAACAAAATTTCATTTCCATGCATTGTTATCAGGATTGTATGTAAAATTTCAGCTCAATTGGACAGCGGGAAGTGGGTCGATTGGAACTTGCAAGATTCCATCTTCACATACATACAAGTCTAGTTATATAAAAGATTTGAAATATCCTCGTGAATGAGTTATGTGTTTTTGTGGTAATGGAAACATTTATAAAACATATCGTGAGACCTGGCGTATTGCATGGATCAAAATATAGGGCAATGTAAAAGACGGATAGAAAATGAGTACCTGCTAATCAAATGTTAACGTACGAGTAGATGTGTGGTGTCACAAGACTAGATACGAAGTGATTATATTAAGGGAAGTCTGAAAGTTGCGTCATTTATATAATAGAAATGCCGAGAAGTGCAAGATTAAGATGGTATGGACATATAATTAGGAGTGATGAAAATCATGTGACCAAACGAGTGTTAAATATGAATGTAGATGGATATGTGACTAGATAGAGACCTAAAAAGAGATGGTTGGATTGAGTGAAATGCAAATAAAAGAAGTAGCTCTCTGGAGCTACTTCTTTTATTTGCATCTCACTTTTTGTCTTCCATTCTCTTTCATCATTTCTCAACTCTGGTTGAGAAATGATTAAAGAGAATGGAAGACAAAAAAAATGTTGAGCCGACATCACTTAGAGTGGTTAAAGGGCAGGCAAATGATGATAATGGTAGTTAGGTATAGAAACTACAATTGTACCAAATGTCAGTAATATTGGTCTAGTCGTGTAGTTGTGAAAGCGCAACAGTTAAACAGACAGACTTTAGCATTTACATCATTAGTATGGATATAAAAGTAAAGGCGTTCTACATCATTTTAATTGGTAAAATATATAGTACGGATAATTAAGATATCTATCAATTAAAATAGAAACCCGTGGTGATGTTTTAACACGCCCATAATACGTGTAATTGCGGACGAGGGGAAACCGCTGGCCGCTATAATTTTATGAGCCATTTCATCGAGCTTATAATCATGGACACTTAAACAATTATAGTGGCTCTCTATGACCTGGAGATAAGTGATGACGAATCTAACGGCATTCTAGGCCAATCATCGAATAAGAACAACTTTAGTGCAGAAATATGGTACTGCTACAAATTCAAATTATTCTTGTGGACTGTTTTTTAGTAGTTTTGAATCGTCCAATGTTTTTAAAAGAACCTACTACTGATTCGGAAGTTTGCTCCTACCAAGAAGCCCCAGCAAGAAACTCGGCGGATAATCTTTTGAACAAAAAGAATTACTATTTAATTGATGGTTATAAGTTAATCGTTGCAGCTTGGTGCGTAGCTGACTGCAGTTAAGTTATGCTACTATCACTCAAATAATCCTCAACTGTATAGTAAACTTTATGTAGTAATATTTTAAGATTATACACAATAAATAGTCCGTAAAAACTACGTACTTTATGATGTTATAAATTTTAGTCGTGTGGTATCCGGTTGAGTAGAATAGACCACCCTCATATGTTATCGAGGTGTCGTAAAAGTCTACTAAGGTAAGTTGACCCGCGTGTGTTATCCGGCTGATTAGAATGGACCACTCTCATTTCTTATCGAGTTGTTTTAAAATACGACTAAGGTAAGTTGACGTCTGGTAGGCGGCCGCTCGTTAAATAGCAATAGCCAAATCATGTGACAACATGTTTATAACATGTTGTGCCGACCCCACTTAGAGTGGGATAAAGGCAGGAGTATGAAGATTTTTTTTTCTAATAATGTTCCTCCTGTTCATGTTGTAAACATGAAACAAGCCTGACGTTAACGTATTACTAATAAATAGCTTAATAAATGGATCACAAATTTTTTATTCAAAATTTTATAGTTTAGAACACAACGAGTGAAAATTTAAACAGTATAATATAAGAAAGTATTTAATTATTTGATGAAATATTACCCAATATAGCAATAACTTCCAGCAACAAATCAAAAAATTTATTACACCACAATAAACACTGCTATTAATAAATTAAGTAAAACAGTAAAGCAGCACTTACAATTAGTGAACGGCGTATATCTCTCCCGATAGCTTTGTGTTGTACCGAGATTAATTAAATGATAGTTCGAAGAGCATTAATTTATTGTGCTTTAAAAATCTGCGGCTCTTGTATCAACATCGTTAATTTATTTTAAAAAGCGCTTAAGGTACGTAAATAAGAAATTAAACGACGAAAGCGGACGTAAGTTTTGGCAGTGAAATATTTTGGTTATTAACAACAGTTTTTTTGCCCTTAACGGAGTAGATTCCTATAAAGCCATGCTATCCGGCTGAGTAGAATAAACCACCCTCGATTCTTACCGAGGTGTTGTAAAAGGTGACTTAGGTAAGTTGATCTGCCATGTGGTATCCGGCTGACTAGAATAGTCTACCCTCATTTCATACCGAGGTGTTGTAAAAGATGACTTAGCTAAGTTGACCCGCCGTGTAGTATCCGGCTAAGTAGAATAGACCACCTTCATTTCTTACTGAGGTGTTGTAAAAGTTGACTTAGGTACGTTGACCCGCCGTGTGGTATTCGGCTGAATAGACTAGACTACCCTCATTTCTTAACGAGGTGTCGTAAAAGGCGACTAATGTAAGTTGACATGCCGTGTGGTATCCGGCTGACTAGAATAGACCACCTTATTTTCTTACCGAGGTGTCGCAAAAGGTGACGTCAGGCAGGCGGCCGATCGTAGAATACTTAACATATGAACTATCCTGAGCTAAGTAAATCCCGTTTTTCATTCGGGAACAGAAAAACGTGCGATACATATAATTAAGGGTAACTTAATAACTGAAAAAGGTGATGCTCTTTGCCAAATTTTCATCTCATACGAATATATCTTTAAAGTCTATTATATGGAAAAAGGTGCAACTTGTAGCCAAACTTTCATCTTATAGACATATCTCTTTAAAGTCTATCATATGGAAAAAGGTGTAGCTATTAGCCAAACTTTCATCTTATACGCATCTCTTTAAACTCTATTGGACCAGATTAAAAAAATCTGCGCATGTACAAATAAATCGATGATAAATGATGCATGCTTCATGAGTGTAATTGATTAAAATGAGCGCACCAAACTCTATGTTCGTAAATTAATTCAAACATGACTGCTGTGTCGATAGCACTGAACTTTGTCTTTGAAGATTTGATTTATTGTTATTGATAATTGAAGATAATTTTTTCTGCGTATATATTTTTTTAAGCTGTGGTAGCCCAGCGGTATCACCGTGCGCCTCTTTCGAGTAGGTCTAGGGTTCAAACCCCGGGCAGGCACCAATGAGTTTTCTAGTAAAACTTATGTGTCTAATTGATAATTGCAATTTATCACACGCTTTTCGGCGAAGGAAAACATCGTGAGGAAACCTGCATATCCCTAGAGAATTCTGGGGATATGTGTAACCTACCAATCCGCATTGGAGCAGCGTGGTAGGTCTTAGCTCCAATCCTTCTCTCCAAAAAAAACGGAGAGAAGAGGCCTATGCCCAGCAGTGGGATGGTAACAGGCCGTTACTTACTTACTTAATACTTATATATTTTTTATATTGAACTAGATTTTACCCGCAACTTCGCCTGGACTGTTGTCACGTGATAGGTTGATAATAGCGCTTTTCAATGTCATCCTATTCCTGTTGAATTAACAAGATTTCTGTAGCCTATATGTTACCCTGGTGTATAAGAAATAATTGTGCCAAAGTTCATCGATATTGGTTCAGCGGATTCGCCGTGAAAGAGTAACAAACATACATCCGTACTTAAAAAACTTTCGTATTTATAATATTAGTAGGATAGGATAGGACTAGCGTTTACCCGCAACTTCATTTGCGTGGTCTGTTGTCGCGTGATAGGTCGATAATAGATGGCGCTTTTCAATGTCATCCTATTCCTGTTGTAACAGGATTTCTATAGCCCTGTTACTCTGGTGTATAAGAAATAATTGTGCCAAAGTTCATCGATATTGGTTCAGCGGATTGGAAGTGAACGAGTACTTAACAAATAACAGCCATACTCACAAACTATCCCACTTATTTATTAATATTAGTATATATCCGTAGGATTAAATAGGATAGGATATTTGTTCTGTAATGAGGAATAAATAACACATGACCGAGTGTTAAATATAAATATGGATGGATATGTGACTAGAGGAAAGCTGAAGAGTTCGTTGGATTGTGTGAAGTATGACATGCATTTTAAAAAGGAGCACCTGAGTTATAAAGAGTTACTATAGAGTTATATATAGAGTGAGTTGAATATATTAAGTTTTATAAAGGTTTTCTTCCTCGCAACCCAAAGGTCCCGTTCCCATTGCTGGGCTTCCAGATTTTGCGGACTGCCTAGTATTATGAATTGTATTTTTAAAAGAGCAACCGCCGAGTTTCTTGCTGTCTCTTCTCGGTAGGAACAAGCTTTCCGAACCAGCAGTAGAGTTGACGATTCAAAAGCACTTGTTTACAAGTTTATTTGAATAAAGAATTTTGAATTTGAATTTTGAGTAAAGAACTATTAGCCGAATAAGTAACAAACAATACCTATCAGGTGTTATCACTGATATCGTTCTAGACACTCGTGGCCCCGTTAGATAAGAGTTATCACGAGTTCTCAGAATTACACAATTTTCCCTTTTCCGTCAGTTTTTGCGGACCCTTTTTCCTTTTTATTTATATACACTTGAGTAAATAGTTAACCGTGTGGTATCCGGCTGAGTAGAAAAGACCATCCTCATTCCTTACCTACATGTCGTAAAAGATGACTAAAGTAAGTTGACCCACCATGTGGTATGTGGTTGAGTAGAATAGACCACTTTCTTTCTTACCGAGCTGTCGGTAAGTACACGTCAGGCAGGCGGCCTCTAAAACTCTTTTGGTCAAGTGATTTTCATCCTTATTCCTCACACTTCTCATCTATTCTACAATGGGTACAACTTTCAAACTTCCCTTAATAATTGTTTCCCATTCTATCAATTTTTGACACATTGTTTACAGAGACAACCGTGATGTAAATCATCAAAAATGTTGTTTGTATATTATCGATTACGATTTATATATCTATGGAATATATTAGCATATATTATTTACTCACGATATTGACATACAATAATATTTCGTGCAATTAATCATTCAATGACGTAGTATGACGTCCAATCTCATTGATAAATGCAAATTACTTCCCGATCACTGCAATGTAAATAAACAATAGAATTAAGTTGCAATACTATTTATATGTGGTACCCAGCGGTAACACCGACTCTTTCGAGGAGGTCATGGGTTCGAAACCGGGCAGACACCAATGAACTATAAAAATGTATGTGTCTAATTGATAATTGCATTTTATCACACGCTTTTCGGTGAAAGAAAACATCGTGAAAAAACCTGCATATCTCTAGAGAAATCTGGGGATATGTCTAACGTACCAATCCGCATTGGAGCCGCGTGGTAGGTCTTACTTCCAACCCTTCTCTCCAGGAACGGAGAGAGGAGGCCTATGCCCAGCAGTGGGATTGTACCAGGCTGTTAGTTTACTTACTACTTTACAACATTCTATACAAGATGTGGCACAATTTCTGTGCAATGACTTAATGATTAAGGAAATATAGTTGTTATAAGACAATTGTTAAGGGTCTAAATATACAATAAAACAATAACTTATCGGAACATATCAGATATTATTGTTGATAAGTGGTTATGTATCGATAACAAACGATTGTCGCCATGTTATCATCAATTGGTGGTATCGACCCGATGGCGCCATTTGTTTTAGAATTCCTCATTAATTTTAGTTCTTAAACAAGGGTATAGGATTTTATACAACACTTAAAAAGAGGCTGATACAGAAAGCCTACTTTACTCTTGAAGATTAAATAATTTATAGAATTAGGCGTTACTTTGCGGAGATCCATAATACAAAAGTAATAATAAAATTATTTTGCTATTATCCGCGATGAAGTAAAATAGTAAATATATATAATGCTAAATGTAGAGTGGACAATCGGTTATCATACCTGATACATGCAGGAGTCGTAAAAAACACATGCACAAACCTCCACCACCGCCACCGTGATACACAAGCACTATATACGTTCACTATCACAAACTCAACAATCGTTTCGCCCCGCAACCGAAGCATCGTCAGGAGATAGACTCCAAGACCAAAATCGCAAAGCGAAGCAATACCTTTTTTTTTTTTCTTTTTTTTTTTCGAATATGACTAATGCTGTTAGCCCTAATGGCTTTGACAGCGTCACCGATAAGACGGGCGAGCGCTGAAGCATCGCCGAGAAGAAATGGATGATACATGCGGGTGCATTACAAGCACCCGCGCTACAGGGGGCGTCGCCTTAAGGGTGTCTCCTGCGAGACCGAACCTCGGCTTAAGGCGGCGCGTTTTTGGAGGGCTGCATCTAATAAATGACTTGGAAGAAGTCTGCGTCACGGCGGCCGCGGCAGAGGGCTGCGGCCGCTTGACACAAGCAAGCGGGCACCTCGTCTTCGCCGGCGAAGACGCTGTTTGTGTAAATGTAATGTGTGTATCTTGTTGGATGCTGTGATAGCATCATCGGGGTCGTTAAGGACGCTCTTCGGGCGCCTGTGAATCTTGTTGGGGTGCCTGAACGCCTTATAGTTGGACGCGGCCACTATAAGGGGGTTTGGGTAGATGGACGCTTTCTCGAAGTAAGTCGTCGAGAATCGTCTGAAAAGATCGGCTATCGTGGGTAGGTCGAGATCTCTATGGAGGTTCACGTTGCGCACGAACCACGGACAGCCAGTGGCTGTACGCATGAATCGATTTTGAAGTGTCTGCAACGGACACAGTCGTGATTTCGGGACGTGCGCGAACGTGACGCTCGCATATGTCATGATGGGTCTGATGCAAGTTTTGTAAAGTGTCACTTTGTTGCGAAGTGACAGTTTACTTGTCTTGCACAGTATCGGATAGAGGCGTCCCATGGCGAACGCTGCCCGGTTACGGACAACGCGGATGTGTCGGATAAAGGATAGGGTCGGTTGGAGGATGACACCTAAGTATTTGACTTCCTTTTGCCAATCTATGTATTTGTTGTATATGGAGACTCTAGGGGGCGTCCGGATGAAGTCCATGGCTCTCCTAGATCTCGCAAAGAACATTGCTGCGCTTTTATCGGGATTAATTTCGATTCTCCACCGGTGGAACCAGCTTCCGAGCTGGTTGGTTGCTCTTTGGAGCCTATCATTAATAGTTATGGGATCTCTACAGGTAGTATAGATTGCGGTATCGTCCGCGAACATAGCTAAGTGGGTGACTGCACTAGTTTTAGTGGAGAATCGTGGGATGTCACTCGTATAGAGCGAGTAGAGGAACGGTGCGAGTACCGAACCTTGGGGGACTCCGGCGCGTAAGGTGCGTCTTGAGGAGAGCGCACCATCAATACGATATCTGAATGAGCGATTAGTAAGATAATCGCGAATGATAAGAACGAGTCTATCGGGGATTCCTAGGTTCGCGAGTTTGTATATTAAACCCGCATGCCATACCTTATCGAAGGCTTTGGCGACATCGAAGAAGACAGTACCGGTGTACCGTTTTTTGCCGAAGCCATTGAGGACGGCTTCGGTAAGTCGGTGTACTTGTTGTACCGCGGTGTGTTTGGCGCGGAAGCCGAATTGCTCATCCGGTATGAGCTTCATCGACTCCATGAACGTTTTGAGTCTAGCGAGGATTACTCGCTCGTAGACTTTCCCTAAGCTGTTGAGCAGACTGATGGGTCGATAGCTGCTCGGGAGATTACTGGGTTTTCCCGGTTTGCGAATACCTATTACTATTGCTTCCTTCCATTCGTCGGGGAAGGAGCAACTTAACAGGAGGGCATTGAAAATCAATACTAATAGGTTTATGAGTTGGTCGGGGAGGCACTTGAGTGCTTTGTTGGATATGGAGTCGGGTCCTGGGGACTTGCGGGTCTTGAGGTTTTGGATAATGGAACGGACTTCCTCTCCGGTAGTGGGAGTGAGCGGCTCGGTTTCGGGAGCCTTCGCGGATATCCTAGCCGCCGCCATTTCCACTTCCGAGTGGAATTCGGCGTGTTCGGGGTGGCTGGGATTGTTTGTACATTGTCCCTCAAGACTGTCAGCCAAGCATTCGGCCTTATCGATGTCGTCAAAAGCGACCGGACGGTTTAAACGTAACAATGGAGGTGTAGCTGCACACTGGTCTCCTCTCAGGGATTTCGCCAGTTTCCAGAAAGCCAGGTGACTCGGCGAGATCTCTGAGAGTTTGTTGTCCCAGGCGGACTGCCGGTTGAGGCTGAGTTTTTCTCTAACCTCTCTTTGAAGTCGCCGGAGTGTTCTCCGGTTATCGTCTGTCGGGTATGCGTCATGGGCCCTAGTGGCGGCACGTTTACGTCTAAGTAGGTCGCGCAGGTCGTCCGGTAGTCTCCCACGACCGCGGTCGTCGGGGACTTCCTTGGAGCAACGCTCGAGTGAGTCTGTTATATGTTTCGTAAGATGGGTAACAGCGAACTTGGCACTATCCACGGAGTCTATCTTGTCAGGAATTTGATCTAGGTGGTCTGAGTTTAGGGTCTGGAGTTTCCCGCCTAATTTACTCCAGTCGATTATCGTTTTCGTGGGAGGGGTCGTGGAGGTAGATTGCCCTAACTGAATTAGAACCGGACGGTGGTCCGAGTCTAATTCATGCAGGACTTCTATAGAATGTAACTGGAGAGCTACATTTTTGAAAATGTATATATCTAAGACATCTGCTCTGTTTGGATCCCCGTTAGGCGGGTATCTGGTGGGCTCGTTAGGGGCTATCACCTCAAAAGCGAGGTTTGGAAGGCCGTTGAGGCCTTGGAGTATTGTGCCGTTCTGGTTGGTTCGGCGAGAGTTCCATTGGCCATGTTTGGAGTTGAAGTCTCCAGCCAGTATTACAGAGTCGCCTAGTGCGAGAAGGGTGCGGACGTCTCTTTCGAGTACCCGTTTGGTCGGACTGAGGTATACTGATGCTAGTATGATCGACTGATGGCCGGTCATACCCACCTGACAGACTGAAGCCTCCATGTTAGTGAGCTTTGGGGAATCAAGGGGGGAGCATAGTGTATAAACCACTGCACTAGTCTCACAAGGATGATATAAACAAAGACTATGACAGTTAGAAATCGATTTATTAACAAAACACTTAAAACCTTTATACACATATAAAATAATCTCCCTAGCGCAATACGCTTTCATTTATTACACACAGCACGCCATCTATCGGACAATAGCAAAAACTCTTGGTAAACTAATTCATTATGTCCATAATTCTTTATATGTAACTTATATAGTCCGATAGATGGCGGTGGCTGTTGGTTTGTATTGTGTTTATACATACCGCCCACCATGGACCGCTGGTACATAACAAAATCATAATCAAACAAGCTTATCACAGTGATAGGTAACATGATGGAACGGGTGAATAACAGCCAAACGCTAAACTACTAAACTAAAAACATTGTGTAAACGGTAAACTCAATCACATTGATATAAAAAGGTAAACCCAAATAATGACAAATAAATAATAAAAATAAACTCTAAAACCAATATATAGATTAAATTTGAATAATTTACTTAGCAACAGGTAATATACAAATCTTTGACACAGGCCGTTTAATAACAACTCCCTTACATCTTAAACTAACGACAGGAGTAACTTTGTCCGAACCAGAATGTTTATCTAAAACTATGCCGTAAAGCCATCTAGCTGGAGGAAGATTATCTTCCTTCACTAATACGACATCTCCAATTCGTGGTTCAGGCGAATGTCGATTCCATCGGTATCGATGCAGAAATTGAGTTAGATACTCGTGTGACCACCGACGCCAGAAAACTTGGGTCATTTTTTGAATTAACTGCCATCTTCGAAGATTACTCATATTAGCAGTTTCGTAGTTGGCCTCAGGAACAAGTACAAGTGGCTCTCCTACCAGAAAATGAGCTGGCGTTAATGGGAATGGATCTCGTGCGTCTTCACTTAATTTTGTCAGAGGTCTTGAATTCAGACAAGCCTCAATCTGTGCAAGAAGAGTGCTCATCTCTTCAAACGTCAAAGTGGAGTTACCGATGACTCTCTTAATATGGTGCTTGGTCGATTTGATCCCTGACTCCCATAAACCACCAAAATTTGGACTATGGGGTGGGATTCGATGCCAAGTGGTACCATTTGAGGCAAGCCAACCAGCTATCTCAACAGCTACACTCGACCTTTCTTCAGCAAGTAGAGACTTCAATTCTCTTTCAGCACCTACGAAATTAGCACCATTGTCGCTCCACATCTCTGAACAATGACCCCGTCTCGCAACAAAACGTTTAAATGCTGCTAGAAATCCTTCGGAGGTCATGTCACTAACAGCTTCAAGGTGTATCGCTCTACTAGCCATACATATAAAGAGGCAGATATAACCTTTGATGGAGCGATGACCTCTTCCCTTGGTGGTTCTAATTGCGATAGGTCCTGCGTAATCTACACCGCTGTGACAAAAAGGTCGGCTAGCCGTTACTCGAGAAGCGGGCAACTGACCCATGATAGGTTGGTTGGATGGAGACGCATGACGGATACATATTACGCATTTTCGAACATACGACTTCACTAAGTTTTTTGCGTCAACAATCCAATATTTGGATGTAATGTAATTTAACATTAATTGAGGACCTCCATGCAAGGTTTTGTCGTGTGCTTCGGCCACGATAAGCTGGGCTAAATGCGAATTACGAGGGATTAGCATTGGATGTTTCATTTCTTCGGTAATATCAGCGTTCTGGAGACGTCCGCCAACACGCAATACGCCTTCATTATCCAGAAATGGATTAAGAGAGACTAATTTGCTTTTCTTCGACACTGCTCCAGTTTTGAGAATAGTATCTATGTCATCATGAAAATACTTCTTCTGACTGTAACTGATACACTTATCCAAAGCTCCTTGCAATTCTTCGGAAGTAATATAAGCTGGGAATACGCGAGTCTTACGAGAAATCAACCACTGTGAATATCTTCTCCATTGATTGACAGCTCTAACCAACTGTTTCAGTGAAGAATATCTAGAGAACAACTGGTCTTCTAGATCAGAACTTTCTACTGTTACATTTAATTTCTTTATCCTTTCTTCTATATGTGTATCATGGTAAGCTTCATGTGGACTGTAACTTATGTATTCTTCCTTCAACCAAGATGGACCATGTTTCCACATACTGAAGTTTTCGTAATCTGAAACCGGTATTCCTCTCGATGCGCAATCGGCAGGATTATCTTTGGATCGAACATGAGCCCAATGAGATCGATCTAAAATAGTCAAGATATCAGAAACCCGATTTGCGATAAACGTCTTCCACCTGCTCGGGTGGCTACTTAGCCAAGCAAGGACTACAGAAGAGTCTGTCCAAGCGTGAACTTTGTCCCTTGCAATATCCATCATCTCCGAAACTTCTGATAGCAGTTTAGCCAGTAAATGAGCGCCACATAGTTCCAAACGTGGTATCGAAATTTGTTTCACTGGCGATACTTTCGTTTTGGACGTCATAAGATTCACATGGACTTCATTATTCTCATCAATAACGCGGACGTATATCACAGCTGCATATGCATCATTTGAGGCATCACTGAAACCGTGCAGCTCTACGTGCTTAACGTCAGCGTTTGTGTGAATCCATCTAGGAAAACATATATTTTTCAGATTGGACAGATTGTTTCGGTAAGTAAGCCATTCCTGTAACAAATGAGGTGGTAATTGTTCGTCCCATTCTATTCCAGATATCCAAAGTTTCTGAATGAATATCTTTGCAGTAATAATCGTTGGGGCAATCCATCCCAAGGGATCGAACAAACGCGAAATATCCGAAATTACTCTTCGCTTTGTAACCGGAAGACAAAGTGGCGGTAGCTGGACACTGTACTCGAACTCGTCGCTTCTACTATTCCAGCTAAGTCCTAGCACCTTTTGTATTGTTTCTGTTTCCTTTCCTATTTCCAATCGCCTATCCTTATCTTCTCCTACCTTTCCTATTTTCTTCATAACCTCTTCACTATTACTAACCCACTTTTGCAGTTTAAAACCTCCTTTATTTAATATGTTACTAACATCTTTATATAATTTCAGGCACTCTTCAACCGTCTGGCAACCCGTCATGAGATCATCCATGTAGAAATCTTTCAGGATACTTTCGACAGCAGCGGTTTGATTCACACCTTCATCGCGGGCCAACTGCTGAAGGACTCTAACAGCCAGGTAAGGCGCAGACGCAGTACCAAATGTTACACGTAAGAGTCTGTAGTGTTGAATTATTCCAGCTTCATCTCGCCACAGTATCCGCTGAAATTCATCTGCATCTTGCTCTGACACCTTTATTTGTCGGTACATTTTTATAATGTCCGCACACAGACAAATAGAGTGTTTACGCCATCGCATAATAATATGTCTCAAGCTGTACTGAAGAGGCGGACCTACCAATAGATCATCATTCAGTGACACGCCATTAGTACCGGGGCAAGAGGCGTCGAACACGACTCTTACTTTGGTTGTTACTTTATCCTTACGTACTACGGCATGGTGTGGCAGGTAAACTACATTTTTTACAGAACGCTGGTCTTCAGGAACTAACTCCATATGATTCAACTGTAAGTATTCTTTCATTACTTCTTCATATTCTTCTTTCAGTTGTGGATTTTTTGACAATCTTTTTTCTAATTGACATAATCGTCTAGTTGCTATTTCTAACAAATTTCCTTTTTTGCAGGTCTGGTTGCTGTCCCGAAATGGAAGCCTAACAATGTAACGTCCGGAACTATCTCTTACGGTAGTATTCTTAAAGATTTTGTTCACATCCTTTTTCATCTTCGCTTAACATTTTACTACTGTTTGAAATTTCATCCGATTCTAACTCCCAGAACTTTCTTAAAAGTAGATCTTCGTTACAATGTGAGTGCATAGTAACAATGACCTTATTACTTTGACGCTGGTCGGGTTCTTTAGAATCCGATTGAATTTGACCAGATAAGATCCAACCAAATTGAGTATTCTGTGCTACAGGACACCCTGGTGGACCTCTGATAAGACCTTCAACTAAAATCTGGCCATAGACTTCTGCGCCAAGTAAGAGATCGACTTTATTAGGTAAGTGAAACCTCGGATCAGCTAATTTCAATTTAGTGAACTCCGGCCATACCTTTAAAACTACTCTCCTCGATGGAAGAAATGATGTTAACTTGTTTAACACATGAGTGACTTTAGTTTGATTATAACTACTGACTTCGAGGCTAATGTCTCTTCTTGATCTCCAAATCCAGAGATATTAATCTTGTTAGGAATTTTCTTCAGTCCAAGAGCTTGAACAGCGGCTTCAGTGATAAATGAGCCCTGTGAGCCCTGATCCAACAAGCATCTAAACCTAAGACCATCACCTGTCCTCGACTCCACTTCAACAATGGCTGTAGCCAAAAGAACTTGGCTATGAACACTTGAGAAACAGGTAAGTACATTCGCTACTTCGTTTTGTGATGTGGTGGCTGTGGGAACCACCACACCATTATCAATGGAATCAACATTCTCCGATCCTTGTGAGACATCAGGATGAAGTAAGGAATGATGCTTCCTTTTACAGATTCGACATCTAGTAGATTGACGACACGTATATACGGAATGATTAATACCTAGACAGTTAAAACACAAACGACTGGTCTGGACAAACTTATGTCGTGTATCATAATCAGCCTTGGCAAACTTCTTGCAATTCATTAATTTATGATTAGCTTTACAAAATTGACACTCAAAATTGGACACATTAGTTGTATTGAAATTTGACTTACTCGAATTGGCTACATGTAAAACATTGGCTTTGTTGCAAGTATTGGAAAACCTTGGCTTAGGCTTACTATCTAAAAATTCTAATGATCTAAATTTATGTTCTAAAAATTCCTTAAAAGTGGATAAAGCGGGCAGTTCATCAGACTCATTTGCTTTAGACTCCCATTGTTTTCGTGACTCGAGATCGAGTCTTTGACTCATTATGAAAATAATAATAACATCCCAAGAACTAGTATTAATGCCTATATTATTTAAAGCACTTAAGCCTTCGCTCATGTTGTCTAGTAGCTCCTTAATAGCACTAGATGACTCGGTATGCAATGTCCTTTGACTTAGAAGTCGCCTTAAAATATGATTGGAAAGATATTTTTTATTATCGTAACGACTGGTTAACTGAGTCCAACATGAAAGATAATTCTTTTCGGTTATGGGAATATGTCGCAACAACTGCTCGGCTTCTCCAGACAAATGACTCTTAAGATAATGCAATTTTTGAACATCATCTAAATTATCGTTTTTATGAATCAAAGAGGTAAAAAGATCCCGAAAACTTGTCCACTCCGTATACTTTCCGGAGAAAATCGGAATAGAAATCTTTGGTAGTCGGACAGAACAATAAGATTTATCCTCAACTGTAGACGAACGCTCTGATACGACCGACGTTTTTGATTTACTTTGAAATTTAGATAAAGCTTCCTTTAACTCCGTTTTATAATCAAAATACAGCTCTTCAGTTTTATCATAAATAGAATTCTTATAATAGTTAGACAATTCCAAATCCGTCTTACTAACATCAGAAATTATTTGTCGATGCGTGTCAGAAAAAGATTGCCATTGATTTTCTAAAGCTTCAAGTCGCGTTTCTATATACGAAATTGTTACACGCTCCTTAGGCGATTTCTTAAAGTTAATTTTGCCTTTAGCTATAAGCTCTTTATTGTTAATTTGTAATTTATCTAACACCTCCATGGCAGTCTCTTAGTGATATACAAAATAAAACGTAACACAAATAAATTCAACCAATATAAATGATAAGTAATTCTAAATTTAAACACAAGTTAAAGATTCAGCATTCAAAAATATTACAAGTCCAAAACAATTCTTCTATGTTCCGATAATTCAGTAAATTTTTCCAAGTCCAGCGTAACCAATTCAAAATATTACAAGTGTTCAGTTCATATAAAATTCTAAGTCAATGTTGTTTACAACGAAAATATTCTAAGTCCTATGTTGACATCAAAATTTTTCTAAGTCTTTGAGAAATTAACACTTGAAAAATTGGGCATGGATTCCCCGTCACTTCACTTTTTGAGAATATTTTCTAAGTCCATGCACTAACTTTAACTTTACTTTAAATTTCTTCCAAATTAAAAGTTAATCTTTTCTTTGACTTAAGGTCCAACTTTGCTTGATAATTATGACAATAAAAGTACTTACAGTTTTATCACGTCACACTTCACTCACTATTATTCCGTATTGTCTTCGTTCACCTGGTCGGTCTCGATCCGGTCAGATGGCGTCACTAGCCACCACCTGGCTCGGTCTTCTGACGCCGCTGGGTACTGCTTGGCTCACCCCTGACGTCGCTGCGTGGTCGGCGTCCGCTCCCTGCAATTCCTGGCTCCAAACTCCAGGAACGACACCTTCGATGACAATCCGCCACCACGTTGATGTCCGACTGGTTGTCCAAACCGTCAATCTCACTGGCCAGTCATCCGACTCGTAGGAACATGTATAAACCACTGCACTAGTCTCACAAGGATGATATAAACAAAGACTATGACAGTTAGAAATCGATTTATTAACAAAACACTTAAAACCTTTATACACATATAAAATAATCTCCCTAGCGCAATACGCTTTCATTTATTACACACAGCACGCCATCTATCGGACAATAGCAAAAACTCTTGGTAAACTAATTCATTATGTCCATAATTCTTTATATGTAACTTATATAGTCCGATAGATGGCGGTGGCTGTTGGTTTGTATTGTGTTTATACACATAGGAGGGCTTTTTTGTAGTAAATGAGCGTGCCGCCTTTTTTGGATGACAGACGGTCATTTCTAATCAAACTGTAATTCGCAATATTGGGATTGCGAAATTGGGGTTTTAAGAAGGATTCTTGTATTAGAAGAATATCTATATCGTGTGCAACTACGAAATCGCGGACTTCGTCCATGTGTCTGATAAGCCCGTCTGCGTTGTACGTGACGAGCTTGAGGGAGTGGGGCTTGGCCCTACCCAGTGAGGGTTTAAGCTTAAAGCCTAGAGATGGCCTGCACCAAACTAGAGTGTTCGAGCAAGGCCATTAATCTGTTTTGAGGATTACTCCTCAGCTTGTTTGCCAAAATTGACAGCTCCGTAGTGTCAATTTTGGTTACTATATCGCAAACGAGTTTCATGTCGTCCATGAAACTCGTTGCTGGGGGGGCGGCTGTCGCTTTAGGAGCGGCAGCTCTTGTATTGGAGCTCAAGATGGCGGCGGCGGGTTTCGCTACCGTCTCCTGAGCCGATTTTACTGGCACAGCCGGCTCGGATGCCGGTTTCCTGTGCCAGGGGTTTAAGGTGGGGAGAGGCGCGGGGACGAACCTCTCAGCTGGTTTGGGGGCGGTACGGTCCGCCTTTTTACGGGTGGCCCTTCTGCCCCCTCGTTTTGCCCTAAGCGGGACTTTCGGGCAGCCGCGATAGCTCGCGGGGTGCCCTTGGGTCCTGCAGAGGACACAGCTGGGAGGTTCCTCGGACGGAACCGTTCTGGGGCAATCGGCAGTGCCGTGATCGCCCAGGCACTTGACGCACCTAGGTCGTGCGGTGCAGTTGCGCTGCGAGTGGCCGTAAAGCTGGCAGCGATGGCACTGCCCCATTACCCCACGCGTACGCGGCGTTTCTATACGCAGACCCGACAGTCTGCATATCGTTGTTACGTTGAAGACACGTTTGCCTTCAGGACTGAGGTCGAGGACCGCGAGACAAAGTTCATAAGGAACTTTGGTTCTGTGGTGGTACATACGGTGTACCTGTCTTACGGGAAGTCCCTGGCTGAGGAGGTCCTTCTTGATAAGATCGCAATCTATTTCGACGGGGAGCCCGCGGATGACGACGCGAAGTTCGCGCTCGTCTTCTAGGGCGTATGTGTGATAGCCGATCTTTTCGGCATCCAGGAGCGTCGTGAGGCGACGGTGGTCCGTTGAGGACGGACACTGAACCATTATGCCCTGGCTTGTGGACCGGGCAGAAGTAAATGGAATGGACGAGCTGTCCATGCGCGGGATTATGCGATTCCACGCGTCTTTTTCCCTAACAAATAGGGGCGGCACCTTCTCCTTCCTCTCCGTCATAGGTGAGTCCTGAGTGGAGTCGGTCTGTCTGGTAGTCGTGGCCTGTGAGGCAGGCTGGGGTTTGGGGGTGGGGCGCGGGGCAGGTGCACCTGCGTCGTTGGTGGCCCTTTTGGGCGGGACGGTCTTGGGAGCCTTCAGCTTACGCTTCTGGCTCTTGGATAGGACGGCGGTGAAGCCGTCGTCCTCGTCTGAGGCGGATGACGCCGAGGGGGACGGGGACTGCGAAGCATCGGATGCTTCGGCTTCCTCTCCGGACTCTGAGGGAGTCTCGGATTCCGAATCGGATTGCTCCTCCACTTCCATGTCAGGAGACACGGGTCGGGAGCGTGGCTTGGCCTTTTCCGCAGAGGGGGGAGAAGGTGCTGCCGGGCTTCCACTCTGGCCCTGAGGGGGCGGGAGGGCCTTGGTGAGCTCCACCAAAATGGCGGGGTGGTGCGCCTGAAGGAACGCGAAAATCGCGTCCAGTATCGGTTGCCCCGTGGGGCGCAGGGTGGGGGCCATATTGGCCCGCTAGTGTGGGGGTGGCCTCACTGCCGGAGGGCAGGGAGGTGTGTACCTAAGAAAAAATCTAGGTCTTAGTCTCTCTCCCTTCGGGGGAAAGAGGTGAGTACCTAAATTAAAAATTAGTGTACTTACGCACGGACGGAACCACCTACGGCAAGTGTTATGCGTGAAGCACCACACTACCTAATCGAAGCACAGTGACACTAACACAATCCACTTGCACAGGAACGAACAACACTGACAGTCCAGAGTCCTTGGGCACTTTCACAATCTAACGCGGCAGGGGCGTGAGTCAGGCGGGGGGAGCGGCAACCGGATTGCGCTCGACCCAGACATCCGCACGCTACGGCGGCGATCGATGGAATGCGGGACTTGCGAAGCAATACCCAAATAAGTTTAGTTATATACTAATCGGTTCAACCCCACCCTTTATTTTATTTTGCCTGCAAACAAGTGTAACAAGCTTGAACTAGAAACATTTATTTGCTCGTTAATGAGGGTGCCATTGTTATGTTTAATAATCTCAAGGTTTTCCAATAGGCTCAGCTTCAGTCCTTTATTAGAACACGTGTGCAATACTTCGAAACTGTGGTCATTAGGAACTTTATGACCGCTTTCTATCAAATGTTTGGCGAAATGTGAATTTTGTGGTTTATTATTCCTGAAAGCTGCCATATGTTCTTTAAAACGGGTTTCAAAATTACGACCAGTCTGACCCACATATGTATCATTGCATTCAGGACATTTTATTTTATAAACACCACACTTTTTCGCGCTTTCTAATTGATTTTTATTATTGCAAAGAATCTTCTTTAAAGAGTTACTACTTTTAAAACCTAATTTTATATTTGATTTTGATTTAAATATAGTTGAAATTCGTTCTGACAATGCTCCAAAATAGGTCAGACTGGCTTTGTACTTATTATCTTTGTAATGTGGCACCGCGTACAAATGTTTTGTCAATTGCAATTTTTGTTTATTTTTTAATATATTATGTACTAATTGCTTATCAACGTCGTCGTCAACGTACGGACGTCAACGTACCTCAGTCGTATTTTACTACACCTCGGTTAGAAGAGGTTGGTCTATTCTACTCAGCCGGATACCACACGGCGGGTCAACTCACCTTCGTCGCCTTTTACGACACCTCGGTAAGAAGAGGGTGGTCTATTATATTTAACTAGATACCACACGGCGGGTTCTTGCAAGTAATCTAATCCAGTATTTTCGTATAACTGATTTGGTATTTCACCATTACGAGGAGTGGAGACTTGGCGACTGCGTTCAATATGTTTTGCTTTTTCGATTCAAATTCAAATTCAAATTCAAATTCAAAATATTCTTTATTCAAATAAACTTGTAAACAAGTGCTTTTGAATCGTCAACTTTACTGCTGGTTCGGAAAGCTGTTCCTACCGAGAAGAGCCAGCAAGAAACTCGGCGGTTGCTCTTTTAAAAATATAATTCTTAATACTATTTACATTATGTCGTTACTGTCTTGTACAGGTTCAAAGAGAGCTATATCCACACATTCTTATCTTCTAAAAAATCATCAAGAGTATAGTAGGCTTTCTGTATCAGCCTCTTTTTAACAGTGTTTTTAAACTGCTGTAATGGCAGTGCTGAAATTGATTGCGGATTGATTACATTAGATAAGCTTATTTTATATATTAACGATTTGTTGTGAAATAAACTTATTTCTTATTATTACAATTAATATTACTTCTTAAACAATAACTCGCACTTGACTCACAGAACCAAAACATTATTCTGATTAAAATCAATACATGCGATATACATTTGTGTAATTTGTCCAAATCTAGATAGAGTGATTTTATGACGGTGTTATTTGATAAACTCCGCTATTGTTTTGTAATTTATTTCATATATTATAAGTTGCTGATATGATTTCACCAATTTTGTACTTATTAGTACTTTTTATAGGTATTTTATGTATCAAAAAATCCCTGATTTCTGGCTCTAAATTTTTTTTAAATTTACGTTGAATACAATCACAATTTTTCGCTGTCAAACGTAAAGTCATGGTAGTTCATTCGGGGATCGGGCTGTCTAGAGAGGTTTTTATATATATAAATATATAATAACATCGGATAAGTAAAAGAAAGTAGCGGCAGTATTACTATCCCACTGCTGAGAATAGACCTCTTCCCTCCGTTTTTTTTGGAGAGAAGGATTGGAGCTAAGACCTACCACGCGGATTGGTAATGCGGATTCTACTCCAATGTGGATTGGTGGGTTACACATATCTCCAGAATTCTTTAGAGATATGCAGGCTTCCTCACGATGTTTTCCTTCACCGGAAAGCTTGTGATAAATTGCAATTATCAATTACACACAAGTTTTAACAGAAAAACTCATTGGTGTCTGCGTAGGTTTGAACCCGTGAACTCCTCGAAAGAGTCGCACGGTGTTACCGCTAGGCTACCACAAGCTGTATAACATCGGATAATGTTTATAAAATGATAAATTTTTTTAAATTAAATAAAGTTCACTATTACACTCTGTTAGGGCCATTTGCATTAATTTCCAAGTTTATTCTCGTTTTATAAAGCCCGCATTTAATTATAGCGGTTTGACCTACTGGCTTAGTTGAGTATCATATAAGATTTCCTCCGATAAGGGCACAGCTGACTCGGTAGGTATCCATTGTAGGTGGGTAAACAACCTGATACTCTGACCCTGACTTATAAAAGACCTTGAAAATAAAGAGGGGTTGTAATTTATAGAATTAGGCGTTACTTATTATTTTGCTATAATCTATAATGAAGTAAAATAGAAAATATGTATAACGTTAAATGTTTAGTTGACAATCCGTTTTCATACCTGAAACATGCAGGATTCGTAAAAACACATCCACAAACCACCGCCACAATATACAAGCACTACACACTTTCACTATCAAAAACTCAACAATCGTTTGTCCCATAACCGAAGCATTGTCAGGAGATAGACTCCACGAGAAAATCGCAAAACTTTGCGATTTTTTCTTGGAGTCTATGAGCAACACAATTGTCGAGATATTAGTGGTGAATGTGTGCAGTGCTTATGTATTGTTGTGTTATCAATGGCGGGTAGTGTGTTTTTGCAATTTCATGCATGAGTTTTTTACAAATTATACATATATCAGGTATTAGAACGAATAGTAAACTCTACATTTAGCATTACATATATTTTCTTTTATCGCGGATTATAGCAAAATAATATTTTCATTAGTTTTTTAGATCAACAAAGGTCAAAGTGATACTGGGCCTCGAGGCCCTCCATAGCTACTCCCAAAAGAAGGTTTTCCGCATTTAAAGAAAAGATCTAACTTCACTGCTTTTTCCTTCGCAATATCATTGTATCAATAAAGCTTGACTTAAACTGCATACCAAAAGTACAAAGTAAACTTCACAAATAAAGAATTCGCTTCTGAATCTTAAAAGAAGACTATAAACATAAAATATATTCTACGCCGTTGGTAATAGAACTCATTTTCAATTGTTATCCGATTACAGCAATGTTGTCTTAACACATTCCTCTCCATAAATAGCGTTTGGTTTAAAGTGTCGAACGCCGGCGCCAACGTGTTGTCATTGACTCTCCTATGTTTTCCTATGTTTTGACGTCTGTGACGCAGTGGTAAGATTGCTTATCTGTAGAGGATCCTATTCGGTTCTTAGTTCAACTGGAAGTGTGCCGGACTTTAAAAGATTTCTACGTCAAATGACTGTCCACGTCTGTTCTAGCAGGATTTCTCTTTCTTCTTTTGTTAAACGCTACTTTAAACCCAAATGATAACAAAATAAAATCGTCATATATCTTTTAAAGGCCGAAAAAAAGATGGATAATCCATCCATCTTTGTGTGAAAAATTATATGCATGTTAAAGAAGTGGCACCAGAGTTGACGAATGGAGGAAAATGGAAGATGAAGACATATTGTGCCCCCACTTGGAGTGGGATAAGGATAAGAGAATGATGATGATGATGATCTTTTAAAGGCATATTCATGCGTTATATTGATACTGGTTAAGCGATTCCCTTACAACAATAGAAGACTTTATATATAGAAGTTTAATAGTACATAAAAGTTATTGTTATTGTATAGAACCGGCTATACTCACGTCTTATTCTATCGGGTTAGCCCCGAAATTGAAATTGAAATTGAAATTGAAATTGGCCGGTACCCGAATTTTAACAGAGACGGTGGATGGACACTACCTCCGGCGTGGAAACCGATTTTTGACACTACCGGTTCATATAAAGATCGCTTTGAACCCGACACCGTAAGCGTCGCGGGCACAAACTTCATCCGTGCATGCGATGACGAAGACCAGTGCGACAGGGAACACTTGGAAGAGGCGCGGCCACCGCCGCCACCGTGTCCCCCCGCACCCCCGCCACCCACGAGTCGCGCCCAGCGAGCAGCAGGACGCAGTTCCCGCCGCGATAACGTCGTGTAAAGAGCTCATGAATAAGTGCCCCGGATGGGTTCGAAACTAGTCGGGCTAACCCGATAGAATAAGACGTGAGTATAGCCGGTTCTATACAATAACTATGAATACTACTCACGATAGTTTAAATTTAAAAATTGCTAACCTTTACGGCTCGGTATGGCAAAACAAAGTGAAAGAGTTCTCGCGTTTAAGGATAAAACGAACAAAACTCGAGTGTGGTTTAGAATATGTGGTGCAGTGTCGTAATAATGGTGTGTTACCTAAATTTGTGCAGATAAAACCTATAAAGTGCATTCCAGACTACGAAACGTTCTTCGACATGGCGGGTAGAAAATTACTCTGTCGTGTTATTGCAGACTATCGTCGTAAGATAATGCTTATAAACAATGACTTATACCAACTACACCAGCAGTTGCCGTGTGTTTTGGATCGTGAAATGTGGGAAACTATTGACGCGATGACGTATAATAGATCTGTGCAAATACAATCCAATATTAAAAATATACATAATAACAAATTAAGTCGCCTTAGTCATAACTTGGATAATAAACAGTTGCAAAAATACCCGCACGGCGGTTCACAAAATGAACCGACTCGATTAAATGTTGTTAACTTATCGTCAACGGTATTAAGCAATAATGCGCTTAATGTATTGTCAAGAGGGTTGAATTTTGCACCAACACCCCGTAAAATTCCTGTAGAATCGATCATTTGCAATATTGAGGATACTATTGTACGAAATTCGATTCCCGGTCGGGATGCGGAATGTTTACGGCAGGATATAGCTACAATTTTACGTCGGTCTAGGCCACCTAAATCAAATATCAGCAGGGACGATTGGGTTGCTTTACGGGATATACATAACAACAAGAATATTCTCGTATTACCGGCAGACAAAGGTAACGCCACAGTGATTGTTGATACGCTCTCTTATGAGGAAAAAATCTATCAACTATTGGCGGACACCAAGACATACAGAAAAGTAAATTATAACCCAACGGCTAGAACTACAACTAAACTAACCAAGTTGCTGCAGATATTTGACGATAAAAGTCTAGTGTCACAGTTGCGTCCCCATAACCCCACAACTCCGAAAATTTATGGTTTACCAAAAACCCACAAGCCAGACTGGCCATTAAGACCAATCGTTAGCCAGATAGACTCGCCTACTTACAGGACTTCTAGACATTTGGCCACATTATTGAAACCGTTCACAGGTAATACAAGCAGCTTTATACGTGACTCGAAACACTTTGTGCAGATGCTACAAGCTTTTACAATATCTGACACAGAGGTCATGGTCAGCTTTGATGTCGAGTCACTGTTTACCAATGTTCCTGTGGATGTTGTGAGCCAACAGATTACCAACTTTTTGACACAATCTGACTTACACCAGGAATATATAACATTGTGTGAATTTTGTCTGAAAAGTGGCTATTTTGTTTGGCGTGGTGATTATTACCTGCAGGTGGATGGCGTGGCTATGGGTTCTCCAATTGCTCCAGTGGCAGCGAACATCTTCATGGAGTGGTTTGAGAGTGAATTTTTGGATAAGATTCCACTGAAACCGCGATGCTGGTTACGATATGTGGATGACATTTTCGCGATAGTCAACAGAGATAAAGTATTAGACTTGTTACTGTGCCTAAACCAATTATATGATAAGGTGAAGTTCACATTGGAGGAAGAAAAGGATGGAAGACTGCCATTTCTTGACGTCATGGTCATAAGAGGGCCTGGCGGTAAGTTGTCTACAACGGTGTACCGGAAACCCACTCACACCAACAAATACTTACACGCCAGATCGCATCATCACCCCTCGCATCTTTCTTCTCTCCCTAGAACTTTGATAAACAGGGCCTTAAACCTGTGTGACCCGCAATACCTGGGACAGGAATTACATCAAATAAAACTGGCGTTAGAAAGCAACGGCTATAACTGGCGCCAGTGTTATCGTTTAGCACAAAACAGGAAATCGCGAAAATCGGTAGAAGCAGCACGGTCGCCTGCTTATTTAACGTATGTTAAGGGAGTGACGGATAAGATAGGCCACTATCTCCGTCGGAAGTACAATATCAAGACGATATTCCGTCCTCCTGGTCAAATACGTAGCCTGCTGCGTTCACCGAAAGATCCGGATCCACTTAGCGTGCCTGGTGTTTATAGGATTCCTTGCGGCTGTGGGAGGAATTACATAGGCGAAACTCGTCGTAACATCAGTACGAGGATATCAGAGCACATTCGTAGTGTCAAGAATATGGACACCAATGGATCGGCCATAGCGGAGCATGTCCACAATTCGGGTACTAACCACTACATCAGGTTCGACAAGGCTTCCGTATTATCCAGGGAAAAATTTCTAGTACCTAGAAAAATACGAGAAGCCATTGAAATTGGCCGGTACCCGAATTTTAACAGAGACGGTGGATGGACACTACCTCCGGCGTGGAAACCGATTTTTGACACTACCGGTTCATATAAAGATCGCTTTGAACCCGACACCGTAAGCGTCGCGTGCACAAACTTCATCCGTGCATGCGATGACGAAGACCAGTGCGACAGGGAACACTTGGAAGAGGCGCGGCCACCGCCGCCACCGTGTCCCCCCGCACCCCCGCCACCCACGAGTCGCGCCCAGCGAGCAGCAGGACGCAGTTCCCGCCGCGATAACGTCGTGTAAAGAGCTCATGAATAAGTGCCCCGGATGGGTTCGAAACTAGTCGGGCTAACCCGATAGAATAAGACGTGAGTATAGCCGGTTCTATACAATAACTATGAATACTACTCACGATAGTTTAAATTTAAAAATTACATAAAAGTTAGTCATAAAAATCATAATTTCTAAAAATATAGTAACTAATTAGTAGTAGGACGAAAAAATATTACTTGCTCAAAAATCAGAAAATCAAAAAAATAGAGAATCACGATAAATAATCCTTTACATATTATAAATTAAAGGCCTCAAAACTTGTCTGTATGTATGTGATCGATTTTCTCAATATCTACTGAATGGATTTTTGTTCATTTTTTACTATAATATAGTGCAGCTATTGAGGAAGGTTTAAGTTAATAAATTATGGTTTTATGTTAATTGACTAAGATGTAAAGCGGGAAAAATTGTGTGACAAACTGTTTTTTACGCAGAGCATACCGCGAGCGCAGTTAGTAACGAGATAAATTTTGTATGGCCGTAATTAATAAGGATAGATAAAAACCGCTTGCGAAAGTTACACGTTTAATGTTTTAATACAAGAGTTAATTATACTCGCTATCCAATAAAAAGGTATTTTTCCCTTGACATTTCAGTTCAACAATTACTTTCTTTTTACTCGCTCGGTATTTGAAATAACCTTTAATAATGGGAACGAAAGAATTTAAAATGCACCAGTTTCTTTATAATTGTCTGGAGAAAGATCTCGTAAAATATCCTGTTTTGTTTCTAATTGGAAATAAAGTTTAATGACCTTTGTGTATTGATTATTTACGTTACAGTAGACATCATTCTCCTGCCCATATCACACACTAAGTGGGATAGGCACAACATGTTTTAAACATCGCATATGATTTGGCTAGATATTTTACGACCGCCTGTCTGACGTCAAGTTATCTTAGTCGCCTTTTATGACACCTTGGTAAGAAATGGGATGGTCTATTCTACTCAGCCGCATACCACATGGTGGGTCAACTTAACATAGCCGCCTTTAACTACACCTCGGTAAGTATTTCGTTAAACAGCAACGCTAACAAAAGAGGAAATCTGCATTACCTTATATAAACATACTAATATATACAAAGACCTGGACATGCCGAGAACATTTTGTATATATGAATAATAAAAACACTTTAGTGTGCACAAAAATTAATAGTAAAAATATAGGCATATAAAGTTTAATTGATCTTAAATAGGTGTAATTGACGGGTAAAAAGATCGGCCCCACTTCTTGTTAGTCATCACTTCTAGACAACCTAAGATGTTTTATAACACGGTGTGTAAACCTTATCAAAGAATTCGCGCCTAGGACGGTACCGAGGAGCTTCTGTTTAACAGAGGAGAAAGTCTCTAGGTTAAAGAGCTGATATTAATAGAGCTGACAATAGTACCTACATTGTATTGTCGTGTCCTTATCACAACAAGTAAGGTGAAATGCAGTCAAGTTTTAGTCAGTACAAGTCCAAAAGTAAAAACATTCCGGGCACCACTTTTAGTACCCGTAACGCCTTTCCTGTCTTCAAAAAAAAGGTTGCGTTTCAATAACAAGTTACATATACAACAGTACATATATGGTCTCCTATATATAGATATACTAGCTTTCAACCGCAACTTCGTTTGCGTAGACTATAGTCTTGGAATTAACAGTAGCTGTTACTTACTAACCCTCCAAATACATCATCGAAAAATCAGATTGATCCAGGAAGACAAAGAGATTTATCGTTCTCTTGAGACCATAGGTATATAATTTCAGCAAATAACTCGTATGACTTAATTATACTTTAAAAAAGGTCAGTGAAATTAATTCAACAAACAAAACCCCGAAATATATAAAAACTTTCTTAAAATAACTTCTTCGACGTAAGGCAAACAGTGTTATATAGAACTTCTAACTTGACTTTGACAAAAGTGAATAAAAAACCCCGATATATTAATTTATAGCATTAGGCGTTACTTTGCAGAGATCCATAATACAAATATAAAAAAATTATTTTGCTATACTTGAAATCATCATTCATCGCGGATTTTAGCCAAATAATTTTATTATTACTTTCCCTGATATAATGATAATAGACGCATTTTCCCGTAGAAAAAACAGGATTTTCATGTTACCCCGGTAATTAAGAATTAATTGTGCCAAATTTTATCTATATTAGTTCAGAGAATTAATTAATATATAATAAACAAACGGGTCACATCGCGATAACCTCGAGTTACCTTTGTATAAAGGTTTGACGTTTCGGCAGAGTTGCATCCACCGTGGTCACGAACTGACTGGAGCGCCGCGGCGAGTTCCCGAGTACTACAGTCATTATTTTCTTCATCTACCCTCACTTTCAGAGAATTAGTTATGAAAATATAACAGACAGCCATACGCATTTATTACACACATAAATGTGTTTAAATGTATTTAAATATTGTTATGTATTTATTATATAATATGTATTAGTTTATAGATAGCATATATATTACTTTTAGATATTTTTATGATGTATAAATATTTTGTCTTTGTATTCGTATATATTATTAGTATGTATTTAACTATAGATTAGTGCACCACCCACACCGTTGTTACATTTCTCCTTAACCCAAGGGCCGCCTGGAAGAGATCGCTACTAAGCGATAAGGCCGCCTTTTGTACGTTACAATTTATGGATTTTTGTTTTTATTCCATTTTTTCTCTTTCCAATTTATTCGTTGTGGTGTACAATAAAGTGTATAAATAAATAAATAAACACATGAGTGTGTTTATGTGTATGTACACATAAACGCACGCACACGCGCGTCTAATAATTCTAAAGTTAAATGATTAAGCAAGTTAATGCTATATACCTGTAATTATCCGTAGAAAGTTGTTACCTATAGACATGCAGTAATTTATTTTGCTATCAGACATATTACAGAATCTCTCCGGCCGTAAATAGCATGGGTTCAAGTTTTGTTGTATTTCTAAATACATTACTGATATCGGCTAAGTAATGTTTAAACTTTCCAGTTATCGTGTAAAACATTAGCGCCTGATAACGGGGTTCAAATAGGTACATTGTAAACTTTACCGCTATATGTGTTAGTTGGACCCCGCAGGTACGCTTGGGTTTTGGTAAAATTTTAATAATTTAAATTTTTTTTTTTCATTACATACAGAAGGCCCTGTGTCAGAAGGCCCCGCTGTCCATAACAATATGATACTAAAAAAATTAAACTAATAAAAATTAACAAAAGAAATAAAAACTATTATTGTGTATGTGTGTGTTTGTGTGTTTGCGCGCGCGCATGTGTGTATGTGTGTGTAGATGTGTATGCAAGTTTTCTGTGTGTTTTATATATATATATATATATATATATATATATATATATATATGTGTAAGTTACGTCACACTGATTACTACTACTACACTAAAACTATTACGTTAATTCTATTAAAAGGAGCTCTTCTAGCATTTTTAACGAATTCGAAAATGATTTAAACTTCATTTACATGATCTCCTTATTTAATGTCTAGTATTTAATTATGTTTCACATGATTCATTCTCCTGCCCTTATCTCACTCTGAGTGGGCACAACATGTTATAAACATGCTGTCACATAAATTTGGCTGCGTTTTTACGACCGGCCTGACGTAAACTTACCTTAGTCGTATTTTACGACACCTCGGTTAGAAAGAGAGTGGTCTATACTACAAAATCGGATACCACACGACGGTATGTTCCACATGATTAAATGTTATATTTTTGTGTGCTAAGCTTTATGCGATATTGAAATTATACAATCCCAGTCTATTTTACCACGAACTAATATATTTTTTCTATGTTACAGGTATGTCTCCGATCGGCGAACGGAATACTATAGGTAACCTATTGATTTAAGAAGTTTGTATTTGAAAATACTTAGTAAAAATTGCCTCAAATTATTATTGTTAAAGGACTAAAGTGTGAAAGCTAATTGAATTAAACTTTTATTTTTATTATTTTTAACTATATCAGTACCGGTATTAAAATAGTCTTTTTTTTAATCCAGAAAATAAATAAACCTGTAATTTATTTATAGAATGAGGCGTTACTTTGCGGAGATCCATAATACAAAAGTAATAATAAAATTATTATGCTATAATTCGCATTGAAATTATCATTCATCGCGGATTAAGCAAAATAATTTTATTATTACTTTTTTTTTTAAAGCTGTAATTACTAATGTTTTATAACTTTTTACTCAAATTAACTTCACATAATCATAAGTTCTTAATCATATATTATCATGAAAATAAGCCGTTTATTATTATTCTGAATATATATGCCGTATTCTGAAAAAAAATCGGCACCGGTTTGCTTAGTAATAGACTTGACAGTCATTTACTAAACATTCTCCACCGACACTATATCTGGCGGAAAAAAAGGTAATTTTTTTTATATATGTATAACTAGCTGAGGGATCAATGTTTTGCCATATATATTAGGTATTTCTAGAGAAATTCTAGTAAAAAAAAAACTAATACCAAAAAAATATATATAGTGGTGCTCAACCCTTACCACTTCAGGGTAAATAAATAGTAGCTGATTTTCGGACCCATTGAATATGCTTATTTTATAAAAAATTCAATTCAAATTCAATTTCATGAAAATCGGTCAAGCCGTTTCTGAGGGGTATGGATAATGGTACTTACATTTTGATACGAGAATTTTATATTAGAGATCTTAGTCTTACTTATAATAAACATATAAGTAAGTAATTAACTGCCTGTTACTATATCCCACTGCTGGGCATAGGCCTCTTCTCTCCGTTTTTTTTTTTTGGAGAGAAGGATTGGAGCTAAGACCTACCACACGGCTCCAATGCGGATTGGTAGGTTACACATATCCCCAGAATTCTCTAGAGATATGCAGGTTTCCTCACGATGTTTTCCTTCACCGAAAAGCGTGTGATAAATTGCAAGTATCAATTAGACAGAAGTTTTACTAGAAAACTCATTGGTGCCTGCCCAGGGTTTGAACCCTAGACCTTCTCGGAAGAGGCGCACGGTGATACCGCTGGGCTACCACAGCTACAATAAACATATACTACACCAAAAATTCCCTTGTAACATCTTAATACGTTAAAACTTTATCTCTAAGTCGGTGTAATGGGCTTAGTTGTTCATATTCCGAGTATTTGCCGTTGATAACTTTATTTGTTTGAGTTTCCGTTTAGTTTTTTTGTATACCTTTTACAGTGAGTTCAAGGTGGTATTTTACACGTGTTAATGACTATTGTTTGTGTTAAGTATAAGTAAATCCTAATCCTGAAATACTTAACTCTGCATATCTACTTAACTGCATATTGCAACATACCGTACCGCCGTCATCATCCTCCTGCCCTTATCCCAATCTAAGTCGGCACAACATGTTATAAACATGTTGTCACATGATTTGGCTGAGTTTTTATGACCGGCCACCTGAAGTATTATTTTACGACATCTGATTAGTTGGAAAACTACGTGTACATTCTACATTTCTTTTACAAAGATTTTCTTCAAGCCTTGTAGTAGTTTTTTTTCTTAAATAATAATACTATAAATTATTAATAATATATAGTAACTTTATACTTGTGTTATGGGTGACAGACAACTGGTAAATATATACGTATATAATTTTAAATATACACTCAGACTTGAAGAACCAACAAATTGTTTATAGAAAATGTTGGTCCATGGCGGTAATCGAATCCGCGATCCGCGGAGCTGAAGGCAGGGTCACTACCCACTGCGCCTTAGGGCTAGTCAATAGTATGAGTCTGATACTATTAAAAGGACAGTGATTGATCCAATAATTGATCCAACCATTTACCTTTAAGAAAGGTCTTTGATCCAACCATTTTTAAAAAGGCAGGATGTTGGGCGGTTTACCCAAGCATTTTCCCATCCATTTTCAGAGATATGCAGATTTGGTTATCCAAGCATTTCTCCATCCATTTCCAGAGATACGGAGATTAGCGAATTTGTCGTGGAGTCTATCTCCTGACGATGCTTCCGTTTAGGGTCGAAACAATCGTTGAGATTGTGGTGGGGCATGCGTGCAGTGTTTATGTATTATTGTTTTTAGCGGCAGGTAGTGCATGAGTTATTACAAATTCTGCATGTGTCAGGTATGAGAACTAGTAGTACACTCTACATTTAGCATTAGATATTATATTTTCCTTTATCGCGTATTAAAGCAAAATAATATTTTCAATACTTTTGTATTATGAACCTCCGCAAAGTAACTAAAATAAATATATGCAGCTTTCCACACAATGATTGTTTTGCCAATACGTGCCATGGCGTCTATCTAAGGTTAATCATTCTTCAACAAATTTGTTGTTAATAATAAAGTGTTTTAAAAGTTAATGAGCAACTGCCCTTTTAAAATATCAATGTTCTTAGATAGCAACCTAACAGTATGAATGGTATATAAAGTAATATTTACACTCCCATTCTATTACCCTTTGCATACACGGCGTCTAATAAGTCCAAGTGATAAAAGTGTAACCATAAATCTTACTAGAGAAGGGTTTTAACACAATTCGTGACTCTAATGACGTCCAACCGTGCACAGTGTAATTTATTACAGTATCGCCTCACTCTGTAATTGTACTGTAATTCCTCACGCTTCTTCTGCTGGAATACATCAATCATCGTCAGTTGGAGCCTTGAACTTAGGTTAGCGTGATACGGATTAAATTCTCGTGGTTCTGTTTAATTTTTCTCACCTTTGTTCCCTTACAAAATATTGGAGTATTCTTGTATTATAACGCCGTGTGGTATCCGGTTGCATAGAATAGTACCACCCTCTTTTCTTACCGAGGTGTCGTAAAAGGCGACTAAGGTAAGTCGACCCGTCGTGTGGTATCCGGCTCAGTAGAATAGACTACCGTCATGTCTTACCGAGGTGTCGTAAAAGGCGAATAAGGTAAGTTGACTCACGGTGTGGTATCCGGTTAAGTAAATAGACCACCCTCTTTCTTATCGAGGTGTCGTAAAATAAGACTAAGATAAGTTGACGTCAGGCAGGCGGCCGGTCGTAAAATACGTAGCTAAATCATGTGACAACATGTTTATGACATGTTGTGCCAACCCCACTTAGAGTGGGATAAGGGCAGGAAGATATATTGTATTATAACGCATTTGTAGCCATCTTCTTGAGGTATAAAGGGGGCGAAAGCTCGACACAATCAGTTTCCTGAAATGTCAACCTCATCCGATCATCGTTCCATCAAATGGGTAATTTGAAAAAGCTCAGACGATTACTGGCTGTATGATAATTATTTTTAGCTTCATCTAGTTATAGAAATGTGATAGGTCAGTATTGAGACAGTACGATTCTTTTAAGGGTCCACGGGTACCAACACTCTATTTTTCTGTTAAAAACTAATGAATCTAAATTTTTTTCCAGTTTTGAGTGAGACACGGGGTAGTTTAAGTGGCTCACTGGAGAAACGCCCCACTCGGCCAAACTCATCCAGGTCAAGGGTGGCGCCACCCTGTCTGTAAATCAATTAAATTAAACACAGTTAATGAGTCTAATAGATAATTGCAATTTTTACACACTTTTCTGTGGTGAAGCAAAAACATCGTCAGAAAACCTGCATATCTCTAGAAAATTCTCGGGATATGTATAAATCACGAAACCTTCAACACAAAATTCACAAGTTTACGTAAATGTAAAAACGTCAATCCTAAAAATCAATTGGCTCGTTAGCAGACAATAAATTTTTAAACGCATTTATTTTAAAACTTTTCTCCGCCAATAAAATTTGTTAAAGTAAATCAATAAACAAAAGCAATCAAGACGCAATAACAGTCAGGCAAATTAACAATCTGTAAGCTTAATTAGAAGCGGTTGTTAAACGTCGCAAACAATTTCACGTAGAAAGTGGCGATGAACTAAGGATTTATACAAATTGAACTACGTATGGACGCACGAATTTTTAGACGCCTTTTTTCATATGTAATGAAATGTTTATTTCTTCCCCACGTGAAAAGAAGACATGCACTTAAGGTAACTCATTCTAAATTTCACGTGACAAAGAACTTTTCTTTGACATGTGAAATTTAGAATAAGTCAGGTCAGTGCACGCAAATTGAAACGATTATTGTTGTTTGTGATAGTGAACGCTTGTAGTGCTTGTGTATTGTGGTGGCGGTGATGGAGGAATATGTACGTGTGTTTACGAATCCTGCATGTATCAGGTATAAAAACGGATTGTCCACTCTACATTTAGCGTTAAGTATATTACGCATTACAGAAAAATAATAATTTTATAGAAAAATAATACTTTTGTATTATGGATATCCGCAAAGTAACGCCTCATATTTTCTTAGAACAAGTTCTAGTATACAGCTTTGCATTGTTTTTTAAGCGCAAGAAAGAAAAAATGTCTGTCATAAATTTGCTGTCGGCAACGGCTTTTGGTTTATATTTTATAGCAACTCAGTCATGAAACAAGAGTATCGCGCCATTTTGACTTACATGTGACAACACTGAGTCATATTGTTTCCGGTGGAGTCTTCCTATTGCTAAAACGTTTCAATTGCATTCATTCTTTGTTCGTTATTCAAGAGAAGTGTATCTCGGAGCGAGAATTTTGGTATTTCACTACATAATATAAAACAAAGTCGCTTTCTGTGTCTGTCCCTATGCCCCTATTTCCCTATGTATGCTTAAATCTTTAAAACTACGCAAAAATTTTGATGCGGTTTTTTTTAATAGATAGAGTGATTAAAGAGGAAGGTTTATATGAATAATAACATTCAATACGGAGTAGAGAAATACTGTAATTTTTAACGTGATCTCTTCTATTATATAGTGTTATTGTAGAAAGAGTGCGCTAACAAATTACTTAATATATTTCAACCATATCATATTATATACTAAAATTCAACTCGTGATATATAGTAGATTTTAAACTTTCGCGATTCATACTAATTAAAATATAACCAACCGGGTCACATCGCGATAATCACGTTACCTTTGTATAAATAAGGTTCGACGTTTCGGCAGAGTTACATCCACCACCACGGAGTTGGTTCGTAACCACGGTGGATGCAACTCTGCCGTAACGTCGAACCTTATACAAAGGTAACGTGATTATCGCGATGTGACCCGGTTATTTATATTTTAATTCGTGATATATAGAACATGATAATTCGATTTAAGAAAGATATCACCTAACTGTGATACACAGTATCAGTTTCTTTTAATGGAAGGTAAAGAACGTGTAGAACGTACCAGCGCTGTTTGATTCTTTTAAGTGCAGCAATAGAAAGTGTAATGGCAAATCGTGATAAATCTTACTCTAGCGTACATATCGATCGCTTTCTTTCTGTAGACATGTCCGATCTCGGCATTCATGAATTAATGAAATTGAAAGCAACATAGTCATATAGCATATGTGCATTATAACCATTGAATTGTGAAATATCGATTGAACTGTTGTCATATAGATAATTTACTGTTATTTCATCATTCTCCTGTCCTTATCCCGTTATAACATGTTATAAACATGTTGTCACATGATTTAGCTTTGTATTTTACCTGACCTGACGTCAACGTCCCTCAGCCATATTTTACGACACCTCGGTAAGAAAGAGGGTGGTCTACTTAACTATTCTTATACTTACTAGTCTATTCTACTTAACCGGATACCACACGGTGGAATAATTTACTTGAGTCGTGTTTTACGACACCTCGGTAATAAATGAGGGCGGTACTATTCTATTCAGCCGATACCACACGGCGCAAAGCGTAACCTAACAAAATGTTTTCTGGTTAGTCTGCTAGTTAATCCTTCTCTCCAAAAAAAAACGGAGTGAAGAGGCCTATGCCTTGCATACAGTAGTAGTAACAGGCCGTAACTTTAGTCTGCTAGTGTACACCTGGCTTAAGCGTCCAACAAATCAGCTCTAGTCATTTTGCTTGGAGGTCATTAGAATTATGTGCAAGAAACTCATCAGAACATCAACAAAAAACACACGTGGTTTACTCAAGCCTCAAATAGCACACCTGACGATGATATCTAAATTATCTATTGTAATTCTCTCATTCGAACAAAATGTTTTAGAATACCGTATCTCCAAATAAAATTATTATTGTTTTGTCAATTACAAGTAAATCAAGTAACTTAATACTTTTGTTATGATTTATAGAATTAGGCGTTACTTTGCGGAGATCCATAATACAAATTAATGAGAATAATATTTTGCTATAATCCGCGACAATAGAAAATATATGTAATGCTAAATGTAGAGCGTAATATTCGCTCTCATACCTGATACATGCAGAATTTGTAAAACTCATGCACAACCCGACACCGATAACACAACAATACACAAGTACTGCACACTTGTGATAGTGAACGTGTGTAGTGCTTGTATAATGTGGAGTCGTAAGTAGAGTTTTGTGCATGTGTTGAAGAATTCGTATGAACACGGAAATTAAACTCCACATTTATCATTATATGTATTTTCTATTTACTTTGTCGCGTATATAGACCACCCTCATTTCCTACCGAGGTGTATTAAGTGACTTAAACTTTCTATTAAATAAAATAAAAAGAACGTTCATATAAAGCGAATAAAAGAATCAACGCACTGCACTCGTCAAAGATTCGAGAAATCGTGAGATGTCGGTACTTAAAAAACCGGTTGGTGTTTTTATCTCACGACAATAACAATGCTAGACGTATGATAATGACCTAGCTATTATACAGGTAGCCTCGACTTCGAATATAGTGATATACCGCTGATATTGTATAACGCTCTGCCAATAATAATCGCATACAAATGTAACTTATGCGAGCGGTCTATACATATTATAAATCAAAGTCTCCAAAATTTGTCTCTAGGCATGTGATTGATTTTCTCAAAATATACAGCACGGATTTTTGAGTTAATTATAAGAGATTTTTGAATAACGTTCACTGTTTACTTAGGGCAAGGAAAGCTTCAAATGTTGCCGTTTTCGCAATATTTTTCACTGCTGCTCTTCTCCTATTCTTCTTAGCGGGATATATGCTATAGCCTTCCTCGATAAATGGACTATTTTACACTCAAAGAATTTTTCAAATCGGTCCAGTAGTTCCTGAGATTAGCTTTTTACTAACTTTTTTTAGCCTGAGATTAGCTACAAACAAACTCTTCAGCTTTATATATTAGTATAGATTTCACATGCTATATCGTAACGCTGCTGTTCTCTACCAGATTTATACGATACGATGTCGTAATAATTGTCTCTTAGAAATTACCCTACACCATTCATACAACAGTTTATTTATTTCTTTTTATACATATAGACATATATACATTATGTAGTTAGAAAAGAGAAAGAAAAGTAAAAAAGCACATGTATAAAAGCGGACTTATCCCTTATTATATATGGATATTCCCGTCAATATTTGAATAACAGAAGGAAAAAGACATGAATTGAAGAATACGGGTATTATAGATAAAAAGAAAAAGTTCTTGAAGTCGATGTCTTATATCTGAAATTGTGGCAAGTGTGTACACGCTCGATATGTTTACGCGTCCGTTATTCAAGGCGACGCGTTTACGCAGCAAGTTCGCTTGCGACATACGTTTTAAGGTAATCCGCCATCGCATACGGAGATTATAATCTTTGGGCAATAAACATCGCTTTTTATTGCTCTAGAAGATCCACATTTTTTTAATTGATGACGAGTTTGCACTTGACCACTTTTAAAAGACCACCAAGAAAGTCTATAATTGGAATGGAGAATAATTTCGCCTGACATTCTTTGATATACGCTTAGCCGTGTGGTATCCGGTTTAGTAGAATAGAGCACCCTCTTTCTTACCGAGGTGCCGTGGAGTCTATCTCCTGATGATGCTTCGGTTGCGGTGCGAAACAATTGTTGAGTTCGTGATAGTGAATGTGTGTAGTGCTTATGTATTGTGTTGGCGGTGGTGGAGGTTTGTACATGTGTTTTTACGAATCCTGCATGTATCAGGTATGAAAACGGATAGTCCACTCTATATTTAGCATTATATATTTTTTCTATTTTACTTTTTTGCGGATTACAGGAAAACAAAATATTATTTTTGTAACACGAAATTTTGTTAAAAGCTTTTATTATGTTGAACATATTTAAATTCACATACTCTGACTAATTACAAAATCATCAAAACGTATGAGCAATTGTGTATCAAGTAATACACTTTGTTCTGTCTTTTTTAGTTTAACTCGCAAACTTCCGATGCGTGTTGCAGTTTCTCTCCATTTAAAAAACAGTAAAAGAATATGAACTGGATGTTAACTGCTATAAAAACTAGTTGAATGTGAATATTGAATATACACAAACGGACTATCGCTTAGATTGCAGCACTTTCAACAGCTTCAAATGAATAATTCAAACCAGTTACAAGAGAACTGTAATTGATTAATTAGGACTAACCGTTGCTTTCTCATAAGGAAGCTGGACCGGCCGTGTAACAGACAGAACAAGTGTTCCAGTATTACTTGATACACGATGGTATATTGCTAATATGTTTTGTAGGCGAGAGTGTGTGACTTTGATATAAGTTAAGCATAATAAAAGCTTTTAACGAAATTTCATGTTACAAAAATAATAATGAGTTTTTCCTATAATCTAATATAATATAATAATAGAAAAAAATATATAATGCTAAGGGCCTATTCACAAGTTACCAATAAACTGTCAGTTAGCTTATTCGGAACATATCTGTATCACATATCTCGTATTTTGCGTTTCTCAGGTTTCTGATAGGCTTATTCAGTACTTAAAGTCCTTAATAAGTTAACAGGTAGATCATGTGGCTGTTATTTTGTTTATCTGCTGGATAGCAAATACCTATTTCAATTTTTAGAGACTGTGCTACTTAGTTTATTTTTCGGTTAACTTTTCGACACTTTATCAGTAACTTGTAAAACAGGCCCTAAATATAGAGTGGACTATCCGTTTTCATACCTGATATATACAGGATTCGTAGAAACACATGCCCAAATCTCAACCACCGCCACCACAAAACATCAATCGCACATAAACACAGAAATCGTCTCACCCTGCAACCGAAGCATCATCAGGAGATAGACTCCACGACAAAATAGCAAAGCGATTTTGTAATGGAGTGTAGTGTATTTTGTGTATTGCTTGTGTATAAATAGTTTAGAAATAGATAGTATAAAACAAAGTCGCTTTCTGTGTCTGTCCCTATGTCTGTATGTCCCTAAACCGTATGTACGCTTAAATCTTTAAAACTACGCAACAGATTTTGATGCGGTTTTTTTTTTAAATAGACAGAGTGATTGAAGAGGGAGGTTTATATGTATAATAACATTCAATATGGAGAAGAGAAATACTGTAATTTTTGAGGTTTCTATTGTGATGTCGTAAATAATTACATTTTTTTCCGCTTCCATTGCAAATGCAGGCTGAACCTTTAGAGATTTATCAAAATAATGTACTAATTATTAGTACACCTTGAAAAGGTCTACAGAAAACTCGGCGATAGTATGTCTATCTCTTATGGATAACCAACAATAGTATTTTTTTGTTATATTTTTTTTACGAAAAATAATGCCTTATCATCGAAGCAATTTTAAACAATACAGCATTAATCCTTATTCAATTAAGTACCTTAAGTAGACTGTTTATTTAATATAGATCAATATGGCCGTTTACAGCACGTAATTTAAGTGTACATTTTCGAAGATATTACAGATTTAAAATGCGGCGAGCAGGGCATCGAATGACTGAGTTCACTGAGTGACATGGACTATATATATATTTTATACCCGTGCAAAGCCGGAGCGGTCTGCTAGTTTTGGTATATAACATTTTAAAATATCTTCAATAAGCGAGTTAGAGTATGCCATGGACCTCATTGAGCTCAGCTTTCTCTCATGATAAACACACGCCACGATAAGTGCGAGATTTATGAACCCCTTATCGCATGCACGTACCGTCACCCACAGTGCTATGAGTACATGCATCCGAGAGTGGAGAGAATGAGTGAAATATAATATAGTTTATTTATTTACATTCTGTACTATTACTTTAGTTTTTACCAGTGGTTATTTGAAAGTATTAAGCTACGTATTTTGGCCGCTAACGGTGGCAGTGTAAGCAATGGTGATCAAAATGGCCAAAGCGATAGTGAATTACCGCTAATCCAAGAAGAAGATGTATTACCTAGGCACCTAAGTACCTTAAGTAAGTACGTATTCGTATTTAACTAAATGGGTACATTTTGTTTTATCCTGATGAGGAAAAATCCCTGACGGACGCCTACTAGCCTGTGCTAGTTGGAGTATCCGACTCGCACGGACTGAAGGAACTCTTCTATAACTTCCAATCAGCATGGAACCGCATTTGAATTTCCTCATGCTGCTTTAATATTCTTCTCTGCATCTTTTTTCTTCTCTCTTTTTCTTCTTCCTTTTAAGCATAGTTTTGCAGAGTACATTCTCTACCCTTGCATCCGAGGTACCAAGTTTTGTGCGTTTAAGGGTACCCAATGTGTACCGATAGAGGATTATTAGACCTGTATAAACACACTCGCAAACTTTTGCAATATAATCAAGAATTAGAGAGAGTATTTATGTAGAGGTGTGATTTATGTACTACTACATAGTTAGAAAAAAAATACTCCATGTTTTATCCACTGTTAGACGTAGATTTTCTTTCGAAAATTCTCTTAGATGGTAAAGATGTAGTTTATACTTACGACGCTGCTCCAATGTAGTTTAACGTCTTACATGTCCTAAGAATACTCTTGGATATTCATGCAACCCGAAATGGCATTACTATTTTTTTTTATAAAGCCACAAGCTGCGTCCGAAGCTTCGCCCGCGCGAAATTTTCTCTGTCCCAATGATATATTTTTCCGCATTAATTACGAGCCCGCGGGAATCCTAGGCTAAAAATAGCCTATAAGTTGCCTCGCAACCTCCTCTATCTACAAAAGAATCCCTTTAAAATCAGTCTAATCGTTCCGGAAAATACTGTTAACTTAAGCGCTTCCTCAAGAATTAGAATCTTTTAGTAAAAACCGTATAAAAATCCGTTCAGCTGAATTTGATAAAATTGATCCCATACAGACATACAGCTCTTAGGGAATTTAAAATATGAATAAATGTGCCAATAACAATGAAAGAAGATCATAAAAATTGCTAACGCGAAGATAATTTATGGGCGTAGATAATAAGATATTTATGTCTAACCTAATTAATTTTCTCTGTTGATTTTGTTGAAATGTTAAATGAATATAAGTAAATTTTATTTATTTATTTAATTCGGGTTTGATTAACGTAGTGAGTGTGAAAATTATTCAGTCTGAAGAAAGAAGGAGTTAAGCCATTATAAAACTAATAAATGGCTTCTTAGCTACTGTATACTGTTATTTATAAAAAAAAGGTTTACCTAGACTGCATGTCGCAGCAACAAACTGAACTAAAATCCATTATATTACATAATGAATTCAATAAGTCACAATATCAAAACACCGTTCGGAATAATTGATATTTTATCTTATAATTACAATTTATTCCGCGCAGATATCTCTGTTCGAGGCATTATCGTTATTTATACAGCACTGGATTTCTTAGAGCCGATGAAGGCTACAAAAATTTATTACGAATGAATTCCTATTAAGTTTTATGGTTCCGCACATAATATCTTTAAAATTTAAATGAGTTAATTTTTTATGTATATAAAAATATATATTTTCTAAGAATCTCGGAAACGGCTCCAACGGATTTTTTGAAATTCAACATGTAGGGGGTTTTGGGGAAGAAAAATCGATCTAGCTAGGTTTTATTTAAAAAAATCTCGTTTCATCTCTGTTTTTGGGCACTACAAAAACTACGAAAATAGGTATAGATAGCAACTGTCAATTGCGATAGCCTAATGGTAACACGCGAAACAAAAAAGTTCTAAACCTGAGATTGATTCCCACATATCATCCGGCGCGTTTTTCTGTTGTTTATTGCATTTTTTTATATCTTTAAAAAAATTACCGAGCAAGGCTCGGTCATATAGGTATTTTAATATAATATATAAGTATATTCAACTTATTCTTGTCTATAATGTTAGTTATACGTAGATGAAAGATAAAGGTTTAAAAATCTACAAACCTTTCTGTAAAGTTAAATAAAATACAGGATATAACATCAGCGTTTATTCTACGAGAACTTTGTGAGTAACGAAATCAGCTACCCACATTTTCACCTGCATATTAACTATGTGTATTGTGTTATCAACAAACAAATTCTTTTCACAATATTATTATACATTACTATGTCTATTAAATAGTGGCATATAACAATATCACTGACAAGCAAAAGGCGGCACTTTCTAGTTAGAAGGATTAGGGCTAATATTCACCACATTGGTCCTTAGCGGAGTAGAAGCTTTCGCATATCCCTATGCAAAATAATTTTCGCCATCGCCGAACGTATAATGAATTTTAAATATGAATTAAACACATTAGCTTTTAGGTCTTTAATGTTTTATTAATATATAATATAATAATAATAATAAAAAATAAATAATAATATTTGTTTGATTTCATTAATGACAACTTTTTATTCATATAAAATAAATAAATAAGCCTTTATTACTAAAATTTTCTTATACTATTACATAATTTAATAAGATTCACGTCTAAACCTTTGCCAGTTTATCTTTTGCAGCTTGTCCTTCGACAAAGGCCTCTCTAATGCTTTCCATTTTGTCCTGTCCTTTGCAATCCATACTGGGGCAGCTATCCTTTTTATATCATCTTTTATCGTATAAAAACCTAAAATATAAACTTTTTACCTTATTTAGCATCTACCTACTGTAATGGAAGTATTTTTTAGACGGCAAGTATTTGTTTAACAAGTGTAGAACCGCATTGTAGTATCGGCTAATTTTTTTAGCAGGGTTTTTATGAACCATTCACGGATCTCCAAAGCCCTGCGCAGGCGCACCCAATGTAAACAGTCCCTACACTGTTTGTTGATGGTATTTCTGTTTCTTTGTAGTTTTATTATTTCTTATTTTGGATTTGTTTTAGGTGCTGCAATGTTGGACTGAGTTTATGTTTTTACTTCGAATTATGAAGCATAATATCCTTTATGAGCGGAAATCGATCTTTCTTTAACCTGTGGGTATATTTTGTTGCTTTTTATAATGTGTCTCTTTCCAGTCGGTCCGTCATCGTTTGCGTTTGTTCAACTCGCCCTCGCTCGTGGGTAGAACTTGCTAGAAGATATCTAATTACTTATTCCGTCTTGTTAGCTTTGCTCGAGTTTGTTAGCTTTCAGTGTTGCCAAAAATTACCAATTGTGGACTGGAATGGAATAGAATAACTGGATTGTTTGCATAATATGGCTGAAGTACCTTCTAAAAAGTAATGTATCTTCTTAAAATCAACTATCTTCTTCAACCGATGGTCGTCCACTGCTGGACATAGGTCTCTTCACGAGATCTTCACACCACACGATTTTGTAACATATGGACCCAGCAGCTCCCCTCAACTTTTTTAAGGTCGTCAATCTATCAGAACAGAATATTTGAAGTAGACTCTAGAATATATAATTCGATTATGTATTCTACTCCGAGTTTAACTTGCTTCATCGCCTACTAACCCAGTATAGCTAAGCTTAGATACACAAAAAATATGTCCCGTGCACACCAAGAACTAAGGGAAAACTCGATCTGTGTTACGAAGTTCAGTTCGACGGGCGATCGAAGTGCGGGGTAAGCTTGAGGAGCTTAGCTTAGTTCGTGTAGTTGCACATCAACATACACAACTAACTTAGCTTCTCATATTTTAGGTAGCATAGCTTAGTTTGCAGTCTGCACACATGTATTAAAGAATGCGTTAGCTATGTAAACTTAACTAACTAAGCTTAGCTCTTGGTCTGCAACCCGCTTAACATTATGATCTCTATCAGGTCAAATCTATTTCAGTTATTTTCTTATAGCCCTTATTCTAGAGAAAGTCACACGTTAGTAGTCTCTTAATAATATTAGACGCCAATCTTTTCGACACTCTATCACCGAAGACAACTCAATCGAAACTGTCTTAATATAATGTCTTAACATAGGTCGAGCTATTATCTACACGCTATAATTCGTTCCTTCAGGCACATGTTACAGTTGAAACGTGTTATGTTAGACCGATACCTATTTTCTAGTAAATGATTGTATCTTCTTTTGAAGGAATCAAGACAATAGACGCTTCTGGATTTCAAATATACGGTAGAGTTTTTAGCTTTCGCGATTCATACTGATTATTATATAATCATACGGGTCACATCGAGTTAAAATCGTTCTGTTTACTTTCTTTTTAAATTACTTTATCAACCTCTAGTAAATAATATATTAAAATTAAGTTTTGTGTTCTTAAAGTTCATCATCATTCTCCTATCCTTATCCCACTTTAAGTGGGGTCGGCACAAAATGTTATTATCATGTTGTCACAAGATTTGGCTAGGTATTTATGACCAGCCGCCTGCCTGACGTCAACTTACCCTAGTCGTATTTTACGACACCTCGGTAAGAAAGCGGGTATTCTAATATACTTAGCCGGATATCACACGGCGGTACAACTTTCCTTAGACGCCTTTTACGACACCTCGGTAAGAAATGGGGGTGGTCTATTCTACTCAGCCGCATACAACACGGCGGTCCAACTTACCTTAGTCGCCTTTTACGATACCTCTATAAGGAATTAGGATGGTCTACTCAGCCGGATATCACACGGATAAGATTTAAATAATTTAATAGAAACCAATAATATTGAACAAATAGTCCACTAAAAACGAACAATTAAAAATCCTTTCTTTATCCTTTAAAGGATAATAAACGTTATTGCAATTACCTAAGACCTTTAATCGTATATCAAATTTGTCCCACATTCCCGCCTCCAAACCGCCTACATAACCATTAATTACCATCTCAAAATGACGCAAACGTATCCAATATTAATCTATATCGAAACCCAATTCAATATCCTGTAAATACGTAATTGAAATCCATTATTTATAACCCAGTCTACAAATCAATTTAAAACTTATTAATTCAATAGTAAAGTTGATAATCGATTGTTGGATTAATAAAGTGATATACAGGACAAATACTAAAAGGTGACACGAAATAGACAGTCTATGATAGAAACATGTGACTTAGTTAGCGTTAAGTTGTATCGTTTTGTTGAGTTGAATATAATTGTTTTGTTTTGAATAAGTTTATTTTAAATAATATATAAATTTAGCCGTTACTTTGCGGAGATCCATAATTCAAAAGTAATGATAAAATTATTTTGCTATAATCCGCGATGAAGTAAAATAGAAAATATATATAATGCTAAACGTAGAGTGGACAATCGGTTATCATACCTGGTACATGCAGGATTCGTTAAAAACACATGCACAAACCTCCACCATCGCCACCACGATACACAAGCACTATATACGTTCACTATCACAAACTCAACAATCGTTTCGCCCCGCAACCGAAGCATCATCAGGAGATAGACTCCACGACCAAAATCGCAAAGCGATTTTGGTGGAGGTTTGTGCATGTGTTTTTTACGAACCCTGCATGTATCAGGTATGATAACCGATTGTCCACTCTACATTTAGCATTATATATATTATCTATTTTACTTCAAGTTTATTTTATTTATTTTTTTACACATAAAAAGAAAAAAGAAAGAAAAAGTAAAGAGCACATGTATGAAGGCGGACTTATCCCTAAAAGGGATTTCTTCCAGTCAAGCTTCGGGTAATAGAAGGAAAAGGACAGGAATTGAAGAAGAGAGTACAGGTCTTATAGAGAAAAAGAAAAAGTTTATAAAAATTTAACTATTTAATCTATTAATTTAACTGAATTTGCTTGTACGAACAGAAATGCAAATAATTAAAAAAATATTTTGCTAAATAATTATCATGAATTAATTAATCAAATTTTGTTTTTTCCAGTTTCTCATACAAACAGGGTTTTTTATCCTATATGTTACGCTAAGTTTTAATTATGCCAAATTTCGTCGATATTGGTCCATATGTTAGCTACGCTTAGCCAATTGTGCAAAATTTCATCGATATTGGTCCAACGTATTAACTAGGTTAAACGGAAGTTAATAACAAAAATTTATTTATTTATATAAAATAATATTTTTAATACTCTCTTATATTAGGATTTTGCATATATTCATTACAAGCCCTACCCGCGACTAAGTTTACGTCAACTTAAAAAGGTAAAATGGTAAAAAAATGATTAACCCTCAGTAACAAGTGTTGTTTCCAAGAAAAAACAGATTTATACAAAAGTCAAATTAAATCAACATATTCTTTATTGCACAACGCGTTATGAAATAGAAAAAAAAAACAATTATTTATCCCCTATTATCAAATAATGATAATTTAATTGTTTTTTAAAAATTGTAATAATTTTTTTAAAGATTATCCGCAGAGTTTCTTGCCGGTTCTTCTCGGTAGAAGCAATCTTCCGAATCAGTGGTAGCTTCTTTAAAACATTTGACGATTCAAAAGTACTGTTAACAGGCCACTTGAATAAAGAATATTTTGAATTTGAATTAAATATTTTTTAAATGTTGTACGAGTAACAGACGTGAAAAAGTAACAAACGCACACATATACAAACATCAATAATATAAAGAAAGTTTATTTGATTACAAAACATTTTATTTCCGTGTAAACAATATTTATACCCTAATTTCCTCGTAAACACGCGTTGTTTCGGAAGCTCTAATCCGAACCAATAAAACTTTTGGACCGGATACGGCGTTACTTTGATACGCCGACCGAATTGTCCGCTATCCCGCTAGCCCGTGACGAATCGTGTCCCTATCAACCCGTTTATCATACGGTAAATATTAGTTTACGGTACCGGAGAATTGATCACCGCCCTTATCCCACAGCATAGATACACTTCTTAAAATACAACATGAAGATTAGAGACTAGAAAATATTTATCTTATGTAATTATATATTAGTAGTATCTTTTCATCTTTATAGATTAAATAGTTAAATTTAAATAATTTATAGAATTAGGTGTTACTTTGCGGAGATCCATAATACAAAAGTATTAAAATTGTTTTGCTATAATTCGCGAAGAATTATATAATAATTCGTATTATTATATTATAATTATTAGCCGTGTGGTATCCGGCTGACTAGAATAGTACCACCCTCTTTTCTTACTGTAAGTAACGGCCTGTTACTATCCCACTGCTGAGAATATGCCTCTTCTCTCCGTTTTGGGAGAGAAGGATTGGAGCTAAGACCTACCACGCTGCTCCAATGCGGATTGGTAGGTTACACATACCTCCAGAATTCTTTAGAGATATGCAGGTTTCCTCACGATGTTTTCCTTCACCGAAAAGCGTGTGATAAATTGCAATTATCAATTAGACACATAAAGTTTTAAGAGAATAACTCATTGGTGTCTGCCCGGGTTCGAACCCGTGATCGTCTCTAAAGATTCACACGGTCGCACCGCTGGGCCATCACAGCTTATTATTTTATTTTTTTTCTTATTTTCTTTTCTTACTGAGGTGTCGTAAAAGGCGACTAAGGTAAGTCGACCCGCCGTGTGGTATCCGGCTGAGTAGAATAGACCAACCTCATTTCTTACCGAGGTGTCGTAAAAGGCGACAGTGGTAAGTTGACGTCAGGCAGGCGGCCGGTCGTAAAAACGCAGCCAAATCATGTTACAGCATGTTTATAACATGTTGTGCCGACCCCACTTAGAGTGGGATAAAGGCAGGAAGATGATGAAGATGAAGATGATGAATTATCTTATTATTATATTATAATTATTGTATTATAATCTTAGAATTATATTATAATTCTTCGCGGATTATAGCAAAATAATTTTAGTATTACTTTTGTGTTAGTTAAATTTATATAAACTTTTTCTTTTTCTCTATATGCCCCTTACTTTCTTTCTTCTTGAATTCTTGTCGTTTTCCTTCTGTTACTCAAAGGATGACTGGAAGAGATCCCTTTTAGAGATAAGTCCGCCTTTATACGTGTTTTTTTTTCTTTCTCTTCTCTAAATTTATGTATAAAAAACATAAAATAATTAAAAAATAATAATAAAGATTCTACTTTTACAAGATCACAAATTATCATAGAGTTATGATACTTAGAAGCTGTGATAGCCCAGCGGTGCGACCGTGTGAATCTCTAGAGACGATCATGAGTTCAAACCCGGGTAGACACCAATGAGTTTTTCTATTAAAAACTTATGTGTATAATTGATACTTGCAATTTATCACACGCTTTTCGGTAAAGAAAAACATCGTTAGGAAACCTGCATATCTCTAGAGAATCCTAGGAATATGTGAAACCTACTAATCCGCATTGAAGCAGCGTGGTATTAAATAGTTTTTTTTTAATCACGGACTATTAACAAAATAATATTTCATTATATATATTACATTTAACACTGCAAAGTAACGCTTAATTCTATTCATTGCCAAAAAATATTTTATTTCTTCATTTTTGTCATTTAATACTATATCAGAAGTCTTCAAAGTGTTTGAAAGTAATATTATCATCATCCCCATCCTCCTGCCCTTATCCCACTCTAAGTGGGGTCGGCACAACATGCTACAAACATGTTGTCATATGATTTGGCTACGTATTTTACGACCGGCCGCCTGCCTGACGTCAACATACCTTAGTCGTATTTTACGACTCCTCGGTAAGAAAGAGGGTGGTCTATTTTACTCAACCGGATACCACACGGTGGGTCAACTTACCTTATTCGCCTTTTACGATACCTCGGTAAGAAATGAGGGTGGTCTATTCTACTCAGCCGGATACCACACGGCGGGTCAACTTACCTTATTCGCCTTTTACGATACCTCGGTAAGAAATGAGGGTGGTACTATTCTATTCAGCCGGATACCACACGGCGTGTAATATTATATCGTATATTATTGCTTCCTAACATTGAACATGTTAAGAAACTCCAGATAAGCTTATCTGTCATCTCTACAATCTCAATTAAAACGATATATGAGAATGTCACGACCTCGACCAACAAGTTACACCGCTGAGCAACCGTTCAATGGGCCCCTAATAACTTACCCGATAAAACTCGACAACCAATGATTTATCGGTAGAGAGGTAATAATTCTTAAATCTAATATCCCATACCAACAATGTCAGTTTTATTGTGGTTAATAAAGCTATTAGACATTCGTGTGGGAGCATCAACTCATGTAAATACTTTGTAATCTATATAAATAAATAGACACAGGTCTGACGATTTTCATATATCACGGAAACCTTCTTGATTCAAATTCAAATTCAAAATATTCTTCATTCAAATAAACTTGTAAACAGGTGCTTTTGAATCGTCAAGTCTACTGCTGATTCAGAAAGCTGTTCCTACCGAAAGGTGCTAGCATGAAACTCAGCGGTTGCTCTTTTTAAAATATAATTCTTATTACTAGTTATATTTAGTAATTACTGTCTTGATCGGCGTCGAAACGCGCTTTATCAACATATTCTTATCTTCTTAGTAATCCTCAACAGTAGGCTTTCTGAATCAGCCTCAGGCAAAGCTGAAACTGATTGCGATATTTTATTATAGAATCTTATAACCAGACCCACGATTTCGCAGGTTTGTTCTGTGAAGTCATAAGCAAAAAATGTGTCGAAAAGAGTACAATTGCACTTTGTCCTTACACACATAAAAGCTTTAAACATAGATTGCACTATTGAAACTACAAATAAATCAATTTGTTTGACGTCCATCATATTGCACAGCCTAATAAAATTGGCATACTAAGTCAAAGCAATCAGAAACATAGCTTATGAATATGATATTATATTATTTAATAATTCCATATCGAATAAAATTTACTTACAATAAAAATGTACAAGTTGTCTTATAAACAATAGTTATTTATCTTAAATTACTTACACGCTAGGACTATACAAATCATGCCCACGTGGAATGGTCCCAAGAATGCTGGCAGCGTTTCCGCGCTGAATGTCTAAGTTGTTTCTTTTTGCGAAAAAGGAGCCAGCCCTCTTGTCACCTGAAGGCAATTAACCGTGGTGTCAAAACGGATAAATTTTTTTTTGCACTTAGACTACATGGCCATAAGGTCTCAACTGCAAACGGCACAAATATATAACTCATACTTCCGCCGTTTGCCGGAATAAATAAATTCATATTTTTTCATTTAGCAAACTTATTATCTTATATTTATCTGCCGTGTGGTATCCGGCTGAGTAGAATTGACCACCCTCATTTCTTACCGTGTTGTCGTTAAAGGCGACTAAGGTGACTTGACGTCAGGCAGGTGGCCGGTCGTAAAAACGCAGCCAGATAATTTGACAGCATGTTTATAAGATGTTATTCCGAACCCACTTAGAGTGGGATAAGGGCGGGAGAATGATAAATCTCTCATATACGCTATAGTATAATTTTTGTGGAAAAGAATGTACTTAATTCTTAAAAAAGTTGGCGATGTATAAATAGACAAAGTAACTAGACTAACAAAAGCTTGCGGCCCCTGCTTTGCTTCTTGCAAAAATTGATGTCAGGAAGGCCAGTCAGTGCTGTCGTGATGACCCCACTAAGAGTGGGATAAGAACATTTAATGATGAATAATGATGATCAATTAAACATTCCACACATGTTTGCCCATGTATAAGTCAATTAACTTATAATATATTCGCTTCTTTGTTATACTAGGAAAAGCTTTATTGGTATGCTGATAACATGTACACTGTACGTGTGTAGTAATTGGTATAAAGTGATCGCACTTGAGCCAATCGTTGTGCATCTAATTGATTTTATTGAAACCTCGGGGAATCATTGCTGATAGAATAGACATCGGAATGTGTATAAATTGTCTAGTAGGATCGTTATTTTGCCATTTAACTAGTGGCTCGCTCCGGCTTCGCACGGGTATAAAACATATAGCTCATGTCACTCAGTTAAAAAAAAGATTAAAATCGATCCATTAGTTTTAAATAATTTATAGAATTAGCCGTTACTTTGCGGAGATCCATAATACAAAAGTAATAATAAAATTATTTTGTTATAATCCGCTATAAAGAAAAATAGAATATATTTATAATGCTAAATGTAGAGTGGACAATCCGTTTTCATACCTGATATGTGCAGGATTCGTAAAATCACATGCACGAACCTCCACCACCGACACCACAATACAGAAGCACTACATACGTTCACTATCACATACTCATGTTGTTTTGTGTTGTGAAGCCCATCTCATGATGCTTCGGTTACGGGGCGAACGATCGTTTTGGTTGTCGTTATGAATGTGTGTAGTATGTTATTGGTGGTAGTGTTTTGTGATAGGTACGGTAACTAATCCTGCATGTACACAGTATGAAAACGAGTTTTGTTTTCTACACTTAGGCATTAAATAGATTTTCTTAACAAACTTTGATTATAGCGAAATAATTCTATCATAAATTTTGTACTATGGAATCCCGCAAAGCAACGCCTTCTTCTATTAATTATGATAAAAAATAAATTAATAATACCTGGGTCTTGCGTAATTTTTTATAAAATAAAAAAAGAAACTTCAAAAACAAAAAAAGAAAAAATAAGTGGGGCTATTTATTTCTTAGGTATTTTTATTTCTCTAGACCGCCCGTTGCCCGAATAAGCTACGCTGCCTTTACAATTTGCGGCAAAAAAAAGTGTTGTATATTCAATGTAAATTCTAGTATATTTTGAATCCCAAAAACAGGGATAAAACGAATATTCAATTCGTTTCATTTCAAAGCATTTCATGAAAATCGTTGACGTCCTTTCCGATATTCCAAAAATATATACAAGATTAACTCATTTAAATATTAAAAATATGTTTATATTAAGAAAAAATAATTACAATTCTTACTCTATAGTAATAACTGAATCCTAAAGCGTAACGCAACCACTACCAGGATACAGCACCTAGTGTAAGACAAACTTTCTATAAATACAAAACTACTCGTTTCCTCACAAAACCATAGAGCACACAATGTCTATTTTACACGCTTTCATCACTGTACACTCGGTGTCCAAACTACTTCCCTATCTAAACAACTTTGAACATGTTTAAAACATACGCTGCACAGAGTAATATTTAAATAGAGTTTACTGCTTTATATAATTAGTCGTTGCGGAAATCCATAATACAAAAGCAATAATGAAATTATTTTGCTATAATCCACGATTACGTAAATAGAAAATATAAATAATGCTAAATGTAAAGTGGAGTCATCATCTTCCTGCCCTTATCCCACTCTTAGTGGGGTCGGCACGACATTTTGTAAACATGCTGTCAAATGATTTGATTTGAACTTACCTCTGTCGTATTTTACGGCACCTCGGTAAGAAATGAGGTTGGTCTATAAAAATGTAGAGTGGAGTATCCGTCTTTATACCTGATACATGCAGGATTCGTAAAAACACATGGATAAACCTCCGCCTTTGCCACCAACCGACAAAATAGCAATCGCCTTATGATGCTTCGGCTGCGGGGCGAAACTATTGTTGAGTTTGATATAGTGATCTTCTTATAAATAGATAGAAATTCTTTATTGCACACACTATTAAGTTAACGCCGTGTGGTAACCGGCTTAGTAGAATAGACCAACCTCATTTTTTACCGAGGTTTTGTAAAAGGCGACTAAGGTAAGTCGACCCGCCGTGTGGTAAAAATAGTCAAGACAGAATAGTCAAGGGATAAAGTTTTTTTTTTTACTTTAATATAATAGTTGTTTTTTCTCACTATTGATGGACACCTATTCTACTAATACCTCTAATATGCAATTACTCTGTCCTTTCAAAGTTTACAAAGGGCTTACACAGGTTTGCTTAAACAACGTGCCTCTATGGAACTGACATGTCATACATTCTTTAACCTGACATCATTGGGCTGGTCATGAGATGGAATATAATGCCCACAGAAAACAAAAGCATCTTTAAAGTGAACCCATCCTGACTGATGATTAAATCGTACGCTTAGTATTAAAAAGACCGAATTCGAAAAAATCGTTTATAGCAAATTGCAATAAAGTGTACCGTGCCTTTAAACCTCGTGAGTTACAAAAACTCATAACTTGGAAAACTAAGATAATACTAGTAGCTTTTTTTAATTCGTAGCGTGATGTCATACATGCCGTTAAAATAAAGTTTACAATGTATTGAAGGTTTACAATGTTTTGAATTAGGCCAGTTTAATATTAACCATGCTAAATGACGATCGCCAATTCAAATTAGTTTTATTCAAGTAAACCTGTGAACAAGTGATTTAGTGTCCTCAATAAAAACAAAGAAGCTGTAATATAACAGTGAAATCGAGTGCCTCTCTCGAAGGGGTTATGGGTTCAGACCCTGGGCGGACATCAATAAGTTTTTCTCTTAAAACTTACGTCTAATTGATATTTGAAATTATCACATGCTTTTCGGTGAAGGAAAACATACATGAATCTGAATATCGCGAGGGAATTCTAGGGATGTTTATAACCTACAAATCAGCATTTAAACAGCGTGGTGGGTCTAAGCTTCAACTCTTCACCACAAAAAGGAGAGAGGAGGCTTATGCCCAACAGTGGGATAGTAACCGGCCATTACTTTTATTCATATACTACTTTTTACAGTTACTTCCATAATACTGTAGTACCTGATTGACCGAGCTTTGCTTGGTAATTTTTTACAAATAAAAAAAAAACTAAAAAAATAGGATAAAAATAATTGGGTAGGTGGGATTCGATCCTATGTATTTTCATTTTTAGAGACCACCCGTTCACCGGGTGGTCTCTAAAAATGACCCCGCCACACCGAATCTACGCAGACTTGTCATTTTACGGCAAAAATAGTGTTTTATATAATCAATGTGAATATTTGTATTTTTTAATGCCCAAATAACCTTTATATTTTTGATAATAATATTTTTAAATTGATTATTACATGTTTGTTTCAGGTAATGTACTACAATCGATATACATCACGATTACGGATGGTATGAAGGAAATATTTTCGCTTAAATTATCAAATTCAAATTCAAAATATTCTTTATTCAAGTGGACTGTATTCAGTACTTTTAAATAGAATGTTTTTAAAGAAGCTACCACTGATTCGGAAGTTTGCTCCTACCGAGAAGAAACCAGCAAGATACTCGGCGGATAATGCCTTTCATCGAATCGACTCAAACTTAAAGCTTAAGTACCTGGGTAACATAGCCATGCTTGGTAAATTAAAAAAATGCAAATAAAAAAATTCAAAAATGAAAAAAGGGTAGTACGGGTATATAGGCTTGATCCCAGGTATTTTCTCTTCTTTAGTCCACCCCTTCCTCAGTGAGCAACAACGACAACCAATGACAGCAAAAATAGTCTTTTCTATCAATGTAATTTTTTGCTATTTTTCAATGCTTGTAAACAGCTATAAAACAACATTTTTTAAAATAAAACTAAGCTAGACCGATTTTTACCTCCACAAAACCGAATTTCATGAGAACGTTGGAGCCGTTTCTGAAATTCAGAAAAAATATATATATACAAGATATGTTATTCAAATATCAAAGATGTACTTAATACTTTAATCGTTTAAACTGTTAAAAAAATATTGAATTAGAATATTACTTGTGAATGCCGTAAGATTATTTAAATTTGATTTGAAGCTTATGAAAAAACGAACATCCTGTATAAATAAATAAATATATGGGACACTGACACACACGGTCGTCCGTCCCCAAAGTAAGTAACTTAATACTTGTGTTATGGATGAAAGACGACTGGTGAGTATATACTTATATCATTTTTAAATACATGCTTAAAGACAAATATACACCCAGACTGGAAGACCAACAAATTCATTTATAGAAAATGTTGGCCCTCGGCGGGAATCGAACCCGCGACCCGCGGAGCTGAAGGCAGGGCTACTACCAACTGCTCCAATGGGCCAGTGAAAATATTGAATTAGTATAATATTTGTAAAGGCTGTGATGGCCTAGCGGTGTGACCGTGTGAATCTCTAGAGACGATCATGGGTTCAAACCCGGGCAGACACCAATGAGTTTTTCTATCAAAACTTATGTGTCTAATTGATAATTGCAATTTATCACACGCTTTTCGGTGAAGGAAAACATCGTGAGGAAACCTGCATATCTCTAGAGAAGCCTAGGGATATGTGTAACCTACCAATCCGCATTGGAGCAGCGTGGTAGGTCTTAGCTCCAACCCTTTTCTCTCCAAAAATGGAGAGAGGAGGCCTATGCCCAGCTGTGGGATAGTAACAGGCCGTTACTTACTTACTTTACTTTTGTAAAATCTTGAAGCTTTTGAAAAAACAAACAGCCTGTATAACACACACGTTAACCGTTCGAATTAAGTAATCCTTATCATAGAGTATCTTTTTAATTAGCAATCTCTGTTCGAAGTTATATCGTTGTTCTGTCATCAACATTTGATCTCGATCATCACAAATTGGACTCTATTTGCCTAAGAATAAGTGCTATAATGGTTCACGAGCCCCGATAACATTTGATACTTGATTTCATCGCCTAGCTTGTTATTGCTGAGAGGGGTTAAAGGTTTGCCCTTTGTCGAGATGTACGCACGTATGTACACTTTCTTCGTACATGTTAACATTAAAACGCCGTACGAAATTAATTGCTTTTCACACTTATTTAATTAAATAAATATCATCATCCTCCTTCACTTATCCTACTCTAAGTGGGGTCGGCACAATATACAAACATGTTGTCATATGATTTGTATTTTACGGCCGGCCGCCTGCCTAACGTCAACTTATCTTAGTCGTATTTTACGACACCTCGGTAAGAAAGAGGTATTCAATAATAAGAAAAATAAAAAATAATAATAATTTATAATAATTTTTTTATTATTTATTAGAACTCAGTTTCATAACGAGTTGTCGTAAAAGGCGACTAAAGTAAGTCGACGCGTCGTATGGTATCCGGTTAAGTATACCACCTTTTTTCTTACCGAGGTGTAGTAAAAGGCGACTAAGCTAAGTAAACCCACCGTGTGGCGTCCGGTTGAGTATAATAGACCACCCTATTTCTTACCGAGTTTTCGTATAATACGACTAAGGCAAGTTGACGTCAGGCAGCGGGCCGGTCGTAAAATCCGTAGCCAAATCATGTGACAATATGTTTATAACTTGTTGTACCAACTCCGCATTCAATTGTATTACATTATATAACATTTTTATTTTTACTTCAATAAGTCTTATTGAAACTTTATTTTAACGTAAATAACTCTTTATGGGTTTCATTCATATCCACGACAGTCTTATGGGTTTCGTTTACCTTAAGTGTTTAAACAAAATGTTTCTTTTTGTGAAATTTTATACACAAAATTTATTGCCACTGAGTATAATGTATGCAAACATCCAGACATAGACTGTAAAAATGTAATTTCAAAATTGAGTACCTTATAAATTTATAGGGTGACCATCAATTTTTTTCAAAATTGAACAATATCGGTTTATATGGGTTTATTAAAACTTCGCATTGTTGCGATAGAGTAATTTTTTCTTAATTTTTTTGCTCTGAGAAGTCTATAGACTTTAAAGCGTAATGAATCACAGTCCTCTGATCTCGGTATTTTTTTAATGTTATGTACTTGTATCACAAAGTTTCTTTTCGACGACGAGATGACAAAATTTTCTTAATATTTAAATGATTTAATGTTGTATTTATCTTTTTATATTTTCCGAACTTCGGAAACCAACGATTTTCATGAAACTTAGTGTAAAGAGGGTTTCGGGGGACGAAAAGTTGATTTAGCTAGGTTTCATTTAAAAATGAAGTTACATCCCTGTTTTAAGGCACTATAAAAACTATTTGAATAGAAATAGAAAAAGAAGATTAAATTTGCTTTCATGTCGTTACAGCTCAATGAGGAACGGGCGGACTATCAAAGTTAAAATACCCGAGATCAAACCCTACATTTCATCGGATTTTTCTTTCTTTTTTTATTGCATTTTTTAATACATAAAGTTATACACCCTGCCCACCACTAAACGTAAAGCTTGTCCGTTCTCGAAGGACGTTGCAACGCTCCAATCAATTTATGCCACAGCGGTTGCAACTCTGCTCAAACGTAAATATATCTAAGGAACTAAGATTTATCTCGTTTTGACCATCCGCACGAAGCATCAACCTGGATTAATCCAAATTAGGACACTTCCTCATAAAACGGGAAGCATGGTGGTATATTGCTACCCATTACAAAAATCGAGTGGGCAGAAAAATGATGGCGCTTAAATTCAGGATGTCTTGTGAACTGCTGTGACACAATATTAAAACCAGGCTATAAAGACACTAGATGCCGCAACTTTGTAATTTGTGCGTAGGTGGTAAAATAATCCTTTAATGGTCAGTCAAGAGTGCTTATTATATAAAACTATTGATCGGCTCCGGCTTCGCACGGGTATAAAATATATAGCCTGTGTCACTCTTTGATAAAAATGGTTAAAATCGAACCAGTACTTTTGTTGAATTCATTACCGCACGCGTTATATTTGGAGTAACAATTCCCCTTTCCTTATACCATGAAGATTCCATGAATATCTAAATTCATATACTACATTTTTAGGGACAGACAGAGAACGCGACTTTGATTTATATTATGTAGTGACGTTTAGCTATTATTTTGATAATTGTCAAATTTTTACCATACTTAACTGAAGACAAAATAACGTTTAGCTGTCATTTGTTTTGTTATTCAATTGTCATTTGCGTTTTGTTATTCCATGTCATAGACGTTTTTGTTATACAACGTTTTATAGTGACTTAGTGGAAACGCGTTTGAACGGGATAAAAAGTATCCTATATCTGTCTCCTGGTTCTAAGCAACCTCTCCACCAATTTACAGCTAAATTGGTCCATCAGTCCTTGAGTTATAAATAGTGTAACTAACACCACTTTCTTTTATTCATATAGTAACTAACTGCGCCTTCCTGTTTCACTCGGAGCAAATATTATGAATATACAATATATTTTCCAGGACTTTTTGACCTTTAATTATAGAGGTGCGATGCGGTGTGGAGAGGAGAGTTGTGGCGCCATTTAGTCGTTACTTGTGCGCGGAATTTAGCAAGTTGTTAAATATGAATAAATTGGTTGACTTTGGAAAAAATCTTCTTTATTGAATAAGTGTAACTTAAATGAATAAGTGTAAAAGAAAAATATCACCGTTATAAATACTCAATAATGCTATGCACATTTTTTTTTCTAAATAATTATTAATTATACATATATTAAATTCTAAATAATTTCATAAATTAAATTCCAAAATTCATAAACCTAAACTAGGAATCTTAAAATTTTGTGTACTACCAGAATTAATGATAAAAATGTCATTAATGAAACAGAAATTATATTTTTATGATTTTTGTGTAGGTGTAGATATAATTGGTTTTCGGGAAGCATTTTAATGTATCAACCAATTAATGCATTCCTAAGTTTATCTTTTATGATTTCAAATGCCCTTTAATATTTCATATCTAGCTTTGACCCGCGGCCTCGTCTGTGTACTTCAGTACTGAGACGAATAGGACTATGGCACTCTTCATTAATTCAACTATCTATGTATCAAATCACACTTGTCCGATCATAAAATTACTATGGATTCTACAAGTACAGCTTTGAGTTATATTATACATTATACGCCCTCATCCCACTTTAAGTGAGGTCTGCACAACATTATAAACATATTTTTACATGATGTTGATATGTATTTTACGATCGCTCGCTTGCCTGAGGTTAACTTAGTCGCCTTGACATCTCGTTAAAAAATGAGGGTGGTCTATCTACTCAGCCCGATACCACACGGCGGGTCAACTTACGTTAGTCGCATTTGGTTTAGATTATGAAACTCAGCAAATATACGCAAGCCATGTTTAAATACAGATAAATTAAAAAAAATAGCGTCTAATTTTTCCTTCTCATATTATTTATATCTTATTTTAATAAAGTCAATAAAAATTACTCCATATACATCCGCTTATATTCAAGTTTGCCCACCTCTGGAATTTTAATAAACTGCTAGTCCAATTTATAATCTTAAAAAATATATATATTTCAAACTCTATCTGTAAAAAAACCCATTTCAAGTAAAAGTTAAGTAAAGGCCTGTTACAATCCCACTGCTGGGCATAGACCTTCTCTCTCCGTTCCTGAAAGGGTTGAAGCTAAGACCTAACACGCGGCTCCAATGCGGATTGTTAGGTAACACATATTAACAGATTTCTCTAGATATATGTAGGTTTCCTCACGATATTTTCGCCGAAAAGCGTGTTATAAATTGCAGTTATCAATTTGATACATAAGCTTTAATAGAAAAACGGCTTCATCCTCCTGCCCTTATCCCAGTCTAAGTAGGGTTGGCACAACATGTTATAAACATGTTGTCATATGATTTGGCTAAGTATTTTACGACCGGCCGCCTGCCTGACGTCAACTTACCTTAGTCGTATTTTACGACTCCTCAGTAACAAATAGGGTGTATTTTAGTCAACCGGATACCGCCTTTTAGGACACCTCGGTAAGAAATGAGGTTGGTCTATTCTAATCAGCCGGATACCACACGGCGATAATAGAAAAACAGCTTATTTTGCGAAAAAAAAAATGCATTTATTATCATTGTAATACAAGCTCGCTCCGACGGCGCCTTTAGCTAATTTGCTGTTTAAATCGGTCGACATAAAGATACTGGATGTGGCAACATTATAATTTCGTGTGGGCGATAATATGAGCTTTAATCTGCTAATTGGTGCCGAAATCAAAATACATTCCCAACGTTATGTTCAGTTGCGCAAGTGTTTTAATTAAACATAACTGTAATTGAGTTTCATTCATTATCTTTAATGCACTTTGGCTATATTACTTGCCGTTTAGTTTATATGGTGTTTACTCAGTTACATAGACTAAAAATTGTTTCTAGTATAATATTGTTTTTTGATGTTCCTTACATTAGACATTATATACACAGGAAAAAAGTAAAAAAAACAAGAAAAATATATGACTTAAGTTAGAACGGTGAACACTATTACTGAGGTTTGCAAAGAAAGTTAGTAAAACTTCTTAGTTTTTATAAAAATTTATGAGCTGTTGTGTTTAACCTTATATTATTTATTTATTATATTATTTTTCATTATTACAACAATTAAGCAGTAAGTAGTTCGAATATTTGAACTTGTCGAAAGTGTTTTTAAAATGGGTCCATTTTTACGACGAAATTATTACACAACTATTCCATAAGGAATAGTTGTGTAATAATTTCGTCGATATTAGCTCAGCGGATTCGTCGTGAAAGAGTAATAAACATACATACTTTTGCATTTATAATATTAGTAAGACTAGTCGGATAGGATATACATATATTAGTAGGATAAAAGAAGTAAACAAAATTAATAATTGAGTCGCATTATTACAAGTGACTGTGTGGCCATACTTTATACATGTGTAGGATAATACAGCTATTGTCTGCATTCAGCTGGTATCAGATGTATCTTCCGATAACGCGCGTTACTGCGATTCAGCGAAAGATCGTGATGTGAGCGCAAATTTTTATCTACATGGTGGTAGGTATTTTTGCTATGCTTGAAAACGAAAAAAATTAAGGTGAGACGGGATTTAAAAAAACATTTATAATACGTAAAAACTATTTGTTACTTTGATGACAATTGATGATGACATTGTCGCTTGTAGGAAGCGTGTTGCTTTATTACTTTAGGTCTCAAGTTCTACTATGTAACGAAAATATGTCCAACATTTTAATCTATAGTCTGACTGGTGATTACCACTCTGCCGCCATAACCGAAAATAATAAATGCGATGAAACCTGCATATTCCAACAGTATGTTGGGTTAAAGATCTGTTAACTTAAAGGGGACCTTTTTTTAAGTTTTGATGTAGTAACAAACTGCTATTTCACTAATATTTTACATTACTGTCGAAGTTTGTCTTACTCAAAAAAGCACGGGCCACCGTAAACTGCGCCTATTGTACCCTACCACGTTGGCGCACACTGGGGTTTAGAGTTGCTGCTGGCGGGGATGGGGGCAATGTGTACAACGGTACACTCTCCTCGCCACCAGCAGTCTTTTGTATTTCTTTACCATCATCTTATCCCACTCTAAATGGGATCAGCACGATATGTTTTAAACATGTCGTTACATGTTTTGCCTATTAAATATACGACCGGCCGCCTGCGTCCCGCCTGACGTCAACTTCCTTAGTAGCCTTTTACATCTCAGCAAGAAATGAGGGTGGTTTATTGTTCTTTTGTTATATATACATATTTTGTTACGTATCACGTTTTCAGCTCACAATGAGCTTTTAATAAGTAAATAATATCGAAACTGTCCCTTCCAGTATACTACATCATTGCACTCATTGCCCATGTAAATCAGTAGAAGGCAAACAACACTAAAATCTTAATGCAAATAATAAGATACGAGCTAACAATAATTCCGTCCGGGGCTTAATTTCGTAATTTAAGCCTCTAAACAGAACGTAAGCTGTTTTACAGCCAGCTATTGAATAATAAGGAGAAAGTTCCTCTCGAACGAGCGGTACACGAGAATAGACAAACAGAACTGTCAATATAATACTTCCTTTACAACAGTTTAAGTAACAAAACTGTCAGCGAAGCTTAGTTTATTATTGATCACCTCCTGACTTCCGCATACATATTCGTACAAGGTAAATAGTTAATAGTTATATCTGATTTCATCATCTTCCTGCCCTTATTCCACTCTAAGTGGGGTCGGCACGACATGTTATACATATGTTATCACATGATTTAGCTACGTATTTTACGACCGGGCGCTTGCTTGACATCATTTTATCTTAGTCGTATTTTACGACACCTCGATAGAAAGAGGGTGGTCTATTCCACTTCACCGGATCCCACACGTTAAGTCAACTTACCTTACAACTTACCTCAGTAAGAAATAAGGGTGATCTATTCTACTCAGCCTGATACCACACAGCGGGTCGACTTACCTTAGTCGTCCCTTACGACACCTCGGTAAGAAATGAGGATGGCATTATTCTATTCAGCCGCATACCACACGGCGAACAGTTTTATCAGATTTGTAGCTTGCAATTTGGTTTATTGGCCCGTTGGCCAATAAACCAAATGACCTTTCCTTCAGCTCCGCGGGTTATGAGTTCTATCCGCGCCGAGGACAACATTTTCTATACCTAAACAATTTTTTGGTTCTTCGAGTTGTACACAAATTATATACATTACCAGTTGCCTCTCCCATAACATAAGTATTAAACTTTGGATACAACCGTGTGTGTAATTGTTCCATATATTTTTTTAATTGTAATTTTAAGAAACATAAAAAGTTTATACGAAATTCCTATTCAATTTTTTAACAGTTTAAATTAATTGACTGCATATGCAGGTTTCCTTACTGTTTTCCTTTACGGAAAAGCGTGTGATGTGAAAATACAAATACAAATAAGGCAGGTAAGTTTTAACAAAAAAATCAATAAGGCCTGTGTGTGTCTAGGTGGTCATAGGTCACACGGTCTTACAAATCGGCTAGAAAAAATTAAATAAATTCAGTTTCTCGAGACATGTTTAAAAGAAAAAGAAACGCGTCCTATTACTCGTGCGGTAACACATGTTATCATTTTAAGATGAAATTCAATAATTCCCTCGTCTGGAACTAATCCTGGCAGCATCATCAGGTCATGCTTATCATAGACACGTGTCGCTATCAGAACTTGACCAGTATGTAAAATTTTAGCTCAATCAGATCGGGAAGTGGGGATTTAACTTGCAAGATTCCACCTTCACATACATACGGCAAGTGAAATAAAAGCGAAGCAGCGGTAACGGAGTGGTTAGGGTAACGGGCTAGCGATCGAGAGGACGTGGGTTTGAATCCCGGCCATTATACTACCGACGTGAACCTACTCCTACACAACAAGCATTTATTTTAGCTGTTGTGAACAAGTTAAAAGGTTTACTAGCAATTTTTTATCAAATTACTAGCAAAACTTTTTTTAAATCTTCTAATAATAAAAAAATACCTAATTGTACGCGGTGGATTTAGTAGACAGTCTGATAAGATAAAAATATAATTTGTCTAACATTATCATAAAATAGAGAGTATTGTTTCTAATCCTGCGATATCTTAATTAGTTTATTGGCATTAATTGGTGATAGTAATAAAGCGAATAATTTAGAAAGTAACTGAAATTTCAATCCAATATCTGTACTAATATATAAAGCTGAAGAGTTTGTTTGTTTGGTTGTTTAATTGTTCGAACGCGCTAATCTCAGGAATTACTGGACCGATTTGAAAAATTCTTTCAGTTTAATATAGTCCATTTATTGAGGAAGGCTACAGGCTATATAACATCACGCTAAGATGAATAGGAGAGGAACAGCAATAAAAAATATTACGAAAATGGCAAAATTTAAAGCTTTCCTTGCGTGCGCTAAGTAAACGGTGAATGCAAATCAAGTATTACAAAATTGTTCGCGTCTAAAAGTTCTGAATAAAAGTCCGCGACAGCATATGTCTAGCTTTTAAGGTTAACCCACTTTAACAATTTTTCATTTGTCACATGATTTGGCTACGTATTTTTCCACCGGCCGCCTGCTTGACATCAACTTACCTCTGTCGTACTTTACGACACATCGGTAAGAAAGAGGGTGGTCTATTCTACTAAACCGGATACCACACGGTGGGTCAAGTTACCTTAGTCGCCTTTTACGACACCTCGGTAAGAAATGAGGTTGGTCTATTCTACTCAGCCGGGTACCACACGGCGGGTCGACTTACCTTAGTCGCCTTTTACGACACCTCGGTAAGAAATGAGTGTGGTACTATTCTATTTCGCTGGATACCACACGGCGTACTTTAACCATTTTTATGGTAATGTAAATACTATATTACGGTTTTAATCTTTCCATGCGGGCGAAGCCGCATGCAATTACTAGTCATGAATAAGCATTGCATTAAACTAAGTGAAAGTAAGCATAATGCAAATGTAATGAAACCTATTAAAAGCACTATTTGAGCATGACTGTGTTTTTTAAGATAATTTATTTCATACATCTCTCCGCGAAATCTTTTTATCGAGGTTCAATTTTAGATTTACAATGGAGCACTCGCAGTTTTTATACAAGATTGCGAGGCTAATGATACGTTATTTGCTAATGATAATTTACAGTTAGGTTATCTTAATATTTAAATGAGTTAAATCTTTTATACATATATATATTCCGAATCTCGGAAACGGCTCCAACGATTTTCCTGAAATTCATCAGGAGGTTTTGGGGCAGAAAAATTGATCTAGCTAGGTTTTATGTAAAAAAAATATTGTTTTATCCCTATTTTTGGGCATTAAAAAACACTAACATTTATATTGAATTGAATTTTCGCCATTAACTGTCAAGTCGAAGTAGCTTATTCGGTTAGCGGGCGGCCTCGAGAAATTTGAGTGCCAAGGAACGATCCCAACTAAATAATTGTTTTTTTCTTTTTTTAATTTTTTTTCTGTAAAAAATTACCGAGCGAAGCTCGGTCACCCAGATATTATATTTTAACGGCCACAATTGCTAATCTAAATTTGACAAAGGTGTTATAACTACATGTCTTCTTATATATAAAGTGAATGTGTCTTTATTTCCTTTATGTCGTGTGGTATCTGGCTGAGTATGATAGACCTCCCTCAGTTCTCACCGAGGTGTCGCAAAAAGCGACTAAGGTATGTTGGCCCGCACTGTGGTATTCAGCTAAGCAGAAAAGACCACCCACATTCCTTACCGAGATGTCGTAAAAGGCGACTAAGATAATTTGACCTGTTGTGTGGTATTCAGCTGAGTAGAAAAGACTTCCCCCTTATTTCTTGTAAAAGGCGACTAAGGTATTTTGAGCCGCCGTGTGGTATCCGTCTGACTAGAATATACCACCCTCATTTCTTACAGAGGAATTGTAAAAGACGTAAGGTAAGTTGATACGCCGTGTGGTATTCAGCTGAGTAGAAAAGACCCACCTAATTTTTTAGCGAGGTGTCGTAAAAGGCGACTGAGGTAAGTTAACATCAGACAGGAGGCCGGTCGTAAAATACCTAGCCAAATCATATCAGAACACGTTTAAGACATATTATGCCAATCCCACTTAAAGTGGGTTAAGGGCAGGGGAATGATGATGAATTATAAAGTGTTTTTATCACACCCAATATAAATAAAAAAGTCTGGGTGTATTTTTGTATTTAAGTATGTATTTAAAAATTATATAAGTATATATTCACCAGTTGTCTATCTACCATAACACAAATAATGAGTTACTTTGGGGACGGACGACCGAGTGTGTAAGTGTCCCATATATTTATTTATTTATTATAAATATGTTTAATATTTCACTATTCTTGTAATTGGTAAATCGTTACTTAATTAATTAGCCTAAGTATAAGTACAATCTAAACAGAGTATTCCTTTAAATTACAGCCAAGAAACTGAATAAATTAACCGCTTACCTTTTTTAATTTATTCAAATGTGATATTTAATCCAGGATAATTTATTGTGAACATGAAACAACTAGCAATAAATCAGTTGTAATCATTACGTAAAACCAATATTATTGTAGGTCTTTTTACGAGCTTTGGATGTAACTTTTTATAATTATAATACGAGTATCTCTTGAATTCGATATTTAACGATGGGAATATACAGGGTGTCCCGTAATTGAATTGATAACTTTATAACACCTAATATTCAAGAAACGTGGTGTATCCGGCTGAGTAGGATAGACCATCCTCATTGCTTACCGAGGTGTCGTAAAAGGCGACTAAAGTACGTTTACCCGCCGTGTGGTATCCAGTTGAGTAGAATAGACCACCCTCATTTCTTACCGAGGTGTCGTAAAAGGCGACTAAAGTACGTTTACCCGCCGTGTGGTATCCGGTTGAGTAGAATAGACCATCCTCATTGCTTACCGAGGTGTCGTAAAAGGCGACTAAAGTACGTTTACCCGCCGTGTGGTATCCGGTTGAGTAGAATAGACCACCCTCATTTCTTACCGAGATGCCGTAAAAGGCGACTAAGGTAAGTAGACCACCGTGTGGTATCCGGTTAAGTAGAATAGACTATCCTATAAAATTCGTAAAATACGACTCAAGTTTGTTGACGTAGAGGCAGGCGGCCGAAATACCTAGCCTAATCAAGAGACAACATGTTGTGCCGACCCCACTTGCGTATGAAAATGACAGGAGTAAACATTTGATTTATTCCGATTTCAATATATACAAGGCTACGCGAAATATCTTGTGTTTTTAAAATATCAACGGTGGATTTGTAAAAAAATTCCTCGCCAAAGACCCTGAATTCAATCATAACCGGACAACCTTAAGAGCAACATAATTACGTCCAGTTTTTATTTTACTAAAGTAAATCTTCGCTACATTCACACCTGATGTAAATCGCGAAATTGCGGACGCAACATTTGCAGTACAGCCAACCAATCAGGTTGTGTATTAGAATTTAAGTAAATTATAATATTTTATTCCCAAGCCGTACGGCATCTTGCTGTGTAGAATAGACCACCCTCATTTCTTATCGAGGTGTTGTAAAAGGCGACTGAGGTAAGTGACGTGTGGTATCTGGCTCAGTAAAATAGACCACCTTTATTTCTTGCTAAGGTGTCGTTAAAAGCGACTGAGGCAGGTTATTGGTCGTAAAATACGTAGCCAAATCACATCACAACATTTCCAAATATGCTGTGCTGTCCCCACTTAGAGTGGGATAGGGCAGGAAAATAAATGTAAGGAAACGTAAAAGATTGACCGCTGAGATTAGTGCTGATTCTTCTCGATAAGACCAAAATTCCGAAGCAGTAGTAACTTAACTAAATCTTATTTATCCTTGATTATTCAAAAGTGGTTTCAAAAGGATAATAAAAATATTTAGATTTTTAATCAATGTATAGAAACCGGCTATACTCACGTGTTATTTTATCGGATGAGCCCGACTAGTTTCAAGCCCATACGGGGCTCTTATTCATGAGCTCTTTACGCGGCGTTATCGCGGCGGGAACTGCGTGTAGCAGCTCGCAAGGCGCGTACCGAGAGTGGTTGGAGCGTGGCACTCCCCGTCGCTGCTCTGGTCTTCGTTATCTGATGCCCGGAAGAAATTTGTGCATGCGATGCTTACGGTGTCCGGCTCTAGTAGGTCCTTATTAGTGCCGGTAGGTCCAAAAATAGGTTTCCACGCTAAAGTCAGTGCCCATCCACAGTCTCTGTTAACATTCGGGTGACGACTTATTTCAATCTCCTCACGTATTTTTCTAGGTACTAGAAATTTTTCCCTAGATAACACGGAAGCCTTATCGAACCTGATGTAGTTGGTTAACACCTTTCTTGACACTACGTAAGTGTTCTGAAATCCTCATCAACATGTTGCGACGAGTTTTACCTATTCTTTCCGTTAAATATGAAAACCGCTTACGATATTTTGATTTTATTTAATGTGATTATGAACCTTTGGATCTGAAGAGTAAATGCAAATAAAGTTGTCATAAATTGTCTTTATGTTAAGCTGCGTGGTGGGTTGTACACGACAGTGGCCATGCGGGCGGTGGCGTCGAAATTGGCGCCATCTGGTGACTCACCGTCTCAATGCCGGTTCAGGTGACACGCTGTACACTCATTGTTATTACATATATGTACTTTCGTAATTTAAGTATTTTCGCGCTTTATTTGTACTTTCGAACTGGATTGCGCACAATTCTCTATTGTATGCCAATCAAAAATATAAATTACATACAATACAATTTTAAATTTATTTTTAAAGAATAGTCATCATCCTCCTTTATCCCACTCTTAGTGGGTTAGCACGACAAAGTAAAACAAAGTGACCAAAAGCTGTCTATCTGTATGTCTGATTTTCTCGAAATCTACTGAACGGATTTTAATACGGTTTTTGCTAGAAGGTAGTACAATTCTTGCGGAAGGTTCAGGTTTATAGAACTTCTTCTTACTGCCCTTATCCTACTCTAAGTGGCGTCGGCACATTTATGCTATAAACATGTTTTCTCATGATTTGGCTATGTATTTTACGACCGACCGCCTGCCTGACGTCAACTTAACTTAGTCGTATTTTACGAAACCTCGGTAAGATATAGGGTTTCTCTATTCTTCTCAACCGGATACCACAGGGTGGGTCGACTTACCTTAATCACCTTTCATGACACCTCGGTAAGAAATGAGGGTGGTTTATTCAAATCAGCCTGATACCACAACACAAATCGACTTTACTTAGTCGCCTTTTACGACACCTCGATAAAAATGAGGGTGGTCTAATCTTAGCTTAACTTAGCCGAATAGCACACCGTGGGCTAAACTTACCTTACTACCTTACACTTTTTACGACACCTCGGTAAGAAATGACGGTGATCTATTCTACTCAGCCGGATACCACATGACAGTCAAATTTCTGTATAATATTATTATTAGAACACTTGTTACACCCCCCACCTGATTATCTGTTAGCAAATCGGATCCGTCAGTTTATTGGCTTCATCCGTTTAAGCCAAGGCAATCACAGATCCGATATTCGTAATCGGATTATTGATGGAAAAATGGCTTGACGTAACCATCTATCAGTATAGAAAGCGGATAAATTTATAATACTCTACTTGCAACATCGTTTGTTCAAATTCAAATTCAAATTTTTGTTATTAAAATAAACTTGTAAACAAGTGCTTTTCAAGCGTGAATTCTACTGCTGGTTTGGAAAGCTGTTCCTATAGAGAATAGCCAGCAAGAAACTTGTAACCAGCAATATCGATATGTAAGTGCAATTCTTCCGGATCGGTTAAGTTAATACTACATTACGGTTTTATGTTACCTGACTGAAATACTAATTTGTGAGACTAATTTCAATGCGGATGAAGCCGAGAGTAAGCTGGAATCTTGACATATAAGGCACCCATCGCCATGAGGTTAAGTACCTCTTCAAGCAAGCAATCTCTTCCAGACTACCCTAGGTTAAATAGCACAGGATAGATTATAAAAAAATGAATTAATAATAAGTAACTGTTAACTTACTGGTACTTTTGGATACTATTTCTATAAAAGGAAACTAAAAATTATTCTTTTAAATTGTAACCATTAATATTACTGATATCTATCTTAATTAACTTACAAGTAATTACATGAGGCATGTCAACGTGGAATGCTCTCAAGAATGCTGGTTGCGTTTCCGCATTAAATCGCCAATTGTTCATGCAAAAAACAACAGACCTATTTTGAAATTAAAACTCAATTAAATGAACTGTTTGAATAGATAAGCTTGGCCTAAGATCGTTCTCTCTAAGGACGACTGTTTAGAACTCTTTTTTTATGGCAGGAAAACCCATTATGGGTCGTCACCGCCCTTACGGGGACGAGCGGCGGGTATGACGGACTCTCAACGACTTAAAACCTGACAGTGCTCCACCACGTGCTGGTGGCGGGGATAGGGTACCGTTGTACACATTGCCCCCATCCCCGTCAGCACCACTCTGAACCAAAGAGTGCACCACCTCTGGGTCGGGGCCTCTCTAATAGTGGCCCCTCCCACCGCTAATCAATGCCTCGGGAGCACCAGATGTATCGACCGCGTCGGTGACCTAACTCCAGCGAGCGTCCGATAAATTGGGCTAAGAACTCCCCTTAAAGCTGAGTTAAATCAGACGAACTATAACAGGACCGTTTGGTCATTCTATAGTAAATACTGACTATGAAAATCGGTTACTGTAAACGTTCATTCATTACTACAATCTTTTGGTGTTCTTCGTCCGTTCGCAAATATTCTATGGAATGGAATTTATGATATAATTTGCTGTAATCCGCGTTTGTTAGAAGAATCTATGTATGTTTTATGTGACCCCTCGTGCAGTCTCACTGCTAGGATATCGCAACTTCCAGATAAATATAAATATATGGAACACTTACACACACGGTCGTCCGTCCTCAATGTAACTTAATATTTGTGTAGGCAACTTGTGCAGAATACTGGTAATTTTATAATTTTAAATGTATATTTAAATACATATACACACCCAGAATCGAAGAATCTACAAATTGTTAGAAAATGCCTTTCATCGGAAATAGAACCCGCGACTCGTTGAGCTGAAGGCAGGGTTACTGCTAACTGAGCTAATAGGTCAAGTGAATGACATTGACATGAGGGCGGTCTGCGTTCCTCATACTAAAATATGTTAAAGTTAACTTTAAATAAAGGCCTGTGTCACACATTTTTATATATTAGGCAATGTAGGAAGTCAGGACTGTTTGAAACGCGTGGTTTTAGACCTGGGAGGAAACATCTGGCCTTGAGCCCACACTAATTCCGACAATAAATTGCCAACGCAGTAACGGAAATGCTAATTTTTATGTGACGCTCACGCCTGTTTAGGTTGAGTGCACACAGCTACACTTACTACTTTTAAGGCTAATATTATTAACAAGTTATGACAGAATTATGTTTCAAGATTTTTGTCTACCCACATTTCATCAAAAATTTACTCAGTGTTTAATTTGGTTCACCGTGGACGAGGATGGCTGACCTACTGTGATACAGTTGTTACTAGTACAGAAGTCAGCGTTATTTTACCAAAGATAACCAACAAATAGTTAAAATGAATATGTACATTAATTTTGAGTATGTTGCCTGTTATCAAAAATAACTTGTAGTAAATAAATAAATTAATTAATTCATAAATTATCCGCTTTTGTCAAGAAATTATATGTAATGGTAAGTGTAGACAGCAAAAACCGTTCTTATACCTTATACATGCAGGAGCAGTTACCGCATGTTGCACCTTTTTTATATTTTAACTATTCGTTTACTTTAATCGATTATTCCAATCGATAACTTATTTTATTTGTGCCAGACACATTTGTAAAGATATTTCAATTTCGAGAGTTGAATCATTAGTAGAGATTGTCGTAGTGAGTATGTGTAGTGCGTGGGTGGTGGGTTGTTGGTGGTGGCGTTTTGTGATACATGTGGTGACTGATCCTGCGAACGTAATGTTATGTGAACGTTGTTTGCTTTTTTTTTGTTTGCTTTTACGACACCTGAGTTAGAAATGATGATGGTCTATTCTACTTAGCCGGCTACCACACGGCAGGTCAACCTACCTTAGTCGCCTTTTATGACACCTCGGCAACAAATGAGGGTGGTCTATTCTACTCAACCGGATAACACACAAACCGCTGAAATATAATAAGTGCCGAAAGAAGCCGCTAGCTAGTTTGATAATATTTTTTTTAATTTTACAAATCCAAACATATGTCCGAAATAGCAGGAAAACTGTTGGCAATCACAAAGTTACGTTAGACGTATCTAACGGTCTTTTAAATCCGGTTGTGCTAGAAAGATGTTTATTCGAGATCATGTTCGCAAAGATTTTAAAGTGTTTTTGGTCATATTATGTTTATTCTATTTAAGGAACTTTAACAGTATGACTATAGTTCAAAAAAAGAGATATATAAAATAAACTAACCGTTTCGCGTGTATAGGATCGTATCGTTGTATCGTCCATTCGAATAAAAAAGAAGTTTTTAAAAAATGAGGCTATAGCTTACATTACATGCGGTTCACCGCGCACTGCAGAGACTGGCTTCAAGTGAATATGGCTTATTTGAACTATTGGTTGGCTTACCAGCAATGTTACTTCAATACAATAAGTTGTTACTTATTTACTTAGAATTATTGTTGTTTGTGGAGTTCCATAATACAAAAAATAATACATTTTTGGTATTATCGGAGATAATAGCTAAACTATTTGGTGCTAAAAAGTAGTGCTATATCCGTGCTCGTAACTTATGCATGTATGATTCGTAAACGTTAATTATAAAACACCATATCCTAAATCGCCTAAAATTCGGTCTACATGTAGCTACTTGCTTTTATATTATTGATGCAAGATAGCTTTGATCCTCTCATTAGGTTGCGGTAGTTCTATTAGATTCGGCCTAGAACTCTTTGTCTTGAATCGAGGCTTACCCCTTACCCTTATGTGTAAAACTACGACTACATTACCTGCATTTTCAAAACATATAGATCAAGAAACACTGTCTTTGGCAAATTTAACAAAATCAAACATACCCCAGATAAAAAATAAACAATTAACTTTTCTCAATATTTTGATTTGGCTTTAAATTTCGTGTCATGTAGTGCGTGACAACCTTTAATCTAATCCATCACAGCGGCTACATTTGTATTCGTATCTTAAAAAGAGGTCTACTTAAAATGCTACTACATCCACATTATATCTGATACACTTTTATAAAATACAAGCTGTGACCGCGGCTTCACTGGCATGGAAATCAGTATCAGAAAGCCGTGTAAATGCCGACTTAGCCAAAATTCTAGGTTTTCTCTCTCTTCTCACTTGACCTGACCACTTTTATACTACTGGATGAGAGGAAATTACAGAGAGAAGATCTCCTGTATGAGAGGGAACAATAAATTCAAACACTGATTAAAAATGTTGCTGTCTGCAATATATTATAAAAAAAAATGTTTATGATAGGCTATCCGTTAACGACTTGACTTTCAAAATGTAGATAAACTTCGATATTAATGAATTACGTTTAGCATTTTTGTTAGCTAAGTTAGCTAGTTGTTTTGCAAATTGAAATAAAGTGTAGCATTGCCCCTAAAAAACTTATTAGTGCTGAAGAGACTCTTAGAAGAGTCAGACTAGCTTTTTTTAATAATTCGTAGCGTAATTTCATAGATGGCGTTGAATTAAGGAAATAACTCAATTAGATCTAATTTTGAATTCACTCAGTTTAATACAAAGCATGCGATATATCTTATATCATCATCTTCCTGCCCTTATCCCACTCCAAGTGGGGTCGGCACAACATGTTATAAACATGCTGTCACATGATTTGGCTGCGTTTTTACGACCGGCCGCCTGCCTGACGTCAACTTACCTCAGTCGTATTTTTCGACAGCTTGGTAAGAAAGACGGTGTTATATTCTACTAAACCGGATACCACACAGTGGGTCAACTTACCTTAGTCGCCTTTTACGACACCTCGGTAAGAAATGAGGGTGGTGCTATTCTATTCAGCCGGATATCACACGGCGTATGCTATATATCTTATAGTTGTGTAATAAATGTATTTGGGAATGGAACGTTAGTGTGAGGCATGGAAAGGAACGGTGAAGCGTGTGAGCGAGAGGAATGGAAGTGTGCGAGAGAGAAGGGAAAAAGATGGAAGACGGATATACGAAAGCGCTTAGGCTAGGACGAAATATTAAATAAAATCAGTGTTAAAAGCAATAGTGTTATTACTTCGAACAAATTCCCACATGTATAGGAATATGTAGAAACATCATACCACGCCCGAAAATTCACACAGTAATAAACCTGCTATTAATGTAACACAAGCTTAAGTGGTATAATTAAACTATGAACAGTATGAATGAGCAGACGTTTGTGGGCGACGGTCAAATAAGTCTGTATCACTATATTATTAACTTTCCTTGATATTCATATCGGTTTATACAGGTTTGGAGAGAAAATCAATGGTGGGGGTTGAACTAATAATAAAAATTAAACTGCTTGCATGGGCGCTGCGACGCATTACGATTTTGTCGCGGAGCTTATCCTTCTAATGATGCTTCGGTTTCAGGGCGAGAGAATGTGGTAGTGAGTGTATGCGGTGCTTGTTTGGAGTTTTGGCAACGTTTTGTCATACGTATGGTGAGTTGTTCTGTATGTATAAGGCATGTGAATGTTGCCTCATATACTTAACATTCTCATTCCTATACTTAGCAACTTCATATACATTACATAGATTCTCAAGAGACGCAGATTTCAGCAAAATAATTCTATTGTAACTTGTTTACCGTGGAATTACTTTGGAATCAGCAACTACTTCTATAAATTAATATCTTCGAAGTTATTGCGAAATAAAACTAACGCATGCGAAAATAAATGCAAGCGCGTTTCTTAAATCGAATCGCTTCATGCCACTTCCGCGCGGCTCCTTTCGCTGTCACCTACCGTCCCATGCAAAGAAAGGACAAATCGCTAGTAAATAACACGTATAGTATTTTAGTTTGTGTACCGCTTACGAAAAGTGGGCCAGTAAAAATGATCGACTAACGGGTGGCCCCCTCGGGCTCAGTCTAGATTGATAGTCATTGCAAGCTGCACTCGAACCAATGATAGCTTGCACAGAGCAAACAGCTTGAATGTTATTTATACAGATAAACTTAAAGTTAGCTAATGCATAGTGGAATATCGTTTTTAATCTATGAATTAGTATTGAACAGATAGCTATAGGTAAATCATAGTCTATTGTTACAAATGAAGTCTAAATTCAATTTAAAATGAATAAAAAAATAAACGTTTGGCACCTTACTGTGCACTAACACTACAAAATCCAAGGACAAAATGATTCTACCTCCAATTCGGAACACTAATTTACTTGAGAAGAACTGGCAAGAAACTCAGTGGTTTATTATATTATATCATTCAAAAGCGATTATTTGAGGTTAGATTCCAATAAAACGAAATATAAAAGAGGTCTCCCAAACACGTCTGCCTTCTACGAATGGCGCACGTCAAAAGAAAAAGAGAAAGAATGACGTCAGCCGTTGTCTTACATGTTACATGTTATGAATATGTTATCGCATGATTTGGCTACGTATTTTACGACCGTCCACCTGCCAGATGTCAACTTACTTTAGTCGTATTTTACGACATCTCGGTATGAAAGATGATGGTCTGTTTTACTCAACCGGATATGGTGGCTCAACTTACCTTAGTTGCCTCGGCTACCATATTCTATAAACGTTAAATAAATTTTGAGAAATACAATGTCTCTTCGATAAATACCCGAAAAATGCTTACGAAACGGTAGAAGGACTCAATAATTTGACACCTCCATGTGAACCTCACAGATATAGTTCACAGATTAATAAATTTGTTACACGATTTTAATACTTCACGAAATATACATAAGAATGATTATATCGTGAATTAAAATGATTGTAGGTGTGAAATGACTATGTACATATAAGACTACGGTTAGACTTGGGGGCCTTGCGATGGACGAGATACGGTTAATCGGTTCTTGCATCAGCCGTAATTTGCTGGTGCCAATATTTTGTCGTTATTAAAATCGATCGTCGATGTATCGCAAGATTTATTGCCTGCCAGGCTGGTTAAATTTTAATTGATTATATTTTAAACAAGCAGCGCCAACAGCTTGTGAAAATCGGTCTCAATTTTAAGTAAAAAAGTAAGTAACGGCCTGTTACTATCCCACTGCTGGGCATAGACCTTATAGTGCTAGTTGTGTGATAAATGTATAAGAATATAAAAAAATAGCGCCTCTTACTCTCCCACTGCTAGGAATAGGCCTCTTCTCTCCGTTTTTTTGGAGAGAAGGATTGGAGCTAAGACCTACCACGCTGCTCCAATGCGGATTGGTAGGTTACACATATCCCCAGAATTCTCTAGCGATATGCAGGTTTCCTCACGATGTTTTCCTTTACCGAAAAGCGTGTGATAAATTGCACTTATCAATTAGACACATAAGTTTTACTATAAACCTCATTGGTGCCTGCCAGGAGTTTGAACCCTAGACCTGCTCGAAAGAGGCGCTCGATGTTATCACTGGGCTGCCACAGTTTATGTGTCTATTTGATATTTGCATACTCTATAGAATTAGGCGTTACTTTGCGGACATCCATAATACAAAAGTAATAATAAAATTATTTTACTTTGCGATTTTGTCGTGGAGTCTATCTCCAGATGATGCTTCGGTTGCGGGTTGAAACGATTGTTGAGTTTGTGATAGTGAACGTATGTAGTGCTTGAGTATTGTGGTGGCGGTTTGTGGTGGTTGTGCAAGTTTTTACGAATCCTGCATGTAACAGGTATGAAAACGGATTGTTAACTCTAATTTTAGCTACTTTATCGCCGCGTGGTATCCGGCTGAATAGAATAGTACCACCCTCATTTCTTACCGAGGTGTCGTATAAGGCGACTAAGGTAAGTCGACCCGCCGTGTGTTATCCGCCTGTGTAGAATAGACCACCCTCTTTCTTACCGAGTTGTACCGTAAAAGGTGACTAAAGTAAGTTGACCCGCCTTGTGGTATACGACTGAGTAGAATAGACCACCCTTTTTCTTACCGAGGTGTCGTAAAAGGCGACTAAGGTAAGTTGACGTTATGCAGACGGCCGGTCGTAAAATACATAGTCAATTCATTACATACGAATTGAACACTATTTTTGTATATAACTGCACAAAGTTACACTTATCCGATAAAAAAGAAACTTAAACTATAAATTATTCTATAAATAACGTAAAAAAATCTTAAACAGATTACTATCGACTACCACACATATTGAAATGGTAATACAAAAGAAAGTACTGTTTACCATATTAAAAACAATTTAATTTGACGGGAAGCCGTGAAAATACATCTTTACAACTCGCCAACCGTGTATGTTATACATTGTAACAAGCATATTTTATATTATAATTCGATATGTATTAAAATAACATAAACAAAATCATGTAATTGGTTAACTACATGATTTTTGTCATTTAACAGTATGTTTTGTTCATTAATGCCTTCCTGCGACTACCTGCGTAAACTTATGAGACAAAGCAGCGAGTTCTTTTTGACTGGCCCGTTGGCGCAGTGGGTAGTGATCCTGCCTTCAGCTCGCGGGTTCGATTCCCGCCGAGGGCTAACATTTTCTATAAATGAATTTGTTGGCCTTTGAGCCTGGGTGTATATTTGTATTTAAGTATGTATTTAAAAAATATATAAGTCTGTCTACCATAACACAAATATTAAGTTACTAACTTTGGGGACGGACGACCGTGTGTGTAAATGTCCCATATATTTATTTATTTCTTTCTTTAAAGTATCACATTTATAACTGATACAAAAAGTAAAGTAACGGCTTGTTACTATTCTACTACTGATATATGCAGAATTAGAAAACCTCATGCACACCCGCCTTGACACACAAGCACTGCACACATTCACTATCACAATCTTAACATTCGTTTCGACCCGTAACTGAAGCATCGTCAGAAGATAGATTTCCTACGTTCTACATTTAGCATAACATATATTTTCTTCTATCGCGGATAGTTAACGTTGAATACAATCACAATTTTTGTTTTCAAACGTAAAGTCATGGGGAACGGGCGGCGGTGAAAATACCTAGGATCGAGCCCCACCTGCCCTATTATTTTTTCATTTTTCTTTTCATTTTTTTTTTTTTTAATTTTTTTTTACTCATAATAAAACGTCAATTTATTTCATCGAATACACACGATATTGTACACAAATCCAACCAGTCCCCTAATTATTATTTATTTATGTTTTAATAACATTCTTAGATGAAAGTAGATAGCGTTTAACTACTCAGTTTCCGTGGTAAATGTGAAAAAATTGCTAAAAGAAATTTCCTTTTCCGCAATTAAAATATTTGATAAGGTTTTGCAAATTTTATTATGCACTGTTACCGCTTTCTCTAAGGCTAGCCGCACACTTGTGACTTTTGTTATTTATGAATATATCAAAGGAGTACACAATAATTGTATGTTTTATTTATTACAATTTTATACAACATCTTTATCATGAAATTAAAAAGTAGTAGCAAAAAAGTAGAAATAAATTTTTAGCGTTTTTATAGTATTTAACTCATTTTATTAGAACTCCATACCTCCTTATCAGAATTGATTTATTCTCTAGCCCAAAGTTTGTCTAGAAGAAATCCCGAATTAACAATAAGACTGCCTCATAGTAGTATTTAGTTTATCCTGTTTCTTTACTTACTATAATGTTATAATGTCACAAAATATTATACACATGTTGTCACATGATTTGGCTACGTATTTTACGAAGGATACGCCTGCCTGACTTCCACTTACCATGTGGTCTATTCTACTTAACCGGATACCATACGGTGGGTCAACTTACGTTAGTTGGCATTTACGACACCTTGGTAGGAAATGAGGTTGGTCTATTGTTCTAGGCCGCCTACCACAAAGTGGCTAGTCTCTACCTACTACTCTATCTCCTGCGGAAAGTATGCACTAATGTTTGTATTAACAGGATGTTATTAGACGTAGCGTAAAACGTGTTGTGACAGAAAATCACCGATGCGCATCCAACCTTACACCAAAACATTTATACTAATTTTTTCACACTCAACTAATTAGGAAATCCGCACATTGAAAAAAAAGACTTTAATGGGTCTTTTGTGGATTTCAAGAAAGCAATCAAACTTGTTAATTAACATTGCGTGGTAACAAAATCTTCACAAGATACGCTGCGATATATATATTACGTTTATAATAAGAGAAGTTTGTTTGAATAAGTTTTCTGAAAGAAAGAGAAAGAAGATATTTCTTTCTTTCTGTTCTATTCATTATTTATCTGCTATGACAGACTACCTATTTGACCGAGCCTGGCTTGGTAATTTTAAAAAAAAATATAAAATAATGCAATAAAAAATTAAAAAAATATATATCTGGAACCAATCCTGATATTCATAATTTCAGACTGCCCGTTACTTGAGCTATCGTGACTTTACAATTGACAGCGAAATTAACCTTTGCTTTCTCATAAAAATATGGCGGTTTTTTTCAGAAAAACAGGGATAAAACGATATTTTTGGTAATTTATTTATAGAATAACGCGTTACTTTGCGGAGATCCATAATACAAAAGTAATAATAAAATTATTTTGTTATTTTCATCGTGGATTATAGCAAAATAATTTTATTATTACTTTTGACATTTCTGGTGACAAACCCTACCTAGATCGATTTTTCTCCTTCAAAACCATGCAATACATTCAATACATGCATAATTTCATTTCAAACCAACCACACTACAATTCACTGGCTCGCTGGCGCAGTGACCCTGCCTTCAAATCTGCGGGTCACAGGTTTGATTCTCGCTGAGGGCCAACGTTTTCTATAAACAATTTTTTGGTTCATCAAGCCTGGGTGTATATATTTGTATTTAAGTTTTTCATTTACGTTATATGTATCATTCCAAATAAGTATTTATTTACTCTCTTAGTGTTCTTTAAACGTTACGATTTTCGTAAGCCTACTATTTCTATAATAACATCTGAACTATTTGTCTAGTCAAATAACCTGACAACGTTCCGGACATCTAAAAATGATTCGGAAAAATAACACAAAGTCACGATCAGTCACTAGGACTAACAGATGTTAAGATATCCCTTTTAAACGTGTCGTCACCATAAATAGCTTCAAAGCTCCCATATATGTGTGTGTGTGTTTATATTTAGTCATGATTAACGATGGAACATAAACCAGGTATCCCCTGTAATAATTCTTTGGGCCATTAGAATTAACTCTTTTGATAAAATGTCGGGTAAGTCAGAATTATGATGCGCTTTGTAGTTTGAACTTTAAGGTGGATATGAAGCTATAATAGTATTTTTAAAGTGATTGAACAAATATACCTATTTAAAATTTTACCGGGGGAACTCGTGAAAAAATGAAATATCCCGTGAAAGTGAAACTTGCAAAATTTTAGTCTCTAAGTCACTTGAACAATATCTTAAGATATATTTTGATAACACGTGTAACATGCGTTTGGAGGTAAACAAGTGTGTCGGTGCTGCTTTGTTATACAAGTGGTAATACTGCATTTATGAACATGAAAACTTGCAATATGTAAGTTCCTCAATCACTATCTTGTGCAATATCAGTCAAACTTTTGCACCGGTATCTTAAAATTAGCTCCAAAAAGAAGATCTTACCTTTACTTGTCTCATAGCATAGTGCACTAGTTACGCAATAAGGTGCCAATTTTTAGTAACCAGACGTATAAAAAAAATGTCCACACCTCTAAGCCCAACACGAGATTTTTTTGACCCTAGCATGTACACATTGTTAGATAAGTCATTTTAAGCGTAAAATGTAGCTTTCGAGAATAATGCTATCATTATTATTTTATGCCGCTAATAGGGCATGCACAAAGTCAACTTTCAGTAATATTAGCCCAACGAATTAGCTTTGAAAGCGTATCAGACATCCAGACGGACTATCGTATTTATAATAGCAGAATGGATTTAATGCAAATCATAATCTAAGTATTATAACAACAATTAACTTGGTCCCAGCCATTATCTGTCGAATCGGTATTCGGTAATATATATCGTTATTATTAGTATTAGTATATCTTCCAACTAATCGGATCAGTGGTATGCATCTACCTTAAACGATGTATTTTTGGCACACATGTTCTTTTCAAAGGGAACGAACGCAAAAATTAAATGTCTTGACAAATATGAATTATGTTGTAAAATTATTTAAAGCCTCTTAAAGCCTTAAACCTTTTTTAACCCTTAAACCTTTTTTATCAGTTTAAGCCCTCACCATGTTATACTTCAGACTTTAAATTAGTTCTTTATACTTGTAGGTAAGACATTCTTACATAGGTATAATAATGGTAATTTTTTTAATGTGTTTAGTTTTTTTACCTACTACTACTATTTTTTTTTACTCTCCATTACCATCCTCCTGCCCTTATTCCACTCTAAATGGGGTTCGCTTAACATGTTATAAACATGTTCTCACATGATTTGGCTTCGTATATTACGACCGGCCGCCTGCCTGACGTCAACTTACTTTAGTCGTATTTTACCTCACCTCGGTAAGAAAGAAGTTGGTCTATTCTACTCAACCGGATACAACACGGTGGGTTAACCGACCTTAGTCGCCTTTTACGACACCTGAGTTAGAAATAAGGCTGATTTATTCTACTCATCCGGATACCACGCAGCGGGTCGACTTACCTTAGTGGCCATTTACGACATCTCGGTAAGAAATGAGGGTGGTCTATTCTACTCAGCCGGATATCACACGGCGGGTCAACTTACCTTAGTCGCCTAACACATAGCAAATTATCGACATAATAGTATAATTTGACTTTGCCAGAGCTTGTGTTTAATTTATGCTAATTTTCTTTATTTTCTTTTGTTACAGGTAAATGATTTCTAAATTTCACCGATATGTCCATGTTCGTCGAGAACTTAAACGTGAGTTGGTGTGTGACATAATTTTGAAGCACATTTTTGTAATTTTAATAAACCCGTCTTTATATTATAAATTTACCTTCAATCATTTATTCACATGTTATGTTGTACAAAAGGCATTAAATAAATAAATAATTAAGAAATAAATAAATAATAATTAATAGATAAATAAGTAATAAATAAATAAATAAATAATAAATAAATTAATTAATTAATAAATAAATAAATAATAAATAAATAATTAACTTACGGAATGTTCCATTCGGGCCTCGAACTTTTTTGATTTGATCCTGTTACTCTCTACGACCATTTTGAAATCACACGTCCACTACGTAAGGGGGCTAAGTTTTATGTAAATAAAATTGTTTTATTTCTGTTTTAAGACATTAAAAAATACTGAAATTTATGTTGAATATAAAACATTATTTTTCCATAAAAGCTTATTGGGAGACGGACAGTCTCGAGAAATATAACCTAGGAGCGATCTCAAACTTATAGCACTTTTGAACCTTCGAATTTTGCTTAAGAAGTTAGTATTTTTTAAGTCTAATAAAATTTTACTTCCTGGTTGAACGAGCCTTGTTTGGAAATTTTTTACAAGATAAAAAAACTTGATCCCGGATATTTTCACTTTTTTAGTCCGCCCGTTCGCAACTGAGAACAACTTTACAAAAGACAGCAAAATTAAACTTTGTATTCTATTTATAGATATATAAGCACTTGTGACGGATGAAAGAAGACTACATGCAAATGAGATGAGAATGTTAAGGTGGATGTATGGTGTGACAAAACTGGATAAAATACGAAACGAGTATATTAGGGGAAGTCTGAAAGTTGCGCCCATTATAGAAAAGTAGAGAAGTGCAAGATTGAGATGGTATGGACGTGTAGGGATGAAAATCATGTGACCAAACGTGTGTTAAATTTGAATGTGGATGGATATGTGCCTAGAGGGGGGCCTAAAAAGAGATGGTTGGATTGTGTGAAGTATGATATGCATATAAAAGGAGTGGCGCCAGAGTTGACGAAAGATAGGACAGAATGGAAGAGAAAAACATGTTGTGCCGACCCCACTTAGAGTGGAATAAGGACAGGAAGATATATAAGCACTTGTGGGAGTTACCACTGATTTGGTTTTCTCCTCAGTCCATTGATTCTGTGATATGCTCATCCATTGCCACTCAGGTTTCGTGGCACGATGAACTATTGCGGTCATATTGAGTGTATGTGAATTGAAATAATAATAAACAATAAAGAAACGTCTGTACTCGAAACGCTTATTACGTATTTGACTATACTCCGCCACTAGGCTAATACTTTCACTTGTTAATGTAGGCCAAGCTTATTTACCCGATTCGAGTCCAGCTCGGCACTTTCAGAGAATATACAAGTTTGTACGGCGGTTCGGTCTGAGATAGTTAAAAATTGCCACAATATTAGACCGAATTGTAAAATAAAAATTATGTTATAATATAAATAAGTACTTGGGTGATCAAGCCTTGCTCGGTAATTTTTAAAATGATGTAAAAAAATGATTAAAAAATAATTGAAAAATAATAGGTCAGGTGGATTTTCACCTGTCTATACCGTAACCCCAAATGAACTACCATGACTTTACGTTTGACAGCGAAAAATTGTGATTGTATTCCATATGAATTTAAAAAAATTTTAGAGCCCGAAATCAGGGATAAAACGACATTTTTTCGTATCCGGCTGAATAAAATAGTACCATCCTCATTTCTTACCGAGGTGTCGTAAAAGGCGACTAAGGTAAGTTGACCCACCGTGTGGTATCCGGTTTAGTAGAATAGACCGCCCTACTTCTTACCGAGATGTCGTAAAATACGACTAAGGTAAGTTGACGTCAGGCAGGCGGCCGGTCGTAAAAACGCAGCAACATCATGTTACAGCATGTTTATATCATGTAGTGTCGACCCCACTTAGAGTGGAATAAGGCGTCCTACCCTTATTCCACTCTAAGAGGGGTCGATGGTCGATGGTGATGATGAAGTAATAATATTAATGAATTTAAATGATATAGACTAATTTATAGAAGTAGGCCTAACGCTGCGGAGATCCATAATACAAAAGTAATGATAAAATAATTTTGCTATAATCCGCGATGAAGTAAAATAGAAGATATATATAATGCTAAATATAGAGTGGACAGCCCGTTTTCATACCTGATACATGCAGGATTCGTAAACACATGCACAAACCTCCATCACCGCCACCACAATACATAAGCACTACATACGTTCACTATCACAAACTCAACAATCGTGTCGCCCCGCAACCGAAGCATCATCGAGATTGTTGGGTTTCTGATTAACTCATAAATAAAATATTAAATAATTTATAGAATTAGGCGTTACTTTGCGGAGATCCATAATACCAAATTAATAATAAAATTATTTTGCTATAATCCGCGAAGAAGTACTTACTTACTTCTTCGCGGATTATAGCAAAATAATTTTATTATTACTTTTGTAAAATATTAAAGATAAAGATATATAGCATGGGGTTTGAACTTGCAGCTGTCTACTAATATAATCAATCAGACTGACCACACGGTCACCGCGGCTCGGCCGTGTGAGCTAAAAAATCTGTGTCAAAAGCTTATTATCAACTCAAAAATCCAAGAAAATAACAGTTATTGCATGAATTCAAGCAAGTGTATCGATTTGCAATACACAAAACTTTTTATGATCCTTTTAAATAAACAAAAAAGCGATAAGCCTTTTTTTTCATAAATGACAGGTTTACGTTTGGAAATCAAACGCGTCACTGAAACTGTACATAATATCAGTTAACTTATGTTTATTATCAGGTGAGAATAAAATTGTTTTGATTACGAAGAAAATTGTTGCATTTTTGTATGGTGAAATTGTTAAAATTATTCATTGTTTTCAATGAATTAATATCACTGTCCGTGGCAACTTTTAACCATTTCGAGTAGATACTCTGATCTCTTTAGAACGCCGTGTGGTATCCGGCTGAATAAAATAGTACCACCCTCATTTCATACCGAGGTGTCGTAAAAGGCGACTAAGGTAACTTGACCCACCGTGTGGTATCCGGTTTAGTAGAACAGACCACCCTCTTTCTTACCGAAGTGTCGTAAAAGGCGACTAAGGTAAGTTGACCCACCGTGTGGTATCCGGTTTGGTAAAACAGACCACTCTCTTTCTTACCGAGGAGTCGTAAAATACGACTAAGGTAAGTTAATGTCAGGCAGGCGACCGGTCGTAAAATATGTAGTCAAATCATATGATAACATATTTGTAACATGTTGTGCCGACCCCACTTAGAGTGATATAAGGAGGATGATGATTTTCGTATGGCGAAACTGTAAATATTATTCATTGTTTTCAATGAATTAATATTACTGCCCATGGCAACTTTTAACAATACTAACCATTTTAACCACCATTTTAACCTTTTTTAACCAACTCCGTAATATAGTATTTTGATAACCATAACAAGGGTTAAAGTGGGTTAACCTTAAAAGCGAGACATATGCTGTCGCGGCTTTTTTATTTAGAACTTTTAGAGGGGAACAATTTTGTAACACATGATTTTTGAATAACTATCACCGTTTATATAATAAAGCTGAAAAGTTTGTTTGATTGTTTGAACACGTTAATCTCAGGAACTACTGGACTGATTTGAAAAAAATCTTTAATTGTAATATAGTCTATTTATCAAGGAAGGCATAGGGTATACAACATCACGCTAAGATGAATAGGAGAGGAGCAGCAATAAAAAATATTACGAAAATGTCAAAATTGAAAGCTTTCTTCGCGTGCGCTGAGTAAACGGTAATATTTATTCAAAAATCATCCTCCGAATTCCAGATAAGTAATCCATTTAGGACGTTACAATTTATTTTATGTAAAACCAAGGATTAACCAAGTATTCCTAAGTATAAACAGTATGGTCATTACGTTAAAAATATGTTAAACGTAGCCTAAATGCATTGCAGCATTTCTTAATCTTGTTAAATTTCGTAATCTCGTATACATTTGCTCTTAAGATATCCAAGATAAGCGCGGCTTAGTTTATTTCACGTTTTATGCATGCAATTAAACTATATCTGCGGGAAAATATTTTAATAACTTGTTTATATTACTTTAAGAGCTGTGATGGCCTAGCGGTGCGACCGTGTGAATCTCTAGAGACGATCATGGGTTCAAACCCGGGCAGACACCAATGAGTTTTCTAGTAAAAATTATGTGTCTAATTGATAATTGCAATTTATCACACGCTTTTCGGTGAAGGAAAACATCGTGAGGAAACCTGCATATCTCTAGAGAATTCTTGAGATATGTGTAACCTACCAATCCGCATTGGAGCAGCGTGGTAGGTCTTAGCTCCAACCCTTCTCTCCAAAAATGGAGAGAGGAGGCCTATGCCTAGCAGTGGGATAGTAACAGGCCGTTACTTACTTATATTACTTTAATTTACATGAAATTAAGGTGATAGCAAAACGGTTCATCGGTACACGGGCTCAAATCCTCGAGAAAGCACCAATTATATTTTCTATTACAACTTATCCTGATAGATTTTACACTTTCGCGATTCATACTGATTATTATATGAGCCGTGCCATGGATATCAGTGTGTCACACAATTTTACCCTAATTGAAATTTTAGACGCAAAGTCGTTATTTTGTGTTAACCATAAGAGAGGGACATGCTATCGCGGACCTATTTATGTAACCGTGCGACTCTTTCGAGGAGATCATGGGTTCAAACCCGGGCAGACAGCAATGAGTTTTTCTGTTAAAACTTATTTGTGTCTAATTGATAAGTGCAATTTATCAAACGCTTTTCGGTGAAGGCAAACATCGTGAGGAAACCTGCATATCTCTAAAGAATTCTGGAGATATGTGCAACCTACCAATTGGAGTATTGGAGCAGCGTGGTAGGTCTTAGCTCCAACCCTTCTCTCCAAAGAGGCATATTCTCAGCAGTGGGAGAGTAACAGGCTGCTACTTACTTATAAACTGCCAAGTCGAGCAGCGTGGTAAGCTAAGTTTCCAACCATCTACTAATAGATCCACTGGTAGAGGAGACAATTTCCTTGTAAAGGGATTGTAGACTGCCATCTTAGGAAACTAAAAAAAAAAATTTAAGTCATAACCCCAAAAAGTAATAACATGTCATTTTCTTACACGCGATACTTAAGCATTACAAAATGCGATGCGTATAATTAAGTGAAAACCATTAAATAACAATTATATTTAATTTCGCGGACCTCCATAACGATAATTGTAAACTGAAGCGCATATTAAAATATTAATATATGAAATTAAACATTTTGCGACAAATAATCGGGCTGTTTACTTTCCCTGTTGATTTTAAACTATTTTCTTCAATTTAAAATATTTTACACACTTTCACATTGAACACATTGTAAGAATAATCTTTGTGTTCTCTTCTTCATCGTTCCCTCACTGCTGAGGATCGTGACTCCATCTAAATCTGGTCACTAGCTGCCTCCATTGGTTACGCTCCGCTGCCTGGTAAAGGCGTAACTGAGTGGTACCTTCAGTAAGAATAATTATTCAACCAAAACAAGCAATAATCTTACTTATTATATACTCAGTACCTGGGTGACCGAGCCTTGATCCTTTTTTTAAGATATAAAACAATACAATTTAATAAATAAGAAAAAAATAAAAAAGAAAGTAGGCGCCGACGACTTATGGGATTATAACTCGGGCTTAGAATATTTTCGGTCCGTCCGTTACCCCTCGGCTGTCGCAGCCAATAAAAATATCCTTTGCTAAATTAATTAAGCAAATTCTCCATTTAAGAATTTTTTTAATGCCCAAAAACAAGGATAAAATGATTTTTGTTTAAAATAAAACCTAGCTAGATCGATTTTTCTCCTCGAAACTCCCTTACATGCTGAATTTCAGGAAAATCGTTGGAAGAAATACATTTTTATATAACATACAAGATTCATTTATTTAAATAATAAAGATACATAAAGTCAGTGTAATAATACGGTAGAGAAAACTGTAATAGCTTCGTTAGTATGTAATAAGTTATGTAATTTCTAAATGCTAGATGTCGTATCTTAATACCTATTAATAAAATATTAACTATTGATCACTTGCTCATATTAATTTATCGTTCGTTTAAATTCGACTTTGTTAGAAATAAAACATCATCAATTCGATTTAATTTCAAATTTAGAGTTTAGATAGTTTTAGTAAACTTCATCACATATACTTACTCTAAATAAATACCCGCTTTTCTAAATCCTATTAAATTTACATGAAAATTGTTTTTTTTTCCAAGTATTATGTTAATGTAGGTAAATATTTACACTATCTACAAATAATCTAATACAATCTATTTCTAAAAGATTGATTGACAAAAAAATATAGTATCACTGTTTATTTTAGTTGATGCTGTTAGAATTAAGAAATGCGAAAATAAATCTTTCGCCCTTGGTCTAGCCTATTTATTTCTCCCTAAGGGCCTGACGGCTATTATTTTATAGCTCGCACCAAGAAGTGTCAATTATTCTTGGCATTTTATTCACTTGTTTGACTTCTAAAATACTGCTATTGTCTTCGCTGTAATGAAGTGGGTCTGATTTCTGGTGCGACTAGACTAGACTGGTTGGGGTCCATAAAATGACTAAACATGGTACGAACGCTGTCTAAACGACAATTCAAAATTGGATTTTTTTTCATATCTACATTATGTTTTGAAGTGCCTGTATGACGGAGCTTCGATCTGTATTTATTTGATCATGTAACTTGAGTAAAAATAAAAAAGATAATAGGGACTGTTTTCCAGTGTCCCAAAACAGAAAAAAAAAATTTCTTTATTATACGTAGCTCAATCACTCGCATTTATCGCCTCTGAAACCCCCTACATATAAGTTTCACGAAAACCGTTGAAGCCGTATCCGAAATTCAGATTATATATATACAAAATTAGCTCATTTAACTATATTAGATAAATATGTAAATTATTACCATTCAAAAGTTCTTAAAACGATTTTTATTGGTAAGTACAATGTATCCTTCAAAATAATTTACATACAAGAATTTAAAAAAAACATCTGCATATATTTTATTTTATTCCTCCTTAATTGAATACAAACCTTCAGTATTGCGCTATTCGTTTAGACAATTAGTAACATAAACTTAAAAAGTAGATATCATTAAAAACCCAAATACAGTTTCACGTTCTTATCTTCAATGATTTTAGAGTGACGTTAATGAATTAGTAATACATGAAACCAGTTCGTCCATTAACGCTGTCATTTGATAACCTAGTCCACATGACCACTCGATCACAAGCATATCACCCGTTACACATCTCTGATTCGTTAATTTCCATACGTATCACAATTAAAGTCACAAATTTTGCCAGCACCAAAAATGAAAGTGTCAGATCGTTAACGCCTCAGATGAAATTACCTTCGTGTCAAAATAGCGAGTACGTTAATTATAATAATTACTTGACACATGTTTTGTTTTATTTGTACCGACGTCTCACGTTTAACGCCTGATTCGTCGGAATAATTACACAAAGAAGGAAGCGTGATGTCGGTTAGCCTGTATTAAGTGTAATCAGTTTTTGCAATTACCAAAATGGCTATTGCTATTCACTCGAAAAAGATTCTTCAAGTAAAAGGCGTACTTGAGTGGTTTTAAAACTTTTATTGCGTATTTTGCGATATATGCCCTCCGGCCTTGGAAGCTTCCACTTCCAACAAGAAGATAGTTTCTTAAGTTTCTTAAATCGGTTTCTTTCTTAAAGTGTAATTAAAGGTTTAGGTTTAAATAAAGGGCGGTTCTTGCCTATTGACATTCCTTTTTTTACCCATCAAAGAAAGTTGGGGACAATTGCAAGAGATCTGTTAATTTTCATCTTATTCACTGGGAACTGGGTTTGCTCTAGCCCATAGATATTTTCACACATTTTAGCTATTAGAGTTAAGCCCGGGAAATAAAAGGCAACTTCTTAATTAAAACTTGTTTTCTTAATAACTGGTTGGGCGCTAAAGTTGGATCCCATGTGCAGTATCGGCAATATCAAGGAAACGACCTCAAGCTTCTAAGCTACTCTAGAAGTGGTCAAAATCTGTTGCATAATTATAGCATCTCTCATTTGGAGGGACTATTCATTCCATTTTATTTTGCGATCTTCCCAAAAAAATCTACTTAACCTTCGCTTTTTCGTTTGCCTGTCTGCTCATGTGCCTTTTATTTAGGGAAAACATGGAAATGCAGTAATTTTTTTTTGTATTTCATCTTTCTTAGTATTCGTTTCTCGCGGTCCATTCATCCAATCCTTAGAGTTCTATATCTTCATCATTACGAGTAATTATGTTCTTTTAACCATCGTTTCGTTTTGTCTGTAAAGTCTTTATATAATTTAGATCAGTTATCTTATCTAACATATCGATATCTAAAAGTGTTACTGATCAATTCATTGTAAGAGAGACTGCACATGTCTTAAGAAATATCGGATTATATCTGAACCCAATAGTAGTAACAGCCTGTTACTATCCCACTGCTGGGCATAGGCCTCTTCTCTCCGTTTTTTTTTTTTGGAGAGAAGGATTGGAGCTAAGACCTACCACGCTGCTCCAATGCGGATTGGTAGGTTACACATATCCCCAGATTTCTCTAGAGATATGCAGGTTTCCTCACGATGTTTTCCTTCACCGAAAAGCGTGTAATAAATTGCAATTATCAATTAGACACATAAGTTTTACTAGAAAACTCATTGGTGCCTGCCCGGGGTTTGAACCCTAGACCTCCTCGAAAGAGGCGCACGGTGTTACCGCTGGGCTACCACAGCTAACCCAATAAGGAAAACCAATTTATATGTAAATTTAAAGTCTTTTACTTTTATTCCATTCTGTACATATAAGTTGTGTAAGTATAGTTTTTTTATTTGACTACTATCCATATTATCTTTTCATCTATCAACATTAATAACAACCAAGTATTGGAGTTCGGGGAACCGAAAACTTTAATGAAAACCGAGCTTTTGATCCCAATGATAAACATCATTAATGATAGCCCGACGAAAATACATTAAAAACAATTTGTTCATTTACACCTCATTCCATTGGACCAATAAAATCCAATACCTTACAATAGCTAATGATAGTACCAAAGAAAAATTACTTTAACGATCCCAGAGGCGGCGCTTTAATTAAAATTCTCGATGTTTTTGTGAAATTGGTGTCAGATAATCTTGAATCTTTAAAATAAGAGAAATGTACTTGTAACCGTCTGTATTCTATACATATCAAATCGAACATTAAAAAAATCAAAATAACATTCCATAACACAAATCATCAAATATCAAAAAGCAACAAAAGCTAACATACTTTATGTGTAGAAACTATACTCACATTGTCTTCCATCGAGTTAGCTCGACTAGTTTTGAGCTCATCCGGGACCCTTATTCATGAGCTCATTATACGGCGTTATCTTGAGTATAGCCGGTTTCTAGACATATACTCTGAATACTAATCAGGGTAGTTTAATATCAAAATGCTAGAATGTATTACACTGTTTAAACTATTAAATGTTCACTAAGGTTATTAAGGTTCACTAAGAAAGATAGCTCAGAGTTGCTCAACGGACAATGGAAAAAACTATGGCGAAATGTCTCTATGATCAAATCAGATATGAAAAAATTCTGTGGAAGCTAAGAATAGATAGAATAGGAATAGATGCTGAGTCAGTTACCTAATTAGTATTTAGTCTATTAGAAGTTTGAAAACCACCACCAGAGGTCTCAAACAGCAATTTGATGAGAATTTTAATTAACAATCATGAAAATATTTTAGAAACCTTTATATTTGTGCACTTTAAAATATGGTCTCCATTTAGCACTTATTTTAATGAGCGGCAAATGCCTACATAAATCAGACATACCAACCTCATTCCTGAATATAATTCTACATACACATCATAACGTGCCTCTAATTTATAAGGTAACTAGCTGAATCCTGTGATTTTATACGGTGCGAAGGTTATATATAAAATACAGCAACCTAGACAATCTTTTTGGTTTCGTTTTCTTTGAAACTAGCTTATCAGGTACATCCGATATTTATGATGCAAGTTTAGGTTTCTATACATAAAATATGGTCCACTAAATTGAAATTTTGTTTGGGACCATAGATATTATTATGTATAGTTTGAAGCGATTTAACTAATACTAGTGCTGATTCTTCTCAGTAATAGCAGTTCCGGGAACCAGTGGTAACTACATTTAGTGGTAACCATTATAATTCAATAAAAAGTCAATTTCAACAAAGTACATTTCGAACTCATTAAATAAGAAATTTGGCAATAAATATAAAATATGTCCAAATATATCAAAAACATAATAGTAAATAATAAATCTAGCTTTTTAGCCGTGTGGTATACGACTGAGTAGAATAGACCACCCTCATGTCTTACCGAGGAGTCATAAAAAATAGCTAAAGCAAGTCAACCCGCCGTGCGGTATCCGACTGAGAAGAATAAAATAGACCACCTTGATGTCTTACCGAGGTGTTGTAAAAGGCGACTAAGGTAAGTAGACCCACCGTATGGTATCCGGTTGATGAAAATAGACCAACCTCTTTCTTACCGAGGTATCGTAAAATACGACTAAGGTAAGTTGACATCAGGAAGGCGGCCGGTTGTAAAATACATAGCCAAATCATGTGACAATATGTTTATAACGTGTTGTGCCGACACCACTTAAATTGGGATAAGGGCAGGAGGATGATGAATTTTGGCTTTTATGATAAGTGTTAGCGCACACTATATACAATAACAAGATATAATAGGAATACCACAATTCCCGTTCCGAGATGCACTTCTCTTGAATGACGAACAAAGACTGAATGTCACTGAAACGTTTTATCAATAGGAAGACTCAACCGGAAACAACACGTCACAGTGTTATCACCATTTTAATCAAAAAGGGCGCGATATTCTTGTTTCATGACTGTGTTGCTAGAAAATACAAAGCGGAAGTTATTGGCGACAACATAAGGAAAGAAATATACCAAGAAGAGAATGTCAAAGTAGATAATTATCCTGTGGATACAGTTATGAGTTATGTTTTACTAACTGATACGTTACGGGATTTACTTTTTGCTTCTTGTTAAGAAAAACAAGCTGTAGCTTGGTCGGTGAAAGGACTTGAATCTAGTCTAGTGAACACAATACTGGAATAAAGTCAGCAGTGTTGTGTATTACGTGATTTTTTTGTTCTTTCGCACAACATACACGTGTCGTGTTTGATAAGAATTTATGGCCACGATCCGTTAGGTTGTCCGCTTTATCTAGATGAATTGGAATTAATAATGCTTTATAAATAATATTATGTTCATAAACTGCAGGCTTTATGTTTTAGTACTAAGAGGAAATCCATGCCCAATCTCAATAAAATAACTGGAATCATTGACATAGCTGAGCTTAGATCCTTTAGTACTGGAAAACAATATTTCTTTGTGTAAATCCACATTTCATTTATCGTCTTGATCATTCTGTTACTGTGAACGATGAAAATAATAAAAAATAACATAAAATTGATATCTTATGTTCTTTTAATAATTTTGACTGTAAGGATGGCATATGCACACAGTTTTATACTATCGCAATGCCATCCTTGCAAATGTAGTATATATGTATATATATAAATAAATAAAATAAATATGTAGCCAGTAAATGATCTGTGCTTCAAAATCCTGTTTAATTTAAAGAATCATAAAAAAATCTCACATCTACTTAGCAAGTCAAGGAAAGCATCTAAAATAGATAAGACTATTAAGTTGCTTAGTAAAAATAGAAATTCCAGGCAGCAATGTAATGAAAAAAACTTAATACCGAAATAAATTAGACTAATTAATCTGTTTGTAGAGCACCAACCAGTTGCTCTTGGTGATAAGATACAATTCAATTCATTGATGGATACTAATTTGAGTTTAATGTTAATTTTAAGACTTTTAAAAGGTAATTTTTACGTACTTAAATAAGCTAAGCTCTTAGTCATTTTATTTAGCGATGCGTCACACATGAACCTTAGGTTTACTCGAATTCCATTTGAGTGAGACTATAACGATGTGTTTTATTTGATCATCTTGATCTTTAAACAGCGCTTTATTCACCATATGTAAAAGAAAATTAAACTATAGTAAATTCCGCAAAGAACTTCTTTCCGAGCGCCATATAGCTATAGACAAAGTTCCTTCAGCTACATTTCCAATTTGTATCAGCTCCATAATTACTATCTAGATGTATGGTATACAATGCTTACTCAAGGAACTACCTTCCCAACACCATTAAATTATGGAACCAAATTGTTTTGCAAAAGTAATGAGATTATTTTGCTTTAATCCACGATGAAAGAAAATATATGTAATGCTAAATGTAGAGTGTACTATTGGTTCTTATACCTGATACATACAGAATTTGTAAGAACTCATGCACTACCCGACACCGATGACACAACAATACACAAGCACTGCACACATTCACCACCACAATCTCTACCAGTCAGTTTCTACCAGTCTCTATCAGTTTGCTACACGTGTTCAAAGACAAAGTCAACTAAATGATGGGGGGTTTAACTCGTGACTATATAACTCAGCTTGCTTGGTTAATGCTTCGCTTTGCGATTCTGTCGTGGAGTCTATCTCCTTACGATGCTTCGGTTATTCGGGGTGAAACAATTGTTGAGATTCCCTCGCACAGTCATGGCTTTACACCACACATTTTCTTTATCAAAATACATTACATGATTGAGCTTTGGGTAAAAATGTGATGAGATACAGCAATACTACCAGCCCTCCATTGTCCTTATCCGGTTTTGAAATTTCTGTTCATATTATCCGAGACTAGGGCTTCTATTGTCTATTCCCTACAACTGTGACAATAATGCTTCTGTATTTATCCTTACCTCTCGATGACGCTGCAAGAAGCTAAAGGACTAATAGCAAATTGTCAATTCGTCAAACACAAAACATTTTGACTAGTTTACAACCTTGAATTTTGCAGATGAAGCGAGTATGGGTTCAATAATAGTCGAGAAAGTATAATGGCGCTTTCAAAGGTCATATTTATCAACTTGAACACTGTATTTGTATATATACATATACAAATACGGAAGAAGTACATCGTATTCCTCTTATGGGAAATTAGCACCGGAAGCCTGGGCCAATAAATTTAAGAAAAGATCAGTTCATGATATTTAACCGGAAATTGAACGCAATATAAGTTTTATCTTTTGATGTAAGTGGTTTGTATATACTTAGTTTGAATGATAATGGCTTGACTATCTTCCTGCTGGACATAGGCTATTTTTCTAAAAAGTTATTAGAAGCTTTGAAAATTAGACTATGATTTCATGAGCTTCTGCGCATTTCTGCTTAACACATTTCAAGAATACTCGAGTATTGAAGCTTCGATATCATTGGCGAAATTAAGCAACGTCAAGCTTGACCAAAATTATCACGTTACAATGTTTTTTACTTACACCGCCCAGCAAGAACTCTTAGGGAAAATAGCAAATTGTTAATAGCACAAATGATGTCGCACTGATTTCACATGTGATTTATCATAGTGTAATAATTTGACATTTAACGCTATGCCTCATTAACATTCGTATATTATTATCAATCATTTAAAGGTCGTCTGTACATACATTGTTATTATAAAAGTATGCATTGTAAGTTAATTAGTTACAACCTGTTAATATCATTCTGTTGCACAAAGACTTGTGAAAACGACCTTGTATTTGGACTATTAGCATAGGTTTAGGCATACTCGTACTTCAGAAATTATCTAGGGATATTGCATGTCTTTATATTATACGCTATTATAATAGTTTTAAACCTAACCATGCGGTTAATTTTAATTAATTGATACTTTTTACAAAATTACTTGCTTGTTAACAATACATTTGGTCACAGATGTGAATAAGGAAATATTTTTACTCTTCATATCAATTTTGACATGCTAGTGATGAAATTAAGCCCTCCTTACGTAATTGTAATCATCTTAAGTAATAAAATAACGGCCTGTTACTCGCCACTGGGAATAGGCCTATTCTCCTTATTAGTGTTCAGTCTATTAGGGGTTTTGGTATCCGGTTGAATAGAATAGACCGCCCTCTATCTTACCAAGGTGTCGTAAAAGACGACTAAGTTGACGTCAGGCCGGTCGTAAAACCTAGCCAAATGATGCGACATTTATTACATGTTGTTCCGAACCCACTTAGATAAGTAGGGCCCGAGTAAAGGGCAGGAAGATGATGGGTTTTCAATCACAAAAAGTGAAGTGATAAATTCAAATATCAATTAGGGGACTAAGTAAATTAGAGAATTAAAAGCCAGAAATGCTGGCATATATATAAAAAAAAGACTAAAAAATTTGGACTCTATTTACGTAGACAGTATTTAACTGGCATTGAGGTGAATAACCTGACCACAAAATCTTAAAGTAAACTCGAATAAACATAGAACGAATACATAGTCGTTAGCCACAGTACCAACAAAACCCATAACTATATTTGTTTATTACGCTGCTCAAACAGCTCCCGCGCAAGTAACAGACAGTTATCGAGTATTTGACTGAACTAATTGGCTATATAAATGCGAACACGAATAAAAACTTTTTAATTAAAACAAATGTCGTATAAATTAATTATCTGTGGCATATACTTTTACTTTTATCTTTGTTTTACCATTTCATAGCTTTAAAATGGACGCTTTCAAAATATGGCGCTTGGCGATTTTAACACTTATTTATTGCTATTGAGGTTATTATGTGTGACATTCACAGTTCTTTTTATAATAGCAGCTGCGTTTTGTACTTGTGTATCTGAGTAGGAGTAAACTAATGAATCATCATTCTCCTGCCCTTATCCCACTCTAAGTGGTGTCGGAACAACATGTTTTTCTCTTCCGTTCTCTCCAATCATTTGTCAACTCTGACGCTACTCCTTTTTATAATTCAAGTTATACTTCACAGTCTTTCTTTAGACTATTGCTACCATCCATCCACATTCATATTTAACACTCATTCGGTCTCATGATTTTTGTTCCTCCTCATTATATATCCGTAGCATCTTAATCTTGCACTTCTCTTCTTTGCTATAATGGGCAAAACTTTTAAACTTCTTCTTATATGCTCATTTCGTATTTTTTCCAATCTTGTCACACCACACATCCACCTTAACATTCAGATCTCACGTGCATGCACTATTCTTTCATTTTTCTTTATCATGAAAGAAAGGTAAAAGGAGGGTGGATATAGATAGGAGGGTGGTCTATTCTACTCAATCCAATACCACACGGCAGAACTTGACCTTATCTTAGTCGCCTTTTATGACATCTCAGTAAGAAATGAGCGTAGTATTTTCTATTTAGTATTATACCAGACGGCTTTCTGTTATTTCTTTTTATACTTATTTACTTCCTTTATACTCTTTATACAACTAAAATTCTAAAATTTCAACATATAATTTTGATAACAAATAACAACTTTATGTACTAAAATTTCATCACTTATTAGCACTGAAAGAATTATTTACCTTTTTAAAATAAAAATTTACCCTCGATTTTGTGTTTCAAAACGTTATTTTTTCAATATTATTGAGCTTATGTCATAAGAGTACAAACAAACATTTCAATGATTCAATATCTAGTTGATTGTCATATTAATTATTTTCAGTCGTGTGGAATTAATACGTAATTCCATATATGTAATACAAAACGCACCGAAATACCTACTCGTTTTAATCACTTTACAATCTTGTCATATCTGAGACATGATCTAAGCAATCTGTACTCCGTATATAATTATTAAACTAGAGGTTAATCTCGCATCAATAAATTTACATCTTTGTTAATATATACTATGTAGTTCCCGACTTTGTCCGCGTCAACTTTTTGGTTAAAATATACTTAATTTTATCCAGGAAAAACATATCCTGTTCCTGTAAGATATACGCGAATTTTTCTTTTTTATATGTTATCCCGGTATATATGCCGTGTGGTATCTGAATAGACCACCCTCATTTCTTACCGAGGTGTCGTAAAAGGTGAATAAGATAAGTCGACCCGCCGTGTGGTATCCGGCTAAGTAGAAAAGACCACCCTCATTCCGAGGTGTCATAGAAAGCGACTAAAGTAAGTTGAACTGTCGTGTAGTATCCGGTTGACTAGAATAGACCACTCTTTTTCTTACCGAGGTATCGAGACTAAGTTAAGTTGATGTCAGGAAGGCGGCCGGTTATAAAATACCTATCCAAATCACGTGACAACATGCTTATAACATGTTGTTCCGACCCCACTTAGAGTGGGATGAGGGCAGGAGAATCTTAAATCAGTATTCATATTTAAAATTATCAAATGTTAGACAAAACTCCTTTGCTGACCGTTTACGTTTTACAAAAAAAAACAGTGAAAACGGTTTATCTTAACTTGGTAGATATTCTGCGAAAATGTACCTGCCTGTATTCACGATAGTCGTGGTAGCGAATCGAGAGCAGGAAGACCTAATAATACCCGTCTGGCAACTAGTGTCGTGTCTAACTTATCGATAAATATCCCCAACGTTGACGTATAGTGACAGTTTTGACGGTAATAGTTATCTGTCCTCTTTAAATGATTAAACGGCATCAGTCATTGCACATGTCAAGGAATGTAATTCACTTTTTGTAATATATTGCTTGATATGTTCGATTGTTCCTCAAATAATTTTTATTATATATTATCTCTTTTAAAATAGCCGTGTGGTATCCGGCTAAGTAGAATAGTACAACCCTCATTTCTTACCGAGGTGTCGTAAAAGGCGACTAAGGTAAGTCGACCCGCCGTGTGGTACCCGGCTGAGTAGAATAGACTATCCTCATTTCTTACCGAGATGTCGTAAAAGGCGACTAAGGTAAGTTGATCCACCGTGTGGTATCCGGTTTAGTAGAATAGACCACCCTCATTCTTACCGAGGCGTCGTAAAAAACGACTTAGGTAAGTTGACGTCAAGCAGGCGGCCGGTCGTAAAAACGTAGCCAAATCATGTTACAGCATGTTTATAACATGTTGTGCCGACCCCACTTAGAGTGGGATAAGGGCAGGAGGATATATACTATTTCCGTTAAAAATAAAATATTATATGTTTGGAAGTATATTAGTTGAACTTATTTTAATATTCTATAACTTAAACATTATATAATAATTTATAATGGATGTAGTTTATCTTGATTAAGCTTTTAATTAGATGAACCTAAAACTTATTCTAAGATAAAGAAGAGTTCTTCTTTTGTATTTGAATTGGTGTGTGTATTAATTTGTCGTCGAGACCGTCTGCCTTTCTCTAGAGGGACATGGGTTCAAAGCCCGGGCAAACACAATTGAATTTTCGATTAAAATTGATGTGATATTTGCAATTTATTACATTCTTTTCGGTGAAGAAAAATATTGTAAGAAAACCTGTGAGTCTCAAAAGAATTCTTGGGATATGTGTACACTACAATTCCGCATTCGATCGATTTAGAGGGTAGGAGATAATAAGCCGAAGTTGAAAAGTATATTCACAATGATATTTCTCTATTTTATGCGTGATTAAAAAAGTAGGAAAGCAGTTTAATATACAAATTTTATCATACACAATAAAATAAAAAGAAATATAAGGCAATATTGCTAGAGTGCTATTGAAAGAAAATTCAAACACAATTAATTTGCAAAAAATTTATAATACACAATAAAATATAGAGAAATATAAAACATTATGGTTAGAGTGTTATTAAAAGAAAATTTTAAGAATTTTTTTTTTGTTTCCTATCTCAACTATCGATAATTACGAGTGTAGAAGGACATCACTACAAGTATATAGTTACGCGCGGTCGTTGAATGGTGTCTCGTAGAGGCTTCACTATATGGGACAAGTTGGCAGTGCTTGAGAACGCAAATCTTGCTTATCATCGCAATCGAGTATCAAGTTTATTCGCATATCTTAGAACACTTGGCTTTGGAAGATCTCGTTGATACCTTTGCGGAAAGTTTGCTTGCTTATCTTTTTGATTAATTTGCTACCTTTAAAAAGATTTTTTTTTTGTAAATATGATATCTTCTAGATTGTTTCTTCAAGACTGTCAAAGTGTTACTAATATATAAATCTATACTAATATATAAAGAGAAAGAGTGTAGAGTTTGTTTGTATCATTGTTTGAACGCGCTCATCACAGGAACTACTGGCCCGATTTAAAAACTTTGAGTGTAAGATAGTCCATTTATCGAGGAAGATTAGCGTGATGTTATATAGTCTATAGGACTATATAACATCACGCTAAGATAAATAGGAAAGGAGCACCAATTAAAAATATTTCTATAACGGCAAAATTTAAAGCTATCCTTGAGTGCGCTAAGTAAACGGGGAAAGTTATTCAAGAATTAACACCCGATAGCTACATTTATGTTCAAAATTTAAAAAATTTGTGACTCACTGATTTCCATGCGGGCGAAGCTGCTGGCACAGCTAGTTATAAATAAAGTTAAATTTAAATTCAAAACACTTTCAAGATTAATAGTTAAGTTACTAATATATCTACTAATCGTTAAAGATGGATTATTAGCAAAAACAAAACAGCATAACACCAGCAACGTTGTTCAAAGAAATGGTAAAAAAACTCTTTTGAGCAAACTTTTACCAAAAACTCAAAGGCAATGACTAAAAAGCCGACGAATATAGAAAGATTGTGATACTTTACTCGATTGCTACCTCAATGAGTATTATACCAGCTGAGAAGACTTTATGTTAGGGAACAGTATGTTAAATTTAAGCTCAATCGGACACCGGAAAGTAGGTCAAATTTAACTTGCGAGATTTCATCTTCACATACATACATTGCAAGTTGAATAAAAGCTTTTAAAAAAATAACAAATTTACTATGTCAGCTTAAATGTATGAAAGCTGACCTGACAAAGATGTTTCAACTCAAATGAAAGCAAAAAATAACATGCGGATTTAAACAAATCATTCCAAGATGGCAATTAAACAGAAAATTAAATTGTAGGCCCACAGTGAATAGCATTATTTGGACAATATAATTGCTATTTCGCACGGTAGCAATAAATCGTTCGATAGAATCTGCTCCGGAATTCTTATATCTATATCGTATTGGAAAGTTATTGCTATTAGAAGATACGCCTCAAGGTTAATAACAGTTTTTGTGGTATACAATTTTCGTTAATTACATAAGTGTACAGGCACGATAATATCGCAAGATTGAATTTAACAGCGTATGCTATTTGTTACTATTATATTGCTATTTACGTCAAATAACGTCTGCAATATTTTGCCGTTTTTATTTTCTGTTTTATAAAATACTAGCTTTTACCCGCAACTTCGTATTCGTGGACTGTTATCGCGTGTTAGGTTGATAATAGATGGCGCTCTCAATGTCATCCTATTCCTGTTAAATTAACAGATTTTTTTACAGCCTATATGTTACCCCGGTGTATAAAGAATATTTGTTCAAATTTCATCGATATTAGCTTAGCGGATTCGCCGTGATAGAGTAACAAACATACATCCATACTCACAAACTTTCGCATTTATCATATTAGTAGCATTGAATCGTCGAAGAATTCAACTCTTTTTAAGTTATTCTTATAAGTTTTCTTTACAATACTCGAAACTATTTATATTATTCTGTTATAATCTGTAACGCAAAAAGTCTTTTAGAGTTCATCGCGGATTATAGCAAAATAATTTTATTATTACTTTTGTCTTTTAGTTTTTAGAGTGCTAAATTTATATTAGTTAAATTAAATAAAATTAGAGTTCAATATGACCGTATACCGTTATATGCAATAGATTTTGTTTTCAATCACTAATTATAATGACAAAGTAATGGTCATGTTTTTTTTGCTATAATGAACGTTGCAAGAACATCTATGTTGTGTTAAATGTAGAGTTACATAGATTTTCTATCAAAGCTGATTATAGCAAAGTAATATTTTCATCAAATTTGCCTTAGTTTGTCGTACTAGCATTTCTGGAAATTCATAGCCAAAGAATTAACTCATTTTGTTCATCTTTAAGTCATACAAAGAATTACGTCATTAAATTCATTTTTTTTTTTTAATTTATTCGGATCACCAACATAACAAAAAGTAACAATATTTATTTATTTTATATATATATATATATATATATATATATATATATATATATATATATATATATATATATATATATTAATTCATGCCCAAAGGATTATTACCTCATTTAATTCATACCCTCATTTCAGTCATATTGAGTTCGTACCCAAAGGCTTACCTCATTAAACTCATGTTTAATTCATACTCAATAGGATTAGAGGTTATCTCTTTATTGGGTATAAATAAACTGAAGATTTGATTCATATTTTATTTATATCTTAAGGATTGTCTCATTTTATTCATATTTCATTAATAACTTAAGGATTACCTCATTTTATTCATATTTAATAAGTATCCAAAGGAATTCATCATTTTACCTATACCCAAAGAATTATCTCGTTTCATTCCCATTTAATTCATACCCAAAGAATTGCCTCGTTTCATTCATACCCAAAGGAAATAAAATAAACATGATTAATTCATACCCAAGGAATTACCTCATTTTATTTCTATTTCATTAATACCCAAACGCGTAAAAGCGGAGATGAAAATGTTGCATAAAATCCTCTCAATGGCTGCTGAGATGAGACTAAATAGAAATCAAATCTCACATACAGCTAATGCATTAAATAGCACTTACATTGGATAGTACAGATAATTACAATTTATAGCCAATTTAAGTGAACCGCACTTCAAGGCATTAAATTCTTCACTAGTTAGCATATCTCATTTAATTAAAAATAATTAACTCCTTATCAGTGCGAAATACCTTATACATTTAAGATTTCCGTTCCACTTATCAGCATGACGTCTTGAGTGAGTGATTGAATGTATGTAAAAAGCTTTGTACTTTTTCATACCATATCAGAATATTAACCTACCTGATGACCTGTAGTACCTCATGACGATTGCTCGATAATTTATTTAGAGATACAAAAAGTGACAAAAAGAAAACACTGAATTCTCTAAATAATTTATAGAATTAGGCGTTACTTTACGGAGATCCATAATACAAAAGTAATTATAAAATTATTTTGCTATAATCCGCGATGAAGTAAAATAGAAAATATATATAATGCTAAATGTAGAGTGGACAATCGGTTATCATACCTGATACATGCAGGAGTCGTAAAAACACATGCACAAACCTCCACCACCGCCACCATGATACACAAGCACTATATACGTTCACTACCACAAACTCAACAATTGTTTCGCCCCGCAACCGAAGCATCATCAGGAGATAGACTCCACGACCAAAATCGCAAAGCGAAGCAATACCCAAATAAGTTTAGTTATATACTAATCGGTTCAACCCCACCATTTATTTTATTTTGCCTGCGAACAAGTGTAACAAGCTTGAGCTAGAAACATTTATCTGATCGTTAATGAGGGTGCCATTGTTATGTTTTATAATCTCGATTTGTTCGCAGATGTGTAACTTAAGCCCTTTGTTGACCGTGCATAATATTTCGTAACTATGGTCATTACCATGGTCATAACCATACATTGCAAACGCAGGCTAAGCTCTACGGTTTAGCCTGCGTTTGCAATGTAAGCGGAAAAAAATCTAATTATTTACAGAAACCTCAAAAATTACAATATTTCTCTACTCCGTATTGAATGTTATTATACGTACAAACCTTCCTCTGGAATCACTCTATCTATTAAAATAAACCGCATCAAAATCTGTTGCGTAGTTTTAAAGTTTTATGCGTACATAGGGATATAGGGACTTTGTTTTATAATATGTAGTGATATAGACAGCTAGCTTTTAGTCGCAACTTCGTTTTCGTTGACTGTTGTCTCGTTGATAAAAGATGGCGCTTTTCAATCTCATCCTATTCCTTTTAAATTGCGGGATTTCAATAGCCTATGTTACTCCGGTGTATAAGGAATAATTGTCAAATTTCATCGATATTGCAGCGGATTCGCCGTGAAAGAGTAACAATCATATATCCATACTGCAAACTTTCGCATTTATAATATCAAGTAGGCTATATCGAAGAGTGGCATTCTTAACATTTGTTTAATTTCAAATATGTGTCTAAAAACTGGTCTAAAGCCAGCCCGATGTCCTTGCAACTTGGATACTTAAATGCTATTGTGTTCAATAATGAATTCTGTATTTTGCGCTTAGAAATGATAGGAATGAATGGACTGTAGGTTAAAAAGTTGTGCTAGCTGAAGGATGAGACTACGTGACTTTCATCAGGGGGATAACTTTTACGAACACTATAATGGAAATGACTTTACTGACGTTTATTTTAGTCGTATACGCCAACTGGGGGTGTAACTCAGTGGTAGAGTGTCTGCTTCGCATGCTGAAAGTCCTGGGTTCAAATCCCAGCACCTCCATAGCAAATTTTTTTTTTTTTTTATATTTCTTTTGCACTTTTTTTTGTATAATACTGTGAAAAAAAATGTATATGTAATGTAATGTGTTACGTAAACAAATTAAAATTTATTATTATTGAATCAAGCGCTCGGCTACTAGACAACGAAAAATAAAATAATAAGCAATTGTTTACAAGTATTATTTGAATTTTTTTTTTATTTGGACTTTAACTACGTATTGACAATATTTTTGTTAAGTTATGTCACATGTTAATTACTCGTCATAAAAAAGGAACAACGCCGTGTGGTATCCGGCGAAATAGAATAGTACCACCCTCATTACTTACCGAGGTGTCGTAAAAGGCGACTAAGGTACGTCAACCCGCCGTGACCACACGGCGGGTTAACGGCAGGTTGGTCTATTCTACTCAGCCGGATACCAATCCGGCTGAGTAGAATAGACCAACCTCATTTCTTACCGAGGTGTCGTAAAAGGCGACTAAGGTAAGTTGACCCACCTTGTGGTATCCGGTTTAGTAGAATAGGCTACCCTCTTTCTTACCAAGGTGTCGTACAATACGACAAAGGTAAGTTGATGTCAGGCAGGCGGCCGGTCGTAAAATACGTAGCCAAATGTGACAACATGTTTGTGACATGTTGTGCCGACCCCACTTAGATTGGAATAAGGGCAGGAAGATGATGAAGATGATGAAAAAAGGAACTGTATGCCGCGCCCATAAACTATAGCCAACAAGTTAATATATACTTATATATAAAGCTGAAATATATAAAGCTGTTTATATATAAAGCTGAAGATTTTGATTGTTCGAACGCGCTTAAGTTGACGTCAAGCAAGCGGCGAGCCGTATAATACCTATCCAAATGTGACAATATGTTTATAACATGTTGTGCCGACCCCACTTAGAGTGGGATAAGGACAGGAGGATGAACAGAATTACTCACGATTCCTAATAGTCTCATATAAAGGCGATGAAGCAATAAAATGAGTCACAAACATTGATCCGGCAGCAATTAACTTATTAAAGACTGTTATGGATCTAAGATAATTATAATGATGCATATGGAGATCATTAAATGACCAGGAAGAGAAGAAGATTGGCTAACTATAGATATCTATAAAAAAAAGTAAGTAGCGGCCTATTACTCCCCCACTGCGTTTTTGGAGAGAAGGATTGGAGCTAAGACCTACCACGCTGCTCCAATGTGGATTGGTAGGTTATACATATCCCCAGATTTCTCTAGAGATATGCAGGTTTCCTCACGATGTTTTCCTTCACCGAAAGCGTGTGATATATTGCAGTTATCAATTAGACACATAAGTTTTAATAGAAAAAATCATGGTTCGAACCCGTGACCTCCTCGAGTTGCACGGTGTTACCGCTGGGCTACCACAGCTCTTAAGAAAGAATAACAAATATATATCCACACTCACAAACTTTCGCATTTGTAATATTATTAAGAAGTTTAACTTGGTTTAGTTCGTGAAGCATGACGTTCTTACTTCGTGACATTCACCATTACTATAATTAAACTGTCAGCTTTCTAGGATTGAACTGTTATTTATAACATCTCATTTGTAATATAATTTTGACTGGCCCATAGACGCAGTCGGGAAGTGACCCTGTAATCAGCTCCATGAGTCGCTGGTTCGATCCTCAAGGGTCAATATTTTCTATAAAAAAATTGTTTGTTCGTGACATTTACCACCAGTAAAACCAGTTATCGTTTATGATTTAGTAATATTTTTTTAAAGATTATTAATTATAATAATTCTCCTACCCTTATTCCACTCTAAGTAGGGTCGGCACAATGCTATAAACATGTTACATGATTTGGCTAGTTATTTTACGACCGGCCACCTGCCTGACGTCAACTTAGCTTACTCATATATTACGACACCACGGTAAGAAAGAGGGTGGTCTACTTTACTCAGTCGCATACCAAATGGCGGATTTCTATTTGTAATTTTTTAATAGGTTATCCGCCAAATTCTAGCTAGTTCTTCTCGGTAGGAGCAAATTTCCGAATCAGTAGCTTCTTTAAAAACATATGACGATTCAAAAGTACTAAAAGTAGTCCAAAATAAAGAAAATTTTGAATTTTGAATCTTCGAATTTTATTATAATACGGACGATCGAGTGGACACTTGTACGATGATTGTGCCGATCACAGAAGATCACGCTATCATCGGCTATAGTGAAGAGCAGGCAAAAATGTACACTGTTTACTTTAAACGCAACGTGTGTGGTCTAAATAATTGTTCGTATCAAATAACTTGATGTATCATCTGTCGCTAACCGAAGCATATTTAAATATGGTATAGGCATATTTCAACGCTTGCAAATCGAAACAAACAGTATACAAAAATGAACCTTATATCACATACATTAAAGGCTATTAAACTTGTTTCTCTGTCTTACGCGCTTGTCAAACTATCTGAGTCCAAAGGGGGTCACAAGTTCAAACCCCGGGCAAGCACCGATGAGTTTTTCTATTAAAAACTTGTGTCTTATAGATAACTAACAATCACGCATAAAAAGATTAAAATGGTTAAATTAAGTTAATCTTAAAGGCTAGATATATGCTATCGCGGACTTTTATTGAAAACTTTTAGAGGGGAACAATTTTGTTGTAATACATGTTTTTTTTAATAACTATCACAGTTTACTTAGCGCACTTCATTCTTCTTCAATTCTTGTCCTTTTCCTTCTGTTACTCAAAGGTTGACTGGAAGCGATCCCTTTTAGGGATAAGTCCGCCTTTATACATGTGCTTTTTCCTTCTCTTTTCTAACTATATGTATAAAAAGAAATACATAAATAAATAAAAGCGTACAAAAATCGATTTAGCAGATTTTAAAAACCGATCACATACACACAGCTTTTAGGGACTTTGTTTTATAAGTATGCATGTGTGTTATTACTTCATCTGAATCGTGGTTATAAAGATAAGTTGAGGATTAAAATGATCAATGCTTGATACGATGGGGCGTATCATAATTGATAGTCAAATTGAATAGATATTGAGCTGTTAATCAAAATCCACCCCTTACTTGCTCATTTGATTATTCTCTATCTATAATGAAAAAAATGTAGCCGAGTGTCCTAGCGGTAAAAGAATTGCACACAAGCACGCTTACTAAGTCAAGCTGTGGTAGCCCAGCGGTATCACCGTGCGCCTCTTTCGAGAAGGTCTAAGGTTATGTGTCAAACTTATGTGTGTAAAACTTATGTGTCTAAAACTTATGTGTCTAATTGATAATTGCAATTTATCACACGCTTTCCGGTGAAGGAAAACATCGTGAGAAACCTGCATATCTCTAGACAATTCTGGGGATATGTGTAACCTACCAATCCGCATTGGAGCAGCGTAGTAGATCTTAGCTCCAATCCTTATCTCCAAAAAAAAAAAAAAAGAAGAGGCCTATGCCCAGCAGTGGGATAGTAACAGGCCGTTACTTACGCTTACTAAATGTTATCGAGCAAGTTCGATACAGTCCTCCACAGCGCGTCGTTTTAAGCCGAGGTTTGGCCTCACAGGAGGCACCCTTAAGGCGACGCTCCTAGGATGCTGCGACCCTCGCCCGAGACTCGCTCTCCAAGTTTTTCACTCCAGCGATGCTTCTGCACTCACCCACTCTCTCGGTGATGCTGTCAAAGCCTCTAGGGCTAATAGCATTAGTTAGTGTTCGAAAAAATAAAAGTTAACGGGTTTTAAACCTCGGTTTTACCTGCTGGTGATAAAAGTGTAATTGAAAAATATCTTTTTAGCTCTTGCTCTAGTCGATTTTAGATTAATATGGGTCTGGGTATACATCGAGATGTTGCAAAAGGCATAAGGTAAGTTGATGTCAGGCAGGTGGCCGGTCGTAAAATACGTAACCAAATTATGTGACAACATGTTTATAACGCGTTGTGCTGACCCCACTTAAGAGTGGTATAATGGCAGGAGGATGATGATAATGGAAAAAATATCTGAAATAAATAAATATATAAATATATGGGACACTTACACACACGTCCGTCCCCAAAGTAAGTAACTTAATACTTGTGTTATGGTAGACAGACAACTGGTGAATATATACTTATATATTTTTTAAATACATACTTAAATACAAATATACACCCAGGCTCAATGACCAACCAATTCATTTTTATAGAAAATGTTGACCCTCGGCGGGAAACGTAACCGCGACCCGCGGAGCTGAAGGCAGGGTCATTACCCACTGCGCCAACGGGCCAGTCTTCAATCTTAAGACAATCCTTAGGATATGTATAACCTACCAATCCGCATTGGAGCAGCGTGGCTGGCCTAATCCAACACTTCTGTCCAAAAAGGAGAGGCAAGGCCACGACCCAGCAGTAGATTAACCAGCTCTTACTCTCTTGCTCTTACTTTCAAGCACAATAAAAATACATTTAAATTGGCGGTAGTTTCTTTAATTAGCGAAATTTAAATTTCGAAACAGCCCATTCAAAAGTTTTATAATTAGTTTTTTAAAACTTGCCTTTCTTTTTTCGTTAAGTTTTAAGATAAGTGTGATCGTTATTGTTTGTACCATTAGCTTTAACTGTTCACGGTATGTTTGGTTCAAAATTAACTTGACATTGATTAAAATATTAATGATGCAAACGCTTAGTTGCTTTATTATTTAGTACCTTAGAGAGCCATGATAGAGCCTTGCTCTGTAATTTTATTAAAAATATAAAAAAATATATGTAAATATATAAATATAAATAAATATATATGGGACACTTGCACACACGGTCGTCCGTCCCCAAAGTAAGTAACCTAATACTTGTGTTATGGGTGACAGACAACTGGTGAATATATACTTATATATTTTTTAAATACATACTTAAATACAAATATACACCCAGGCTCAAAGACCAACAAATTCATTTTAAAGAAAATGTTGGTCCTCAGCGGGAATCGAACCCGCGACCCGTGGAGCCGAAGGCAGGATCACTACCCACTGCTCCAACGAGCCAGCAACGAGTATAAAAAAATAATTTAAAAAAAATAGAAAGGAGGCGCCGATGACATGTGGGATTCAAATCCGGGTTTTGAACATTTTCGGTCCACCCGTTACCCACCGGCTATCGCAACATTATGTTTGACAATTAAAAAAATCCTTTGGTTTCAATACTAAATTTACCGCCGCCAGTCTGACGTCAACTTACCTTAGTCGTATTTTACGACACCTTGGTAAGAAAGCGGGTGGTCTATTCTACTCCGCCGCATACCACACGGCGGGTCTACTTACCTTAGTCGCCTTTTACGACACCTCGGTAAGAAATGAGGGTGGTCTATTCTACTAAGCCGTATACCTCAAAACGGGACAACTTACCTAAATCGCCTTTTACGACACCTCGGAAAGAAATAAGGGAGGTCTATTCTACTCAGCCAGATACGACACGGCAGGTCAACTTAACTTTGTTGCCTCTTACGACAGCTCGATAAGAAATAAGAGTGTTCTATTCTACTCAGCCGGATACCACACAGCGGGACTTTTTTTTTAATACAGGAAATTATATACCTTTATATACCCTTACCCTAATACCCTTATGGGTACCGCCGCCCGACGGGGACAGGCTGCGGTTATGTCGGACTCGCACCGACTAAAACGACCTGTGTGCTCCAGCACGCTGCCGATGGCAAGGACAGGGTATCATTGTACATATTGCCCCCATCCCGCCGACAGCTCTGATCGCAGAGAACAAATACCTTCTCCTGGTAAGGGCTCCTTGAAAGAGAAGCCCCCCTCCGCTAACCGGTGCATCGGAAGCACCAGATGCACCGACCGCCTCGGGGACCTGTAAGCCAGGCGTCCGATATACAGTGGGACAACTTACCTTAATCGCTTTTTACAACACCTGGGTAAAAAATGCGGGTGGTCTATTCTACTCAGCCGGATACAACAGCATTATATCTGAGTTCCAATTCAAAGATCAAATAAGGCTCGATTATATCGTTATATTTTTGAGACCTGTCTATTACGTATAGCTTACAACGTCCGGCATGAATATGTAATCTATAGATTTAGCGAATCGTTTTTTATGATATAATTCCTTATCAGTCATAATACATCCACTATATTCTCCCTTTGCAATTTGCCCTAGTTGCGGCACGTCAGTTTTAATCAAGACGTTGACATTTTGATTTTATACCTTTAAAATTGATCGAGGCAATAAATTATTAAAGAAAATAATTGACGTACCAATTTTTGCTACAGGTTCCGTTTTTTCTAAAGGTTTTTTATAATTAAATCTAGTATCTTGTCTAGAGGTCTTGATAGAGAATACACGAATAAGCACTAACATTTACTTAATATAAGAACATTTTCATATTTGTTATTAGTATTAAATGAAGCTGTTGTGGTATCTGGCTTAATAGAATAATCACCTTCATTTCTTACTGAGGTGTCGTAAAATACGACTAAGGTAAGTCGACCCGCCGTGTGGTATCCAGTTGACTAAAATAGAACACCGTCATTTCTTACGGAGGTGTCATAAAATACGACTCAAGAAAGTTGACGTCAGACTGGTGGCCGGTCGCAAAATACATAGCCAAATCATGTGACAACATGATTATAACGTGTTGTGCCTACCCTAACCCCACTTAGAGTGGGATAAGGGCAGGAAGATGATGTTTAGTATTAAGTGTTTTTGCTTCAAAGAAGCTCGAAGTTATTAGAAAGCTTATCGCGTTCCAATAACTTTCGAATTTAAAAATAATACCTCCCACTGGAATTTTTTAAAATTTATTTCTAAAATTCCTATCGTGGTGGTCACATCTATGATCTATCGTGGTGGTAGTGGTGCTTCTCCACTTTTTATAAAAGGAAGAAGCTAAGACCCAAGTCTTGACTTCAATGGCTATTGATATGTTACATGATCACACAAATTATCCAGACATATACAGGTTTCCTAACGATGTTTTCCTTCGCCCAAGACCACATGATAAATTGTGAATATCAATTTTGCACCATAAGTTTTTCTTAAATAGTTAAATTTATTTAAACTCTTTCTTTTTTCTCTATATTACGCGTATTATTTCTTCTTCACTTCTTGTTCCTTTTCTTCTGTTACTCAAAGGTTGACTGGAAGATCCCTTTTAGGGATAACCGCCTTTATACATGTGCTTTTTTACTTTTTCTTTCTCTTTTATAACTATATTTATAAAAATAAATAGAACGCATTGATGCCTGTCTTACCGTTTAACTATCACCATAAAATACAAATATAGATGAGATCCAACAAATAAAGAGAAATCTGTCTATTTATCATTTGTGGTGAGACGACTGTGACCAAAATTAGTTATTTCGGGTTTGCATTTAAAGGTAAATATCACTCGCGCTGCTTGCGTGCTAGCTTTAACATACTTAGTTATGGGGTGAAAGTCGTATTGATGTTTGGTGTATTTCTCATCTATTCTAAATGTTTACAGTTCAACTAACATAAGTTATATCCGTTCTACTTTCTATCGTTAAATACGCCAACCACCGACAGTTCATCATTACGCAGTAAATTGTCGACAAACCACTATCGCGTTAATCAATTGGGGATTTATTATCCAAATAAAGTTTACAGCTTTATCTAGGATAAAAGGAAATCTTTATTTTAGTACATATTATAAAAGACCCACGTTTTCAGCAAATTTGCAGATTTTGTGCAAATTTATTGAAATCCTAATTCCTGCTTTCCTACTAATATTATAAATGCGAAATGTTGTAAGTCTGGATGTATGTTTGTAACTCTTTCACGGCGAATCCGCTGAACCAATATCGATTAAATTTGGCACAATTATTTTCTATACACCGGAATAACATATAAGCTAAAGAAATCCTGTTAATTCTACAGGAATAGGATGACATTGAAAAGAAATGAAATGAAAAAAATATTCAGCTCAATTTACTAAACTAACAGAAATCATCATCCTCCTACCCTTCCACTCTAAGTGGGGTCAGCACAACATGTTATAGACATGCTGTCTCGAGATTTGGCTGCGTTTTTACGACCGGCCCCAGCCTGATGTCAACTTACCTTAGTTGTATTTTACGTCACCTAGGTAAAAAAGAGTATTGTCTATTCTTCTCAACAGGATACCACATTGCGGGTCGACTTACCTAAGTCCCCTTTTATGACAACTTTGTAAGAAATAAGGGTAGTCTTTTCTACTCAACAGGATACTACACGGCGGGTTAACTTACCTTACTCACCTTTTACGACACCTCGGTAAAAATTTGTGAGGTCTATTCTATTCAGCCGGATACCACCAAACTAATATGAAACGTGAAAAAATAACATCAATCGCCGATTGTCTTACACATCGTTTTATATAAAAAACTGTCAGTTGCCATCAATTACTTTCCTGTTTACCCTCAACTCGCTTATAAGGAACACGTCATTCTAGTATTGTCTCTGGTCTAGACTTCCGCTAAACGGACGGGCTCATTAGAGGCCGAGACTTTGAGATAAATAAATGAAAGGATAGTTAGTGCTGTCTAACACCGTTCGTTTAAGCGCTTGTTAAATGATGTTGCAATCATATCAGACTTTACTTTTAATACCCTCAATTTTGTACTATTTTTTATATTACCAACGGAAAAACGGGAATTTTTTAACGTATACAAGCTATCCGGACATGTGTGCGTATTGTTGTGGCTCAGTCTGGTTTAGACTTTACAAAAGTGACATTAAAAAAAAATGTTACGTTTCCCACCAATATAAGTGTCGGTACCGCAACGGTTAGGGTAGCCTTGCGATCAAGAGGTCGTGGGTTCGAACCCGGCTATTATACTACCGACATGAACCCACTCCTAACACAAGCATTTAGCTTATCAGATGTTAACAAGTTTACTAGTATTTTGTAACCCAACATTGCTAGTGACCTTGTAAATATATATATATATATATATATATATATATATATATATATATATATATATATGTGTGTATGTATGTATGTGTGTGTGTGTGTGTGTCTGCGTGTGTGGTGTGTGAGTTTGTGTGTGTGTGTGTAAATATACTTCAGAAAGACAGATAGAAAGCCTTTCGAATTAATAATATAACAGTTTGCTCAATTACATTAGTTCGTGTATAGCCAACTAAATCCTATATTACCTTATACGAAATCAAATAATTACTCGAATTTATTCCAAACATGTTAATTGTGGTCTTATTTAGCTAAACATTTATATTAATATGGATTTCCGCCATTTTACTGATTACTTTATTGCAGTTAGTGTATGGGCCTTATTCGTTTTTAATTGATATTCTTGTTAACGCACACTATATACAATAACACGATATAATAGGAATACCACAATTCCCGTTCCGAGATGCACTTCTCTTGAATGATGAACAAAGACTGAATGTAACTGAAACGTTTTTTCAATAGGAAGACTCAACCGGAAACAACACGTCACAGTGTTGGTACCATTTTAATCAAAAAGGGCGCGATACTCTTGTTTCGTGACTGTGTTGCTATAAAATACAAAGCGGAAGTCAATGGCGACAACATACTTATTTGCCAAGTAGTTTATCTATTCAAAATCAAAATCTTTCTTATTCCAGTACACTAGTAAACAATTGTTTTTGAATCGTCAACATTGCTGCTTTTGGAAAGCTGCTCCTACCGAGAAGAGACAGTAAGAAACTCAGCGATTACTCTTTTTAAAATATAATTCTTATAACTTGTTACGTTAAGTCATTAATATCTTGTACCAGGTAGAAGAGTAACTATATCCACGCTTTCTTATCATCTATGTAATCCTCAACAGTATAGTAGGCTTTCGGTACCAGCTTCCTTTAAGCAGTGTTTTAAACTGCTGGAATGGGAAAGATAAATTCGATTGTGGAATTTTTTTATCTTTAATATTCAAACGAGTTAATCTTGTATGTATATATGCATATATATTTTCTGAATCTCGGCTCCAACGATTATTATTAAATTCAGGATAAAGGGGGTTTTGGGGAGGAAAATTGATCTAGCTACGTTTCATTTTAAAGAAATGACAATATCCCTGTTTCCGGGCACTGATCAAATCTCCACTCTTTATATCATTTAGCACACCTTAAAAACACAGGAAATCACCTAAACACATTATTACGAATGTAATTGATCATGCCAATTATACAGCACTATTTAATTCAAAACTAGATTTCAAACGTGTTAAGTTAACTAAATTACACCATAAATATGAGGCGTAAACACCAATTACACTTAATCGAAACAGTTAATTCAAATGCGATATAAATGCAACGTAAACTGCCCGGTCATATTGGAATCTCTTTAAAATTGCTAATACAAGTGAATTGACAATGTTATATAGTGGATCTATCATAGAGTTAATATAAATAAATAAATATATGGGACACTTACACACACGGTCGTCCGTCCCCAAATTAAGTAACTTAATACTTGTGTTATGGGTGACAGACAACTGATGAATATATACTTATAAATTTTTAAATACATACTTAAATACAAATATACACCCAGGCTCAAAGGCCAACAAATCCATTTATAGAAAATGTTGGCCCTTGGCGGGAATCGAACCCGCGAGCCGCGGAGCTGAAGGCAGTTTCACTACCCACTGCGCCAACGGGCCAGTCAAAAAGTGCGAAAGTTTGTGAGTATGGATGTATGTCTGTTATTCTTTGAAGCCGTATCCGCTGAACCTATATCGATGAAATTTGGCACAATTATTCCTTATAGACCAGAATAATATATCCTATCGAATCCTACTAATATTATAAATGTGAAAGTTTGTGAGTATGGATGTATGTTTGTCACTCTTTCACGGCGAATCCGCTGAACCAATGTCGATGAAATTTGGCACAATTATTCCTTATAGACCGGGATAACATATCCTATCCTACTAATATTGTAAATGCGAAAGTTTGTGAGTATGGATATATGTTTGTTACTCTTTCAAGGCTTTCACATTTAGCATTATAAATATGTTCTGTATTATTACTTATGTTATTACTCATAACTTAACAATGTTATAAAGTTGATCTATTCGTCAAAATGTGAAGCTCCAAGGTCCTAAGTAAAACACGATATAAGTTTTGCGAGGAATATTATGACGACTGATTGCCAGACAAGTAAGCACTGCTTTACCACATTACATAATAAACAGGTTATATAATGAACATTATAGCTCGTTAGTTAAGATTGATTACTGGTCGAGGTTTACGAGTAATGCAATTTATTTTTACTCAACTTTTTGTAAGTATTGAATTATGTGAAATTATATTGATTTATTTAATTTTACAGCTTTTATTTTTAACAAATTACACGTAGCTTACAATGATAAAGATTTTTTGCGCTTTTTATAAGTAACTAGCAATGGCAGCGGCTCCGCCCGCGTGGTAATATTAGAACAGTAATATAGTATTATGATAACCACAAAAACGGTTAAAGTGGCTTAACCTTAAAAGCTACACAGCTGTCACAGACTTTTATTTAGACCTCTTAGAGGGAAACAATTTTGTAATACATGATTTTTTAATAACTTGCACCGTTTACTCAGCGCACGCAAGAAGAGCCTGAAATTTTGCCGTTTGCGCATTTTTTATTGCTGCTCCTCTCCTATTCATCTTAGCGGGAAGTTATATAGCCTATAGCCTTCCTCGATAAATGGACTACTTACATTCAAAGAATTTTTTAAATCGGTAGAGTAGCTCCTGAGATTCAAGAGAAGAGATGAGCGCGTTCAAACAATCAAACAAACACACTCTTCAGCTTTATATATTAGTATAGGTAAATTACAGGTTGCCATTCCAGCAGGGAAATTCAAATTACATTCAAAAGTAAAAAATACATAAAATAACTATAATATCACGGAATTTATACCATTTATAGAAAACTACAGCTCCTGCCACGCGTTCCTTTGGATTATTCTGGATTTAACATTCATTGACAGTCCAATTGATTGCAATCATACTTTCAGGATTATCCGTTGGGTTAATCTAAAGATTGTCGTACAATTTTATTAAAATCAGTCCAGCCGTTTTGGAGTCTATAAGGAAAATACTTTTCTCTTTTATGTATATGAATAGATTAGTTGAACATCTACTATTGAAATTATCCGTTCCGAAACTTCAAATGCTTTGTAGTGGTGCATACTTATTCTACGAAATAAGATTTAATATATACAAATACGCGTTGTTTATCCGTACACAAATAAGTCTAATGCTAACAAACGTGATAATGGCATTAGTGTCTAAAGTCCAAACGAGTCTACGAATATTCTGACAGTGAACAAGATGTCACTCGTCCAAATTATTTGGTGACAATCCCGCTATGAATAAAAGGTATCGTTCTCATACGGCCTTAAAAAGTTAAAAAAATAAAGCTAAAGTTAAATTACATGTTTATCGTCATCCTCCTGCCCTTATCCCACTGTTAGTGGAGCCGGCACAACATGTTATAAACATGTTGTCACATGATTCGGCTATATATTTTACGACGGCCGCCTGCTAGACGTCAACTTACCTTAGTCGCCTTTTGCGACAGCGCAGTAAGAAAGAGGTTGGTGTATTCTACTCAGCCTCATACCACTCGGCGGGACAACTTACCTTTGTCCCTTTTTATGATACTTTGGTAATAAATTAGGATGGTCTATTCTATTCAGCTGGATAGCACAAAGCGGGTCAACTTACCTTAGTCGCCCTTTATGACACCTCGGTAAGAAAGATAAGATAATAAAAATGAGGTCCTCTGTATATTGTCTACTCTGTACATGCATAAGAAATTGTAAAAGATTAATGACCTATTTGATAGCAGTATAAATATTTTTAAAAATAAATTAAATTGGATCCGGGTCAATTTATTACTGCAACCACATTCTAGAATTTAGAGCAATGCTAAAATTGCTGCATAGATGATGGCAACTATCAATCTAAATACGGCTTTTATTTCAAAATAGTGATTTATGGTTTAGCTATGCTAAGAATGCTTCCGCGTTATTAAAACAAAAAAAAGAGATCTGCACAAGAGGAAATAAAGTTTACACCGATATAGAAAATAATATGGCGAAACTGAGTCCAACAGTGAATGTCCAAAAGACAAAGAAAGAGATGTGAAAATTAAAAAAGAACGTCAAGTTAAAAGTAAACTAGTGGTCTGTTACTATCCCACTACTAGGCATTGGCCGCCTCTCTCTTTTTTGGAGAGAATGTTTGGAACTCAGTCCCACCACGCTGTTCTAATAGAAATTGGTAGGTTACACATATTCCAAGGATTCTCTTAATATATACAGTGTTCTTCACGATGTTGGATTTCACCTAAAGCGTGTGATAAATTGTAAATATCAATAAATAAAGGCCCGTACATTTTGTAAACTTATTGGTGATTAGGCTTAATGACCAAAGGAGTTTTAAATATGAATGTGGATGGATGTATGGCTAGGGGGAGACCGAAAAAAAGATGGATGGATTATGTGAAAAATGATATGCATGTTAAAGGAGTGGCACTAGAGTTGACGAATGATAGAGAAGAATGGAAGAAGAAGATATATAGTGCCAACCCCACTTAGAGTGGGATAGGGGTAAGAGAATGATGAATGATGATTGGTGATTAGGCTTAGAACCTGGACCTCATGAAAATAGCCCTACTGTGTCACCGTTCGGCTATCACTCTATTAGTAGAAGTAGAAGAACGTAGCCAAAGAATTTTAATTAAAAAAAAGAAAACCGAACGGGGACAATACCGAAGATCGTATCGCCACTATGTCTCATCACGAAGATTTCGTAACGACTCGTGCGAATGTTAGTATTGCTGTCACGATCGTGACCGATAGCATCTCACCAGAAAACGACCATAGTTTCACAAAACTATTGTTTACGAGGTTCGCACTGGTGAAAGAGACTTAGTTTCCATGATTAACTGGAGAAAAAACTCTCATTTTGTTAACTAACATCTCGAAAACGTTTACACTTATGCCAACTATGGGAACTAAGATAAGTGCACTAGTAATTGACCGTTTTGTATGAAATTTTAAATACCTAATAAGCATTTTGTTTGTTGTAGCTAATAAAAAAAATGTAATAACTCTAACAACTCTAACTCTAATCTATTAACAACTGCCGAAAGCTCAGAACTGTAGCCCATTGTTTAATATTTACCAACGTCCATACCATGTTGAATACACCGGTTCTCGTCCGATCACCGAATATAAGCAACGTCGGGCGCGGTCAGTACTTTGATGGGTGACCGCCTGGGAACACCGCGTGATGTTAGTTTGACAGCCATCATCTTCCTGCCCGTGACGTGATGGATGTCAATGATCAAAAGCAATAAGAATCTAATAATAATAAGTTTTAATAAAAGCTTTTAACAAAATTTCCTGTCCCTACTGTTAACCATTGAGATCCCTCGTCTGGAGCCAATCCTGGCAGTATCAGGGTATGCTTATCATTAACATGCATTGTCATTGGACTAGTATGTAAAATTTTAACTCAATCGGACACCGGGAAGTGGGTCAAATTTAACTTGCAAGATTCCACCTTTACATACATACATTTCAAGTTGAATAAAAGCTTTTAAAAATAAAGAAATTATTCCCAATATAATAAATCATTGTGATATATTAAATATAAACGATTATTTAAATGAGAAAGGTAAGAAAAATTCTTTCGCACTACATATTTTACAAATCATTAAAGCAACAATCTGACACGCCATCAGCGAACAAAGATAGATTTAAACAGACTTTCGCTATCCATTAATGTTAAAGCGCACACTTGGTTAAATTAATCAATTTTCTAAGATCACTATCGAGATATTTGCGATGATAGCCGAGGTCGAAAGTTTAATATGGTCTGGTATAAGGAACGTGAAACTGTGAATATTGATTAGCTTGGTTAGCGATACATGTACAATGGGCATTTACATTATAATTGTTAATTATAAGTTCCTGGATGACCGAGCCTTGCTCGATAATATTTTTGAAAAAGAAAGAAAGCGCCTGGTGAAATTTGGGAATCGATATCAGGCTATGAACTTTTTGGTCCGCCCATTATGCTATCACAGTTTTGCATTTGACAGCTCAAATATAATTTGTATTAATTCTACATTTTAGCATTTTTTTATTCCCGAAAATAGGTATAAAATGACATTTTTTAAATGAAAGCTAGCTAGATCGATTTACCTCCAATACCCTTACATGTTGAATTTCATGAAAATCATTGGAGCCGTTTCCAAAATTCAGAAAAAAATATATACAAGATGAAATCATTTAAATATTAAATATGTATAATTAGTAAGAAAAGTAATATCACGTATTCGAAACATAGAGTTATTATGCTTAGAATAGGAAATTCAGCCTAAAAATGTGCCATATTAAAATTAAGAGAAAGCAAATGAGGTTGATCTTATCCGTCGCTCTTTTTTATGTGACAAAGTTGTAATGTCATCATTTCTCTTTATAATTATTTTATCACTATCACTTACAGGCTTAGCTTAGAAATGAGGGTACTATTCCATTAAGCCGGTTGCCACACGGTGAATGAAAAATTAAAAGATCTAAAACCTTAAGATCTCAGGAAGTGTAACATACTTTAATGTTTTATCAAACCGATTGAAACGCAATCACGATCTCCACGAATAAAATGAAGTTCAAATTCATATTAAAGAGCGAGTGTAAATTGCACTAAAAGGAACGTGATAGGGCACCCTTCATCTTTCAATAATTGCACCATAATTTCCTGTAAAACGGTTTTATATACCACACCCTTAGTAAAACCTCAGTGGAGCAATAACTTGATTACTTATAGCACTAGCTAAAAGTAAAAGTAACAGTTAATTTATATCACTTCCCTAGCCACAAACCTCTACTTTTATCGAAAGAAGTCAAACGGAGTTTAATAATATTTCCCAATTTCCTCACATATTCCAAATTTCTTCTAAGATGTGCAAATATCTTGACGAACAGCTCTTTAAGCCGTTGGTCCATAAAACTACTGTCACTAATAGTAATATTCTATCTATAGTAATATATAAAGCTGAAGAGTTTGTTACATTGTTTGAACGCGATAATCTCAGGAACTACTGGACCGATTTGAAAAATTATTTCAGTGTAAGGTTTTCCATTTATCGAGAAAGCTAAAGGCTGTGGAAGTGATATAACTTCACGCTAAGATGAATAGGAGAGGAGCAACGGAGGAGAAAACGGCAAAATTTAAAGCTTTCCTTGCGTACGCTGAGTAAACGGTAATAGTTATTCAAAATTCATGCATAACAAAATTGTTCCCCTCTAAAAGTTCTAGATAAACGTCCGCGACAGCATGTGTCTAGCTTTTAAAATCGTACTTCTCTATCACTTAAATTATTTTTATGGTTATCAAATAACTATATTACGGTTTTAATATTTCCACGCGGGTGGAGCCGCTGGCGATTGCTAGTATAAGATATAAGTACCTGGGTGACAGGTCCTTGCTCGGAAGGACATAACAAATTGATTGTTTTTATCGGTCCATAACATTTTGAAAGAAAACTTATAGGTATCTGTCAAAATTAGTATCCCAAGAAATATCGGTTTCCTCTTACCTAAAAAGCTCTTCATTAGTTCGTTCTCCTAAATCTAAAGAACGTATTCGTTTATTCTAAATCCAATCACGATCACCAAGATCGAAATTAAGTATGGATTTACGATAATCGTCGGCCGCGAACCGGGCCGGACGCCGTGCAATCGGACATTCCCCCTTCGTATTTATGTTGCGTTGCGGACATAAAGTGTATCGTTGCACTGCTCGTAAAGTGTTTGCATCTGATTGGGAGTAATTGGGAGTGGAGCTGCAGGTGTCCGTTGTATGAGATATGAGACCGCACAGGATTGGGAATTATTATTTGCATGTGGCAGAAAATAGTTTGCAAACCATTGTTGCTTCATTAATTCGGGCTTTATTGTTGCTAATGATAGCACTTACAATACGATAATTAATCCTAAACACAATGTTGTTGATTCTTGGATATTTGCGTAAACATGACATTAATGTAATTAAAAAAAAATTGCGTTTAAATTTATTTTCCTTAAACCTACCAGTCTCAATATTAACCCATTCTTTTTTCTAAATACCTAATGGAAATATTGTTTTGCTATAATTATGTATTTTACCCCTATCCTACTCTCAGTAGGGTCGACACAATATGTTTTCATTGTCATTTCTTTTTTTATAATTCTCAAATCACGTCAAATCTGCTGCTACTTCTTTTATATGCATATTCTTCACACAATTCATCCATCTTTTTCGACCTCCCTCCATTCATTAGTTTGCTATATTCCGCTAAAAATATATCTGAAATATTTTCATTGCTTTTATATTAAGGACCTGTGCAAATAACGCCTGATTATATAAGTCAAGAAAGCATAATGAAATTATAGAGAGATCTCATCGAGAACATTCTCAGTCAGTATAGAATTACAATTCTAACCGGTGTTATCAGATCCAAATATATTTCAATATCAACAAACGATCAGACACGTTGTATCTTAGTACATAATTCAGCAATTCTAACAAATACCAACGCAGGTCACGGGTCATATCCAAACTTGGTGCTCACTTGCTGCCATTGGTTTCGTGACCTAGATATGAAACTTCTTGTCTTGTGTAAGCATCATATATTATTTTGGTCTCAGACCAAAGAAAAGATAGTGTTACCGAATATTGAAGATCATATTTAGAACTTTAAAGACGCTGTGTGGTATCCGGCTGAATAGAATAGTACCACCCTCATTTTTTAACGAGGTGTCGTAAAGGCGAGTAAGGTAAGTCGACCCGCCGTGTGGTATTCGGCTGAGTAGAATAGACCAACCTCATTTCTTCCTGAGGTGTCGTAAAAGGCGACTACCTAAGGTAAGTTGACCCACCGTGTGGTATCCGATTTAGTAGAATAGACCACCCTCTTCCTTACCGAGGTGTCGTAAAATACGACTGAGGTAAGTTGACGTCAGGCAGGCGGCCGGTCAAGCAATATCATGTGATAGCATGTTTTTAACATGTTGCGCCGAACCCACTTAGAGTGGGATAAGGGCAGGAAGATGATAATTTAGAACTTTAAAGGTGGGTTTTTTGGATTGGGTTATGCTGTTAGCCCTAAAAGCTTTCAGTGGATCACTGGAAAGACGAAGCGAGTGAATTCTTCATTCGCTTTTGGGAACTTTTTTGGTATTATGAAACTCTAACTCTTTAAGGATGTCTCTAAGACGAAACTGCGGCGTGCTTTGGAGGGCTGTAACTAGACTTTGGAGATGTTCCATCATTCTACCATGGCGGCTCTACCACTTGACACAAGCAAACGGATGTCTAATCTTCCCTAATGAAGACAGCGCCTTGTATCTGTATATGTATACTGTGAGGTATCGACCAATGATTAGAACTAAGATAAACCTCACTGCTAGAATGATCGACATAAGTATCGTACAAAAGTAATAATAAAATTATTTTGCTATAATGATGAAGTAAAATAGAAAATATATATAATGCTAAATGTAGACTGGACAATCGGTTATCATACCTGATACATGCAGGAGTCGTAAAAAACACATGCACAAACATCCACCACCGCCACCATGATACACAAGCACTATATACGTTCACTATAACAAACTCAACAATTGTTTCGCCCCGCAACCGAAGCATCATCAGGAGATAGACTCCGCAAAGTAACGCCTAATTCTATAAATTATTTATAAGTGCCTTTCTGAATGTCTTTTCTTCTGTCCTAGGTACCCGAACGTAGGAGAAACTACATGTTTGTGAGTTCGTATTGTGATCATTGCCTAACAACTGACTCCTAACATAACTTGAGACTTTAGTATAAATTAAACCTCTATGGCGCCCGTTTGCAAAAATAACTTTATTCGCTTTCTTATATAAACGCTTAGTTATTATTATAACAATAACATGCTATGAAAAGAATCCTTTAATAAACAACTAAATACATGTAATTAGCCATTATAGTTTTAACGTTAATATTTTGCGGTGATGTTATTTTAACGTGAGGTTTCTTTCCACCACATCGGCAACTTAAAACAAGTAATCAGTAAAACGATGAATATAATTTCTTTCAAAAGTAATTAAATTATTTTGCTATGATCCGCGATTAAGTAAAATATAAAATATATATAATGCTAAATGTAGAGTGGACAATTTGTATTATGGATTTCCGCAAAATAACGCCTAATTTTATAAATCATTTATAATTTCTTTCCTCAAATATCTTAATTCAAAGAATGATCGGAATGATTAAAAGATCTTCCAAAAGATGAACTAGAATGAATTTCTTCATCCGGTTTATTAATTTATAGAATTTTTACATGGCGGTTTTAATATGATAACATCACTAAATCTTAACTGCTAAGGAAGATATAGCTTTGATTAAGCTTAATTATGACTTTTAAAATACCCAACGGCCGTATGTAGTCAGGATATGACTAACAAACGCCAATATAATAGAGGTATTAATTATAGTCGCTAGTAATTTAGGCAGACATTAATTAACATCTGCTATGGGTGTGAGATAAGGCGTTGAACTGCGTAATTTGGCTATTTTATTAGAAGATATCTTAACTAAAAACTATCTGACCCAGAACTTCTTTATGACTCGATAAGGCTGATACAAAAAGTCTATACTTTTGAGGATTATTTCGACGATAAGAATGCGTGGATATAGCTACTGTCCGACCCTGTACAAGATAGTAATGACTTAATGTAACTAGTTATAAGTGTTATGTTGAAAAGAGCAACCGCTTCTTGCTGGCTCTTCTCGGTAGGAACAGCTTTCCGAACCAGCAGTAGAGCTGACGATTCAAAAGCACTTGTTTACAAGTTTAAATGATAAAAAAAAAAGAATTTGAATCAAAAGATCTTTATATTACTGCTAAAAATTTCAGCTGCTAGTTTAGGGTAGGGGCTTGAATTCAGCATCTAGACAAATCCAGAGCGATTACCATATTTACCGTACTCTATTTAATTTTTACATTAAACTTTGAAATGCATGTTAGCCGTGTGGTATCCGGCTCTATAAAATAGACACCCTAATTTCTTATGGTGGTGTCGTAAATGGTGACTAAGGTAAGTCGACCCGCCGTGTGGTATCCGGCTGAGTAGATTAGTCGCCTTTTACGACACCTCGGTAAGAAATCAGGATGGTCTATTCTACTTGGCCTGATGCTACACGGCGAGTCAATTAACTTAGTCGCCATTCACAACACTTCGGTAAGAAATGAGGGTGGTTTATTCTACTTAGCCTGATACCACATCGTTGTTAAACTTACCATAGTCGCATTTTAGTCGAAAGCTGTACCCGCAATTCCATCCTTATTCCAAAAAAGGAATGAGGAGGCCTATGCCCAGCAGTGGGATAGTACTAGGCTGTTATTTTTTTCTTATTTTTCACGTTGTCGCGGATACACCTTGTTTTAATATAAAATAGGTATGGCGGCTTCTTCTAATATGGCGGCAAACGAAAACATAACTAACGAGCCGCAAAAAATAGCCGCATAGAATTAATTGGACGCTATATTAGGCCCGGCAATCTGTATCATAACTATGTTTTACTTAGCAGTAAATCAAAACACGATTTATGCCATTTACGAAGAACGTATTAATCAAGATTACATCATAGCTATTTTAATTAAAGTAATATTATAATTTTTACTCAAGTCAATTTGTAAATATCTCTTCAAAAACTCCATATATATAAAAATCTCTATTTCCCTTAGTTGCCTCATCAAGTGTGAACCAATTTCGATATTTTTGTTGTTGTGCTAATTATTATCAGAACGTCCTGTGGTATCCGGCTGAATAGAATATTACCACCCTCATTCTTACTGAGGTGTCGTAAAAGGCGACTAAGGTAAGTCGATCCGCCGTGTGGTATCCGGCTGAGTAGAATAGACCACCCACATGTCTTACCGAGGTATTGTAAAAGACGACTATGGTAAGTTGACTCACCGTGTGGTATCCGGTTAAGTAGAATTGACCACCCTCTTTCTTAACGAGGTGTCGTAAAATACGACGAAGATAAGTTGACGTCAGGCAGGCGGCCGGTCGTAAAATACGTAGTCAAATCATGTGACGACATGTTTATAACATGTTGTGCCAACCCCACTTAGAGTGGGATAAGGGCAGGAGGATGATGTGTTAGTTATTGCCAGAAGGTACTTTAAAAGAAAAAAAATTGTAAGATTGACGGAATATTAGAATATTTATGAAAACTTTCTTACTTAACAAACTTGAAAGATTTTTAAATTTCGATTTATTTCCGATTCAATTCCGAATTCATAGTTCAGACAAAATAGTCGGATCAGGTAGTCTCAAATATCCCTGGATGCTGGTTGATGGAAGGCCCGGCGCCCAAGAATCTGCTTTTTGAGCTCTATTCTGTATAATTTTATATGCATTTTTTGTATAAATTAATAATGTTATCATATTATTTATTGTATCTGTAACTTTGAGTACTCACAAAACTTCCGGAATTCGGAAACAATGATAAATGGAATGCCGGAAAATAATAATACATTTAAGTTGGAATTCGGAAACAATAATAAATGTAAGATTAATTCGAGTAATCATTTACCCTGAGGCAGTCAATGATTCACCGTCTGCCCAGCCAGACGGGCGTAATATTTGCTCGCGATGCCATTACGGGTAAAATTAGTCCTCTCTGTCTATCATTATGGCGTTCGAGAGAGATAGTTGCACCTGGAGAGTCCTATTAATATGGAACTAACCGGGCTATTTATAGACTTGGAATTGTATTCTCTTTGGAATGTAAATTTGTTTTAAATTATATCTAAATGGAATTCTGATAATCTGGAATTATGTTATCAATATTTTATATCGTTTCAGCAAATTTTACGATATTTAAGTTGAAATAAATAATTTGTAATGATTTTAAAAATAAAATTATTTATGATGCGCTTTAAAGTTTCCGGAAATAAGCGAACTTTACATATCTCTAGTTAATTTCTGGGAAATATGTAACCCGCCAATCCATATTCGAGCAGCCTGGTGAACCTAAGCTACAGTCCTTTTCCTTGCCCAACTGTGGGTTGTTTTTTGAACATTATTCTAGTAATCTCCGCGATTAATAGATTGATCGACTGTCGCAGTAATAACTGAATCGGTTCCATTGATATGGATATTTTAAAGTCGGAGAGTAGGTATGGTTTATAATGACAGTCGGTCGCCAATGTCTCATCTGTTCAGTAAGATCAGTATCATCAAACAATATTAGGATTAATAAGCTTCATCTGCCCATGGTAAATTCTTTTATTTCTATATCCTCCTGCCCTTATCCCACTCAAAGTGTTATAAACATGTTATAAACATGCTGCACATGATTTGGCTGCATTTTTATGACCGGCCGCCTGCCTGACGTCAACTTACATCAGTCATATTTTACGACACCTCGGTAAGAAGTAGGGTGGTCTTTTCTACTAAATCGGATACCACACGGTGGGTCAACTTACTTTAGTCGCCTTTTACGAACCCTCGGTAAAAAGTGGGTGGTCTATTCTACTCAGCCGCATACCACACGGCGGAATGTCTTACAGCAGTCGCCTTTTACGAACCCTCGGTGAAAAAATGAGGGTGGTCTATTCTACTCAGCCGGATACCACACGGCGGGTCTTCTTACCTTAGTCGCCTTTTAAGACACCTCGGTAAGAAATGAGAGTGGTACTATTCTACTTAACCGGATACCACACGGCTATTCATTTATTTCTATTTTTCAATATTATAATAAACTTTTTTATTACCTGAAAATGTTACCTCGACAACAATTGGATATTCGAACGTAGAAGTAAAGTAACGGCCTGTTACTACCCCACTGCTGGGCATAGGCCTCCTCTGTCCATTTTTGGAGAGAAGGGTTGGAGCTAAGACCTACCACGCTGCTCCAATGCGGATTGGTAGGTTACACATATCCCTAGGATTCTCTAGATTTATGCAGGTTTCCTCACAATGTTTTCCTTCACCGAAAAGCGTGTGATAAATTGCAATTATCAATTAGACACATAAGTTTTATTAGAAAAACTCATTGGTGTCTGCCCGGGTTTGAACCCATGATCGTCTCTAGAGATTCACACGGTCGCACCGCTAGGCCATCACAGCTTTATAACGTAGAAGTAATTTTGTATAAATGACTGTGGCAATTGAAAAAAAATGTGATGACTTAATAAAAGCCCGCTTTTAAGCTCGGTAGCCCAGTTATTTTGAGTTGCGCTCCTTAATAATACTAAATAACTGTTATCAACATACATTTACTGGTACTTATGGTATTTTGGACTCAAAGATATTTAAGTGCTTCGGAGAAAATTATTTTATAAAGACCGAACAGTATTATTTTATAGTCTGAAAGGAAATGAAATATTTTGTTTAATAGAATTTATGTGAATGGATTAAATATTACGGTACATTCTTTTTTGGTTGTCATTAGGCGAAATTCATGAATAATTATTTTTGAATTTAAGCTATCGTGAGTGTTATTCATAATTAATAGAAACCGGCTATACTCACGTGTTTTAACGAATGAGCCCGACTAGTTTCAAGCCCATAGGTTTCTCTCTCTTATTCATGAGCTCTTTATGCGGCGTTATAGCGGAGGACGTTATAAAAATAAGACGTTAATCTAGCTGGTTTCTATACATCCTACTAATATTATAAATACGAAAGTTTGTGATTATGGATGTATGTTTGTTACTCTTTCACGGCGAATCCACTGAAGCGATATCGATGATATTTGGCACATTTCTTCCTTATACACCAAAATAACATATAGGCATAGAAATCCTGTTAATTCTACAGGAAAAGGATGATATTAAACAACGTCATCTATTATCGCCCTATCACACGATAACAGTCAACGCGAACGAAGTCGCGGGTAAAAGCTAGTTCATTAATAATTATATTTTACTATAAATAAAGAAATCAAAATTCATGTCCATCCGTTGTACAGTTTGGACTTGAAACAAGTATAAACATACAAACACTTTGTCTTTAATAAAAGAAATATGGACCGTGCGAGTTATTTGTACGTAATTGTCTAAAAAAAGATAATAGCTAGACGCTATGAGACTGACTTCAATAACCTCAACTGAGATTATTACAGCTTCTACATTCTTACAAAAAATGGCATTAAGCTATTTACGATACGAAATTATATTTCATTAAAATCCTATTTCAATTTAATTGAATACAATTTTTTTTGTTCGAGTAAACTTGTAAACAAGTGCTTTTGAATCGTCAAGTCTACTGCTGGTTCGGAAAGCTGTTCCTACCGAGAAGAACCAGCAAGAAGCTCGGCGGTTGGCGAGTTTTTTGTTTACAAAACTAAAATTGATTGCGGAATTTCAATTTAGAATCTTATACCCAAACCCACAAACGACTTACGTACTTTTACAAGGCGCAAAGCAGGAGCTGCAGACTTATGTCGGTTCCTACTTTGTCTACTATATACGTCGCCATTTTTTTAGCATGATGTAGATTTTTATGCACTAAAATTAAATAACTGAAAATATACTGTGAAGGAAATCCCTCAAAGTATATTTTCAGTATTCATATTTTACAGTATCCTACATTTGTCAGGATACCTATTTCCTTAAACTTATTTGTTGATGTTATGTACTTCAGTTATCAGATTTCATAACATGATACGTCTTGCCATTTTGATTAACATCATAATTATGTATTGGAAACAGCATATTTTATTATCTCAGATTAATGCTCGTGTAAAAGGAGTACCTACATAAAGGTCAGAAAAGGAAAGCTCGCTCCGGGCAAATAAAACAAGTTCAGAGGCTGCGTTGCAAAATTTTGTTTACACGAAGTACGCCGGTCGCGAAAATATTATGTGCACGATCATTAAAATTTTGCCCCCATCAAATAAAGCTTTAAGCTGTGGTAGCCCAGCGGTAGCACCGTGCGACTCTTTCGAGGAGGTCACGGGTTCAAACCCGGGCAGACACCTATGAGTTTTTCTGTTAAAACTTATGTGTCTAATTTAAAATTTATCACACGCTTTTCAGTGAAGAAAAAAATCTTAAGGAAACCTGCATATCTATAGAGAATTGAGGAGATATGTGTAACCTACCAATCTTGGAGCAGCGTGGTAGGTCTTAGCTCCAATCCTTCTCTCCAAAAACGGAAAGAAGAGACCTATTCTCAGCAGTGGGATAGTAACAAGCCGCTACTTACTAAATAAAGCTTTAAACTCATTTTATGCTAGTGGTAATACAGTAAGAGTAAAGTCATGGCTTATTATACCACTACTGGGCCTTCTCTCTCCGTCTTTGGAGAGATCTATTGGAGCTAACACCCAACACGCTGCTCTAATGCGGATTGGTAGGTCACACACATCTCCTTACACTCCTTACACTCTCTTGAGATAAGGTAGGTTTCCTCACGATGTTTTTCTTCACCGAAAAAGTGTTATAAATCGCAAATACCAATTGGGATATAAGTTTTGACAGAAAATCTCATTCGTGCCTGAGTTTGGAACCAGTGACCTTGTCTATCACAACTCTCAAATTATTTAACACAGACAGCGATTGTAACTCAAAATTCAGTTTATCTTTTAAAATTATAAGCTCCAGTCAACGGAACCCGGCAATAGTTTTTAAAAACTTTTAAGTAACATAAGGTCATTTCCTTCTAGCATAATTAGTATTATTCTCCATATTTATAGGACAAAATTTGATGTATATCAAGGGCATACGAGAGGTTACAAAAAGCTTGTGATACCTGTTGCGACTCAGCAGAGTTAGCAACTCATTCGATGGTCTCAGTATTCGCGTCTATAATAAAATTGTGCAATCCATACATATAGACCAGTCTACAGAAAAATTTAAATTGAGCTAGAGAGAAGAAATATGCTTATACTAAAAGCATATTACAAAATCGAAAATTATTTGATTATATTGTTAAAAATTGGAATGGTTTTGAAAATCCCTTCAGCTTCAAACAAAACTGCGGCTTAGTAATGTAAAATTGATAATGTTTAAAAGATTGACAGCCGAGTTTCTTGTTGGTTCAACTCGGTAAGAGCATCATTTGGAACCAGTTGTAACTTCATAAATAATATCGATCGTTGACAAATCAAAATTGTTTGAAAGAGCTTCTTTTGATAAAGATTAATTTGATTTGATTAACTTACAAAATACAAAGAAGTTTTACACAAAAGGCGGTAACGAAGTTAATAGGCGGTTAATATAAAGATTAAAAAATAACTTACCTGTTTGAATATTCGCATACGATCAATATTTGCACATTGTAATATTGATATATTAAAATAAAGATCAACTTTAAAACGTCTGAAAACGAACATTCCATTGTCTTTCTTAACTTCGCCCCAATATTTAATTACAGCATACAGAGACAGCTGATTAACGGATCGGTTAATATAAAGTGTTGATATAAATCTCTGATGCGATATTTTTCGGAATCCTTTACGGTCAGACGCACTAATAAATCAGTATTAATTAAAATCCCAAACCAACATAAACAATATCATCCATTCTGTTGAGTTCAGAAATAAATCACATTTTACTTATATTGGCCAACCTCAATGCACATTTAATTCATCGTGTTCATGTATATGTAATTGCTTGTACTACATTCTCGCATAAAATGAATTGTATAATTATAATCCACAAGCTAACTACAAGGCTATTGACGTTGTAAACTGCAACTACTGTATTATTCCTCCTGCCCTTATCCCACTCTAAGCGGGGTCAGCACGACATGTTGTCACATGATTTGGCAACGTATTTTACAATCGGACTTCAACTTACCTTAGTCGCATTTAACGACACCTCGGTAAGAAAGAGGGTTGTCTATTCTACTCAGCCGGATACCACACGCAGGACAATTTACCTTAGACGCCTTTTACGCCACCTCTGTAAGAAAGGGGGTGCTCTATTCTACTCAGCTGGATACCACACAGCAGGACGACTAATTTTAATTGCCTTTTAAGATACCTCGGTAAGAAATGAGGATGGTCTATTCTACTTAGCCGGATACCAAACTGCTTTCAATTACAACTACTGTATAAGCATGAAGCAAATATAAAGTATAAACATTCTTATTATTCTTCTTATCTTCTTATTAATTGCAGATTTAGCCGCGCTGCGACAACTCTTGGATAACGAAACCGGAGGCACAACCTGTCCTAGTTGTAATATGCCCTTTGATAAGGGTAAAAAGAGAAAGCTTATTGACACGTGCGGACATGAGCGGTGTTATTCCTGCATGTTCAGAAACGAAGCGTGCCCCATATGCGCCAGAAAGAGCCAAGGCAGGAGACAAGTTATGGAAAGGTATACACCGTCACCCCAACGACCAGCCGACCAGGACTGGCAGTCTCCGATGCGACTCCCAAAACCGCCCAAACAACCTTCAAGTCTCGCCCAAAGTTGCCCAACACCGCCGCACACGAGACGAAGATTCTTCCTTAGTCCAAAATCATTACGGAGTCCGTTCGGACAAAGGAGCAGCCGTCATTCACAAGAAAATCACGTGCCGCTATCTGGTAAGCTTTTATCACACAACATCTTTACATTTGCATACCTGTGCAAACCATTTGCATTGCGTTGCGTAAAACCACCGCACACGCAATGCATTACTTCATTGATACCTTGGGCTGTTAAATTTTCATTCACAAACCTCTCACTTTCCAACTAGATTCTTTTATGTGCATCTTAACGAGGATGCCTCAAGACGTAAACAGTACTGAGTGACAACGCGTTGAGCCCACGCGTTCCCGCCGGATGTACGTAGGGGTTCTGCAAGGGACCGGTTCTCTGCCTATCGTATTTATTAGCTTAGGTATAGATCAGACTTTTGCAACGCTGCCCGCGCAGACAGCGGGCCGGCGAACATTATCTCGCTATCTAGTTCATTTTCTATTTCCATTAATTACATCATTCTAGTTCACGTCGAAATATAAAGCAGCCCGATCACAGCTGCGTTTCCTAATAAATTACTAGTTTCAATTCAACACAACACTTGCTAGATTGCTACTGTACTTAATCAATGGCATAACATTTCTATCAGTAAACGTGAAATAACATTGTCCTTTATGATTTGTTGATTGGTATTATTGTCGTCATTTGTAATTATTGTTGTTACATACACAATAATAAAGTAGGGCTTACTAAAGTGGATTGTACTGTGAATTGATCTGAAATAGTTTATTAAGTCGATTCTCGCGTTATTTTGACAGCAACATTTTTACCAGGATTACCAGAGGAAGGTCCACGGAGCGCAGCATGGCCAAGTCTTGTTTTCAATAAAATAAGGTCGCTGTGGTCTACTTACTCGTCTGTACCTCAGGGGCTCAACCAATTTGCAGGCACGGAATTTAAGAAATTACGAAAGAATTAAGAAGGAATGTTGATTGGATTATGCTATCACACTATTATTTAATCCAAATTGACGTTAAGTTAACAAAATATAACTACACAAATTTATTCAACATTTTAAGTTAAAACTAAAAAAAAAATTGCGATACCTTCAAATTAATAAACGTAGTTTGAAGCATCAAAGTCAAACATTTCAAGGTCCTAAATCTAATCTAAGCAAATACCACACCCGGCATCCGATCCACATTCCTTCAAGCCCAATCGGGCACAGCCGGTCGATTTTTGCACATCTTATTGCCTGTTTGCATTCGCCAGTCGCCTCGGCTATTTGATGCACAGCTTTTTTATCCAGACCGGTTATGTTTTTATTTGATCTTACATCTCTGTTTAATTTGAGTGTTTTTGTTAGCTTGTATTACAGTATCATCTGCGAATGCTAATTTATTCATCTTACCTGTTAACACATCCATGTAATTGGCCATTAAAAGGTTATGTGAAGTGATTCGGCAAGTTTTATCATTTGCTTGTCAAGTATCGGAACACTAGAAAGCCTTTGATTGTACCACGCATGACTCGAGGGTTTAAAATTGAGTTTGAGATGTAGACAACCGCACAAATGATTAAAAAATCGATAACGCGTTCTTGACAAAAATAACATACGTCATGATTACAAGAAAGATTAAGGACGAAAATGCTATATAATATTCACTGATAATAAAATATACTAAACAACACTTTTGGATTTTGGAAAGATCGTATCAGCGTTCAGTTGATACCTCATCTAGGGCAAATTAGGGATTGTAGGGCGAAGTTAACAAAGCTAGCAAACATCGGTTAAACAGACCAATGTCTAGTTATTCTTTCAGTACATACAACCACTTTAACTTTTTGCATTGCGTCATCTAAGTTGACGACGACAGACGTCCACTGTAGAATATTCTATCCTATTTCCTACTAATATTATGAATGCGAAAGTTTGTGAGTATGGATGTATGTTTGTAACTCTTTCACGGCAAATCCTCTGAACTAATATCGGTGAAATTTGGCACAATTATTTCTTATACACCGGAATAACATAAAGGCTATAGAAATCCTGTTAATTCTACAGGAATGGATGCCGTTGGAAAGCGCAAACTATTATCAGCTTGTCACGCGCCAACAGTGCACGCAAACGAAGTTGCGGGTAAAAACTAGTAAACAAATAAAACAAAATAAAAACTCAAATTCAGACTGGCATATACGTAAAATAACAATTTGTTAATCTGACGAAGCGCACAAATAAAAACTTTTGTCTTTATAATATTGGTAGGATAAATTCATTTAGTTCGTAAGCATCGTCTTCCTGCCCTTATCCCACTATAAGTGGGGTCGACGCAACATGTTGTAAACATGTGTTCACATGATTTGGCTACGTATTTTACGACCGCCTGCCTGACGTCAATTTACCTTAGTAGTAGTAGTATTATTTTACGACACCTCTGTAAGAAAGAGGGTGGTTTATTCTTCTTAATCGGATACCACACGGTGGATAAATTTTCCTTAATCGCCTTTTACAAGACCTCAGTAAGAAATGAGGGTGGTCTATTTTACTCAACCGGATACCATACGGTGGATAAACTTTCTTTAGTCGCCTTTTACGACACCTTGTTAAGGAAGAGGGTGGTCTATTCTACTCAACTGGATACCACACGATAGATCAACTTTCCTTAGTCGACTTTTACGAGACCTCAGTAAGAATGAGGGTGGTCTATTCTACTCAACCGGATACCACACGTTGGATCAATTTTCCTTAGTCACGAGACCTCATTAAGAAATGAGGGTGGTCTATTCTACTCAACGGGATACCAAACGGTGGATCAACTTACCTTAGTCACCTTTAACGAGACCTCAGTAAGAAATGAGGGTGGTCTATTCTACTCAACTGGATACCACACGTTGGATCAATTTTCCTTAGTCACCTTTAACGAGACCTCAGTAACAAATGAGGGTTGTCTATTCTACTCAACTGGATACCATATGGTGGATTAACTTTCGTTAGTCGCCTTTTACGAGACCTTATTAAGAAATGAAGGTGGTCTATTCTACTCAACCGGATACCACACAATTAATTTTCCTTAGTCGGATACCACACGACGTTTCTTTAGTTCGTAAGCATAATTCAGTAATGCAAACTGTTCAAGAAGTTTATAGCTAACAATTTTAAATTCCTTCGGCAATAGTAAATCTTGGGACAATCTTAAATAATGCGTGCGCTTTTAGTAGCCATGTATTACCTTTAAAGTGGACAAGTTATCGCTAACGAAGATCACTTGTCCGCTGGAAAATTACGCTAAGACTCCTTTCTAAGTTTTGCTATAACCCAATTTAGTCACGTTTTAGCATACAATATGTTGCTTAATCTGTGAAACGAGGTTTCATATTAAAATTATTAGAATAAATCATCATAAATAAAGGTACAAAATCCATATCCGGCATAGTAGAAAAGACTACTCTCATTTCTTACCGAGGTGTCGTAAAAAGTGGGATAAGAGCAGGAATATAAAATAAAGGTACAAAAGTAATGTTATATATCGCACGCTTAGTACTAAAATGACCTAATTCAAAAAGTTATTTTATGGATAATCTTTAATATTTAAATGTAGTTAATCTTGTAGGCACACATATATTTTTTGCTGAATTTCGGAATCGGTGCTAAAGATTTTCATAAAATTCAGCTTCTAGGGGGTTTCGGGGAGTAAATTGATCTAGCTATGTCGTTTTATCCCTGTTTTCAGGCAGCAAAAACTGCTTTAATTTTATGAGAAAGCAAAAGATAATTACACTGTCAATTGCAAACTCAAGATAACCCACTCTAAGTGGGGTTGGCACAACATGTTTTAAACATGTTGTTGTATGATTTGGCAAGTTATTTTACGACCGAACGCCTGCCTGACGTTAGCTTACCTTAGTTGCCTTTTACGACACCTTGGCAAGAAATGTGGGTGATATATTCTACTCTGCCGGACTTACTTACTTGTGGTAACAAGGTGCTGCAACTTACCTTAGTCGCCATTTACGACATCTCAATATAAGATTTAGGTCTACTCTGCCGGACACCACACGGCCAAGGCCTTCAAATATCTTCTTAATATAAAATCACATGAATATTTTGCTACTTACAAACCTCATCAAATAAAACACCATCCCATTTATGATTTTCGTACGGATTTGGCGATCAATCAAACATTATAATCAGCTTTTGATTGATAAATTTATTTCCGTACAGGCATATCGACATCGAGCATGTCTGTAATAATTTAAATCGTTTCTCCATTGAAGCATAAACGCAATTTATTTTTATTGATGTACAGTGTTCACTGATGTGCAACAGTCGCCTCACATTCGCATCCTTTCAAGAGATAAATTTTTTATCGCCCGATTACGATCACGCCAGGTTATTGATTAAGTTGTATTAGGTTAAAAAGGTTATTTGGAAGGCAATATAGACCCTTACAACTGTTAAAGCTTAAACAAACGAAGTAAATTGGTTAAAACTATTAATTTTGTTACTACTAGACAAGGCACACCTCTCACTTTTGGAAAGAAGGGTTATAGCTTTGACGTACGTTACCCCAATGCGTATTGGTTGGTGACATATAATGAAGCAATTCTTCTGAGATATGCTGATATGAGATATTCTTTCTCAAGATTTTTTCCATCACAGAAAAGCGCGTGATAAATTGTAAATATCAGTAAGTTTTAATAAAAAGACTCGTTGCGAGAACTTTGAACAAATATAGTAAAAGCCTATTAATTTGCTGGTATTGGCTAAAGGTTTTTCTTTCCTTAGAGATAAGGACATTGATTTTACCATGCAATCCTCCATTTGCTTGATAGAAGAAACAAATTAAGGTACAGGTTATTTCCATCGCAATGTTTTCGTTGTCAGTTAATCCACTGAATAAATTGTAACTATCACTGAATGACATAAAGTTTGACCCGCACCGTTAGGCCGCTTCTCAAGTACGTCATTTTCGCCGGGAAAAGTTAGTTAAATTAAGTGATGCCGCCGTATGAACAAACTCCCAACTCAAACTTATTCTTATATTTACTTCTTTTAATTTTAGACTGGTTGGCTGGAAGAGATACTGATTCTCTTCTTTTTATATTAATTAATGCAATTAAGGGATTACAAACAAACAAACTCCCGTGATGCTTCATGCAACACTGAAGATCGTGTTTATACGGCGAATGAATCGTATAAAATCACGGTAAAAAAAAATCCAAATAAAAGAAGTGGTTGTGCTTTATATAATATTTTAATAACGAAAGCTTCTACATTTACATTTATATATTTCGACGTACATTTTTGATATAAATTACAACTCTAAGCCTATCTGGTCTGTTTAATCCGTTCGAATATTTAATCTGTAATCTGACAAATTGTCGACCAATATCAATGGCATTGTGGGCGAAGGTTGGACGGATTGTTCGCTGTGTAGGTTTTGTCATTTTGACTATATAGAACAAGGTGAAAAACGCCTGCATGGATTGTCAATAAGTGACTAAACCGTATTGTGGTCTCTAACAAGGTGCTATGGGATATAAAATATTACATCATTGTAATAATTCTAGTTGATAATTAGAGTTATTTTTCTTTTAAAGCTTACCTCCAACATAAAGCGTTTATTTTTTTTATATTATAATCTAATAGTGCACCCGCAACTTCATTCGCACCAAATTAAGGCTTTAAGTACACTCTAGTATATGATCTTTCCCTGTTCCCGAACGAAAAACTAGTTTCATACAAAAGTAATGAGAATATTATTCTGCTATAATCGGCGATAAAAGGAAATATGTGTAATGCTAAATGTAGAGTGTACTATTCGTTCTAATGACTGATACATGCTGAATTTGATAGAACTCATGCACTACCCGACACCGATGACACAACAATACACAAGCACTGCACACATTCACCACCACAATCTCAACAATTGTTTCGCCCCGTAACCGAAGCGTCGTCAGGAGATAGTTTTTTTATCTTATACGTCACCCCGGTAAGCTTTAATATAATTTAACACTGGTCCAGCAATCTGCTTTGGAAGGATGTAGGTTTTAGCTCCAATTTTTCTCTCCATAAATGGAAAAAGAAGCAGTGAGAGAGTAACAGGCCGCTACTTTACTTTACTGGTCTAGCGCAACTTTTTTTAAACTATGTTTAAAAAACGTTAAGAACCGTCGTGGAGTATAGTCGGAGGTGCAGCGAAATTTAAATACTTTTTTATAACATTTATGGAAGTAACATAAAAAAAGTAATAAAAATTTAACCGCTAAACTGAATTAGAACTTTCGTGTTATTTTGAATAACTTTTTGTGGAAAATAAATATTGTTTGAAATAATTGTCACATTTTTGTTGCATATAACGTTGTTCATGCAATTCTGCATCCTAAGTTAAAACGGAACGTCAACCCGCCGTTTTGTAAAACATTCAAATTTGAATCTGACAGATGCGCTAACTTTTCGCAATACATTGTATATACGTCCCGCGATACTATTGTACAAACCGCAAATTAAAGCTTTATACCACTCAAGTACGCCTTTTACTTGAAGATCGGTCTGCAAATCAAGCAGCGATATATTAATTAGAGGAAAGATCGCCGCAGCTGTGGATAACCATCAGCCCATTTTCGAATGATCGCAGATCTACTCGGTGATACGGGCCTGCCAGGTTTTCCACTCACTTTCTTATCCTTCTGTTAATACCGTGTTTGTTATATTCCGGCGCCAGTATATGCGACGTTAAAATTCAAATTAACAGAATGTTACATTAAAAGCAGATAGGAACAAACCATGGGTTCCACAATAAACTGGTGTAGCGAATTAGTCTTAAAAGCGTAACAGACAAACTATTCCATGTATAATATCAGTAAACTTCAATACTAATATTATAAATGCGAAATCCTTGCTTCCTCCTGAAATCCTCCGAAAAGGCTTGAATTATAATCAAAATAGCACAAGTATTGCTCCAGGAGATTAAAGAATTAAGAATAAGAATAAGAATAAGAAAAACTTTATTTATTATTTACTACAGTACTACTTTATTAATTACATACAGAGACAAACAGACATTCGCATTTATAATATTTGTACGGTTATGGTAAGTGTTAATACACTCGTCGCTAGATAACGGGACAATGAGAAAAGTCGGGAGGTCAAATATGACGAGTTACCATCAAAACGAGACGACACGTAAGTGTTGCGTCATTCTAAACCAGTGGTAGGTTTAAGTCATATTGCTTAAGCAAGCGGGTATATAAAATTTTATAACACAGTCATTTATAATAAAAGTCATTTGCACATGACTTCGTCTACGTAGTTATCAATTTATATACCAGATACTGTTTAGTGATGGTAAATAAAACAAATCCAAAGTTTTCCAAATACTTAGAATCATAAGGTAAATTTTGTAATGAAGAAATTAACATCAGCATGCCTTCTTAATTGCTTATCAAAAAAACAAAAATTATATATAATATCTATTATCACTACATAGTATAAAAAAGTCGCTTTCTGTGTCTGTCCCCATGTCCCTATGTCCCTATATCCTATGTATCCTTAAATCTTTAAAACTACGCAACAGATTTTGATGCGGTTTTTTTTAATAGATAGAGTGATTTAAGAGGAAGGTTTATATGTATAATAACATTCAATATGGAGTAGAGAAATACTGTAATTTTTGCGGTTTTTAATGTGATATCGTAAATAATTACATTTTTTCCGCTTACATTGCAAACGCAGGCTGAACCCTACGAGATTTATTAAAATAATGTACTAAGTATTTGTACACCTTGAAAAGGTCTACAGAAAACTGCGCGATGGTATATGTCTATCTCTTATAGATAACACACAATAGCATTTTCTTGACATTTTTTTTACGAAAAATAATGCCTTATTTTCGAAGCAATTTTTATACAATACAGCATTAATCCTTATCCAATTAAGTACCTTAAATACATTTTTGATTTAATATAGACCAATATGTTCGTTTTCAGCATATAATTTAAATGAACATTTTCGAAGATATTACAGATTTAAAATGTAGAGGCACAGCGAAGAACAGTCGAAGACCGCGCTTCGCCCTATATCAGGAAATCTTTATGGTATAGGGGAAGGGGAATACTCCAAATTTCACCCGTGCGGGCCACGGGCAGTGATGAATAAATCAAAACTACTGCATCGATTTTAATCATTTTTTTCACTGAGTGACATAGGCTATATATTTTATAGCCGTGCTAAGCCGATATTCAATACCGCTTCCGCTTATCCACGCCAACACCCTACATACTCTACGTGTGTTGAGAAACGTTTCTTTTAACCCAACTTTAACGTCGTGTCAGACAACTATACTGACGTGATAAGACCTTGTAACCCTGGAAATTGTAGTGACCAGATATTGTAACAATTGTTAAATTGATTATGTGTATGTCTGTAGGTACTTAACGCTCGTCAACTAAGCGGATTTGTGCGAAAGTTTGGGTACGGTAATTTTTAAAACCTAATAATGCATAATTGTTTTTATATCTCAGTACAAAACAAATTACTCGATTTTCGTCTACATCTTTTAAGTTGTCATCACGAATGAAACCGCAAGACTTATATAGTAGGTATCATCATCCCCACTCTCAGTGGGGTAGGCTCAACGTTGTCACATGATTTGGCTACGTAATTTACGACTGGCCTTCTGCCTGACGTTAACTTAACTAAGTCGCCTTTTACGCCACCTCAGTAAGAAAGAGGATGGTTTATTCTACTCAGCCAAATACCACACGGCGGGTCAACTAATCTTAGTCGTCTTTTACGACACCTCGGTAAGAAAGAGGTTGATCTATTCTACCCAGCCGAATATCAGACGACGGGTCGACTTACGTTAGTCGCCTTTAACGACATCTCGTTAAGAAAGAGGGTGGTCTAATCTATTCAACTGGGTACTACAAAGCAGGACAACTTACCTTAATCGCTTACGACACCTCGGTAAAAAATAAGGGTCAACTACTCTATTCAAACGAATACTACAGAGCAGGTCAACTTATCTTCGTCTATTTTTCGTTTTTATCACTGTGGGGTGGCCAATCCAGTTGTCCCTCTGATTAACAGAGGGCAATCTGGATTGATCGGAGACTCCGGGGGGTGGAGTGTCCAATGGGCGACGGGTTCGGTCAGGCTTACTTCAAGTCTGGCTGGACATGGTTTCGGCCGCGTCAGCCAGGCCCGTAAGCCCAGCAATGGGAACGGGGACCTTCGGGTTGCGAGGAAGAAAACCTCTTTAAAAATTACCCCAATCCTAAGGTTAGGAGCCTGCCGAGAGGATGAATGGCCGGGGGGGATCCGGTCACTAGGGCTCCAAAAAATCAAATCGTAACAACAAGCATGGGGAAAACGACAACAGTAAAAACTACCCAGGAGGGTCCCGGTTCCACCGGGGAATCCCTCACTTCGACCAGCAGTGCATCTCAGTCCGGACTTGTTCCGAGTCTGGGGCACACTTCTGGCCGGGGTCGGCCCATCGTATCTGGGGGGCCAACCAATGCTTCAGAGAGAGTGGGAGAAATAATTTGCGGGGATGAGACCGGCTCAGCTGGTGTTCCTGCAGATTTGGTAGAGAGTAGGCGCAACACTAAGCGCGATATAAATGAAAAGGTGATGAGCACACGGACTTCTCGCTCAGATACCAGGAAGACTCATGAGGTGTCCCGGAGTGTCTCGATGGTGAACCTGTGCAGCACAAACCGTGCAACATCCAAAAAAAGGACAAGGGCTGAATATCGGAATTCCAGTGACTCTGATGATAGCCTGGACGCCGAAAAGACGGACACCAGGCCCGATGCTCAGGGCTCTCAATTTGGTCTTCGGGAGGCTCGTGACGTCTATCAGCGTTGCAAGCGTCTCGAAGATATAGAGACAAGTGTGGGTAAGCCGAACGGCCGAAGACCCAGGTTGGCACCGGCGCAGGATGCAGTTCCCGGTAGTCAGGAGTCCCTGAAGGACGTTGATACGTCACAAGTATGTGACGTGTTAACAAAAAATGTAGAGACGATGCGGGCGACCGTGCATAAGTCAAAAAATCTTAATGGTAGGTGCAGAGGCACTCTAAACACGGTCGCCAAGAATTCAGAGGAGGTGGCAAAAGCCCTCTCGGAACGGACGGAGACGGAGGAGATCCGTATCCTGAGGGCCGAAAACGCCAGATTAGCAGGAGTGATCAGCAATCTATCAGTTGAGGTTGCAACTCTGAAGGAGATGATCACTTCTGCCAATAAGGAGCCAGGGCCGGTAGTGGTTCCTAGTGCCCGTTCTTAGCCTGAGAGAGCTCTGACAATCGAGGAGGAGATTGCCAGTCTCCGAAACATGTTCTCGGCTCGAATGGACAGTATGGAGTGTCGGCTGCCTCCAGAACCAAGACTCCGTCCGCCGCTAGCCGCAGATAAGAAAAGGGCGGCAGCAGCGGAAATAGGGAAGACGGTAGTCGCCAAAAAGGCCCCGCAGGCCACTTCCAGCCGGCTTAAGGATCGCAAGCGGCCGGAGATTAGGGTGGTTGACTCTTCTCCCGTAAAAAAAAAAAAAATTAAAAAAAAAAATCTTCGTCGTCCTTTTCGGCACCTTGTTAAGAAAGAGGTTGGTTTATTCTACTCAGTCGGATACCACATGGCAGTCAACTTACCTTTTGGTGGGTAGGTGCACAAGAGTTAACACATGTTTTTTAGTGTTCCATTTCAATTTATTATAGTTAATTTAATAACAGTGATTTTTTATAAAAGTGTAATGTTATAACTAAATACATACCTGCCAGCAACTATTCCTATAAAAATTTCCATAGCATATTACAAAAAGTTTTTACACTGTGAAACTAACCTTACTGTGAGTATTGCACCTTAACTGACTGAAGATATACAATATGGAGGCTATTAAGCAATCAATACAGGAACTCAACACGCATTTTAACACCAAGATGTCTGAGTTTCAACAAAACTTAAGCTCCTCTATACCGGCTACAAGTCCAATGTCAAATATTAATGCACAATTTAGTGCATTTCGTTCATTCGTATTAGCTGCACTTGAAGGTCTCCAGAGACAGGTGGAATTACTGACTGGTCAGCTTGATCATATTGAAACAAGAAGCAGAAGGAAGGTACTACTCATTCATGGTGTCCCGGAGGAGAAAAGTGAAAACGTAACTTCAAAGGTGACTAAAGTTTTGAACGAACGTCTTCAAACATCTAGTATTTCCTTAGATGATGTCAGCCGTTGTCATCGTTTATAATAGTATAGTCTCAGATAAACCAAGAGCCATACTTCTCAAATTTAAAGATCTGTCTATGAAAAATCATGTGTAGTTCTCTAAGACCAGGTTCAAAAACACAGGAATCACAATTTCTGAATTCTTAACACCCCATAGACACCATATTTTCATGACTGCCAGACAGTGCCTTGGAGTCTCTAAGTGCTGGACAAAGGATGGCCATGTAACTGTGATAGGTCCAGATGGTAAGCGTCATCTTATTACTTCGGTGGCCGAACTTAATAATATTGTTAGTGTCGCTGAGACTCAGAAATCATCTGATATCGTTCCTGTTGCTACTACCTCTGCTCCCATTGGGGCAACCAGAGACACTAGGTACAAGAATGTTGGCCATTTGTCCCGTGCGAAAAGGAATGCTAGCAAGATTAGAAAGTGATTTTCTTTTATGTTCCAAGATCGTCAAATGCTAACACTTTGTTTACTGTTTTATAGTAACTTTATATAACTTATATTTGTGTAATACCGTATAGTTTTATTTTATTTAGACTGATGGTATGTAGTGTTTACATTCTAATTAAAATATTACCTACGTTACAATTTGTAAACATAAACTGTTTGTAAACTGACTAGTGTCAGTTTGAAGTTTCCAACTGACATATTATTACAGTGATAAAAGACTAATAATAAACTATTTCTTAAAAGTCTGTTTGACCTAATAACGGTGAGCATTAACGTTCTGTAACGCTAGTCCGTATGATTTGCATTATAGTTAATTTTTCGGGTAACAGGTACTTAAGGTTTTTTATGTTTATTAATTTTTATTTTTTTATTTTTATCGACGACCCACAGTTGTATATACGTTCAATTAACTTATTCGTTGTTTTGATAGAAAGTAATAATAGATTGTAATTGTTTTGTTTTTTGTTTTTTTGCTGGAAGCTATGTAATTAGTAATATAAATAAATAGTAATTGTAATTATATAGCTATAATTTATTATTTATTAGTTCGATTATATTTATATTTTTTTTTATTAAGTATATATTATTTATTTTATTATAGGGGTGTAAGGGGGAAGCTAGTCCCAATCAGCTTCCTCAATTGCCAACCTCACCTGCTCGTGGTGCACCCTGCATATAAACCAACGAGGCTCTGGCGACCGGCCAATGGCGGTATAACCATTCCCTTGCTGACCCAAATGTTATAGACCGACAGCGGGCAGCAGCGTTGTCGGTGAGAAATGGTCAGCACTGCGATCACCAACCCGCATGCCAAGCGTGGTGATTACTGGCATATACCTTCATGGAAATACACAATAAGCCACAGCCCCTAGTCCCCGGCAGCTCCGCTATTCCCAGCTCTGGCAGCGGTTCGGGTAACGGCGGGGCAGGGGGTGTCAAGAATCTCCGGAAGAGATTCCGCTGCCAATCCCGACGACTTGACCTGGCAACATTTAACGCACGCACTCTGAGGGAAGACGAAAGGATAATCGAGCTGGAAGAGACGTTAAGCAAGTTGCGGTAGGATGTGATAGGATTATCTGAGGTCCGAAGAGAGGGGGAGGACACGATGATCCTAAAATCTGGCAACTTGCTGTACTACCGGGAGGGCGACCAACAGTCCCAGGGTGGTGTCGGATTTCTCGTCCACAAGTCCCTCATCAACAATATTGTTCAAATCGAAAGTGTGTCGAACAGGGTCGCGTTCCTTATACTCAGAATTACCAAACGGTATTCGCTGAAGGTTATACAGGTTTACGCACCGACCTCGACACACCCCGATGAGGAGGTAGAGGTCATGTATGAGGATATATCTCGAGCCATACGTACCTCTAACACCTACTACAGTGTTGTGATGGGGGATTTCAACGCAAAGCTGGGTAAGCAGAGCGGAACGGAGTCGAAAGTAGGGCCATTTGGCTATGGGCAAAGGAACCACAGGGGCCAGATGTTGGCAGATTTCTTAGAGAGGGAGAGCCTTTATGCGATGAACTCTTTCTTTGAAAAGCGACCACATCGGAAATGGACTTGGATGAGTCCCGACGGTTCCACGAGAAATGAGATCGATTTCATCATGTCGACCAGGCGGCATATATTCAATGATGTCTCTGTGATCAACACTGTGAAAACCGGTAGTGATCACCGTTTGGTCAGAGGCACTTTGAATATAGACGTAAAACTGGAAAGATCCAGACTGATGAAGTCTACGCTCCGACCAACTCGTGCTCATATCCAAAACCCCGAGAACTTTCAACTCGAATTGAAGAACCGCTTTGATTGCCTAGCTGACTGCGCTTCCGTGGACGAGTTAAATAACAGGCTAGTGGAAACTGTCCATACGGTGGGATCCAAGTTTTATAGGACTCACCGTAGGAAAACCAATAAATTCTCGACCCAGACTCTCAAGCTCATGGATGAGAGAAACAAAATGAAACTGCAGTCTTCAAAAGACGCGTTTGACTGCCGACTGCTCAATAGACAGATTTCTAAGGCGCAGAAACGTGACCTGCGACATTTCAACACGGAATGCATCCGTGATGCAATCGAGCGAAATAGGGGCTCCAAAGTGTTCGCGAGAGACTTGTCTATTGGACAGAGGCAGTTGGCGCGACTGAAGACCGATACCGGCAGTATCATTTCATCTCGATCTGAGATATTGAGAGAGGTTGAGAGGTTTTATGGACAGTTATACACTTCAACACAACAGTCTGTTGTCACCTTGGCGAAAGACCCTAGAGCCAAGCTGACCCGACATTATACCGAAGATATCCCGGACGTCAGCCTATACGAGATTAGTATGGCTCTGAAACAACTTAAAAACAACAAGGCACCAGGTGATGACGGCATTACAGCAGAACTTCTGAAGGCGGGTGGAAAACCAATGCTCCAAGTCCTTCAGCGAATGTTCAATTCCGTCATTCACGAAGGCACTACGCCAGAAGCGTGGCACAGCAGTGTGGTGGTTCTGTTCTTCAAAAAGGGTGACAACGCTTTATTGAAGAATTACAGACCCATCTCACTGCTGAGCCAGGTTTACAAGTTGTTCTCGAGAGTCATAACGAATCGTCTCGTTCGTAGGTTTGACGACTTCCAGCCTCCCGAACAAGCTGGATTCCGAAAAGGCTACAGTACCATAGACCACATATCCAGGTGTTAAAGTGTTTGTACGAAAACGCCACTATGTCTATCCGCCTCCACGAAAAAACTACGAGACCAATCCAGCTGCGGCGAGGAGTGCGCCAGGGGGATGTTATCTCCCCTAAGCTATTTACCGCTGCACTGGAGGACATCTTTAAGCTTTTGGACTGGAGCGGATACGGCATCAACATCAACGGCGAGTACATCTCTCACCTTAGGTTTGCCGACGATATAGTGATTATGGCAGAATCCTTGGAAGACCTTAACACAATGCTCGATGACCTCAGCAGTGTATCTCAACAGGTGGGCCTTAAAATGAACATGAGCAAGACAAAAATCATGTCTAACTCACATGTTCCGCTCCATCCGATCATCGTTGAGAACTCTGTACTCGAAATTGTTGACGAGTATATATACCTGGGACATACGGTCCAGTTAGGTAGGTCCAATTTCGAGAAAGAGGTCAATCGTCGAATCCAACTCGGATGGGCAGCGTTCGGGAAGTTACGTGAAATCTTTTCGTCCAATATCCCTCAGTGTCTGAAGACTAAAGTCTTCGAACAGTGCGTGTTGCCAGTGATGACCTATGGCTCTGAAACTTGGTCGCTGACTATGGGCCTCATAAGAAAGCTCAGAGTCGCTCAGCGGGCGATGGAGCGAGCTATGCTCGGAGTATCTCTACGTGATCAAATCAGAAATGAAGAGATCCGTAGAAGAACCAAAGTAACGGACATAGCTCAACGGGTCGCGAAGCTGAAGTGGCAATGGGCGGGGCACATAGTTCGAAGAACCGATGGACGTTGGGGTCTCAAGGTGCTAGAGTGGCGACCCCGCACCGGAAAACGCAGTGTAGGCAGACCCCCCACCAGATGGACAGACGACCTCAAAAAGGTCGCGGGGAGCCGCTGGATCCAGGCGGCACAAGATCGTGTGGCGTGGAAATCCATGACAGAGACCTATGTCCAACAGTGGACGGCTATTGGTTGAAGAGAGATTTATTTTTATATATGAAAAATATGAATCTTGATGATGATTTGAATAATGCTAGCACAGATGAGTCTTACTATCAATCTGTCACAACTGCAGAAGATTCTTTCCAAAGTACATTTATTCCACTCAACACTATCCTAGATACTACTTTCTCGAATTCATGTAAACACTTTAACGTTATACATATCAACGCTCAAAGTGTACCTGCACACTATGCCGACCTTCTGACTTCCTTTGACGTTAAGAACATACATGCGATTCTTATTTCCGAAACATTCCTCAAACCAAATTTACCCTCCACGTCATTCGCTCTATCAGGATTTCATTTGATAAGAAATGATCGTACTGGGAAAGGTGGTGGCGGAGTCGCCATATATCTCCGAAGTCATATACCTTTTTCGATATTAGATAAATCACCCTCTCAGTACACTGGATCATCGGAACACATTCTCATAGAAGTTCTTTTTGGAACGCTGAAGGTTCTTATGGGGGTATTTTATAGTCCGTCCTTGCATATAAATTATTTTGACACATTTGAAAGTCTTTTGGAAAAATACGTGCCTGGGGTTAATCATACTATCATAATGGGAGATTTCAACACCTGTCTAATTAAAGACGATGCACGTGCCAGGCGTTTAAAATCTATTATAGAAAGCACCAATCTTAATCTTCTTTCTTTAACTGCTACTCACTTTGCTCCTAGCTGCTCACCATCTTTATTAGATTTAATAATAGTTTCTTCTCCCGATAGTATTGATAAGTATGGACAATGTGCTGCTGAGGCTTTTTCGTATCACGATCTCATCTATTTGTCGTACAAAATAAGACCACCTAAATTAAAACCAACAGTCGTGATGCGAAGAAGTTTTAGTAATTGCAACACCGAACAATTTATGGCTGATCTGAATGGCATTGACTGGAATGTTGTACTGAGTGCGTCGACGATCAATGATAAGCTTTTTATTTTCAATTCACTACTCATAGAATTGTTTGATACTCATGCTCCGCTTCGCCCTATCAAACTTAAGCATCTCCCTGCTCCTTGGTTGACGGATACTATTAAAGCAGCTATGGTGAAACGCAATACTGCTAAGGCGAAATATAAGATGAATCCTACGGACAGAAATCTTGAAATTTATAAAAAACTACGCAATCAATGTAGTAGAACATGTAGAGACGCTCAACGCAATTATATATATGCATCCGTCAGTGGTAGTGATTCTGCCAAAGTGTGGAAATTCCTTGATGCTATGGGGATTGGGCGGCAGCGGAAAATGACATCAGTGAATTCTAATATTGATCTTGACGCGCTCAATGCACATTTCACTAATGTCAATCTACTTGATCCTATTACTAAATCTAGCACCTTGAGCGCCCTTTCAGCACGTGTTTTGCCCAATTTTGCTATGTTTGACTTTTCACCCGTTACTGATGCGGAAGTTAAAAAACATATCCTGGCCATTAAGTCGGACGCAACTGGTAGTGATGCAATAAGTCGTAGAATGATTCTGTTGGTACTCGATAGCTTACTTCCTGTTCTTTCTCATATGTTTAACTATTCACTTTTCTCTACTACCTTTCCCGATCTTTGGCGTCTTGCACACATAATTCCTATACCTAAATCTACTAATCCTGCTAATTTCTCACACTACCGACCAATATCCATCCTTCCTTTTCTATCTAAAGTTCTCGAGCGTATAGTGCATAATTAACTTCTTCTCCATATTTCTAAAAATAAGATCCTGGGTCCATATCAGTCCGGTTTCCGCCCTGGACACAGCACTACTACGGCTCTCATAAAGGTATGCGATGACATTAGATACGGATGCGATAATCAGCAAGTAACTATTCTTGCCTTGCTAGATTTTTCTAATGCTTTCAATACAGTCGATTTTGATATTCTGTTAGCCATTCTGAGATCAATAAATATATCAACTAACACTATTGAATGGTTTCGCTCTTATGTCTCATGTCGTGAACAGTGCATACGTACAGATGAAAAATGCTCATCGATTTGTCGTCTTAGTGCTGGTGTCCCTCAAGGTGGCGTTCTCTCCCCTCTCCTCTTTTCTTTATATATTAACACCGTAACTGAGCTTCTTTCCATATCTTATCATCTATATGCTGATGACTTGCAGATTTATACGACAACAACCGTAGATGAAATTGCACAGGGTATTGCCCGTATAAACTCTAATCTTCATGTTATCGGTAACTGGAGTGCATCGTACGGGTTGTCGCTAAATCCTAGCAAGTCACAGATCGCTATCATAGGTAGCTATAAACAAATTTCAAAATTAAATCTCACTCAACTTTCCCCTATTATTTTCAATGGCACTATATTGGAAGTTAGCAATACTGTGAGAAATCTGGGTATCACTATGGATAGTAATCTTTCTTGGGCACCTCAAGTCACTGATTTAAGTCGCAAGATATTTGGGGTTGTCGGCAGATTAAGAAGATGGAAGAATCTCCTGCCAATTAAAACTAAAGTATCACTGGCTCATTCTCTCCTACTTCCTATTCTTGATTATGCTGACGCATGCTACCCAGATTTGTCACAGAATTTGCTTAATAAGCTTGAGCGTCTACAGAATCTCATCATACGATTTATTTTTGGTCTAAAAAAATACGATCATATCACCCAGTATCGCGTGCGACTTACAATACGACAGCGACGAAATTTTCATATTCTTAGTCTTCTTTACAGTATTCTTTTCCATCCCCAGACTCCTTCCTATATTAAAGACCGTTTTACTTTCCTTGGCACTACCTCCCTACTTTCCCAAAATCTTCGTTCACTGAGCGACAATAAGCTTAAGTTTCCATACTGTCGCTGCTATTGCTATAGTCACTCTTTCACTGTACGGGCTGTAACATTGTGGAATATGCTACCTCGGGACATTAGACACGCACAATCTGTTGGCATTTTTAAACATCGTCTCAAGACTTATTATTTATCATTGTAATTTAATATATAAGTAAATAGTGTGTATAAATTTAAGTACTGTGTATATAAATATGTATGTATTAGTGTATCATTATTCTAATATGTATTAGGGTGTATTTATTAGAATTTATTTACGTTTATTAATAAATACTTTGTGCACCGTCCTGTATATTCCTAGTTTTAGTGTCTCTAATATTAGGTTGCCTGTAAGAGATCACTATTAGTGATAAGGCCGCCTTTGCACTACTTTTAAGATTATCTATGTTTGTTTGTTTTTTTTGTTTTTTTATTGTGCAATAAAGTATTTTTATTATTATTATTATTATTATTACCTTAGTCGTGTTTAACGACACCTTGGTAAGAAAGATTGTGGTCTATTCTACTCAGCCGACACACGGTGGATCGACTTACTCAGTCGCCGTTTACGACACCTTGGTAAGAAAGAGGGTGGTTTATATTACTTAGCCGGATACACACGGCATGAGGTATATAGTAGGTAGTACCTATATTAAAAACTTAGAATTTCAAGCCTCATAAAGAAAAACCGCTCATTGGCAGACGGCAAAGTTAACTCAACGTATCAGCGTCCCAAATCTATTTAGATAGCGTTGCGCAAAATCGGATGCTTTCTGTGACCTTTGGGAACAATGGGGCCGGTCCACAGGCGTACCGATTTGTGAGGCCTCAGGGGCCTTGACAGTGTCATCCATTGTATAACAGTTGTTGCAATTGAATCGTTAAACATGACTTGAAAGGCTTCTGTCAGGGCCATTGTACTAGAAGTTTGACCTTAGTTTGGCTTTCATGATTTTGGACTTTATCAAATCAAATCACTCTTGACTGGCCCGCTGGCGTAGTGGGTAGTGATCCTGCCTTCAGCTCCGCGGGTCGCGGGTTCGATTCCCGCCGAGGACCGACATTTTCTATAAATGAATTTGTTGGTCTTTGAGCCTGGGTGTATATTTGTATTTAAGTATGTATTTAATAAATATATAAGTATATATTCACCAGTTGTATGTCACCCATAACACAAGTATTAAGTTACTTACTTTGGGAATGGACGACCGTGTGTGTAAGTGTCCCATATATTTATTTATTTATTTAAATAAGAGTTCTTTTATTTATCGTTATCACCCTCAGAGCATCCTGCCGTGTGGTATCCGGCTGTGTAGAATATACCACTCACATTCCTTACCGAGGTGTGGAAAAGGCGTCTAAGATTAGTTGACCCATCGTTTGGTATGCAGTTGAGTAGAATAGACCACCCTCTTTCTTATAGAGGTGTCGTAAATTCTACTACTTCTACGTCAGGTAGGCAGTCGTAAAATACGCGATAAAAGAAAAGTACTTGGGTAAAGTATTTTTTATTTTATAAATAAAAAAAAAAAATAAAAAAAAAAAAAGCAAATAGGGGTGGCAATAATAGGCCTGATCCCAGGTATTTTCACTTCTTTATTCCAACCGTTACTCACTGATTTGTCACAACTGACAAATGACACCCAAAATAACATTTACTGTTTATTATTTACAGCAAAAATGTACAAGTTATATCTATCTTAAACTACTTACACGCTAGGACCGTACAAATCATGCCCACACGGAATGGTCCCAAGAATGCTGGCAGCGTTTCCGCTCTGAATCGCTAAACTAATTATTTTTGCGAAAAAGGAGCCAACCCTCTTGTCACCTGAAGAGGCAATTAACCGAGGTTTTAATTAGTATTATTAACTCTTTTAACGAATTAACCATTTACTTACTATTCAACATTTTAGCATATTTTCAGTGCCCGAAAAATGGGATTAATCGACATTTTTCAAATGAAACCTAGCTAAATAGATTTCCCAAAAGCCCCATACATGCTGGATTTCATGAAAATCGTTGGAACCGTTTGTGAGATACGGAATATACATAAGAAATTCAAGTTGTCAAGAATATCGCTAAGAGCCTATTAGCCTTTCCAACTAATATCTTATTTTGTTGCATTTCAATCTTATCGCCATAGCATTTTCGCCGGTTGACGTTTGGCTCAAGTTACACCTGCCGTGGTCACGAACCTTGTCTGACCCACATTAAATAAGCCATTATTTGTATAATAAGATTATAAACGTGGATAATAGACGCTCGTTTTTCACCGGATTATATTAATGTGTTTATTTCGTATGTAAATATTTAGGCAAGCGTCTGTCGCGACTGTTATGGTTTTGTCGGTATTAAATACTTAGATAAAGGCATATTTTGACAAGCGATATTTTAAGAAAATTTATTTATTGATGTTTTTTTTTAAATATAATTATTATGCTAAATTTTTCTATCAGACCCGGCCAGTCGTTGCACTGGCTTTTTTCGACTTCCACGCTCCTGATTAGGCGCGAGTTAGTTTCAATGTCGTGATAACTTTAACAGCGATATTTGTGTAAATTACACAGTTTAAAGAATTATATAGATCTAATAGATCTAATGAAGAGTTTGTTTGTTTGAACGCGCTAATCTCAATAACTATTGGACCGATTTAAAAAAATTCTTTGAATGTAAAAAAGTCCATTTACCGAGGAAGGCTGTAGACTACATAACATCACGCTAAGACGAATAGGAGAGCAACAGCAACAAAAATATTACAAAAACGATAAAATCTACAGCCTTCCTTGCGTGCGCTAAGTAAACGGTGAAAGTTATTCACAAATCATATATTACAAAATTGTTCATCTCTAAAAGTTTTAGTTAAAAGTCCGCGACAGCATATATCTAGCTTTTAAGGTTAACCCACTTTTACCACTCCTATGGTTATCAAAATACTATATGACGTTTTTAATCCTTCCAAGCGGGCGGAGCCACGGGAGATTGCTAGTTATATAAATAATGTTGTCTATTAAGAGAGAGTATAGATCGTGATGCAGAAGAGAAACGGCTTACTTAATTTATGGTTTCCGTGAACTGAGCCGACAGATTTCCGAGTTATGTTATTGAATTAAAAGTACAATTAAAATAATAATTGCGCGGGGACAATTTCAGGTGAAAGTTTGGCTCTCTCTTTTGAAATTTAGAGATTGTTTTGTAAAATCTTATATTTCGATCATTCAATATTTTGCAAGCTTGTAGTAAGTACCGAGTAACCGAGCCCGGCTTGGTAACTTTCTAAAAAGACATAAAAAAGACGAAATCTGAAAAAAATAATTCTATATTTAGAATTTTTTCAGTCCCGAAAACAAAAATAAAAATATTTTTTTAAATAAAACCTAGCTATATTTTTCCCCCTAAAATCCCTCACATGCTTATTTTCATGAAAATCGTTGGAGCCGTTTACGTGTTTCAGAAAATATACATATATGTACAAGATTAACTCATTTAAATACTAAAGATACTAGCGGTCCAAATTATAATTTAATCTGTTGTAAATGTCAAAAATAAAATGTTTAATTATGAAATTTCAATTTACATTGCAAATATATTTAGAATTGTCTATTTGTAAAAAAAATAATCACATTATACGAGTACAAACTCGTGTGAATTTTTTTTCGTGTGATTTTAGTGATTTCTTGGCCATTAATTATATTTTGCACACAATAGAATTATAATCTCAGAGTTCACGTATAAGAAAGCTAGCATATATTAATACTAAGTGTGAGACAAAATACGACTAGATCTACCTGAAAATAGATGTAAGTAAAATAATAAGTAAAGCAAAAGTAAATTTATTATGGACCTCCGCAAAGTATGGTCTAATTTTAGAAAATTATGAAGAAGTAAAAATATAAATAATATTTTTATTCTTACAATATCTTTGATAGAAATAGACGTTTATCTACCGAAAAACCATAATGTATTTTTATTATGTTTGTATTTAATCGCGCATTATATAAAATAGTAAAATCATGTTTTGTCTTACGATATCGCATGACATAACTTAAATAAATTTTCATGTTGTTATTTCGGTACGTCAAATAATAAAAAGCCTCGGTTTTGATCAAGATTATGAGGTTTTCACTTAATACTAGGCTCACGGGTATTGCTTGGGAAGCAACCTATTTTTTATGGCGTTCCGTACTCTAAATCTCTTAGCAAAGGAGCTTTACATACCCTTTCCTCCGCTTCTTGTGAAATACGATTAAAAGAATTAATCAAATCAAATCAAAATAAGCTTTATGAAGCACTTGTAAATCTTCAAGTATTAATATTAAATAAGCTACCGTAGCTTGTGATGCTCTTATCGAGAAGAACCAGCAAGAAACTCGGCGGTCTATTTTTAATTTACATAATTAATCTGTAGTGATGTACTAAGCTGCAAGAGTTTTTTAGAATTTTTATCATTTATATAATCTTGTTCTGTTAAATACGCTTTATTTTTAAGACTATATTAAAACCTTTTTTAATTTTATTATATATTTATATATAAATTTATGTAAATATTATATACATTTGAATTGATTCTTCATTGTAACGTAATAGAAAATTCAATAAAATGCGTAAGACTTTTTATAGTACCAGATGTAGGCAGATTTTTTGAGTGTTTAATTTTTTGCTTTTATATTGCTTTGTTATCGAATTTGTTATTTTTTTTGCGGAAACACTTTTTTATTTGTGTAATTTGTTGTAATTTGCACACATTCAAGTGCATGATCATGTTTATTGGATTTTATTTTGTGGTGGTAAATTGAATGCAATTTAGCGATGCATGTCGCGTTAAGTTCTGGTTTTGTTGTTACCCCTATTTAAAAGATCCTGTTCATTATTTAAATGTTAGAGGCTTTGTATAAAGCTAGCTTTATTATTCTCGTTTAATCTTTTTAAGACATCATAAACCTTAGATGAGTATTAAGATATTCTAAACATTGTGTGAATATTTTATCCTATATAAAGCAAGTTACGTATCTCGTAAATATCATCAAGAGTGTGATCTCTATTTTCATTTTTTGATTTGACATTCTCCATCACTCTATTATATACCACAAGCATGGGATCTGTGTGATGCATGTTCAAAGCAACAGCTGGATCAATATCTAACCTCACATGTTTTTTCAGATGACGAAGGCGGCCATATCAAACAGGGCTACGAGTCCAGACGACAGAATGATTTGTATATGCGACTGGGATTGCTCCTGGGAGAAAGGCGGGGTTCGAGGAATAAGTCCAGGGATAGTTGCACGTCTTTGGCCTCGCTGGACGCTCACACCTTGGCTTCACACAATACTAGTCCAGTAAGTATAAAAAAGAGGCTGTAACTATTCCATTGTTGGCCAAAAACTATTCCATTTCTGGGAAGAAGAGTTTTAGACCCACCGATACTCCAGTGTAGATTGATAGGTTATATGAGACTAGCAATTCCCAGCGACTTCCCCGGAGTGGAAAGATTAAAACCGTAATATAATATTTCGACAACCAGAAAAATGGTTAACGTGGGTTAACCTTAAAAGCTAGACATATGTTGTCACGGAGTTTTATTTAGAACTTTTAGAGGGGAACAATTTTGTAATACATGATTTTTTTAATAACTATCATCGTTTACTTAGCGCGCGCAAGGAAAGCTTAAAATTTTTCCGTTTTCGTAATATTTTTTATTGCTGCTCCTATTCATCTTAGCGTGATGTTATATAACCTATAACCTTCCCCAATAAATGGACTATGTTATACTCAAAGAATTCTACAAATCGGTCCAGTAGCTCCTGAGATTAGCGCCTTCAAACAAACAAACTCTTCAGCGTTATATATTAGTATTCATTTTTAGAACTCAAAACGAACGCCCTTATTTAGGGTTACTGTGAGTCCATCAAAACCATTTCATAATATTTATGATATTTGTGATTTATAGTCATTTTGTTTAGAATTAGGGTTGCTGTGAATCTCATCAAAACTATTATTCTAGGTGTCAACATTAACGGGCTCATCCGAAGTGGACGCGGCCACTCCTCTCGGTCGAGATTCTCTCGGCTCTCTTGCTTCTATGTCGCTATCAGCTGCCAGCAATTGCTCATCTTCCAGCCCTGGTAGCAGACGGCATTCTGTCACAGGTACCATACATCCTCCTTTATCCCAATCGAAGTGAAGTCACATGATTTGGCTACGTATTTTACGACCTGCCTTTAAGAAAGAGGGTGGTCTATTCTACTCAGCCGAATACCACACGGCGGGTCGACTTACCGTAGTTGCCTTTTGCGACACCTCGGTAAGAAATGTGGGTGGTCTATTCTACTCTACCGAATACCACACGGTGCGTCGACTTACCTTAGTTGCGTTTTGCGACATCGCGGTAAGATATGAGGGTGGTCTATTCTACTCAGCCGGTATTCTGTCACAGGTACTGAACTATTTTATCTCATTTCCTGATATCACCCTTACGCTCATCTCAACGCTATTACTCATGCAAATAAATTTACTCGATTAACTACAAGCTATTTTCTTTTTTAGCTATGCAAAATGGTCGCGAAGAATTAACGCGTATGTCGAGTGGATTTTTCAAAACCAGAAAAACAGCGGCGAGACGTTCAGCGCGCGTCAGCAGCAAGCAATCGACTACATCGTCAGAGCTTAAAAAAGGTGTGAACTATGAACAATTAACGTAACTGACACTTTATATCCTCTCTCTGTAACGCGATCTGTGCTTCTATTCTCGGTATAACATGAAATTAAAGTTTTTCAATTTGTCGTCTTGTTAAACGTAACATAGTGTTTGTTTGTAATAATTTATTTTTATTGATTAATTTAGTTTATTTTTTTGTTAACGTAGTGGTTAGTGTGCTGCTACTCTTATCAGCTCGGCTTATAAATGCAATTCAAGTTTTCCAAATTGTCATGTCAAAGTCAAACATACTGTTTGTTTCGACCAACGTATTATTCTATTATTATAACTACATTAATTTAGCTGTGTGTTTTATTATATAAAACCTAATTTTTTGAACTAGAAATTTCAAATATGTTCTATTCCATTTAGTTCCTCAATGCCAATAATACAATAAATTACATGCAAGGAATCTTAGATATAAAATATGTAATTCATAATTTGCGAAATAAGATTCTGTTTTACTCTGTAAAAACTGCATTCGTACAATCAATATTATAATGAAGATAAATTTTAAATTAATATATAGAAACCGGCTATACTCACGTGTTATTTTATCGGATGAGCCCGACTAGTTTCAAGCATATACGGGGCTCTTATTCATGAGCTCTTTACGCGGCGTTAAAATTTTAAAGTTAAAGAAATTTTTATTGTGTTCTCGTTTTAGTTCACCCATCACCTCAACTGACTCTGCGGCCGTTATTCTTCGAAGTGCCTTCTACAGACAGTGAAGGATTCTTCTCTGGCAGACAATGGCTCATGAGAGATATGGAGAAAGCACTAGACTCTACGTCTTCCGGTGAGAATTTTGTCTATATTTAATGTTAATATGTATGTATATTAACACTTAATATCCTACTTGTCTCTATATCTCAGGCTTTTAATACTTAAGTGAATATTTTTTTAAGTAATGCCTGACCCATTTTCCTAAGTTTTATTTATAAGTGTTTTTAAGGTTTTTGTTCAATATGTGATCAAAATAATTTTAAAATAATTTTAATTTAACTCAAATTAAAAATATTAACATATTTCACATTTTATTGGATATTTTTAGTAGCAATTTTGTTGACATTTCATAATGCTTTCAATTTGATCAACAACAATTTGTGGGATCTACACGTAGTGGTCTTGAGTCGGGGGTGGTTTGATCACAAACTATAACTTATATGTCATAATCAATCCTTTTTATTTTACACACCTTTAGAACTCGTCAGAATACAGAGTATTTATACCATTCCTCAGATACAGTAACATACAGATTATAAATCCCCACACATGTAACAAATAGTGGAGGTATGATGCATTGCTGGGTCTTTTAATAAAGATTAGACCTTTCCCTTAATGTGACTTGTTAGTTTACACCAGGATATCTCCCGATATATGCAAGTTTTCTCACGATGTTTTTCGTCAACGGATAGTGTGTAATTAAAACATAATCAATTTTAGCTTTGCCATTACATCAGTTTAAAAACACTGTTAAAAAGAGGCTGATCCAGAAAGCCTACGATACTGTTGAGGATTACTTGGAAGATAAGAATGTGTGGATATAGCTCGCTTAGACCCTGTACAAGACAGTAATGACTAAATGTAACTAGTCATAAGAATTATATTTTTAAAAGAGCAACCGCCGAGTTTCTTGCTGGCTCTTCTCGGTAGGAACAGCTTTCCGAACCAGCGGTAGAGTTGACGTTTAAAAAGCACTTGTTTACAAGTTTATTAGAATAAAGAATAATTTGAATTTGAATTTGAAACAGCAATTAAACCGGCTTTTGTTAAATAAAATCAACCTTTGAGGATCGAATCTCTAGGTTCGCCCAAGGTTTTAACAAATGTTCATAGTAAAATATAAAATTTCAGGTATACTGATCTCAGGATGTCCAGGCACGGGCAAAACTGCTTTAATATTGCAACTAGTGGAATACTCATGTTTCGGCCGCAAAAGAAATTTCGAATATGAGGAGTTAAGAGAGCAGTCTGACATAAGGGAGGTGTTGCCTGAAGAAATTGCAGCGGGAAAAGTAACGACCCTCGCGTCCCAAGTTGTTGCCTATCATTTTTGTCAAGTAAGAATGAATTTTGATATTTTTTCGTCATTGAAATTAAGGTACAAATAATTTCAAAACAAAGATACAACAAAGTTTCTAATTATAGCCATTTGTATCACAGTATATTTATATTAATATCGTAGAATTTTCTTACTTTTCTTTGTTATAAACTAATTATCATTATATTATTTTATGTAATTCATGTATTTAAAAATTTGCAGTACTATTTGTAGTACTTTTTGTAGTATGCATGTAAATGAAGTTCTTTTCTTTTATATAAAACTAATGTCTATTTTTATTTTTTTCCTATTCGTAATTATCCATTAGATTCCATATTTCATATAATTCCAAGTTCTATATAAATGAAACAAAATAACTAAAATCTATTAAGCTTTTGCTTTAGTCTATACAATAAGTGAAAATTCCAACATAATATATAATCTAATTCACAAAAACACTAGACCTTTTTTTGAGGTTTTAACTTTTATAAATTTTAACTGGACCTAATTTGTATTTACAGGCAGATAACAATAGCACATGCTTGGTTGGAGAATTTGTTCACTCTCTCGCAGCGCAACTCTGTCAAGCTCCGAGACTGCAAGCATACAGAGAATATTTACTGAGCGAACCGCATCTTTTATCTTGTCTCTCTTTAAAAGAATGCATAGCAGATCCAGACTTGGCATTCATGAGAGGAATTATAGAACCACTTATTATATTGAGAAGAAACGGAAGCATAGATTCAACCAATAGCATAATTCTAGTCGATGGTCTCTGTGAAGCTGAGTATCACAGGCCAGACCACGGTTACACGATTGCCTCATTCCTAACAAGACATGTTCCAGAGATGCCGACGTGGCTCAAAGTCGTCGCAACCATTAGGACACAGTTCCTTGAATTAACTAAACAATTGCCTTATAACAGATTAAGCTTAGATGATTCGGATAATGTCCACAAAGATTTACTTGAGTATTTCAACGCGAGAGTTCAAGCAGCTCCCATTATAGAGACTAATATCAAAAGCTCTACAGGCAAAACTGAAGGAGTACATAACTCTGTTATGAAATTCGCACAATACGTACTTCACTTAAGCCAAGGATCATTTCTGTTCTTAAAACTCATATTAGATCTTCTTGAACGAAGCCATATTGTTGTAAAATCGACGAACTACAAAGTAGTGCCTATTTCCTTGGCACAAATATTTTTACTGCAGTTCAATTTAAGGTTTCCCACAGTGCAATCTTTTGAAAAAGTAACACATATTTTAAGTGTTTGTCTTGCGGCTCTGTACCCACTTACTTTGGTGGAAATTTATTACTCAGTCAACTCTTTATTAGTTGATACGTTCTTACCTTGGGAAGAATTTTGTCATAGATTCGACAGCCTTACCGATTTTCTTGTCAAGCGAATCGACAACACTTATATGTTCTTTCATCCATCGTTCAGAGAATGGTTAATACGTCGTGACGACAATGAAAGTCCGAAGTTTTTATGCGATTTGCGAGCTGGTCACTGCGGTATTGCATTTAGGCTTTCGAGAGTTCAATCCCCGTTAGACCCTGAAAAATCTATGGAACTGGGTCATCATATTCTCAAAGCTCATATGTATAGAAATATGGGACCGGCTCAACTCGGTTTGTGCCCTAGAGATTTACAAGCAATGATGGTTGCATCAAGTTCCAGCAACGTCGGTGAAGCGGTTGCAAATTTGAGGAACATTTATACACCAAACGTAAAAGTTTCCCGGCTAATGTTGCTTGCGGGAGGATCTCCTAATCAGATAACTGAATGTCTTGGAAACGCCCCATTATTGTGTATGTATGCCTACCAAGGGATTATAGCAATGGTTGGATTGCTTATTGAATTTGGAGCAGATCTAGAAATGACGAACTCCCAAGGATGTTCAGCGCTATCTTTAGCTTGTCAGAGAGGTCATACGGATGTTGCCAGGATGTTAATAGCATCAGGTAATTAATTATTTATACTTATATCTGATATGAAGCTTTCACCATTTTATATGATAACGGTATGAAAATGTAACTTTTTGCAAGATATACTGACTGATAGTTGCCAATTATAGTTAGTTTCAATTCCTCTTCTTCATATGTATTAAGAAATTATAAAGCACAAGCTGTGCTTCGTTAGCGTCAACTAAAGAATTAACATACTTTCAATTATGTATTAATTTTACTGTTATTTCCTATCCTCTAGTTAATCCGGTACATAAGCTTCAATTATACCACATTTCACCCTTTTTTTCTTTGTGTAAATGTAACTGGCAGATAGAAAAAAAGACTGCTTTATACGTATATAGATAAAGATTTCAACATGAATGGAAATGTATTTCATAATTTACATGATTATATCGCAGGTGCATCGTTAAGTCACACTGATACTGCCGAACAAACGCCTCTAGTCCACGCCGCTAAAAATGGTCACAGAGACACAGTTATATACCTCTTAGGATGTCAAACCGGCAAAGATGATAGGAATATTCTGGATATACATGAAGAAAATATCGAACAATTAGTACCTGGATCCAGACATGCATTAATTGGTGCAGCGCAGAATGGACATTTGGATATTGTAGAGTATCTGTTAGATACTGCTGAATTAATAGTAAGTATAAACTATCAAAAGCTATGTTGAACAGTGGGGCCTTGTGACTCTTTTCAGGGGATCACGGATTCAAATCCAGACAATGAGTTTTTATATATGAAAAAAATACGTTAATTGATGTAAGCAATTATACGATGAACACACGGTCTACAGTGAAGGAAAACATTGCGAGGAAACCTACCTATTTCTAGAGAATCCCAAGCTACCAACCCGCATTAGAGTAGCGTCGGCGTGAGCTCAAACTCTACTTACAAATAAGGAATAAGAATAAATTTATTAGGTCACACTATTATAGAAGTACAAACAAGGAGGAACTAAAAAATTAATAAAATATTAAAGCATCAGAAAATAAACTAACCTAAATAGATTTTAAAGACAAAAATTTAAATATTGTGGATATTTGTGGGGGTTTCCCCATAAACCTGATAATAATAAAGGAGAATAAAGACATATGCCCAGCAGTGTGATAAAAGCAGGCCGTAACTTTAAATTACCATAGTATTTTTTCAAATCAAATCAAATCAAAATAATCTTTATTCAAATAAGCTTTTTCAAACACTTTTGAATCGTTAAGGATGAAATTGATTAATGAAGTTGGTTCGGAATGTTGCATTTACCAAGACAGAAAGAAACTCAATTGGCGGTCAATCTTTTAGACATTTTCAATTTTACATTACCAACCCGCAGTCTTGTATGAAGATCTAAATCCAGGCATTTTATCATTAAAATAATCTTCAATTTTGTAATATGTTTTACGTGTAAGCATATGTCTTATACTTAATTTAAACCTTTCTGTAGACTGGTCTAGTATGAATAGAGGAATTCAATTGTAGAAGCGAATACCGAGACCATCGAATGAGTTTACTTCAAAAATTAAAATTTTCATTAATTCTTTTTACAGCCTGATGGAATATGTCCAGTTACGGGAGAGACGGCGCTCACAGCATCTTGTTCTACTGGAAACGCCGCCATCGCCGATGCTTTGTTAATTCGAGGAGCCACACCGTACTCATTAAATGCACGGCAAATGTCACCATTGGCTTTAGCAGCAAAGAATGGTAGAACGGCCTTGGTTTTACGGCTTCTGGATTCGGGAGCTGATGTTATGGGGTCTGGAGGAAAGAATCCTTTGATTCTAGCTGCTGCAGAAGGGCATGCTGAAGTTGTTGAAATGCTTTTAGATCACGGTAAGCTGATATGAGCATAGAGTAAATATCTAAATAAAATTCTATCAATATTGCGGCTTTCATTCATTCCTCCTCCATAAACCGCATTTCTAATTGGATAACATAGTATACTCCCTTAATGTAACATTTTCTCAGTCTTTTGACTTCTCCACATTTTTTTAAATTGATTAAAAGATTCGAGCAGTCATGCTTATAGAAATTTATAAACAAAGCAGAAGATGGACTACGTTTCTTTTACCTCTTTAATTTTGAAAACTCCCATATTTTGTGACAAAACACATACAAATTACCTATTTTGCTCTTTCGTTTGATAAAAATACACATTTGACTATAATTTATATTTGATGCTGAGTGGTAATAATTACATCGATTACATACCTTTCCTGTTCACTTCTAAGTTAATAGTTAAATAAAAATTTCTATATCTGAACATCATATAGTGGTATTTATAAGAGAATAAGTTGCAATAAATTTGTTTTTTACCAGGTGCTGATCCTGATGCTGTGGATGCTGATGGCATATCGCCACTCGGGTGGGCCAGTCTTCGCTCAAGGATACCTACAATTGTGGTCTTACTTGACAAAGGAGCTACAATCGGTATGAGATTAATTAGGCTACACATCGCCTTACATACTTTTATGATTTCAAGATACGCATAAGATTTTAGAATCAGCTAAGACATTATTTACGCGTTAAATTACGATTTACTCGTTATTGAATTAGGGCATAATTCTTTTTCTTTTAACCAAAATTATGGTTATAATCTTATTTATACTGAATGCTCTGATTTGATGGAGTGCCAGTTGAACAAACTCGAGTTGAATAAACTATAAAATCTGATCACTCGCTTTATATTTGGCTACCTCGAATAAAACCACGTGTTACGTATTTGTAAATCTCAAGTAGTCCATATTTAGAACTTGCTTGCCCTTTTTGTGCTATGTCTTCATTTATCCCATGTTGAATTCTTGCAAGGAACAATTAAAAAAGATTATAGAGTTAAGATTCGATTCTAAAAAGTCGTTCATATGTCTTAAATTTATTAACACGAGATAATGTTTTATATCTTATTTCCTCAACTATCACCACCGCCTTTTTAAATGCGCTGTTGTCGAGAGGAATCTGAAAGAAAACTTGGAAGTTATTAACTATATGACGCATAGTCTAATGATTATAGTATGATTTGTATGCCTGATTTGTATTTAGGCTTAGGTCTAAACTCGCGAGTTGACTCCTAGGTTTATTTCGGGTAGTGTATCTTGGAATAGAGGTTCCTAAATTCCTAACTATATTAAAGCTACGAAATTCCATTATTGCAGATCAACCAGATGGCAGTGGTAGGACTCCACTAGGCCTTGCCTGTGGTGGACCTTCGGAGCTGGTAGAATTGCTACTAGAACGAGGAGCCTCGTTGGAGAGGGTCGACCATAGCGGACTGAGGCCATTAGATAGGGCTATTGGTCAACGCAACGTTCCCGTAAGTCCTTATACCACTCTATAAGTCAGAACAATATGATTTGTCTTCCATTCTCTTCTGTCATTCGTTAACTCTGGCGCTTTTGCATTTTATATGCATATTATACTTCATGCTTCGCTCCATCAGTTTTCCGGCTTCCCTCTAGTCACATATCCACATATATTCATATTTAGCACTTTTTTGATTACATGATTTTCATCTCTTCTCATAAAAACATTTGTACATATTAAATATAAGACAAAATTTATTTCTGCTATTTACCTACGTTTTTGTAACCGTTACAATAAAATGTTATTACTACAATTTTCTCTGTTTTAACTTCATATACTATTTTCCAGGTGGTGAATTGCTTTTTGAGAAAAGGGGCTAAACTAGGCCCTACTACATGGGTTATGGCATCAGGCAAACCAGAATTTATGTAAGTTTATAATATCTTAACGATTGATAAAATAGAAATAAGATTAAAAATACAATACTACAATACGCGATCAAAGATAAAATTCGTAATACCAAATGTAAAATGCACTGTGTTTTCTCATACCATTACTAAAAAATTGAGACGAGACAAGTAAAAAAATTACTGAAAGCCAATATAAGACTGGTTTAAGTTTAGTTAATTACTGGCTTTCATAAAATTAACCCCCTTTCTATACAGACAGACAGTTATAAAATATACATAAATAGACTCGCATTCTTAATATTAGTGTGGATCTAGTAAAGTCTGTCTATAATCGTACTGCTGGGCATACGCCTCCTTTCTCCTTATTTAGAGAGAAGGGAGTTTCACCCCACCACGCTGCTCCAATGCGTATTGCTAGGAATTCTCTAGACGTATTAAGGTTTTCTCAGGATATTTTCCTACAAATAAAAGAGTGTGATAAATTGCAATAGGCATATGGTATCAAAAAGAAAACTCATTGGTGTCTGTCTGTGGTTTGAACGCATGAGCAACTCTTTCGAGACACATAGTTCTACTGTTCGGCTATCACAGCATGTGGATGTAGATAATAATACAAAATGTCAACTTTCCCAGGCTAATACTCCTAAACAAGTTGCTTGAAGACGGGAACTTGCTGTATCGCAAGAATCGGCCATCCGAGGCAGCGCACCGCTACCAGTACGCGCTGAAGAAGATAAATCCACTAATCAGTGACGAGGGACTGACTACTCCATCCACGCAACCAGTTCCACACGAACACGTCTCAGCATTTGTTCAGCTCAAGACGAATTTGCTGCTAAATTTATCTCGATGCAAGAGAAAACTTAACGTAAGTATAACTCATTCGATTAGAATATAAATAAGTTTTTTTTTCCAAAGATTTTTTGTTGACAGTATTATGTAACTAGTATTCGTCCTTGATAAGTAAATTAACTAAACTCGTACTTTACATTACTGTTTGTATTTTCCTTTGATTTATTGATATACCTATTATTATTATCCCCATTAACCCCTTTTACATCTCATTCTTATTGAAAATGTGTCAGAATTAGATGCTGTCAAATCCTTATTTTAAAATTATTCATGATTCACTTAGTCGTCCCAAATTCCATTGTTTTTCTATTTTTCAAGACCCATGTCAATGCTTGATAATGCTTTTTCGTCTTTTTTTTATTAAATCTTACAATTACAATCAGTATAACTTGTCGCTAAACTATGTTGACGCCTATACTGGGCATAATACCTGTGGCATAGGCGTGATGTATTATGTGATGCGTAGTAGGAATCAGTATAGACTAAATACACAAATTCAATTTAAACGTTAGTTCTATTGACGGTAACTAGATATAGTTATCCTTAATTGTGATTATCGATCCTAATCTGAAGTTAATGAGCTGCTTTAAATCAAATCTCGAAATATAAAAATTCTTTAACAAGTGTTTTAGATCTAAAATTGTATTACAGGAACCATCGGAAGCATTCGACTTAGCCGCTCGCGCATCTGTACTGCGTCCTAATGCTTTTGAATGCGCGTACGCCATGGCGCGGGCTATATTAGCCCTAAACAAACCCTCAGACGCTTTACCACATTGCAGACGGGCTTTAGTTCTTGCACCTTCCACAGATTTATCCGCCATGAGGACGTTGAAGGCTCTCCAACAAGAAATTCTAACAAGGATCAACACTGGCACCCATAGTCTTAATAGTGACACTCGTTCGATGCGAAATTATGATAGCATCAGCCTAAACATGCCTTAGTATTTTAAAATTATGTCATTTCATTTGTAAGTACGAGATATATAAAACGTATTGGCTTTTATGTTCCTTGTTGCGTATCCTATTAATTAGGGTACGTAAGATATAGACGATAATTGAATGAATTAATCAATACCGTATTAATTCAATTTTCGATGGCTAAATTATATAATATAATTTAATATTTTAAGCCCTATTTTAGATTTTATAGAGATGAAATAATAATCATTTCTCTTTCTTAAAAAATGGATTACAATTTGTGTAAATAATTCTTGGTAGTTTAATTTCAAACGATATATACAATTCAGAATATATAAAAACCTCACTTGCCTTCCGCTCTTATAGCAGCATTGGCGGATTACGGTTAATACTTTATACATGTCCCATGTATTTGGGTAAGGAAAACTACCAATTTTAACGGTATCGACATATATATATGGTTTCTTAGTTTTTGGCAATAAAATTCGTAGTTTTTGGCTTATTGCCAAACACTGTAGCCGAACTTTACTTTATTATTACTATGTAGTAATCTGTCTTTCGTATTTTTAAGACTCCAAAAAGTGGATTTTTTGGAGTTTTTAAGGCACCACCGACTGTAGTGGTTAACTTCTTCTGTGGACTAATGGACGTCCACTACTATACATAGTGATGACCATATAACACGTTTCAATACAACACTTACATCAGTTGCAAAAATCGATCGCGACTCTTGACAAGTCGTCTCGGTTACAAGTTGTCCGACACGACAATTTGTTGATGTTGTAACGACATCATGACGATGACAGAGTAATCATCTTTTGGAGATTACTCGACGAGATTATAGCAGACTCGCTGCTCAAGATTAACTACTGTTAATTTAATAGATGCGTTCGCGAAAGCCACAAGCTCTAATAGATTTAATTCCCGATTTGGATTCGCTGAAATATGAAGTCAAAATGTGAGAATGCATTTCCCAATTTTCCAGTTATGCTATTACGGTATATCGATGGTATCTTTGTATATTGCCAAAAGCAAATAAAATACGGTCTACTATTTTCAGTTGTATTCTATAAATATATAAATTAGATATTTTTAACATTTTAAAATTTTGTGATTGTTGCATTTAGGTTTTGTTTTATGTGGTGTTAAAAATGGAAAAAAACAAAAATATTTTAAAATGTATATTATAAAATTATATGATTGTCCGGACTTGTATGGAAAATATATTTTTTACAATTTTTTTCAAACTACCTTGCCTATGAATTGTTTTATGATTTTTTTGTGTAAATTTATGATCTTATTATATCATTTGTGCTGGCACGTTAATAAAAATCTTATTTTAGAGCGTATAAGGTTGTTTTTGATTTTTTTATCATCAAATTACGTTAACAATTTATAGTTTTAGCTATTTTCTAGGTATTACAGATTCCTTGTGATCAAATGACATTTCTGTAAATAAGTATTTTGTTTTATTATGTATTACGTGAAAAATGTATAGTGTTTTAAAAATTTTAGTTTTAATAACTCGAATATATATTTTTTTCATATTTTCGCTTGCCATTTTGTTTTTGACGCTTCAATTATTTTCTTTTTTTTATAAAAATATGTAGTCGTTAATTATATAATTATCTAGATAGAATTTTGTGAAATAAAAATATTGTTCAGAAAAATTTAATTTTCTCTAAATTATTATAAAAAATATATGTTCAATAAATTCTATAAAATGACTTTAATGTGAAAACAAACATGTAATAATATAAATATTACTTTGTTCTTTCTTAAAAATTTTAGCTAAATGAATGAACTTAAATTTCACGGATGTTGCTAACAACAAACTGATTAGATAAATACTTTAATGATTAAAATATTGTCGTTAAAAACAACTTGATTTTGTCATGATAAAACAACAGGATGACTAGTATGACAACACGATGAATACAGTAGGGTTGTCAACTATACTGTTAAATACATTATTATACTGTGTTTCACTACATTGTACTTATTAATGTTAGATAAAAATCATATGTTAGACAAAAATCTCTTATCTGCATCAAAATGCTTAACACTTATTGTTTGTCATACATGTTGACACAATTATTTTTATAAATATGAAAAAACGGAAAAATAATGTTTTTTGAAAAGCTTATATTATGAAACAAATAAATATAATACTGTAATTTTTTCTTAAATGCAGTTGTGAGAAAAGTTGGTAATCCTATAGGGTTTGTGTTAAACTAGTAAATTCTCGAAAATCAAAAACAACAGTCAAATACTATCTAGATTATTATACAACTTGAAATGAAATGAAATGAAAACTTTTTGTTGTTATTGTTAAGATTTAGTTTGAGTTAAACTCGCGTGCCCATTTCTCTTGCTTTATTTTAATTTATTACAATATTTTTATAGTTTTAAAAATTATTAATAAACAAAACTGTTTGAAAAATGTTTATCAAAATCAATATTGAATATTATGTGTGGTTTTAAGTGGTATTATTGAGTGTTTTATTTATTTGAAATTTAAATCAGACAAAATTAAATTTCAAAAATATCGTGAACTTTTTCAGTTTCTTTAATTAAATGTTTAGATTAAATAATTATAATAATTTTGATCTTATTTGGAAGCTAATTAGGTGCTAGTAGATAAAAAATACGGCCATTTTTATAACGTTACTGATTTTTTTAAACATATTAGACATAATAAAACGAATACATCTTTATAACTAACATATGAATATTTGTTTATGGTTACACCAAATCGTATAAAATAATAAATCGTGTTAAATTTTTAAATAAACTTTTACTGAAATAACTATTTACAGAAAGTTAATGAAAATAAACATTTTTTAATAATAAATTATTGACTAGCCCCAAATTAGCTTCCCTTTAAACATATTTTGTTGATACTTAAACCATTTAAAGCAGTAACTTACAAATAAAAAAAATCTATTTTATTACCCTTCATACGAAAACGTTTCATGTGATATACGTTTTAATAATTCGGAAGCCACTATAACAAAATCACAACAGTAAAAAACAATTAAATTAGTAAAAAATGATAATTTTGATAAATGATTATATTATAAAAAGTACTGTAATTATATTACTGTCGTGTTTATAAATTAGAAAAACAAATAAATTATAATCAACAACAACGCATTTTTATTAAAAAAATATTTATTTAATAAAAGATTTATTTAATATTATTTTAATATTAATGCGATTGTAGTAAATAATATTGTGATTCATAACACCAATACAATAACGCAGATGTATTTTATATTTAATGATTTACGCATAATCCAATTAAGCATGTGGAACGTGTAATTGAATTCATAAATTCAAATTCAGAAAAAAGCAATAAACTAATTCGACAAATCATTGAAGACTGAAATTTTGTTATGCATCCATCTAAGCATGTTGGTAATGTAAAGTAATAATAAGAACTATTTTAGGTACAATAGTTTATGGGAGTATATTATAAATACATATTGCTTCATACATTTTGTTTCATTGCTTTCATTATTTGATGTGAGAATAATAATATAATAACTTTATTAAACATCCAAATGTACATAGTGCATTGAAGCCCTAGCTACTGAATTAGAAGAACTGTGTTTCAGGAGCTAGTACCTTCTCTTATCAACTAAAACGGAACAATATGGCATTTACAAGATACAAAAGAATAAAATTTATATCGATGTTTTCCTTCATCGAAAAGAGTGTGATAAATTTCGACTATCATTTTGTCACAAAAGTTTTAACAGAAAAACTTATTGATTGGCGTTTAAAGTGGTCCCTTAAAAGAGAGTGGACCGTTAAAAGCGTCTCACGGTCTCACCGCTGGGCTATCACAGCTTATTCATTGGAACACTACTCCTTAAAGTAGTTTGTTATTTCCCACGCCTAAGCGTGCTTTTTCAAATTAGGTCACTTCAATGTTGAAGTGACCTAATTCGAAAAAGTTGTTTTGTGGCAAATTGTGTTACAGATACCAATAAATTGGAAAAGCAAAACACTAGTTTTTTTTAATAGTTCATGATGTCGTAAATAGCATTGAAATAAGGATTACAATGTATCTAACACTTCATTTTTGATTTGGTCACTTTAATACTTATCATGCAATCTATGAGCGATATTTATAATTAAACTTAAAAGGCTTCTTTGAAGGTCAATGAAGATGAAAAATCAAACTTGTTTTTTTATTAATTTTAATTAAAACGCATGAAGCATCGTTTTAACTTATGTAGATAATTTTTAACAACTAAAATGTTATTTGTCTTTGGTAACTTCCTTAACCTCTAAGAATATCATCATTGTGAAGAGAAGTTATTGCCAATGGATCTTTCAGCTTCCTTTGGTAAACTGGCAAGAGGACCAGAGTATTTTTTTTAGGTTTTAAGTCTATGATTTCGACTGGCGGCACATTTTTCGAGCCCAGTAGTAGACCGAAATCGTACAAACTGTAGCTCTTGATCGTTTTTTGTGTTGAAGTATATATTTTCGGTTTAGAAACTGGATAGTAGACGTTTTGGAACTCTCTCAGCATATCCTGTAATCTACGTCTTGTGACGTCATCCGGTATTGATTTTCTTAGATCGTTGAACATTTTATTGCACTGCTCGCTCGTGTTGCGTTTTGGTATCGGACAAATCTGTAGAAGACGTTATCATTAATATGGCTATAAAAAAATCCATAAATAAAATAAATAAATAAATAAATATATGGGACACTTACACACACGGTCGTCCGTGCCCAAAGTAAGTAACTTAATACTTGTGTTATGGGTGACAGACAACTGGTGAATATATACTTATATATTTTTTATTACATACTTAAATACACCCAGGCTCAAAGACCAATAAATTCATTTATGGTCTATATAGAACATGTTGGCCCACGGCGGGAATCGAACCCGCGACCCGCGGCGTTGAAGGTAGTGTCACTAGCCACTACGCCAACGGGCCAGTCAAAAGTCAAAAATAGCAAAAGTATAGGAATTTTTATTCCAAAATGTCATAAAAATTTATTAGAATGACAAGGAATTCATTCTTTCCATTGAAAGAACAAATTTTAATAATTTGAATAATACATGATTTTTGAGCAACTTTCACCGTTTACTTAGCGCACGCAAGTAAAGCTTTAAATTTGTCGTTATCGTAATATTTTTTATTGCTGCTCCTCTCCTATTCATCTTAGCGTGATCTTATATAGCCTATAGCCTTCCTCGATAAATGGACTATCTTACACTTAAATATATTTTTTAATCGGTCCAGTAGTTTATGAGATTAGCGCGTTTAAACAAAAAACCTCTTCATATATTAGGATAGAATATCTGGGTGACCAGGTAATTTTGGTGGTAATTTTTTTAATAATAAATAAAAGAAACTTAAATAAATAAATAAATAAATATATGGGACACTTACACACACGGTCGTCCGTCCCCAAAGTAAGTAACTTAATACTTGTGTTATGGTAGACAGAAAACTGGTGAATATATACTTATATATTTTTTAAATACATACATAAATACAAATATACACCCAGGCTCAAAGGCCGACAAATTCTTTTTATAGAAAATGTTGGCCCTCGGCGGGAATCGAACCCGCGACCCGCAGAGCTGAAGGCAGGATCACTACCCACTGCGCCAATGGGCCAGTCAAAAAAAAAAAAAGTTTAAATAATAGGGTAGGTGGGGCTCGATCCTAGATATCTTCATTTCTCACAACCACCAATTCTCCGAATACGCTACGCTGACTTGACAGCTAATGGCAAAAATTCAATATAAGTTTTAGTATTTAAGACCAAAAACAGGGATAAAACGTTTTTTTTATATAAAACCTAGCCAGATCACTTTCTCTCCCCCAAAACGCCCTACATGCTGAATTTCAGGAAAATCGTGGAGCCGTTGCCGAGATTCCAAAAATATATATTCATACAAGATTAACTCATTTAAATATTAAAGATATATATAATGTACACTAGAAATTCCCTAGAAATAATTTATATCGCAAGATAACTTTGCTGGGTCACTTAATTCTTATACCATTGATAAACATTTAAAATGTTACATTGAGTGACATCGGTTGTCATTCAGGCCAAGTGTCCGTACTGTGGCAGCGGGGCGGCCATCTTTTAACTAAAAATTGATGTGAAAAGAGCCAGCGCACCACATCTGCGACAAATCGTCATTTAAATAAGAATATCCAGACGAATATTAACTATTATTTCTGATTTACTAATTCTCTTAAGTTATTGTGTGAGTTACTTTACTTTGAAGACATATAAATATAATTTCTGCCAACTCCTCTTTCAAATTCCCACCCGCAAACATAGCCCACAGAGTATGGAGACAACCACTATTCCTAGTGATGGCCATTCTGCGTCATACCTATATTTTGTGCTTATAATATAAACAAGTGAAAATAAACTCACCATTAGCATACTGTCCAATACGTTAAGCAATTTTCTAGGCGAGTTGCATTGACCATTATAAAACGGTGTATTTTGTAATGCGCTGCTGTAGAAATCATATAGGCTAGACGTCAGACCGTCACTATACTCGCGGATTTTGTCTTTCATCTTAAAATGGTCCATGAATCCGTATTTATTTAGAGCACCCATCTTATTGAGAAGGCAAGATGTCGATCGGGTGAGTTGAGTGCACTGAAAATTTATTAATCGCTGGGTAACATTAAATGCTACGTTTAGGAGAGTATATGTTTTTTACTTCTTGCTCTAACGGATTCACGAATCGACCGGCTTAACACATACGAAACAGGGAATCAAACCCACGACCCGCGGAGGTTTAGGCGCGGTAAGAATTAGGCCAATAGGTCAGTCATAAAGATAGTAAAAACGTAACAACGCTATTTTTCCCTTATATAATATTTATTCAATTTATTCTTTTTCAACAACTTGTCAACTCCGCGGACAAATCACGACTACGTCCAAAAGCGCTACCCCTCTGATAATACAGTGATTATAATATATTTTTTATATACTTACACTTGCGAGAATATACGTTTTAGGGCGAGCTGTAGTTTTAAAAGGCTCAGTGCGGATAACTGAGATCGATGTGAGTCCACAATCTAACATTTCCTTTCCGTTTACTAACTCCGGCAAATTGCAGAACTGTCGACGTGTACCCTGTAAACAAGTACAAGATATATACGCTAACTACCTAAGTGGTGTCTGAAGACAAAAGTCCTTGAACAGTGCGTGGCCAGTAATGAAATTTGATCCGAAAGTTGGTCGTTGATTATGGTCATAAGAAAGCTAAGAGTCAATCAGCGGGCTATGCCTGGTATATATCCAACGGATACCCTGTAAATAGGTACAAGATATATACGCTGACTTTTAAAGTAGTGTCTGAAGACAAGTCGTCGAACAGTGCGTGTTGCCAGTGATGAAGTTTGAATCCAAAAGTTGGTCGTTAACTATGAACTTCATAAAAAAGCTCCAAGCTCAAAAAGTCGTGGGGAGCCAAGCAGCACAAGATCGTGTATGGAGATCCCATGGAGAGACCTATATCCAGCAGTGGACATCCATCGGTTGACGCAGAAGAAGAAGACAAAATACTTACAGATCCATACTTCGATGAGCTGACTTGACAAATGAAGTCTGAGGTTGGACTGAAGAGTCTAAAAATTTATAATAATAATAATAAATATTATTCTGAAACTAAATATTAGTAAACTACTAAATATATGAATACTAAATATTAGTCTGAAAATTTAGAGCAATACAGATATCTTAATAAAGTCAGAGTAGGGGAGCTATATGGAGGCCTATGATGAGTCATACTTTGTCTGATTACAAGGGCACATTCTTGGCGTGTATTTAATTTGAATACTTTGAAAATTTTTTAGAGAAACCTCAAACATCTTTATGCGTTTTTCAAAAAAAACACAGTAGTTTTATATTCTCCAATCAATCCAATTTAATTCATCTTAATCCTATATTCAGATGACGTGCAAAGTGAGAGAGCCTCATTAGCTTTCTCTGTTTTTGCTGTGGACACATTTTAGGCTAAGTCACCTACGATAAGCATATTTGTCAATTTCTTTGATTTGATCACTGGATCATTTTAAGCTATCAATAAATACACGAACCTCGCAGCGCGAGCAGTTCGCGTGATAGATACAAAATGAGCTCACAAAAAGCAACCCCGTATTGGGGAAAATACCCGAGCAGACCTGATTTTTTATGAACTTAGTAAAGTAAAACTTTCAAGTCAAATTTCAATTCAAAAATAAAAATATTATCAGTAATGGGACAGAGTATGAATAGATTTTAAAGAATAGTACTTACTTGCACAGATCGCCTTTTTTGTCATTAGGACAGTTCTGGAATAAGAAAGAAAATTTGCCTTCAATATAATTTGTACATTACATAAAATATTATTGGCTGGCCCGTTGGAGCAGTGGGTAGTGACCCTGCCTTTAGCTCCGCGGGTCGCGGGTTCGATTCCCGCCGAGGGCCAACATTTTCTATAAATGAATTTGTTGGTCTTTGAGCCTGGGTGTATATTTGTATTTAAGTATGTATTTAAAAATTATAAAAGTATATATTCACCAGTAGTCTGTCACCCATAACACAAGTATTAAGTTACTTACTTTGGGGACGGACGACCGTGTGTGTAAGTGTCCCATATATTTATTATTAATTAAAAAACTAATTAACTAGGAAATTCTATTTATTTTGTCATACATTTCATGCACCTTTCCATAGGTCTCATTATGGTTAAAGTTATATGAACATGAGCTAAGGACAGTCAGTGGCTATCCACCTAGTCATAAGAAATACTACGCACTTACCTCAGAAAGTACGTCGAACGTACAACTCAGTAGCTTGTGAATTTCACATTCTCCGTCATAACCCAGAAGAGGTCTTCTCAAACAAATACTTTGAACCTTATTTATAGCATAGGTAAATATTGGATGCATTTTGATCATATCATCCAATAGATCAGCATAGGCCTTCTTGTCTACGACCCCGGCTTGTGATACGATGTTCAGTTTTCCAAAGACGCATTGCAATTTCTCACACTGAAAGGGAATATGAGCTATTATTAAATACTTAGTAATATATTTAAAGATTATTTCGCAATGCCAAAGTTTTGAATGATGATTTTGAATGACACATAGTACGTAGAAACAATGGACTAAATTCTAAAGTGTTGAAAAATGACAACGCAACGTCGTTAGAGTAAAAGAATAAATGTCCTCAAAATGGTCGAAATGGCACAAGATCCTGTGACGTAGAAATCTCGTCAATAGACGTATAACTAGCTGTGAACGTCTATCAGTTAAAAATGTAATAATATTGAAAAATTTCAAAAACAGTAGAAATGGTAGACGTTGTACTTATATTTAGAATTTACAGTCATTACATAGTACTTTTTCGGAATTAATGAGCTAATCGCTGCTAACTTTGCTACACACTATTTAGCCTACTGCATGAAAAAACCTTTAATGCTTGCAAACGCAACGAACAGTGCGTGTTGCGCGTTTTTACTAATGGTTTCGAAGCTTTGTCGGTAACTACGTCCCTTATAAGAAAGTTTATAAATGGAGAGAGCTGTATTAAATCAAAATCAATGCAATATAATCGTATCACGAAGCTGAAATGGTGGTGGTACTTATTACAAAGAAACGATATGTCTTAAGAAAGAGTGGTGTCCACGCATCGATGAATGATAGGGTTCCGATTATGGTTAAATCTCTACCCAACAACCTCAGTTTACTCCAGGAAGCTGCTGAATACCAACAGCACAAAATCGTGGTAAAATTTCTATTAATAAAACATGAAGATAAGTAGAAATTTGATTTATATACTTTTGGTTCGCCTAACCAATATTTAGAATAAAATTAACAATATTGATTGGTGTCGAGATCCCCTAAAGTGACCTATGTCCAGCATTAGATATCCCTCGCTTAAGAACAAGAAGATGAGATAAACAAAAGTACTTACTGAAATTGGTACTTGTTTGACAACAGTTTCATTAAGACGCGCCCTCTCAGTCGTAGTAGTTATAACTTCAGTAGTATCATTCTGTATAATAAGTCTACTTTTATCGTCCCATGTCATTTTAAATCCACACTCTGATCTCCATTCGGGGCGAATAAAGTCATTCAGGTCACAGCAATCCAACGGATCTTGGTTCTGAAATAAACGCTTTTTGATACATGGTGATGGAAAACCGTATTGTATAAGTACCTAGTACAAACATTGTAGTATAAATAGACCGAATATAACTGGTAGAAATATTACCTCTTGGTTTTTACTTTCTCTTGTAATTACGCAGGATGAATTTACAACATCAAGTTTTTCCGTAGTAGGCTGAAACAGATTAAATAGAATTACACTTTTGTTTTAATTCGCTACAAATTGCAGGATATTAAATCGTATTTTCAGGAGATTTAGTATCAGTGAAATTTGGAGAAAGCCTTTTGTCAAAAACAGATGTATATCGAATAAGTAGACAGTAGTTCCGATTTAATTAACAAACGGTAACAAAAGTAATGGCCTGTTACTATCCTATAGGCTTTCTCTCTCCGTTTTTTGTCGAGGGTTGGAACATTCCACTGCTTCGATTCGGATTGGTAGATTACTTATGTCCCCAGAATTCTCCAGAGATATGCAGATTTCCTCGTAGTACTCTTGTTCACCGAAAAGCGTGTGATAAAATGCAAATTTCAAGTAGACACAAGTTTGAACTCATTGATGCCTGCCCAGGGTTCGAACCCGTTACACAACCGTAACAAAAGCACGAGGGAAATCTTCTAGATACTAGAGATTATATTTTAAGGGACTTAAGGGAAAAATAATTTGGATTTGAGATATCATCTTTTTATTTCAGAAAACCTACTACTTTTGCTATAGTTATTTTGCAAAGGTCAACAATATACTTTTTATACTTTTTTTACGGATTATAAAATTGTTTTAAGTAAAGTAAGTAGCGGCCTGTTACTATCCCACTGCTGAGAATAGGCCTCTTTTCTCCATTTTTGGAGAGAAGGATTGGAGCTACCACGCTGCTCCAGTGCGGATTGGTAGGTAACAAATATCTCCAAAATTCTCTTAGAGATATGCAGGTTTCCTCACGATGTTTTCCATCACCAAAAAGCGTGTGATAAATTGCAACTATCAATTAGACACAGAGTTTTAATAGAAAAACTCATTGGTGTCTGCCGGGGTTTGAACCCGTGACCTCCTCGAAAGAGTCGCAAGGTGTTACCGCTGGGCTACCACAGCTATTAAAAAAAAATGTTTTATGACTGGCAAATATAGATATTTACCCGTATCGTAGGTTTATTTTCATGCAATGACTCACGGTCATTATAGTGTAAGAACTCCTTAAATCCGCACTCAGTAAGCAAACTTTCATTGAACAACTCTGGGATATTACAGCATTTCGTATTGAAGTACTGAAAAATTAAAATAAATGGTTTATTTTTTGCTTATTTAAACAAAATTAAAATCTTTTAAACTATATTATTTATATATTACAGTTTTGTTAAAAAGGTCTACCAACGCAAAAGGAGACATGTAAGTTTTATGCGTATATTTGTGACATAGTAACTCCTAAAGATTTTTTTTGAATTTTGTGTGGATTTTTTATTGAAATCCTAATAGCGCAACATATAGGCGTCCTGTTTCAACATTATATTATCCCGCAGGCAGCGACTCTTTGATTGTAGTGTAGTAATGTGTCGCCAGTTTTTATAAACATGTTTAGTATTAATCTAGTTTTATAATCAAAATAAAAAACTTACATTTTGCACGGTGGTAGCCGACTGACTTTCAATTGGGAGATTTTGCGACAAATTCTGATAACGACTGTAAATGAAAAATTATCTGAGTTCATTATGTTTCATACATCATCACTACATATTATAAAACAAAGTCCCTATATCCCTATGTACGCATAAAACTATAAAACTACGCAACAGATTTTGATGCGGTTTTTTTTAATAGATATAATGATTCCAGAGGAAGGTTTGTACGTATAATAACATTCAATACGGAGTAGAGAAATACTGCAATTTTTGAGGTTTCTGTAAATAATTACATTTTTTTTCCGCTTACATTGCAAATGCAGGCTAAACCCTACGAGATTTATCACAATAATGTACTAAGTATTTGTACATCTTGAAAAGTTCTACAGAAAAGTCAGCGATGGTATATGTCTATCTCTTATGGATAACCCACTATAGCATTTTTTGTCATTTACTTTTTACGAAAAATAATGCCATATTATTGAAGCAATTTTTATACAATACAGCATTAATCTTTATCCAATTAAGTACCTTAAATAAATAGTTGATAATATAGATCAATATGGCCGTTTACAGTATGTAATTTAAGTGAAAATTTTTGGAGATATTATAGATTTAAAATGCCGTGAGGACGCCGCGCTTCACCCTAACACTTCAACTTTAGCAGCTATTTCGCTCTTTCAAGAGTTTGTTTAAAGACATTCTGTAATTAATTGTAAAAATAAAATACATGGGGAAAATGTAAAAGTAAATATGAATTTAGATATTCCAAAGATAGCAGGAAATCTTCTTGGTATAGGGAAAGGAAATTGTTTTTCTCTAAATTTAACGCTTGCGGGCCACGGGCAGTAATGAATAAATCAAAATTTCTGGATCGATTTTAATCTTTTTTTTACATTGAATGACATGGGATATATATTTTATACCCGTGCGAAGCAGGGGCAGGCCGCTAGTTAATAATAAATAAAACAATATATGGTACAATTATACACCGTGGTCCATCCCCAATTAAATTAAATAAAGATAATGAAGTATTAATAAAAATATGTTAAATTTTAGGTAATGTTTGTTACGTATATAATTAATTATAATTTGTTGTCTGTCAACGTTTTGATAAACGGATAGTTTTTTATCCTATATAGTGTATTATCTATGGTTTTTAAATTTAATTGACTGATTGATTGATTGAATGTAAATACTGCCTGATTTAGCTCGTACAGCCATATTATGTTATATTTACGTACCTCTGTGCGAACATATAAGTGGAATCAGCGGTTGTGGTCACTCTAGCACAAGCGTTGCTATCTTGCAAATCCAATGTAGGACATGACTAAAATTCAGGATAAGGTATTAAACTTTTAAATATCAATAGACATACTCTCTCTCTCTCTCTCACACACACTCACTCACTCACTCTCTCTCTCAAACATATACACGCACATTCACACAATTGCTCATTAACTCAGTTTTTCAGATATTCATACGAGTTGAAAGTTTAAAATAAATATTAACAAAGGATGATACAGAAAACCTTTTACTGATACTATTGGTTTATACTGTTGTAAATGATGAAAATACCCGGATTAACGTTCTCTCTAACCTAAAACAAGATTTCAATGACGACATCTAAGAAAAGGAGTCTGATAACAGAAAGCCTGCTTTACTGTTGAGGATTACATAGGTGATAAGAATGCGTGAATATAGCTACTCTTTGATCCTGCACAAGATATCAAAGAGTAAATAAAACTGGTTATAAAAATTATTTTTCTTAAAGAGCAACTGCCGAGTGTCTTGCTGGCTCTTCTCGGTAGTCTTTTCAAGCCAGCAGTAGAGTTGACGACTCAAAAGCACTTGTTTATAAGTTCACATTCAAGTAAACTTATACACAAATGCTTTTGAAATATTATTTTGAATTTGATTTGCTACTCTTTGACTCAATTCACTATTTGACTTTAAATTAATTATATTAATATTTTTAAAAGTAGCAACCGTCGAGTTTCTTGCTTGCACTTTTCAGTAGGAGCAGCTTTGCGAACCAGCAGTAGAATTGACGATTCTAAAGCACTTCTATTCTTTATTCATTTATTAAAGGATAATTTGAATTATGATTTACTTATTCTTTCTAAAATTACTTTGCAGCACAGCTGTATATGGATAAGATATTATTTAACTTTAACAAAAAATTTACGTACCTCAACAAACTTTTGCATAACGCATTGCATCAAACATTGGCCAGGACATGTATTACTGTATTTCTTGGTGAGATCTATAGAATAGCAGTGATCTACTGCGGTGTCCACAACATCGTGCCAATTATGGGGCAATCGGTCCTTTAAAACATCTTTGTACGCACTTAATGGCGGTAGTTCGTCAATGAAATTTAATTTACGATTCACACAGCTCCATTTGTTGCACTGTGAATAATTGAAGTGAAATTAACTGATAGCTTTTGCATAATCCTACAAGATATTAACATATAACCCTATCCGAAGAATAAAGTCACTATGTTTATACGAGTACATGGAAGATGTTATTTCTCAGCTCATTATACAATGTTGCTCGTCAGCAAAGGCGAGGTGTCGTAAAAGGCGATTCAGATAAGTTGACGATAACAACGTGTTTAATACATTTTGTTCCGATCCCATTTAGACTGGGATAAGGGCAAAAGAATGATGAATGAGATGAAATAGTCATATAATAAATGTATGGGGCACTTGCACACACGGTCGTCCGTCCCCAATGTAACTTAATACTTTTGTTATAGGTCACAGGCGACTTATAAATATATAATATCTGGGTGACCGGTAATTTTTTACAAAACAAAAAGTTAAAAATAAGAAAAAAACAATTATTTAGTTGGGATCGATCCTTGGCACTCACATTTCTCGAGGCTAACCGAATAAGCTACGTCGACTTGACAGTTAATGGCGAAAATTCAATTCAATATAAATGTTAGTGTTTTTTAATGCCCAATAATAGGGATAAAACTATATTTTTTTACATAAAACCTAGCTAGATCAATTTTTCTCCCCCAAAACCTCCTACATGCTGAATTTCAGGAAAATCGTTGGAGCCGTTTCAAAGATTCGGAAAATATATATATATATACAAGATTTATTTAAATATTAAGATACCCAAACTCGAAGAACCAACAAATTGTAGAAAATGTTGGCCTTCGGCGGGAATCGAATCCGCGATACCTGGAGCTAAAACATCTGCGCCAAATGGCCAGTGAAATTATAAAAATTAACAAGTTTACTTGAATAAAGACTACACAGATTAACTTTAAATACTTACCATGCGATATTTTCCATAATAAGAAGCACAGATACCACTCTCCCATAACACCTACAAATTAAATTCAATAATAAATTTTAATTTCCTGAATTAAAATCCATTTTGTCAGTAAAATTAAAAAGAATAATCAAAATAACGAACAAAAGAGTCTCTAACTCCAGTTTGCTACAAATGTTTGGAGACAAAATCAATGGTGGGGGTTGAACTAATTGTATATAAAAATGCTTATTCGGGCGATGTGGCGCATTAATATTTTGACATAAAGGCTGATAATACTTTGGTTAAGGGAAGACACGACCGTAAAGATTGTCGTAGTGAGTGTGTGTAGTGCTTGTGTGTTGTTGGTGACATTGTGTGATATGTGTTGACTGGTTCTTCATGTATAAGTTCTGTGAACGTTATCTGCTTCCTACACTTAGCATTACATATATTCTCTTAACAAACGTGTATTATTCTTATTATTTGTTGCGTGCATAGCCGTGTGGTATCCGGCTAAGTAGAATAGACCACCCATGAGGGTGTACGACACCTCGGTAAGAAATTATTCTTACCAAGGTGTCGTAAAAGGCGACTAAGGTAAGTCGACCCGCCATGTGGTATCCGGCTGAGTAGAATAGACAAACCTCATTTCTTACCGAGGTGTCGTAAAAGGCGACTAAGGTAAATTGACCCACCGTGTGGTATCCGGCTGAGTAAAATAGACCAACCTCATTTCTTACCGAGGTGTCGTAAAATACGACAATGTTGACGTCAGGCAGGCGGCCTGTCGTAAAAACGCTGCCAAATCATGTGACAGCATGTTTATAACATGTTGTGCCGGCCCCACTTAGAGTGGGATAAGGGAAGGACAATGATGATATTTGTTGCGAGACTCACTTGACGCCTACATGACTCCCTATATAATAACTCTATGACGTCAATATAATAGTTTACTTATATAGTCTATGGTATATCAACTGAATAATATTTACTGTTACTTTATCAGTATTTAAAAAAGGAATACTCGAAATATGTATAAATAAATTTTCTTTTTACTTACCGTTTGCAAAAACAAATACAACCACAGAAATCGCATGTTCGCTTGAAGTGTAAACATCGACTAACGAATGAGGTCGATAAAGGATACACACATTGATCGTATAGTAGCATAGGTCAACTGATATGCGTTAATAAAACAAAGACAAGCCAAAACAAGTCCTAAATGTTAGAAGGTTCCGTACATGCTTTGTTAGAAAATTTTTAAACATAAAGATAACTTGTGAAAGTAGTACTGAAAATCTCTAGAGAACGAAGATTTATTTATTTAATTTATAGAATTAGGCGTTACTTTGCGGAGATCCATAATACAAAAGTAATAATAAAATTATTTTGCTATAATCCGCGATGAAGTAAAATAGAAAATATATATAATGCTAAATGTAGAGTGGACAATCGGTTATCATACCTGATACATGCAGGAGTCGTAAAAAACACATGCACAAACCTCCACCACCGCCACCATGATACACAAGCACTATATACGTTCACTATCACAAACTCAACAATCGTTTCGCCCCGCAACCGAAGCATCGTCAGGAGATAGACTCCACGACCAAAATCGCAAAGCCGATTTGCGATTTGTGATAGTGAACGTATATAGTGCTTGTGTATCATGGTGGCGGTGGTGGAGGTTTGTGCATGTGTTTTTTACGAATCCTGCATGTATCAGGTATGATAACCGATTGTCCACTCTACATTTAGCATTATATATATTTTCTATTTTACTTCATCGCGGATTATAGCAAAATAATTTTATTATTACTTTTGTATTTATTTATTTATTTATTCAGTACGATATGCCAGTAGTATTAACATACATTTTTGTTTTTTACATGTAATTCATACAGTCTTAATCTATTTAAAATACTATTACAGGCATATGGAACTTTCAAAAACAGTAAAAATAAACATTGGTTACGGAACACAGTAAAAGCAAAAAAAAAATTTAAAATATTTCTGAACTAAAACTGAAAAGTAAATAATAATTATAATAATAATAAATAAAGTACTACAAAAAATAATAGAAAATTTTTAAATATGTAAAAAGAATATTGATTGAACTTTATTCTTATAACTTAAATAGGAATCGTGGAAAATGTCAACATCACTGGGGTTTATTTCATTGTAGGCCATCATAAACTTGTTCAATGGTGAATACTTACCTAAATTTGAAAGATCTTGTAAAAAAAACTATAATTATCGTATAAAAATGAATGTCTGCTGTAAGTATTTTATACATTCAGAAATGGCTAGATAGATTTTAATGAAATATTTAGACAATTTAAATATAAACAACCGGGTCACATCGCGATAATCACGTTACCTTTGTATAAGGTTCGACGTTTCGGCAGAGTTGCATCCACCGTGGTCACGAACTGACTCCGTGGTGGTGGATGCAACTCTGCCGAAACCTTATACAAAGGTAACGTGATGATCGCGATGTGACCCGGTTGTTTATATTTAAATTAGTATGAATCGCGAAAGTTTAAAATCTACTATTTAGACAATGTTTAGAATGACCTGGCCGATGATTCTATAATATTTGCTGGCAACTATGGCAATTTATATCTATCAATGACAGTTTTATTTCGATGGAAATCCAAACCAGACTGACCCACAGCAACGCGTAACCGGACCGCTAGTTCCAAATATAATTTAACGTACCACTAAAATGGTTTTTGTACGCTGTCCTATTTTACACGCTATTATATTATTTTCGACTATATGTAACCATTTAACTCAATTTTGACCCTTTTTTTATAATTTGACAATCAATCTTACTTAAAAAATGGAAAATAAATATAATTTAATAAAAACTTAACAACATGTTTTTCAGTTTCATCAAACTAAAAAGTGAAAAATAAAACTTAATATACAGGTACATACAAAAATTGTCGCACACAACATCATAATTTTCATTTTTATGTAAAAAAAAAATATTTTTTTAGGTTTTTTTAACTATATTAAATAGGTCTGTGTTTGCCATTAGATTACGGAACCTCAAAAGTGAACCATTATTTATCAAAATGCCAATATCTGTACAAATATGTCGGGAATGACATCGATAGTAGAGCAATATTAAAAGACCTATGATATTTTTATGCGCGATTTATCGTAATAGAAATCGGCTTGTGTATGCTTTTGTATGCGTAACATATCTTTTTTTCCGCTACACTTCAAATAAATTAGATTATTATTGAAATGTTCTGATTAGTTTATTTTAATATATAGTCATTAGAGCTCAAAACAAAGAATGAACCATGATATACTAAATTAATAATATATTAATTAATTAATAAGGTAATTTTCTAGATTGTAGAAAATTCTCGTGTTGTTAGTTACCGTATTCCTCCAAAACGGTTTGAACGATTTTTATGAAATTTCATAAGCATATAAATTAGCTCTGAGAATTGGCTACTATCTATCTATCTTTTTTACATACTCTTGAGTGATAAGGGTTGTCCAAACCAAAAAAAAATTAGTATGTCTCTATCTCGTATGGTTACCTCACATTAATTAATTTTATATTCAAATGTTTCATTAAAAATACTGATTTCCACGCGGGCGAATCTACAGGCGTTACACATTACATAATGTGCTGAAAATTATATAGTCCAATCAAATTTTATTCAAATAAGCTCTTTCAAGCACTTTTGAATCGCCAAGGATCAATATGATAAATGAAGCTACAACTGGTTCGGAATGTTGCTCTTACCGAGAACCAGAAAGAAACTCGGCGGTCAATCTTTTAAACATTTTCAATTTTACATTATTAAACCGCATTATAAATTTTGGCTTTCACTTATTTGATTTAAAATTAACCGATTGAAGATGATGTGTTAATTACATCAATTGTTTCTGCAGCATTTTTATGAAAAAGTGTATATATTTTATGCAAAAGGAACGCGTCGAATATTGCCGATCTCTAAATTAACTCTTTAAGAGGCTTTTTGATAGTTGATCGTGTGTGGGAAACAGAAAGAAGTATTTGTTAACACATAGGTATTGTACATTGGTACATTGGTATATTGTACATTGGTTACATAGGTTGTTGATAACTGAATCCTAGATGTTTTAATTTTATTACAAAAACTGGAAATCAATTATTTGACAAAATTTATGTGTCGGTAGACTCCCAACGAGGTGGACTGACGACCTTGAGGTCGCAAGGAGCTGTTGGATCCAAGCCGCACAAAATCATATGGTGCGGGTATCCCGTGAAGAGACATATGTCCAACAGTGGACATCCACTGATTGACGAAGAAAAGCTTTTTTTAAAGAAAAAATAATCGCGTTATTTTAAAAATCGACAAATTTTTAATATCCCTAGGATACTATTTTATTTTCCCACGCCGTGTGGCATCCGGCTGAATAGAATAGTACCACCCTCTTTTCTTACCGAGGTGTCGTAAAAGGCGACTAAGGTAACACGACCCGCCGTGTGGTATCCGGCTGAGTAGAATAGACCAACCTCATTTCTTACCGAGGTGTCGTAAAAGGCGACTAAGGTAAGTTGACCCACCGTGTGGTATCCGGTTTAGTAGAATAGACCACCCTCTCTTACCGAGGTGTCGTAAAATACGACTAAGGTAAGTTGATGTCAGGCAGGCGGCCGGTCATAAAAACGCAGCCAAATCATATGACAACATGTTTATAACATGTTGTGCCGACCCCACTTAGAGTGGGATAAGGGCAGGAGGATGATGACTATTTTATTTTCCCATACTATTTTATTTTAGATATATTCTAGGGATATCTATAGAATTCTCTAGATATGTAGATTTCTATTCAGGTTGCGTTATTACCGATTATAAATTATCAAATCATATTACTAAAATAAAACACATAAATCCTAATAAAGTTTATTGGAAATATCCATAAATTAAATTGATAACACAATAACTGGGGAAAGCTGTTTATATGTCAATAAATCATTTCAACTCCAAACTCAAGCAAGTAATACTTGAAAGCATTTGACTGAGAATTGATTTCACACACACAGGTCGCGTTCACGAGACAATCGCAGTTGGGTGCATAAATTATACTTCATTCTTAGTGGTACAATTGTTTCTGGAACATACGAGAGAAAGAATTTTTAAATGCAAATACTCTTTTACAGCAGAACCTTGATAAGTTAAAATCCAAAAGCACATAATATTTTAAACTAGCGGCCTGCCCCTGCTTCGCACGGGTATCAAATATATATCCCATGTCACTCAGTGAAAAAAATGATTAAAATCGATCCATTAGTTTTGATTTATTCATTACTGCCCGTGGCCCGCCCGCGTTAAATTTGGAGAAAAACAATTTACCTCTCCTTATACCAAAAAGATTTCCTACATATTTACTTTTGACATTTTTGCCTGTGTATTTTATTTTTACAATTAATTACAGAATGTCTTTATATATAACATTCACAGCTTTCTTGTCATTAGACAAAACAAACATGTTTTCTTTAGAGGTTACTCTTGAAAGAGCGACATTTCGTTGCGCGTCCGATCGTTGCTCAATTCGAAGTGCTAAAACCGTATCAAAATCTGTTGCGTAGTTTTAAAGATTTAAGCATACATAGGGATATATGGACAAACAAAGAATGTGACTTTGTTTTATACTATGTAGTGATTATATAGTTTTTAACTTATCAAGGGTTTGTGATAAAGAGAATGGGGAAGGTTGATTAAGAGAATGGTGAGTGAGTGAGTTTATAGTATTTGTATCCGAATGAATCTGAATCTTGGTCGCTGACTATGGGCCTCATAAGAAAGCTCAGAGTCGCTCAGCGGGCGATGGAGCGAGCTATGCTCGGAGTTTCTCTACGTGATCAAATCAGAAATGAGGAGATCCGTAGTAGAACCAGTCACCGACGTAGCTCAGCGTGTCGCGAGGCTGAAGTGGCGATGAGCGGGGCACATAGTGCGGAGAACCGATGGGCGTTGGGGTCTCAAGGTGCTGGAATGGCGACCCCGCACCGGAATACGCAGTGTCGGCAGACCCCCCACGAGATGGACTGACGATACCAAAAAGGTCGCGGGGAGCCGCTGGGTCCAAGCGGCACAAGATCGTGTATGGTGGAGATCCCATGAAGAGACCTATGTCCAGCATTGGACGTCCATCGGTTGATAAAGAAGAAGAAGTATCCGAATGCGGTCAGAGTCGTAGACGGTCCGGGTCACAGAATGAAAACAAATAGATATCTTTCGAGATTTGGTGCTGGAGGTGTATGCTTTGTATACCATGGACAGCAAAGCGTACGTACAAATCTATCCTGGACCAACTGCGCATAAGGACTCGGCTTTCTACCATCTGCTAACTAAGGCCCCACGGTTACTTTGGTCACATCGCCCATCGACCACCTAACAGCCTTGACAAGTTGGTTGTTGGCGCAAGGTGGAGGGAAAAAGACCTCGCAGGCGACCTACCCGTTGGTAGGTCCACCAAATATCCACCCTTACTGGTCTGTCTATTGCAACCGCCCTGAGGGATGCTGAATTCCGGACTCGATGGAAAAAGTTAATTAAAAAGTCGCAAAGGACTTTCAAGGACACGGCCTTCAGCAACGAAGATAACGACCGAGAAGATCCGAATGCGCCCAGAGTTCAAAATAATACATGCACATAAGTAAGTTAGTTCAGTAAAAATTTGAATTCCCATATATTTATTATTATAGAAAAAGTCTGCCAATTTCTTTTGTTATAATGAATTTACAGTTTAAATTAGAGAGTGCGCCATATTTCTTTAAGTTATTGATATTCAACATTGGCAATTATTAACTTAAGTTATAGAGGTTGTGAATTTTAAGTTACAGAGTTTTTGGATTATGGGGGGAAGGGAAAAAACTTCAAAATCAATCATAAATAGTAAAATCTTACCTAATTAGCCTAAGCTATATCACAGGAATGCGCCAAAGCCGAAAGCCCTTTTGATGCTGTCAAAGTAGTAGCGCTTCCAGTTGTCTCTGGTCTGATCCACCTCACCAGTTGGCACCAACTCCTGCTTCAGAGTTACTAGTGTGTGGTCTTCCTATAAAATAACAAAATACGAACACTTGTAATAAAATTACCGCGTGTGGTATCCGGCTGAATAGAATAGTACCACCCTCATTTCTAACCGAGGTGTCGTAAAAGGCGACTAAGGTAAGTTGACCCACCGTGTGGTATCCGGCTTAGTAGAATGGACCAACCTCATTTCTTACCGAGGTGTCGTAAAAGGCGATTAAGGTAAGTTGACGTCAGGCAGGCGGCCGGTCGTAAAAACGACCGAAACGTTTATAACACGTTATACCGACCCCACTTAGAGTGGGATAAGGGCAGGAAGATGATGAACACTTGAAATAAAATTGTTACAAAAAAATGGTGGGGGTTGAACTAATTACTATATAACTATGCTAATTTCTTCTGAAGCTGTGTTAACACCGTGCGACTCTCTTTTAGGTCACGGGTTCAAACCTGGGCAGAAATCAATGAGTTTTTCTTTTAAAACTTGTGTCTAATTGATGATTAAAATTTATCACACGCTTTTCGGTGAAGGTAAACATATTGAGGAAACCTGCATATGTCTAGAGAATTCTAGCATTATATATATTTTCTATTTACTTTATCGCGGATTATAGCAAAATAATTTTAATATTTCTTTTATTTTATGGATCTCTCATTGCAACACCTAATTTTATAAATTATATATTTAGTGTCGTTAACCACAGCACTTTTGAACTATCAACAAACTGATAACTTTATGCTAAATAGCTAAAACATATTACACGCTTAGTATAAATATGGCCGAGTTCAAAATAAGGGCTTGGCTTATTGAGTTAAGTATATTGTTATCCTTAATACATTATTACAAAAAAAAATTATTTATAAGTAAAGAAGTGAAAAATACCTTTTCATCTATAATAAATGTGACTTCAGAAAAATGTTGATCGGGCCATTGTTTGTATCTCCAGTACTGGACAATCTTCTTCCCGGGAACCAGCTCCTTGAACTCACCAGTAACATTGCCACCAAACAACCAGAACTTGCCACCTTTCTCCGCCTCCATCTTAACATGACCTTGAGTGAACGCCGTCACCATTTCTATTCGAGTCATCGCATCGTAGAACTCCTGCGCCCTGCATTGAAACTTTTCAGACAGTTCTATATTCTTTGTATCTAGTTTACAACCGACCTGTTTCTTCTGAGAAGATATCACAGGTTCCATATTGATTTTCTTATTGAAACCACTCGTTATTGTGGACACGTTGTCAGGTTTGACGGTGTCTTCACCTTTCTTAGGAAGGATCAGACCTTTAGAGAACTCCTCTTTCAAGCTTCGAAGGTACTCAGATAGTTGTTTTCGGATCTCGCCTTTTCCCACATTGTGCATGAATGCCTTTACCCTCTGAGCTTCATCGCCACTTCCTTTAATTGTGACAGTCATCTGTAAGATTACATTAAACATTTCATTCTGAGATCTATTTATATGCCATCTTCCTAAATATTAACGCTAATAGATGTGTAATAAGTATATTAAGAAATCAGAATTCTTGTAAGCTTTAATATGTGCAACCTGTAATAGGAAGGAACATCTAACAATCCAAATGAACACCAATATCTTAAGAATCCAAAAATACAGAGAAGAAGATGAACAACATTAGGTGGAAAACCACTAATAAAAGAATTTATAAAAAATGTTATCTTTAATATTTCTAATTTCGGGGACGCCTGTCGGTGCAGGGCGGGTGATCAGCTCCTATTCCGGACTATTCCACCCATATCTGTTATATTTAATATGAGTTAATCTTGTATGTATATATGTATATATATTTTCAGAATCTCAGAAACGGCTCCATCGATTTTCCTGAAATTCAGTATTTAGGGAGTTTTGGGGGACAAAAATCAATCTAGTTAGATGTTGGGCATTAAAAAATACTAACATTTAAATTTAACACTATTTTTGCCACAAATTGTCAAGTCAGAGTAGTTTATTCAGGTAACGGGCGGTCTCGAGAAATGAAAATACCTAGGATCGAGCCCTACCTAGCCAATAATTCTTTCTTTTTTGTTTTTTTATTTTGCAGAAAATTACTAAGCACAGCTCACTCACCCAAGTCATATCAATTAACAGAGCTTCATACATTCATCTGATTCTATATTTTGAAAGAGATTGTTAATAAGACAGAAAGTCAAATTAAAAGTATACCACTTAACTATTTAGGGTAAAGGTACTTAAACTATATAGGGTAGAGGCACTTAAAATAAGTAACTTTGTTGATTACTTACATCATTATCCGTGTGGTATCTGGTTGAGTAGAATAGACCAACCTCATTTTTTACCGAGGTGTCGTAAAAGGCGACTAAGGTAAGTTGACCCACCGTGTGGTATTCAGTTTAGTAGAATAGACCACCCTTTTTCTTACTGAGGTGTCGTAAAATACGACTAAGGTAAGTTGACGTCAGGCAGGCGGCCGGTCGTAAAAATGCAGCCAAATAATGTGACAGCATGTTTATAACATATTGTGCTGACCCCACTTAGAGTGGGATAAGGGCAGAAAGATGATGATGATGAATAAGCCTTTTATTTCAAACAACATGAATTGAATTGTTTTTTTTGTTGATTATAAGAAATCTCTTAGCTTGGTGTGCCTTTTGGCATAGCCCTCCTCCAAACCCTTTCCATTGACCTCCATCTCGTGCCACTCTTGTCCAGAAGGTAGAGATTCTTAACCATAAATCATTGTAAAATAAGTAACATTGTTGATTACTTACGTCAACTTCACTGACATCGTTCTCTTCAGATAGATTGGGGATGTGAATTTCTCCTTTGACCTTATCAGCAGCGCCTGCCAGCAAGCCTTCCCATTTAAGTTTAATGTCCCATTCATAAAAAAATATCAACTTTCCTTTCCTATTATTCGCTGTCGCCTCACCATTGATTTGTGCGACTTCCGTAATTTTACAATTTATACTATTTTGGGCTATTTTTAAATCACTTAGAAGTTCTGTCAATCGTTCTTTCGACCACGGACCAGCGTTCTTTTCCGTCCAATGCCAATTATTTACGTTCGTTGCATCTGGCCGCTCTTCCACTATCCACCGAGGGTCTCCTTCGCCCCATTTGGCCATATCTACAATGCGTACACGAGGTCGTAATGAGTGGCGTTTTTTCAATTCAAAATCTAAGGTTCTGCGGCTGTTGCGAATTTCGTATAAATTACGTAAACAACCGGCACTTAGACCACTATTTATGTCTGATATATTTTATTGGCTTCGCAAAGTTATTTGCCAAATGATAGGATTCTCTTATAAATTCCGAGTTTGGCTTAGAACTATTCGTTATTTCTTCACAAGATTCGAGAAACGTCGTGCACATAAATGTCAAAGACAGCTGAATTGACAGAAGCAACTAAAGTTGTCAATATTATTTGTTAAGTTCTCCTATAAATAATTTTCTGATATTTTATTTTTTTCACTCTATGCTCGAACCTTACAACTTTTCCTGCTGTGATAAGTATATAATAACTTCATCGTCAAGTTGAAAATTACTTAATGACGGATGAATTATTCGATACATCACGCGTATAGTATATTTGTTATAGTTTATCTCAATCACAATTTATATTTTTTAATTTAGAATAAAATATAATGTCCAGATTCAACATCATAATTGTACTTCATCAAGTAGAAAAGATATTTGCAATAAAAAAAAAACACTACCTATCAATATGAAGATTGGAAATCAAAATCCATAACAATTTACTTCAAATAACATATTAAGATTGATTGAAAGATTGATGAAGAGATTTATATTAAATCTGCAACTTCTACATAATTTAATTAAATTTGGAACAATTATGTAATATTTTTAAATAATTATTTTTTATATTATTTGCCTAAATTATTGGTAAATTCTATCTAATAGGTAACATATGTGAATTTTCTGTATGTTTCTAGAAACAAAGCTGAGAACTTAATGTTACACAGCTATCATATAAATTAGTAGTTTCGTTTTACGCAGAAAGTCTTAAAACCTTTTTCAATAAATCATTTTTTTTAAAAGAAAACGATTATGTGCTTTTACAAATAAATAATTACTGATTTTAACCTGCTTTGTATACTAGCTTAACATTGAAAATAATACGTTTATAATGTAAATCTTCGTATTATATCGTCATTAATGTAATAAATTTACTTATCGTGCCGCCAAACGTAGCGGTACACATAATATAAAATAATATATCGATCCTTTGGGGGTGGAAAATGAAAAAAACCCTCCGTTATATTTATTGAAAGGGAAGAAAATGAACAGCTACCATACAAATCACATATAGCAGGGTTAGCAAACCAAGTTCACTCCGATATCTTCTTAAATATATTATAGCCTAATAAGGATTAGAACGCAGACTTTAATCTAAATACCTGACTTTTTATTCTTGCTTTCATTACACAGAATATATTTTAAATCTATTTATTTTCAATTTATCGATAGCTATTATCTTAAAACAACACTGAAGGCTAACTGAAATAAAAAAAATTGTAGCGCCTTCAAATGTCTCACAGCAATTTTATTAAAACGTTCCCCATTGCAATTTAACTCCACGAACTATATTAACAAATAAAAATAAAATATAATACTTTAACACCTATATAGAATATGGTCATCATCTGTTTTTAAAAGGCCACGTGTCTTTGTTTATTTGTATCATACATGCATTCAGTATAAAAAGTTGCAACTCTACTGCTCCAAAAATAAATTCCAGCCAAGTTTACAGCCGCTTCTTTGCGTAGGTGTTTAATTGAGAACATCACTTTGACATAGTTAATACTCATTAGTGAATGAATAGTGCGTAATTAAAAATACATTTATTCGTTACCAAATAACAGGGCATTATCTTCGTGTGAGTGAGATAACTAATATTATTGCCGACGCCGGCGGCTAATATTATATCTAGTTTATATTCCAGTTCAGTCGGTGATTGTTGCTCGTACGCTTTGGAGAAAAAGAGCGTATAAAAAGCGTATAATATGTTTCCTTTGCGTCGTATTGGCTATCAGGTGTGTTAAAAGGATTATTTAAAATTGGAATGTGACATCTATAATCTATAACCGGATATGTCAATAAAAAAATACAATACGAATATTTGTATTTGGAACACCGATTGCAGATTTTGGAGCAATGGCGGGCGCCGGTAATGGTTGGTGTGAAGTCGAAGAATTTCAGCACAGCTCCTCCCAGACCGTTGTCATTGCTGACCGAAGATGAATTGACCATGAAGGAAACAAGTATGTTATTAAATTGCCTCACGTTTCAATGTGACCCTTCAATGTTAGAGACCACTTAAGTTAATTCTATCGTTTGAAGCCGAGTCGTAAAAGAGATAAATTATAGTGGCTTAGATAAAAAAAATATTGAAATTTTTATCTACACGTACGTCAATTATAATTATTTACAAAACATGAATTTTGAAAATCAACTAACGTATTATGACCATAAATATTTTGTTTTTTTTTAAATTACTACGCATGCTTATATTTCGTTTATTTATGATGAAATCTTTAAATGAGTTATTTTTAAATGAGTTAATCTTGTATATATATATTTTTTTTCCGAATCTCGTAAACGGCTCCAACGATTTTCCTAAAATTCAGTATGTAGGAGGTTTTGGGGGAGAAAAATTGATCTAGCTAGGTTTTATGTAAAAAAAATATTGTTTTGTCCCTGTTTTCGGGCATTAAAAAACACTAACATTTATATTGAATTGAATTTTCGCCATCAACTGTCAAGTCGACCTAGCTTATTCGGGGTAAAGGGCAGCCTCGAAGAATGTGAATACCAAGGATCGATCCCCAACTCAATAATTGTTTTTTCTTTTTTTTAAGTTTTTTTTTGTCAAAAATTACTGAGCGAAACTCGGTCACCCAGATATTGTATATATAATGGCAATTAATACATCGAGTATATCTTAATGGAAACGACAAACAGTAAGCAGGTTCTAATCGAATAGGACGGCTAAACAATATTAATAGGTTTATTACATAAGCATTATTATGTTAGGCCATTTACTTTCCTTTCTCTTCTTTAAGGACATGTTTGCATATTGATATGCGTCACGTGTTCAAACCTCGTGAATTAGTTATAAAAACTTAAGTGCCCAATTCATATTTATTTTATCATTGTTTTTGAACCCGTGAAACCTGCATATCTGCTTTGCATGTGCATATCTGCATAGCTGCGAATTATACAAATGCTACAAATAGCATTTGTATAATCCGCAGCGAAGCAGTAATCTAGCTTCCTTTAAAAGAGGGAAAGATTTCGCCCAGAAATAGGATATTAAAAAGCTACCTTTCAGAATATATACACAATTTACAATTTGTTTGTAGAGTATTTAAGTCTATAAATGTTTATAGAATTAGGCGTTACTTTGCGGAGATCCATAATATAATAGTAACGAAAATATTATCTTACTATAATCCGCGAATAAGTAAATAAAAAATATTTATTATAATGCTAAATGTACATTGTATAATCCGTTTTCATTACTCGCGATATTGCAAATTCTTTGCGATTTTGTCGTGGAATCCATTAGCTGATGATGTTTTGTTTGCGGGGCGAAACGATTGTTGAATTTGTGATAGTGATGCTGAATGCTTGTGGATTGTGATGGAAGCTTTTAATGCATGTTTTTGCGAATCCTGGATGTATCAGTTATTAAAACGGGTAGTCCTGCATTTAGCATTATATATATGTTATTTACTTTATCGCGAATTATAACAAAAACAATTGTTTTTACTTTTTGTCTGTAAATGTTATTCATATTTAGACATAAAGAACTGACTTTCACGATGATAAGTTATATTGTATAAATTATCTTATCTTAATTGCATAATAGAACATTGCTTACGTGAAATCGGAAATATACTGGGGTTATTTCAATGTCACGTAACAAAAATTAGAGATTTGGTTAAGCAGAAACCGTCATCTCTTACATTGACCTAGTATAAACTCTTATGATAAGATATAGGAGGCATTAAGCTGTGATAGCCCAGCGTTAAAACCGTGCGACTCTTTCAAGGAGGTCACGAGTTGAAACCGGGCAGACACCAATGAGTTTTTTGTTAAAACTTATGTGTCTAATTGATAATTGTAATTTAGAAGAATAACTATTGTAATAAAATTTTATTTATTTTGTTTAATATAAAAAAGCTTGTTTGAAGCTGCGATAGCCTAGAGGTGAGAACGTGTGACTCTATAGACACGATCATAGGTTCAAACTTTGGACAGGCACCAATGAGTTTTTCTATTAAAAAACTTGTGTTTAGTAGACAATTACAATTTATCACACGCTTTTCGGTGAAGGAAAACATCGTAAAGAAACCTGCATATCTCTAGAGATTCTGGAGATATTTGTAACCTACCAATCCGCATTGGAGCAGCGTGGTAGTTCTTAGCTCCAATCCTTCGTTCCAAAAACGGAGAGAGGAGGTCTATGCCAAGCAGTGGGAGAGTAACAGGCCGTTACTTCGCTTTGTCAATATTGTTATTAATATTTAGAAACATAAAGAACTGACTTTCGCGGTTTCGAAATCCACCGCTTTTTTTTAATGACCGAAAACAGGTATAAAACGACATTACAAAACTGAATTTCATGAAAATTATTTGAGTCATTTCCGAGATTCCAAATATATATACATATATACACAAGATTAACACATCACTACATATTATAAAACAAAGTCCCTATATCCCTATGTACGCATATCCTTATCCAATTAAGTACCTTAAATAAATAGTTGATTCAATATAGATCAATATGGCCGTTTACAGCATGTAATTTAAGTGAACATTTTCGGAGATATTACAGATTTAAAATGCCGTGAGGACGCCGCGCTTCGCCCTATAGCACTTCGACTTTAGCAGCTATGTCCCTCTTTCAAAAGTTTGTTTAAAGACATTCTGTAATTAATTGTAAAAATAAAATACATAGGGAAAATGTAAAAGTAAATAAGTAAAAATGTACTATATGAATTTAGATATTCCAAAGATAGCAGGAAATCTTCTTGGTATAGGGAAAGGAAATTGTTTTTCTCCAAATTTAACGCTTGCGGGCCACGGGCAGTAATGAATAAATCAAAACTACTGGATCGATTTTAATCATTTTTTTACACTGACTGACATGGGATATATATTTTATACCCGTGCGAAGCAGGGGCAGGCCGCTAGTTTAAATATTAAAGATTAGAGATTAGGTTAAGCATTTCTTACTGAGGTGTCGTAAAAGGCGACTAAGGTAATTCGACCCGTCGTGTGGTATCCGGCTGAGTAGAATTGACCACCCTCATTTCTTACCGAGGTGTCGTAAAAGGCGACTAAGGTAAGTTGACGTCAGGCAGGCGGCCGTAAAAACGCAGCCAAATCATGTGACAGCATGTTTATAACATGTTGTGCCGACCCCACTTAGAGTGGGATAAGGGCAGGAGGATATATATGAGATTTGGTTAAGCAGAACCCGTCATCTCTTACATTGACCTAGTATAAACTCTTTTATGATAAGATATAGGAGGCATTTGAGTTAACAGATACAATATTAGCCTTTTATCATTTAATGTCAAGACATTATCAGAGTGTTCACTCACTAAATAAATATTGTTACCAAGAGAAATATTGGAGATATTAAATTTAGACGATGTAACGATGCACGTCAAACCTGTATAATCTCTTTAATTAATGGACGTCCCATGTTTTTTTAATAATTAACTAGTGCTAACGGCTTCGCCTACTTTGAAATCAATCATCCCACTCTAAGTGGGGTCGGCAGGACATGCTATAAACATATTGTCACATGATTTGGCAACGTGATTTACGACCGGCCTGTCTGACGTCAACTTACCTTAAGTATTTACGACAATTTGGTAATAAATGAGCGTGGTCTATTCTACTCAGCCAAAACCACACGGCGGGTCAAATTACCTTGGTCGCCTTTTACGACACATCGGTAAAAAATGAGGGTGGTCTATTCTCAGCCGGTTACCAAACGGCTTACCTTAGTCGCCTTTTACGACACCTCGATAGGAAATGACAGTGGTCATATCTACTCAGCCGGATACCACACGGCGGGTTGACTTATCTTAGTCGCCTTTTACGATACCTCGGTAAGAAATAGTGATCTTTTCTACTCAGCCGTATACCACAATACATACATGGCAAGTTAAATAAAAGCTTTTAAAAAACATCAAACGTTTCGTAAAATTAATGCAAATGACGTTTCTTTTTGCTTTATGCTGATTTAATATAGTAGACTATGATACTGTTGCATAATAAGGGTTCTTATAACACCAGTGTTATAAGACCAAGTTATATACAGTGTTACACTACTTTATCTACTCTCATACTATAATACGTAAAACAATAGTAATAAAAACAAAGCTTTGTTTAAATATTGAAAAGATTTTTTAAATGTCAAATGTTAGCGCCAAGGTGCAAACATCAATTGCGCACGCGCGTTGCGTCGCCGCGGACTCGTTCATTGAAACCTTGTTTTTAATTAAGGTAGAAGTTCAACCTCCTTGGTCCAGCTGGAGGTTGTATAGGTGTATCGTTATGATTAAAAAGTTACATTTTGATACATAAATAAATCTCTTTAATTTTGTTATTTTTGGCCTGTACGTAATGTTTGTCATAAGATTTTCGGTTTCAGTTTTATAATCTTTGTATTATAGTATCAGAGTAGATAAAAGCTTTTAAAAAACATCAAACGTTTCTTAAAATGAAAGCAAATTTTTTTATGCTGATTTAATAAGTATGTAAAGTGACACCACTTTACGTAGCTCATAAAGTATTGTTGCATACACTTCGTATCTAACTAGGTCGATACGCGTTTACAATAAACACATTGTATCATGTTACATGCTGGATGATTATATAATTAAAAACATTGAAGTAAAATTACAAATTTAGATTTAGAATTCGGATTCTACTCAGAAAATTAATTACTTAACCACCTGAGTTTAAACATAAGATTTATTTCTCTACAAACTTTAGACTTATCTATAGAAAAGTGTAAATTATGTGTGAGAAATATATTTATAAGTCAAGCATATTCAAATTTCAGAGCACGTCGCAGATCGCTACTAACAGTAGCCGCGCACGCAGAGTTAGCAACTCATTTGTAGGTCTCGGTATTCGCTATTACAATAAAATTCTGCAATCCTTACTAGACCAGGTTTAAATTAAGCGTAAGAAACATGCTTATACGTCAAGCATTTTCGCAGCTTGTTGCAGATCGCTGCTATATGTAGCCGCGCACGCAGAGTTAGCAACTCATTTGTAGGTCTCGGTATTCGCTATTACAATAAAATTCTGCAATCCTTACTAGACCAGGTTTAAATTAATTGTAAGAAATATGCTTATACGTCAAGCATATTCAGAGCACGTCGCAGATCGCTGCTAACAGTAGCCGCGCACGCAGAGTTAGCAACTCATTTGTAGGTCTCGGTATTCGCTATTACAATAAAATTCTGCAATCCATACTAGACCAGGTTTAAATTAAGCGTAAGAAATATGCTTATACGTCAAGCATATTCAGAGCACGTCGCAGATCGCTACTAACAGTAGCCGCGCACGCAGAGTTAGCAACTCATTTGTAGGTCTCGGTATTCACTTCTACAATAAAATTCTCCAATCCTTACTAGACCAGGTTTAAATTAATTGTAAGAAATATGCTTATACGTCAAGCATATTCAGAGCACGTCGCAGATCGCTGCTAACAGTAACCGCGCACGCAGAGTTAGCAACTCATTCGTAGGTCTCGGTATTCGCTTCTACAATAAATTTCCGCAAAATCATACTAGACCAGGTTTAAATTAAGCATAATAAATATGCTTATACGTTTAGCATATTACTGTATTGAAGTTTTTTTTAATAATAAAAATACTTGGATTTTAAAATCCTTTAAGCTTCAAACAAGACTGCGGTTAAAAAAATGTAAATTTAAAATGTTTAAAAGATTAAACGCCGTGTTTCTCGCTGGTTGTTCTCGGTATTAGCAACATTTCGTACCAGTTGTAGCTTCATTAAATATAATTGGTCCTTGACGATTCCAAAGTGCTTGTAAAAAGCTTACTTGAATAATTATTATTTTGATTTGATTTGACATACATTTTAACATCTCTTACAACAAGTATTTTTGCTATTTCTTACTAGGGGTATAATACTTGATTGAAAATAGAATTTCATTTATTCAATACGGTCCTTTCAAGCCGGATGAAACTTCAATTAAACTTTATTAATATACTCTTTAACTTTAGTTAGACGAAAAAAGTAGCAAAATTTATACATTTTGTCAACATGTTAAAAATTATCGCTATCAAACGCTGAATGTTTTTTAACCTCGCACGAAGGTATTTCAGCGACTTTATCAATCTTATATTCGCTTATCATTAATAACTTACAAACAAATTATGTTTTCATACGTTTGAGTAGCGTTATCAGATATGATGTTTATTCTGTAGGTCTTACGGGATCATTTTATGACGTAATCAACTATCGTAGATAAAGTTTTTCAAATATCAATACAAATTTAAATAATCCTCCTGCCCTTATCCCACTCTAAGTGGGGTCGGCACAGCATATTATAAACGTGTTTTAACATAATTTGGTTACGTATTTTACGACCAGCTGCCTGACTGACGTCACCTTACCTTAGTTGCCTTTTACGACACTTCGGTAAGAAAAGTCGGTCTATTCCGCTGAACCGGATACCATACGGTGGATCCATTTACCTTAGTCGCCTTTTCGACATCTTAGTAAGAAATGAGGGTGGTCTATTCTACTCAGCCAGATACCACACAGCTTAAATATCTAAAAAACATAAATGTTTGTAGCGGTTTGTTTAGAATCCTACATTGTTTTGTAATGTATGTGGGTAGAGATGTGTAAGTCTTAAGTTGTTTATTTATACATAGAACACACAACATATAATACATAAATGAATATCCCAATACATAAAAATACTAATACTAGTGTACAACGAAATCTCACACTATCTCAAAGCGCATCACGTCAGTAACACCAGAGTCCGTAGGCTAGAGTGGACGTTTAGTGGCATATTGTTAGTGTGTGTGCGTACATAAGCTGTGGTAGCCCAGCGGTAACACCGTGCGACTCCTTCAAGGAGGTCACAGGGTTCGATGAGTTTTTCTCTTAAAACTTATGTGTCTAAATGGCAATTATCACACGCTTTTCGGTGAAGGAAAACATCGTGAGGAAACCTGCATATTTTTAGAGAATTCTGGAAATATGTGCAACCTACCAATCCACACTGGAGCAGCGTGGTAGGTCTTAGCTCCAATACTTCTCTCCAAAAACGGAGAGAAGAGGCCTATTCTCAGCAGTGGGATAGTAATAGGCCGTTACTTACTTTACTTACTTATGGGTACTATATTCAAAAAACACATGTCTATACTCAAAAAAATGAACATATACACAACAGTATTCAGCATTCATGTATCAGATTACATTTAAAAAATAATAAACTTTAATTCCTAAAAAACTTACAATCCAATAAGGTTTTCGTATCAAAGGGATATAAGGCAATCCAAATTTAATACGACTGCAGCGGTATTTAACATTATACCAAATTTTCTGTATTTTCAGTTAGAAAACTGGCGACGGAACAAATCGGGCCTTTAGTCAAGAAAATGGAAGATGAACACAAAATTGACGACAGCATCAGACAAATGCTGTTTGATAATGGTGTAAGTTTTTGAGGTACTAGAGATAGACTTTAGTTTTCAAGAATTTGGTACATATATAAATAGTAATAATATATCTAAGTTACACATTAGCTCTAAACAATAGCATAATATAATAGTACTAAATAAGTAAATAAAGTTTAGAGTTAAACGAGACCTACAACTTTGTAATTATAAGAAAAAAAGATGAATTGTCAGAAGACGTTACGACTAAAATAAGATTCCAAAATGTAAAAAAGAAGAGCAAGTAGGAGCAAAATAATAAAGCTAAGAATTTGAAATCTCACCAGCTATAACGAAAGTATTAACAGAGACTAATAATCCTACAATTCTCAACCACAAAGTTTAGTAACGATTCTTATTACAATACGCAATGTAAGAAATATTTATGGCATATTTACACACCGCAATGCACATCAGCTTAACACATGAGCTAGTCCCATCAGGACGCCTAATAGGCGTTCAAGTCTCTGCAGAAGACTAACTAGCACTAGCACTACGACTAAAAACAGACTAAAACGACCTGTGTGCTCAGGGTACCGTTGGATACATTGCCCCCATCCCCGCCAGCAGCAACTTTGAACCCCAGAGTACACCACCTCTGGGCCGAGGCCTCTCTAAAAGAGGCCTCATCCGATCCGCTAGCCGATGCATCGGGAGCATCTTACAAACCAATTTCTTTCATTTCAATCATTGGTGGGATGCCCAACTAACTATCTATATATCTTTATTTATTTTTAGTCGGGGTAAATAATTTTCGCAATTCGTTTTAATTTGTACAAATTTTCCTACTTTGTACCCTCATCAAAAATCTTTAACCAAATTTATATTATTTTACAGCTGATGGGTATAGAAACACCAACAGAGTACAGTGGGTCAGGTTGCGGTTTCCTTACCATGATGCTTGTAGTGGAAGAGCTATCCCGGGTTGATCCAGCGGTTGCTGCGTTTGTAGACATCCATAACACTTTAGTAAACTCTTTGTTCATGAAATTAGGGACAGAAGAGCAGAAAAAGAAATACCTGACGAAACTATGCACAGAATATGTAAGTTGTCACATATACTTTAGAGTTTACATTTACTTAAAAATTCTACCTTCAAGGCACTTTTAAAATATATCACAGATACAATTAATTAATTGAACCACGAATAAAATTTTGGAACAGTTTTAATGAGTATTTTAAATAAAAAAATAATATAATATAAATTAATATAATAAATAAATAAATTCCAGGCTGGCAGCTTTTGTTTAACAGAACCAACATCGGGATCTGACGCGTTTGCATTGAAAACAGTAGCCAAGAAAGATGGCAAAGACTACGTTATTAATGGATCAAAAATGTGGATCTCTAACTCTGACGTCGCTGGTGTCTTCCTTGTTATGGCCAACGCTGATCCATCAAAGGTACATAACATTTACGGCCTGTCACTATTTCACTGCTGGAGAGACCTCATATTATCTTAGAAAAGAATTGATACGTAAATTCACCACTCTGAGTCCAAAGTATTTTAAGAAGTTCAACTTCCGAAACCCTGACGAGTCATGTGTCCTAACGCCAATTTGATTGCCAATGATACGTGGCTACAATTACATTTTTATACATTTTCTAATAGCTTGAGAAGCAATGAGTATTGGGGTTTAAGGAATTGTTGGCAACCCTACGACAGAAGTGGTAATATTTAAGTCCTTGTATCCTGGAAATATCTCCAAACGTGAATATTCTTTCTATACACATCTTACCTTTATTTATTTATTTATCTTCCCGGACTCCTACGATTTGGGAAAGTTTAAAAAAAGAGTGAATAGGCACTACACTGGCAAGCGCAGTCCATCTTAGGCTACATCTTTGCCCTTCCATCAGGCAAGATCGTAGCCAGGCGCTTATCATATAAAAAAAACAACCTACTTTCTATACTATTCTATACTAAACTACCCTTATTATAGTTATTTCGCATACGAGTCTAAAAAACGTTCGATTTACAGGGCTATAAAGGAATCACATGTTTCATAGTGGAACGCGATACTCCAGGGCTCAGTGTAGCCAAACCCGAGAACAAGCTCGGTATAAGGGCATCCGGTACGTGCATGGTGCATTTTGACAACGTGAGAGTTCCCGAGGGAAATATTCTAGGGGAATACGGTAAGGGGTAAGTTAAAATGTTTATTTGGTACTCGGGATTGAATATATATATTGTAAAATAACATCCTAGCTTAAAAATCAAGTTAATTTTGTAATAAAAAATAGACAAAATAAAACAATGTAATACGAGCAAAAGAGAGTGTTGAGTCACAGGCCTCGGATGGGGCCCCCGGTGGGCTCCCGGTTGGTGGTGGGCGGGACGTCCATCGAAATCTCGGGTACATTACAGTACCTGGGATTGCTCCTCGACAGCCGATGGACGTTCGAGGCCCACTTCCGGCGGCTCGCCCCTACGCTAACAGCGACCGCCGGAGCCCTGAGCAGGCTCCTCCCGAATTTGGGAGGGCCTAATGCAGGCTGCCGGCGCCTATACGCCGGGGTGGTTCGGTCGATGGCCCTGTACGGCGCTCCCATATGGGCGGGGCGTCTGACTGCTAGATCCCTGCCCCTGCTGCGCAGGGCGCAGAGGGTCATGGCGGTCAGACTTGTGCGGGGCTACCGGACCATCTCCGGCGAGGCGGCCTGCGCCTTGGCCGGGTCCCCTCCATGGGACCTAGAGGCCAAGGTGCTAGCTCAGGCTTACCGCCGTAGAGTCGAAACCCGTTCACTGGGGGGAGACTCAGCGGCGGTAGAGGTGGACTGGCGGAGGGCAGCTCAGGAAGAGCTCCTCCGCCAATGGAGGCGGCGGCTGGAATCGCCCAGTGCAGGAGCCTGGACGATTTCGGCCATCCAGCCCATTCTCCAGGGCTGGGTCGCCAGGAGGCATGGGGTTCTCACCTTCCGCCTGACACAGGTGCTTTCCGGACATGGTTGTTTCGGGTGGTATCCGTGGAAGGTGGCCCAGCGCGAAGCGACTGGTGAGTGCCACGAGTGCGGCGCCGACTTTGACACGGCGCTGCAGACGCTCGCAGACTGTCCAGCTTGGGCGGTTCAGCGGGCAGAACTCGTGGCACAGGTGGGGCACGATCTCTCCCTGCCCACTGTGGTTCGCGCCATGGTGGACAGGGAGCGATCGTGGGCAGCGATGGCCTTCTGCGAGGACGTTATCTCGCGGAAGGAGGCGGCGGGGCGGATCCGGGAAGTCGAGTCCTTGGATCCAATCCGCCGCAGGCGAGCGGGGCGCAGGCGACTCGCCGAAGTCCGTCGCATGCCGTCCTAACGGGGACCTCCGAGCGATCCGAATGGGGTTTATCGGACACTCGCTGGAGTTAGGTCCCCGAGGCGTTCGATGCATCTGGTGCTCCCGATGCATCGTCCAGCGGAGGGAGGGGCCACTTTTAGAGAGGCCCCGACCCAGAGGTGGCGCACTCTGGGGTACAGAGTTGCTGCTGGCGGGGATGGGGGGTAATGTTTTTATAGGTACCCTATCCCCGCCACCAGCAGCGTAGTGGAGCACACAGGTTATTTTAGTCGGTGCGAGTCCGACATAACCGCTGCCTGTCCCCATTGGGCGGCGGTACCCATAAGGGGTTTTTTCCTGTCTAAAAAAAAAAAAAAAAAAGTGTTGAGTCGCAATTTTATTTTATTTTATTTTATTTTATTTTATTTTATTAGACACACAAAACAGTTCACAACACGATTAAACTTAAAATGTATACATATTGTTAATATTTAAAATCTAGTTGCTCACCAAAATATGCATGTACAAATGAAGAAAAAGAAGAACATGTTGCAATAATAAACTAACGGTCTTATTCATAAAAGTTATAACATGCTTATAGACTCGTTATAGTACGTTTTACAAAAAGTGTTATTCATAAACGCATTTTAGCACTAAACCATTCTACAAGTCTACTATAACTTTATAGAGCCCAGAACCCTACTATAACAGTGCTATAAGGTAAAAGATGGCCGACTTTCTACAGCTGATTATTACGAAAACAACATTTGACGTATTTACGG